>CM067857.1:35500519-36735519 GCA_034642435.1 Megalocaria dilatata | reverse complement strand
CGACAGGGTACAGAGAAGTTTTTAACAGATGTTATTCAAAAATTATGAAAATTATAAATTTACATAAATTTAAAATAGAAAAATGCTTCTTACTTGATAGAAGAAATATTACAAAATTTGAATATCAAAACAGATTTAATCTGTCAGTCTTCTACAATTTTAATTTTAAAAAAAGTTCTATTCAAAAAACTTTTAGAATTAAATAAATGTCTACCTAAGCACCGCTCATATTTAATAGACGTATACAATTAAAACTCAATATATACTTTATTGCATTGTATATTGAGTTTTGATTATATACGTCTATTAAATATGAGCGGTGCTTATGTAGACATTTATTTAATTCTAAAAGTTTTTTGAAATTAAAATTGTAGAGGACTGACAGATTAAATCTGTTTTGATATTCAAATTTTGTTACATAAATCTGTATGGCTATTAATTATCATATATATAATTAAATAAAATGAATTACTACGTAATACCTTTAGTAAATATCTCACGATATTTTTATATCTTGCGATACACATTTTGTCAGGGCAGCAATGCCCTAAAAATGATAACTTTAATATTAATTATTTTATGTTTAGATTACTTTTACTATCTTATTTTGAAAATTTCAACAAACTTCAAGTAGCTGAGTTTTCTGCCTTTTGATTCTACATGCAAGATTTTCAAATCGTCTATTGTGAGAAAAGGAAGATAATAATTTAGTCAGTGATTTGCAGACAAGGAAGTCTGTTTATTCTTCGTAAAATTCTTATCTAGTTTCGAATGAACGACGGATCCGATGTATATATTTGCTATTGCATGTTCAACACGTTAACTCATAAAGTCCCGATTTATGTATATTTGGGGTTGGAGCTTTCGCATTTAATAATGTAATAATAACATTTTGTTTCGCTGTTTGAAGACGATATTTTCATCTAATTTTGAAAGACCATTGGCCACTTTTTCACTTTTTTCACCGGAGTACGCTGAAGAAATGAATTGGACATGCTAAGGTGAGCCGATAATTCAAATCAATTAATTTTCCTGTTTGTACTTCCATTTTAAACTCACTATTTTCATGCAATGAAATCGAGTAATAGAGAAAATCTTCAAGTTGTCTACTGGTACCTTTAAACCATACGACGATGTTACTTTATTATCTGTACCAAAAAATAATCTTATTAGCGATTTTATTTTTATATTGGACAAAGCAGAAGGTCCTTTGAAACTAGAATAAAGAACACCGACGCTATTTCTTTAATAATAAGTTGCATTTTACGTATGCAGAACACCTAATAAAAGAGCAATACGATTTTGATGAGCATTTTAAAATTTTGCCTAAAGAAAAAAGGTCTGAAGCTGAACCTATTAGAAAGTTTAGAAATAAATCAATTAGAAATTCCGGGAATTTATTGAATTAACAAACTCAGTTATCTAATTCAGCTTTATTGGATATATTCTATTGAGGACCCCGCAGTTTTACCAGAAGTAATATAAAACTTTATTATACTTTCATAGCAGAAACTATTTAAATACTATGGCTATAAATCTGTTTTTGTACGGGATTTTGTGTGTCAGCAGAGATTCTCGAGGCATAGGTCAGTTGAAGCATTTCTTTCTTGATTGATAGGGGCATTTCTTCCATTTCTCTGCAGGAGCTGTTTGAAGGACTAGTTATGTAAGCTCCAGAAGCCAACCGTAGGGGAATGTTTTGAACAACATCAAGGCTGTTAAGATGGGTTTTATAAAAATGTGGAACGCTTCACGATTTTGCGTGTCATCCTTGCACAGGAGCTATGCTAATCTCCTCTGTATCGGTCCAATTTTAGCATATGTACCGCCGAAGCGAGTAAAGACAATAATATGAATCACAAAATTATCGAATTATTCAAATAAATTTCAATAGTAATTATTAATAGGAATTTATTCAACTAAGAACGCATGAACAAGCTTAAGCTCACTACGGTGGTGGTTTGGTAATTTTTGTAACATAAACATTTCCCTAGGCTCTTGTCCCACTGCTGCGCTTTCAATTCTTAATACCCGATACCACCCACAAACCAAATTGGTGTATTTAGTCGCTTTCTCTAATTAATAATGGTTACTTCGCATTATTCAAATTCACCGCCGCCAGAATGCCAGTTCGCATCGAGATTGAAATCATTGTCATTAATTGTTCCAGTAGAAATGATAAGTACATTCAATAGTTATGCAGGTGTTGTAAAATGTAAAACGCTCACATAAATAGTCGGCGGATTGAATCTAATTTGAATACTATGAAGATATTTTAGACTTGATAGTTGTAGATAAGTCGTTGACCAATAATATGCGTGGAATGGACATATTTTTTTCTTATCTTTATTATGGTGAGCATTTGATGAATTCTTCACTTCCCTTCTGTGGTGCGAGTTATTTGAGCATTACGGGCGGAAACATAAACAACTGGTAATGTTCTAATAGGGTGTCGATATACTTTATTTCATTCGGTTTTTTTTAAGCCTGGTTTAGCAATAGAATAATCTCCTCTGTTTCTTCCTGCAGTGAACTTCTTTTCAGTTATATGTAATGATTAATGACGTTGAGACCTATGTATACAACAATTCAATAATTTGAATATCAAACCGGATTTAATCTGTTAGTCTCCTATAATTTTTATTTCAAAAAAGTCATTCAAAAACTTTCAGAGTTAAATTAATATCTTATAAGCACAGCATATATTTAATAGATGTATAAAATCAAAACTCAATTTATAATATTAAATGGAATAAATAACCCAACAAAAATAAATTGTCAATTCAAATTAATAAATAAATATTTGAAGGGACAAATTTTTTTTTCTGATCTTACAATTATGAATCCTTCTCAAAAATAAAACATAATTTTGAGAATTTCTCAAAAAAATATTATTTATTTGAAATATTTGATGAATTCAAATATTCAAATAAGTCACTTCAAAAATCTCTCAAAACATGTATCATGTCCTCAAAGAAAAATTAGAATTCCGATAAGGTCTTCGTAGGTCCTACTTCACTTCAAGTAACGACATTACAATACAATTTAAAATTAACACAAAACAAATATACAACTTATAAGTGAGGAAAATTTGGCACCAGTAACATCTGACATACTAATGGTGGAAGTTCAGAATAAAGCTATTGAAACATAAAGCTTTGATTTATCATTCTTCAAAAGATATATTGATAATATTGTCACGTCTATTTCTTTTGACCGATCAGATGAAATCCTAACAGTTTTCCACAGCATACATCCCCGATTAAAATTCACCATTGAATTACAAACACAGAACAGCTCACTACATTTCCTAGATACACTACTAATAAGAAAAAAGACAAAATAATAAGATATTGGCAACAGAAACCAACATTTTCTGGAATAATATTGAATTTTAACTCAAATCATAATATGACCCAAGAAAATCAACATTATAAATAATTTCAAACATAGAAGTCATAAAAATAACATCATTAAAATACAATCAATCCTAGAAAACAATTAATATCACAACAAGTTCATATAGAAAATTCCCAACAATGAAGAACCTATGCAAAGCCAACAATCAGATGAAACAGAAGTCCGAAAATTTTTCAAAATAACTTAGAAAATTTTGCGGAAAAAATTAAAAGAATTTTCACCAAAATAAACATAAACGTAGCATTTAAATCTGAAACATAATTAAACAAATTTTCACGAAAACTCAAAGTGCAACTGCCAAAGAATTCACTAGTGATACCATATATAAAATAATCTGCAACGACTGCCAATCACCATATATTGGACAAACTGGTCGGTATCTAACGGACAGGATCTCTGAACACAAAAGAGCTTCCTTGAATATCCTTAATCCACTGAAAGACAAAAAAAAATAACACCGTTTTAGCCGAACATGTGAAAAACACCCTTCATTTGTTCAATTTCCATCCGGGATCTGTAAAAATTTCAGTCAAACATAAAAATTAAAAAAAAAAGTTTAATAAAATAATAAAAAGAGGTTTTTCACTTGATAGGAGGATTATTTTAAATATCTTACAGATTTATTCTGTTAACCTCCTACAAATTTTAATTTCAAACAATTTTTATTCAATAACTTTTTGAATTAATAAAATAAATGTCTAAGAATACACTGAGTCAATTTAGTAGACATATAGAATTGAACACTTATCACACAATACCAAAAGGAATAAAAGAATTCAAAGAAATATAAATTATCCATTAAATCTAATGAAAAAATACTTAAAGGGTACAAAATTTTGTTTCGTACCTTGATTTGTTCAAACCAAATTCTTTTCCAAAAATGCAGAATGAAGAAGTTCTTGGGATTATGATTTGCATTTTTGGAAAGGATTTTAGTTTTAATAAAACAAATTACGAAACAGAATTTTGTACCTTTTAAGTATTTGTTTTAGTAGATTTAATTGATAATTTATATTTATTTGAATTATTTTATACCCTTTGGTACTGTGTGATAAATGTTTAATTTTATATGTCTACCAAATTGATACAGTGTGTTCTTAGACATATATTTAATTCAATTCTAAAAGTTTTTGAATAAAAATTTTTTGAAATTAAAATTTGTAGTAGTAGGTTAATAGAATAAATCTGTATGACAATTCGAAATTTTTGAAACGTTTAATGCATTAGATGATATCTATCAAACAAGACCACAATTCAATTAATAAGAGCACTGACCTTGAGGGTCTAGATACTGCAAATAATCATTTAATAAAAAAAATTGGACATAAATAGAAATAAACATAAAAATTTTCCAAACAAAAATTAAATCCATTATTTTCTAGCTCCATTACTTGAGGTTGCCATCGTGATCCGCGCTTCCTCCGGAAATCGCAGATTTTTCTACTTCATTCTTTCGACAGTCTCCCAAGCGGCCAGTAGTTGTCATTTACAAAATGTTACATTTTCCATATACGGCGAAAACCAAACTAAGAAGAAATGTAAGTTGGAAAAAAGAAAAAATCTATTTGATACTTTACCGAAATTATCCTCACTTATAAATTGTATATTTGTTTTGTGTTGATTTCAAATTGTATTGTAATAACTTAACTTTAAACAAATCAAAAAGATTTTGTAACTGTGGTTCTCGTTTTCGTTTCAGAGCCCTGATGAAGAATTTGGAATAAAATCGAATTTAGTCGGCCTTTTTCTAGGAAAGTTGGTATTATAATAACCCTAGACCTAAAACCTGTAAAAATTCATTGAATTTTTATATATAATAATTATAATTTTTTTCACACATGCGCACAACATTTCTCTGATATAGCTGAATCCATCAGTATCCTCTTTGGTTTGTGTTGAGGAACATAGAATCGGACAAATGTTTTAGGTTAACCTCAATATATTATGCTTTAATTTGTATTTACACCATGTGAGATTATTCAAGACCAAGGTATGCGGATATATTTTCATTAATTCTCTTTATGAATCATTCAAAAAACTTCGACTAATGATGATGATGGATGAGAGTTTCAAATATTTTTCTGCAGAATGTGCTTTATTTTTTTAGAGGGTTTTTAAATTAATATTCAGCATTTTTTGGAATTGAAAGTGAAATTCGTAAAGTTCATTTGAATCAGCTGGATCGGCCAAAATTCGTTAAGTAATTTCTGTCAATAGTCTATACTTTCTAGTGTATCAAAGTCATTTTGTTTCGATTGATATTTAAAAATTTTGAGCACATTTTTTTAAAATTTTGTAAGGTTCACGGAATTATTCCGTTTAATATTTAAAAATAAAAAATTCCCTTTCAAGTATTAAAGCCTTCAAATTTATTTTCATTTCATATATAATGATTATAATTCATTTTCCCATACACGCAACAACACTTCTCTGATATAATTCAATCCGAACCATCTTCTACTTCTTTGGGTATATTCTGTGAAAGAACATAGAATCGAACAAATGTTTTAGGTTAACCTCAAAAAATTTTCATTAGTTTCTATTGGAACCACGTGAACATATTATACAATATAAAGAAACTGTTTCTTAGATATTTCAATTCAATAATGAAAATTTTTTACGAATCTTTTTGAATTTTAATTTTGTATAGTTTTCACAGAAATATTCTGTTCAATATTTAAATTTCTAAAAAGAATTCTCTTCCAGGGAATAAACCCTTTTAATCTATTTTTATTTTATATATAATATTTTTTTTTTGGGTATAACTTGTGAACGAACCTAGAATCAGACAGAGGTTTCAGGTTAACTTTAAAAACTCCTTGTTTAGTTTTCGCTGAAGTGGTTGAGTTGATAAAAAGATGAAAATTACTTTGTACATTAATTTAATTTCTACTTATAAGCAACTTAAGAATACTTTTCTACATATGACAAGTCTTTAGAGTGTTGGTGATGCCCAAGTTTTCATATTTTTCAATTAATCATTAGATGGCCCAATGTGTAGCATTTTAGTATTCAAGATTAACATATTTACTATAGATAAAAACTGTTTCTATTTGAACCACCTGAGTATATTAGAACATATAGAAATAGTGTTTCTGATATATTTTGAACCAATTTTTTTACGAATCTTTTAAAAATTAAATTTACTAGACGTTTCACAGAAATAGGTATTCTGTTCAATATTTAAAATTTTATAAATCATTATTTGAAGGTTTAAAAAAATTTTGATTTCCCTACGTGATTTTAGTTCCCACAAACCGACAATTAAAATATGTACCGGCCAGCTTTGTGGTCGATATCCAGAAACGGCGAGTATATCAGCAATTTCTCCATTTCTCCCGCTGACGTCTATAATTAAAACTAGCGCGGACCAAAAAAGAATGCCATTCGGTGCGAGATTTCTCATCGAACACCAATATCGCATACGAAATTGCACGAGTACATTATTGATTAATGCCTTATTCTTCTACAATGGTAATTATGTTGAGGGTGTTTGTGGCTGGTTGATGGGGCGTACGGACGGTGAGGTGGTACATATAATTATGGGCGAGGACCTACGAAGATATCTTGTCACGATTGTGTTAAGTATAGTGTTTGGTACACCAATAACCCAGCCAGTGGACCGGATCGATCGACACACGTCGATTGCCGATCGGAACGGTGTTTTCTTCAGCTGGTCTGGCACATTGCCGATTGGTACTTTATTAAAGATAGCTGGCTTGATCGGAATATGGAATTTAATATGGGCACTCGATGCGGTCATAACCTTAAACCAGTGGCAGCTGAAGGTGGATTGGGCTAGATTTGGTTTGGGTACTCTGAAATATAGCCGAGAACACTCTTAGAGGTCTTGGAAACTGAGAGATCTTTCAATAAGGACATAATATTTTTGTTCTCTGGTGAAGTACACATTAAACCACAGAATTCTATTTGGAATATACTCTACGACCAAAAAAAAAACGTTTAAACGTCTATGTATGTGCATCCATTTTCAATGATTTTTTGAATATATCGGAATATTATCACGAACAATAAGTGATTTTTAGGTTCATTCATTAAATTTCACAGGTGGCTGCAAGGTTTTTAAATGATAGATGAACACAGTTGTCGGAAGTGTACACTAACATTTGAATTGTAATCTCTTTCTAACTTTGCTTAGTAATCTCTTTCAAAGTTTGCTGTGATTTTATTGAAATAACTGAAGTGCATAGAATTTGCCAGGTTTACCAACTTTGTGACTTTGAGAGGGTCGAATTGAAACGTGAAGCCAGTGTATTAAAAACAAAAGTGTTCAGAAGAATTACTAGATCTTTGTTTAGTGCAGACTCACCGTGTGTAGTGTAAAACAGCATGCAGACAAAATGTTGAGGATCAGAGTGAGCTGCTCTGGACGTTCCAGGGAGAAACACAGTGCCAAGATCCCCACTTGAGACTTATGGCTCATAGAGACCAATCATCTACACTGGATTTTACTTCTTACAGTGGAATATATTTATTACTATCTGCTCTGAATTAGGGGGAGAATTCAATGGATCCAGGAATGGAATCAGATTATCTTTAACGACTCGTCTCGCTACTATTTGGGAAAGCATGAAGTTTGGACAAGGATAAGATGACGACGTAGAAGAAGTGATCCGAAATTTTAAAGGAGACCCCATTTTTACCACATTGTCGGCGTAATGGTACGGTGTTTTATAGCATACGTCACCAAACCACCATTGGTTTTCATTGAAGACAAGATGATAGCCTGACGTTACATTCAGGAAGTTGAGCCGCATGTGGTTTCATACTTTAACACAATCCAAAACACTTCTTTGTAAGCAGATAATGCTAATTACTACATGTAAGGAGGTGTTTCAGTGGTGCCAGGAATGGAACTTATGTTACGAGTTAGTAACGAGTCCCTTTTCGGTCTGGATAAGTATGAAAAGGTGATGTGGTGAAGAACGTGATTCATAATTTTTATGTAGCACAATGTTCCTCAGATTGTGGACGTTATGCTATGTGGTTCTACTGCAAATAGCAGTAAATCACTACTTCTTTCAAGTAGAGGCAATATGACAACCCTGTGCTACATTAAGGAAGTATTCTAACCATATGTGATTCATACATTCACACCATACAAAACGCAACATTTTCAGGATGATGTAAGATAACACGTTGACCTTCTTGAATCGACATCAAATCAACCTTGGGCCCTAGATAACGTGATTCTCTCCAACTGAACATTTTTAGGACATGATTGATAGCAAGAACCCCCCACAGACTTAGCAGCTCTTCTTCATAATGTTGGATTAGGTTGAAATGGATAGACATCTATCACCTCATCAGACTCAAACCTAATGCTTAAGACATCTCAGATGAGTCAACAGACTAAACAAACCAGTTTTATAGTAAGTTATTAGTGATAATTTACTGTGTGAAAGACACTGTATAAATGTAAGAAAATAAAAAATACCTTCGCAGTTAATTCACGTGAAGAAATGTATTTCCGATATTTTCATGTTACTAACGCAGAAAAAACTTTCATCATGAATTATGGTCTGATTTGAGCATGAGGAAGGTTTTTTCTGCGTTAGTAACGTGAAAATATCGAGAATACATTTCTTTACTTGAATTAAGTCGCAAAGGTATGTCTTTTATGTATTTTGCATACAACAGATGGCGCTAGTACATTGTTAATACCTTAGTGTCTCTGTGTATATCGAATATAGATACTTGGCAGATTTGGAGTCACTAGTGTACATCGCACTAACGAAAACCAATCAGTTTGAAACGTGCGCATGTCTTCAATTTTCTCTGTAATCAACAAACCTTGTCGAGTTTGTTTGAGAATAGAATTTTTATACAGATGTATGTTACATTGTCTCGATTTCTAGAACTTCCTATTACCATAGCTCATACTCTTTATTAATGGTTAGCCGAGTTAGATATCAAACCTACTCTAAAGTTTTTAAGTTTCTAGCTCTTTCCGTTCGAAAGTCAAAGTGTTTATGAAAACGATAACACTCTGTTCTTCTGAACAAGCGCGTGGAGCAGACAGTAAAGCTATTCCATATCGTTGAAAAAATGTTATTGTTGATTGCCTCTTCGCAATTCCCAGAAAAAAAGAAGCCTGGCTTACCTCAGTACCGTAAGCAACCTACGACACTGTCGGGCAGCATCTTCTGTTCTTCTCTCCGGGCTAAATTAAAATGAGTTCATGATGTTAATTAACATTCCCATTTTTACGAGAAATAATAAAAAGATACACGGTTTAATATGATAAAGATAATAATTAAAGTTTTCAGCAATATAAAATTTTGATGAGGTGGGCATGTTGCTGGTGTGAATACTGTTAAAAGTTTTTCTTCATATACAGAAAGGCAGTATGAAATAATCTCGGAGGTGCGTGAAGGTTATGGTAAGATTTCAGATCTGTAGGAAATTCATTTTTTTATGAGATTATTCGACTGAGCTTCTCAATCGGAATTCAATGATCGAATTCATAAGCATGATGTGAAGTAAATATATTTTTTTATAGTGGCAATTTTGAATGGATTAAAGAATTATGCAGATTCAATTTTAGAGCATATTATTTGAACAAATGTATGATCAATCGCTGTTATAAGATCTCTAATAAATCTTACCTTAATGAATTTTTGTAATTTAGATCTCTATGTAATCTGAATGATTTGTAGCAATGTAATTCCAGAGATATCCTATCCCTCTTTATGTGCTGTGTCAAGGTTGTTGAAGATTAAATTTTCTGGAAGAGAGTTATTTTCGAAGTGTATCAATAAATTCAAGAATATATTGGTCGTCACGCTTGGAATTCTCGCAAATTCACATCAATTTAACGAGTTTGATAAAAGTAGTATAATAGATTTAAGATAATCGATTTGTCTGTCATAGAAATTATCACTAAGATGAATAGAACTGTAAATGCTGTGGAGTGTACATGACAAGTATGGCTCGAGAAGGCCTACAAACAAGAGAATACACCAACACAAAATGCGAATATGGTCGCCTTTGACTTTTGAATCTAAGAGATCGCATAACTACCACAAGAGCGATTGAAGACCTATAGTTCACAGAACATTAGTATGTGTACAGTTTATTGCAACATACGAAGCTTTGAGTAGCTCTCTCATGATTATATTCTGAACACTTCTTGGCGTTTTGCAGAGAATGACTACACCGGAATCAGGCCTTTGTGGCGAACCCATATTTCATTTTGGGGTGAATGATGGTGCATGTGGCATTTGGAGTTTTGATGGGATTGGTAATTATTTATGGAAAAAGATCTCTTTCTCTTTTCGTGAGAGACCATATGGATGTTCACGTCACAAGAAGTGGTATCTATTTTAGGACCTTCTGCAGACCACTTTTCCAACAAGATAATGCAACATGTACTTGTTACTAAATGAAGAAAAATCGAGTCAATTTATTGACGTGGCATTCAGCCACCTTCCATCTTCCACAGATTTCACCAGGAGATACAGGTATTCTTCAGGAAGAAATGAGTCCGCTTATTGAAAGTATCAGAAGACCTTTGAATTAGTGCATAGTGTGGATAGTTCAATGGGAGAGCATCGGGCTCGTGACCGGGTGGTCCGGGTTCGAATCCTGTTCAGGAAGAAAATACATTTTCTAGTTGGATGGGTGTCTGCCACCATTTCACTGTTGAGTCAAAAATTAACAGTGCTGTGACCTAAAGTGGCGCAAGATCGCAGTAACAAAGCCTACCCAGAACACAACTGAACTCCTAACTCGCACTAGCTGAAAAAGCTTCTGAGGGATCTTCACAGAAGATCTAGGAGTATCAGGATGATAATAATTGAAAAAAAATTATGTATCCGTGAGTTTCGATTATTAATATTTCTTGAATTGATCTTGGATTAGACTGAGTTACTTTTTTTATTGTTTACCCATTATTTAGAAAAGTACTGGAAATAGATCAATTAAAAATTCAGTTCACGAGGATTTTTGACATTATTTTTGTCGCTATCAGTCCTATTTACTCACGCAGAATTTGAGCGTCATGTGGCATTCGGTTTGTTAACAGTGCTCTTAAAAGAGAACTTATGAAAATAAGTTCATCACAAGTTTTCTTATGCGATTATTACAATGGATGAAAAAAACTCTCTTCAAAATATTGCATTGCAAATAAAATATTTTGTAGAGAAGCTCTGAAAATGTTATAAAGGTATGAAAAAGACAGTCGGAAATATACGGAATTCAATGTTAATCAAGATGGCCAGTGGAGCAGTGGAAGAATTAAAACCTTAGCGCGATGCGTTGACGAATAAATGACTGTTCTCTCTCAATGGCTGTGCACAGTGGTGTAGTGATGATGTTTTGATTGTAATGCTCTGTAGTCTGCTTTCACTCCCCACTACCAATGTGGAAAGAGAGTCGTTTATTCGTTATCCCATCGCGTTGAGGTTTTGATTCTTCCACTGCTCCACTGCACGTCTTGATAACATTGAATGTCGTATCTTTCCGATTGTCTTTTCCGTACCTGTATATAGTGTATATAAGTATAATCAACAGCGGTAGAGATATGGTGCACGCTTTCTGGCAGGTTCAGAAGGTTCGAGCAGGTCATAATAGATTACACCCTTCTGATCCCACCAAACACAAAGCAGGTATACAGTTGACTCTCGAAATAGTGAACAATGCTTATAATGGACTACTCGAAATAGTGAATGAATAAATATTTGCATCGGTACCTATACAATGAACAACGGAAGCCTTTAAATAGTTAACCTAAAGAATTTGGCAAGTCATAACAAGAAAATGATTATAAAACGTTTTGGTTTACTTTTGGTCATTTGCCTTGGTATAGCGTAACCAAATTGTTATCCTGTTTTCGAGTAAGCTTAAGTATGGCCTGGATTCATTTTAAGCTTTAAAAAAAAAAGAAATAGTTGAACCGTTAGAAAAAGGTGTTGGAGTGACGGCTTCAGTCACTCTATAGTGTGGCTGATTCTACCATTTGTGCAGTTCGACATAGAAGCGTAAATATTTTTAAGAAGATCAGAGTGAAAAAAGCTTTATAAAGGCGGTTTTTCAAGCAGAGAGAAATATATATTCCAGTCACAGATTTTATGATGAAATAAAAAGCACAAAAATTGCACGAAGAATACTAAGAGATTCTATTGTTCAATGCAAGCAGCGGATGGTTGTAAAGGTACAAGAAATGTTTTGAAATTCGATATCTTAAAATCTCAAGAGAAGAACTGTCATCTGCAAGTGAGATGGTCCAACCATTAAAAAACTTTGCTTGAAAAAGTGGATGAACTTCAGCTGTTGAAGGAGCAGATTTATAATGCTGATGAATCTTCTCTATACTGAAAATTGCTTCCGAACAAGACATGTAGGTCCTGAGGAGAATACAGCTCCAGGAAGAAAAACAGGAAGGCAAAGGGTTACCTTCCTAGCCTGTACCAATGCAGCGGGCAATCATAAGCTGAAGCCACCAGTCATTGGAAAAGCAAGAAATTTTTTATCGTTCCGTGATTTCAATTGTCCAGTACATTACAGGTATTCCAAAACAGCTTGGATGACTGAATTCATATTCAAGGAATGGTTCTTTAGGATGTTCATTCCAGAGGTGAGTTGCCACCATTTGTTTAAAATTTAAGGGTGTTAAGCTGGAATCATTGTATTAGATTCAAATATACTTACTGATGAAAAACTTCTTGTTAAAGCAATTATTTTGCTGGACAATGCACCAAGTCATCCGCTAGTGGAGAAATTAAGAAGTGCTGATGATTAAATTGTCGTTATGTACATGCCACTAATATAATACCTATGGAGCAGAATGTGATAAGGCTAATAAAACTATTCTACCGTGAGAGTTTGTTGTCACGCATCCTAAATGACAACGTAGACTGTATTGGAATAGCATTTAAACATCTCTCTTTAAAAGATGCAATTGTTCATTCAATTTTGGCATGGAATTCTTTGAAACTGGATCTTGTCGGGAAATGTTGGAGTAAGAACTATCGCCATTGGAGGAATCACCAGACTCCGATGATGAAGATGACATTCCCTTATCTGTATTGAAGTTGCGATGGTTTTATATGGAAATGGACCATGTGATGACAGAAATTAAAAATTTACTACGTCATGCAAATCCTGAAATTGAAGCAGCTGGTATTGATGAGTGGAACAGAGATTACGTTCAAGATGTGGAGGAAACTGAAATTATCATTGAAAGTGATGAGGATAATGATGTACAATATAAAGATCAAGGGGAATAATCTACAAGCCATTACGACATCTAATGCATTAAAATCATTAAATGAGGTGATACAGTTGACGGAGGAAAATGAAAATCGTATTGACACACTACTATTCTTACATAATTTGAGGCATGGGTGTAAAGAAATCGCAGAAACAAACGAAAATCACCTCATTTTTTAAGAAAAAACTTTCAAATATCAAATTTAGGTAGTAAAAACTCCTATGTATCATACCCAGTAAATAAAACTGTTGTTCATTCCAGAAAACAATGTTGTTTCATTTGAACTTCGATTTAGTGAACAAATCAAAATAGTGAACTAGGCGTGCACTAATTATTTCACTATATCCAGAGTACTGTATATTGTTTGAAACCCTTTTTAAGTCGGCTCTATTCCGTACGTACGAAATCACGTAGAGGTCAAGCGTTAATTTATTCCGGGCTTCAAATCACCCTAATAAATGATCATCTTAATGAATAACAATAAATTTATTAATTATTGGCTAGAAACATGTCTCCACTTTAAATTTATACCATCAATATTGTTTAATTTGTGTTTTATAGCCATTTTATTTCAGCTGTGCCTATGAAGAGGGTAAATTTGGGCTATTTTATGGCTAAAAGGATAATTAGGGGTTTGAATATCAGAACAAATTTAATCTGTAGTCTTCTACAATTTTAATTTCAAAAGCTTTATTCAATAAACTTTTAGAATTGAATTAATGTCTTATAAGCACTGCTTATATTCAATAGACGTATAAAATCGAAACTCATTATAGAATATCAAATGGAATTAAAAAAACCCAACAAATATAAATTGTCAATTAAAATTCATAAATAAATAAATGTTTTTTTGTTTCGTACACAGCTTTGCTTGTGAAAAAATGTTTTGTTTTCTGATCTTATATTTATGAAAACTAAATCTTTCTCAGAAATATACAACATAATTCAAAGGGTTTCTCAGAAACTAAGTTATTTGAAATATTTAATGTATTTAAGTAAGTTTCTTCAAAATCTCTCAAAACATGTAGCACATCTTCAAAAAATAATTAAAATTCATATAAGACCAGTTCAATTTCACATTTAAAAGATAAAATCGATGAACAATAAATAAACTCACCTCTGTTTTGATATTCATATTTTGTAATAATCCTTCCATCAAGTAAAAAACCGCTTCTTATTAGGAGTACAAATAAGTTTCCGCCGTACGGAACCCAATTTCCTTGTTCATGAATCATTCCTAATGATTTTAAACGATGTGAGACTGCTTGCTGAGTGACTTCTAATGTTAGAGCAAGTTCTTTTTGTGTTTGAGATGAATCTTCCTCCAATAATTCCTCCAATTCTGCATCCTCGTAAATTTTTGGCCTTCCACTGCGATCTTTGTCTTCTACGTCGAAATCACCGTTTTTAAACTTTTGAAAACACTCTCGACACGTTCTCTCACTCAAAGCACCCTCACCATATGCTTCTACGAGCAATTGATGCGCCTCAGCAGCAGATTTCTTTAAATTAAAGAAGTAAACTAATATTTCCCGCAAATGACGCTTACTTGGCTCAAATTTTGACATTTTCAACTTATAAAAATTATATTTTACCAATATAAAATCAATGATATTAATAGGTTATGTTGTTCTTGAATGTCCAAACTATTTTTTGAGCCGATTATCATCTGCGAAAGCTAACTGAAACTCCGTGCCGCGCCATCTACAATAAAACGGCGGAAACTTATTTGTACTCCTAATATTATTTCATTTTATAGATAATAGATAATAATACTAGGTTTTTATATAAAGAAATTCATTATTCAGAGTCGAATGTTTTAACCAAGGCCATTAAAGTGCCTTATAAATTTTGTGTGATTTTTCTGTGAGCATAGAACAATAGTATCTTGGATATTAGATGTACCTAGTTTCAATATTCAACAAACAGATATTCCACGAGGTCGTATTAGGTGAGTTTATTTATTGTTGATCGATTTTAACTTGTGAAATTGAACTGGTCTTATCTGAATTTCAATTATTTTTTGAGGGTGTTCTACATGTTTTGAGAGGTTTTGAAGTAACTTATTTAAATATATTGAATATTTCAAATAAATTAGTGTTTGAGAAGTTCTTAAAATTATGTTGTATATTTTTGAGAAAGATTTAGTTTTCATGAATATAAGATCAGAAAACAAAACATTCTTTCATTTGCAAAGCTCTGTACGCTTGACGCTTGTCTGATGAGTTCAATACGCAATCTTGAAACGAAACAAACATTTATTTATTTATTAATTTTAAATAACAATTTATATTCGTTGGGTTTTTTATTTCCATTTGATATTGTATAATGAGTTGAATTGCAGAAGACTAACAGATTAAATCTGTTTTGATATTCAAATTTTGTAATAATCCTTCTATCAAATGAAAAACCGCTTTTTGTTATTTTTTTTTTTTATATAATGTATAATTAGAGCTTTTTTGCAGCCCCAAACTCACAATCATACTTGATCATTCTGTTTATAGTAATCTGAAACACGCATACTTGAATAAGAATTCATCTAAGAAGCATAAATAGATAGATAAGTTGATTATCTGAAAAAGTAGTGTTCATAGAGAAGAACTTCATCTCTGGAATGAAGCTCCTCAAGTGCAGCAAAAATCAGTGCTAAAATCATTCTTATCAAGAAAGAACTCGTGTGCTTTGTTTCCCACTTTTGACACATTAGTATTTACTAGCGTGAATGTGAATAGGCAGATACGATTTTTGCTCAGCTCCTTTCCTTTTCTTGGCATCATTCTCCAATCCTCCAATCATGGGCCTATTAGTCGAAGGTCGTAGAAATCGATAAAAAAGTCATCATGATCCGGTCCTGCTGGACGTAATTTCGGAACGCACAGTAGGTGTATAATATACAATATACCTAAGTGACGACGTACTGTTTTATAGTATGTTAAAACA
The DNA here is from genome assembly GCA_034642435.1 of Megalocaria dilatata. NCBI lineage: Eukaryota > Metazoa > Arthropoda > Insecta > Coleoptera > Coccinellidae > Megalocaria > Megalocaria dilatata. Next base: position 36,718,925 of record CM067857.1, on the reverse strand, counting down.
TTAAAACAGAGTAAGCGTCATTAAATACCGCGTTATATTGATGGGAGAATAAGAATTCGTGCTATGTTCACAAACTAATGACAAGAATGTATTTTTCGGGACATTCAGTGGCATCGCCACTCCTAACGATGTGATAATTTTCAATCAATTTATTGCGTGGTACCTTTGGTTTTATGTATTTTATGCTAATAGGAGGAATAATGAGATTCTCGGATTCTACCTGTCTTTATTTAGAATTCCAAGAATTGAAGTAAAAAATTCGGTTGTAGTGGGCTTCGGGAATATTTTTGAGGTTCGGGGATAAATAAATGTGCCTGTTTGGTATAAGTGTCTTTATAATTAACAAATTTTTCACGTTCAAAGTGGCGTATTTTTATCTCACCTACAGCCATGGCCAAAAGTTGTATGCACCCATCAACATACGGTCTGGTATTCTTCCGTTCAGTTCTACTCGTTTGGCCGTCTGCTTGTAAACTTATACTTACATATTTGTAATTAGCAGAATAGGCCTGGCAAATGAATAGGAATATCAGATTCGTCAATAGCCAAATACCTTCAATGAGATCCAAAAATATTAAATATGTAATATAATAAAGACTATTTCCACAAGTTATTATTAATTTAACCATAATTGTTTCGCACAGTAGCTTCTTCGAATTAACATTTTGACCTTACTCTGAAAATTATACCTTAACTTCTTATATAGCTAAAGACTTGAAAAAGAAGAGGAACAAATAACTAGTAATTGTCAGAAATAAAGATAAGAAAAACATATGCAAAAAGGGATACAAATAACATCAATTTACAGGAATATCGATAAAGAAAAATATGTGATAAGGGGACAATAAAATATATTGGTGCCAATTATCGGAAATACCTCAATAAGAAAAAACATTCTACAATGGAGATTTAGTGACATCCGTTTGGTAGTTGAGAAGAATTTTAAGGTTCTTGTACCTACTAATTTCTACAAAAGTGTGAGTCTGGTACTTTTAGTGTGAAATATCTGACGTATAACTTCGTTGGTCTTCGTGAATTTGTTTCTTAAAGGAGCTACCTGTTTGACCAATATATACCATAAGGCAATCACTAAAAGTCAACTTATATACTCCAGATTTATTGTCCTTATTTGTTAAATCTTCGTCTTTTTTTATATGAATTCCTGAATTATTAACCGTTCCACTAAATACATTTGAGTCAAATTTTATTTCAAAACACTTGGTGATATTATCTGATATTCTATTCACGTATAGTTCTGATATGATTCAAAGTAATAACCAACATTATTCTTCACGTAAATCGCAGAATTTAGTCAAATCGATAAAGGAAAAAAGAAATATAAATAATTTAGTTTTCACACATGCTGATGAAGGAAATAGTATATCGACAAAACCACTGATTTCTTCAGTAAATTTAAAATAATTACCAAAGATTCGATTGAATAATTTCAGGAATAATCTAAAAGTGACAAATCAACTCGTTAACATTTTCCAGAATTTTCCAATATATAAGCTCACCCTAATGAACCCACAGACTTGGAAACTTTTTTATCTGATACAATTCCACAAAACAATGATCCAAAAAGATCAGTAGTTTCTTATATTATGTCGCCTAGCGTTAAAGGATTCAATTTCCATTATCCATACAGAAACAGAATTAAAAATAGTTTTGAACTTATGGACGAAATTAAAAATAGCAAATACAGAAATTCTTAATTAATTTTATTTGATGTACAGAATTTATTTCCTACTATTCCACCTAGAGAAACAATAGATATTATTAGAAATATTTGGATAAAAATAACAGTGATCCAGTAAGAAGGGGTGATATTTTAAATAGTCTAGAAAAAAACTGTTTTCAATTTAATGATATTATTTATAGTTCAGATGAAATAATTAATTATGGGAAATCCAATAAGCCAGCAGAAAGCAGAAATTTTTACAGATAATTTACAACGAAAAATTCACATGAATCCCTCGGGAAAATATTTTCTCTATTGTTTTAGATATGTAGATGCTTCAAGGGAAGAAATAGACAACTCCGCAATTTTAAAGATTTCATTGATAAAATCCTCTCCAAATAGTAAATTCACTTTTGGGAAACAAAAGAAGAACAAAAGGAAAAAGAAGTCTAGTATAAATTTCCTTTGATCTTGAAGTTTTGAGAAAAGATTATTTGTATGACTTTAGTATTTTTCTTAAACCCACGTATACAGATATTACAATTCATCACACATCGAGCCAGAAAATGACAGCATACCATACTATGATCCATTGATTGGTTAACGTACCTATGAACCACGATAACTTTTTATAGAATTGAATATTGTTAGGCAAATTGCTTCCAATAACAACTATAGTCCAATAAAAATAGAAAATTAGTTTAACCTGTTACAAAAGATTGGAATAAACGAAACATTTCCATTCCTTACGTAATTAGAACGACAGATAATATTGGCAAGTATTTTAAAATAAAATTATACTCGAATGTAGCTTTTAGCACAGTTAATAATTTAGGAATTACAAAAATCTAACAAATGAAGACAATGCATCTGGAGTCTGACTTGCAGTGATTGCCACTAATACCAAAAGAGTTAAACGTCAGACAACTCACACTCAACATATGCCAGTCATTTGAAAGAATTTGGAAATAATTCCAATAATAACTAGGGAATTATGCATAATGAAATTGAAAGTACCACATTCACACTATTGGAAGCAGTAGAAATTAGTAGGTATAAAAACCTTAAAATTCATAATAAATATGAGATAAATATATACTAAAATGTAAATAATAGAGTAAATTGATTATTTTGACCATTGATACCTTTACTGATCGAAATATCGTGAAACACATAATTATATTATATAATACGTTTTGTGTACAATTTTTGTTACAGAACTTACCTCAATAATATATTCATTGTTTTCAATCTTAACTGATTTCAGACTAAATCCATAATAATCATTGTTTCTGTTGCAGAACATTATATTCTTTTTATTTGTTTATAAATTTTCTAATTAAACTAATATCTTGTGTACTCAGATTCAATCTTTTATAATTATATCTGTGCCAGCATAAATTCCAATATTTTTGATATTACCAAGAAATTTTATATTTCATTTTGTAATTTTCATCCTACTCTATCATGTTCTTTTACGGTTTTTGTTTTAGTTTTTGTTCACATTAATATTGTACAAAAAATTTCGAGCAATGGACATCCGAAATTTCAAAAATGAGTATCAATGAAATATCAATAAATTTTACATAATTCATTGTAAACATGTTCGTTGAAGCTTCATGAAGTTAGCATTTTTTTGAATTATTCTAGTTGCCCTGAAATTTTCACAAAACCTTGTTTGAGGATTTCAAAAATAGACCAATAAGTGGTCCAAAATTGGTGATATTTGTTAGTTGATCATAATGCTATGTTTCAATAATAATAATTCCTTAGAAACACATTTCTATTCCGTGGACATATTCGAATTTAAATTTTGTACAAAATTCTGAAACATAAAAAAATATATAGGAATAATTGAAGAATGACTCATAAAAATTGACAAAAAAATCAAAACTTGTCTCCATTGAAAAAATGTGTTTTTTTAATTTGTTGCAAATTTTAGGACAGCTGATATAGTTTGTGGGTCAAAATTTGACGTTGTTTTGATGGAAAAGTGAGTTATATTTTTTATCAATTTCTTTATTCCACTAATTTTCATGTTTCAGAATATTATACAATTCTTGAATTCCAGTATGCGTATAAAATAGAAACTGTGTTTTCAAGACGTTCTTATTAATTTTTTAAAGATTTATTAATCCTATGAAGATTACAGAATGAAGAATTTGAGATTTCTGAAGATATTTTGAATCAATATATACAGGATTTATTGATATGAATAGAACTAAATATTAAATAATATCTTAGTGTCATTACTCCTGATCGTTTCAAACATTTAGTCCTTTCGTATCCTTTGAGAACATGTGTTGTTTCTCCGAATATATTTCGAATTATATTTTATAAGGGTGCCAAATACTTCTGGACAAGGCTGTACATTCGCCTCGGTCTGGTTTGCTGGACATTAATTTTACATTCTTCCCAGTCGTTCGGTGTTTTCGAAAAAAGTAAAATCGGTGACATCGGTGAAAAACGCCGTGGTACTGTCATCAATTATAAAATTTTCGGTTTTATTTTTTCGAGCGGTCGAATGTTCATTCAAATTCCGACACAGAGTTCCATCTGGCGGTAACGAATAAATCATGACACGTTTCGGTCCGACGGTAATGATTTTTTATCGCTGGAAATTTGATACGAAAATTATGTCTGATATTTTTTACATGGGATGTGTTTACACGTATAATTTAGCAAATAAGACTGAATTATTGACCTGATGTGAAAGGACAAAGGGGATGTCTTTCTTGTATCTAATTACTGTTTTGTTGGTGAACTAAAAAAGAGAGAAGTTTACTTGTTCTAAAATTTTTGTTCATGGTATATGCATATTGCAGTTTATGTTGTCATAACTAGATTTGAAGCTTTGCAATTTAAATCAGGAATTTTTCCCCGAAATCAACCAATTCAATCTACATTCAGTTTAAAAATAAGTGGAGGTTTATACTTGATAGAAGGTATATAAAATTATTTGAATATTTTAATATTTACAGATATATTCTGTTAGCCTTCTACTTATTTAATCTAAAAAAAATATATTTAATATTATAACTTCAGGAATTGAATTAATGTCATATAAGTACTACTTATATCAAACGACATATTGAAAAAACATTCATAATAAGACATCCAAATGAGATGGCATAATCCAATAAATATAAATTGTTAACAAAAATCCTATAAATTAAATATTTTGAGTACACAAAATTTTGTTTCTGCTCATCCATCATATGAAAACAGATATCTTTCAAAAATGTTTAATATAATATTAAGAATTTCATCATAAAACTATCTTACTTAGAATATTCAATATTATTGGATATCTAACTAAGTTACTTTTTAGAAAATCTCAAGATATGTAAAAACATTACTAAAAAACCAGTTTTAAAAGAGGCTTCGTCAGTACTCAATCATATTCATATTCAATAAAATTTAGCATCAACTAACAAAAAATATTTATTTATTCAATAATTCAGAAAGCGTCTTGGCAAATGAACATTTAAATGGAGTGTAATGTTGACTCGAAATAAATAGTTCTGTGGTTTACCATTGATCTTAAAGATAAAAGGCAATTGAACGGCCTCTGTTATAGCATAGGACCATCTGTATAAAGAATGCTAAGGAAACCAAATAATTATATATTATGAATAAAATAAAATGAATGGAAGTTTATACTTGATAGAACGTATATAAAATTATTTGAGTATATTAATATTTACAGATATATTAAAACATGTTTTTTAGTAATGTTTTTACATATCTTGAGATTTTGTAAAAAGTAACTTAGTTAGATATCCAATAATATTGAATATTCTAAGATAGTTTTATGATGAAATTCTTAAGATTATGTTAAACAATTTTTATAGATATCTATTTTTATAAGAGGGAATTTTTTGAAATCAAATATGTAGAAGGCTAACAGAATATATCTGTAAATAATAAAATATTCAAATTATTTTATATATCTTCTATCAATTATAAACCACCATTCACTTTATTTTATATATAATATATAATTATTTGGTTTCCTTTCAAACTTTAAGATCAATGGTAAACCACAGAACTTTTTATTTCGAGTCAACATTACACCCCATTTAAATGTTCAGTATTCATTTGCCAAGACGCTTTTTGAATTGTTGAAGGTAAATAAATATTTTTTGTTAGTTGATGTTATATTTTATTGAATATGAATATGATTGAGTACTGACGAAGCGAAGTCTATCTTAAAACTGGTTTTTTAAGAATTGTTCTACATATCTTGAGATTTTCTAAAAAGTAACTCAGATATCCAATAATATTGAATACTCTAAGTAAGACAGTTTTATGATGAAATTCTTAAGATTATGTTAAACATTTTTGAAAGATATATGTTTTCATAAGAGGGACGAGCAGAAACAAAATTTTGTGTACTCGAAATATTTAATTTATAGGATTTTTGTTAAGAATTTTTATTTATTGGATTTTGTTATATCATTTGGATGTCTCATAATGAATGTTCATTTTATATGTCGTTTGATATAAGTAGTGATTATATGACATTAATTTAATTCCTGAAGTTATAATATTCAATATATAGGATTTTGGTTAACAATTTTTATTTATTGGATTTTGTTATATCATTTGGATGTCTTATAATGAGTGTTTATTTTATATGTCGTTTGATATAAGTGGTAATTATATGACATTATTTTAATTTAATTCTTGAAGGTATAATTCTTAAATATAATTTTTTGAAATTGAATATGTGGAAGGCTAATATTAAAATATTTGAATAATTTTATATACCTTCTATCAGGTATTAACCTCTATTCATGTTAGATTTCACGGAATTTAGTCCTCAAATTTAGTTGAATCGAATAACATTTCGAATAGAGTGTTGAGAAAATTTAATAGCAGAAGACAGTAGTTTCTAAACACATGTTTCAAATAGGAACAAAAAACTTCTCCGAAACGCATTGGAGAACTCTTATGATAATAAATACAAAAATCGGATTCTACACTGTATTTATTCCTTCAACTCATTATTAGAGTTGAAATTGAAAGAAACAATTGTTTGAAAATTTGTTAAATTCTTTTAATCGTCCATAAATTTGTGCAATTTTTTATGTTTCTTATTTTAGCTTGGCAACGAATTTTCTTGAAAAATTTCGAATTTGACATGAAAAAATTGATACTGACAAACTGATTCCTCACATTTGTTACTCAATGTTTATGATCATATTTTATACCATTGAATATTTTTTATATTAATTTCTTTGTCATTTTTATATTATATTTTATTAACATTTTACTGCCATTAGTATCTTATGTTTCATTATCACTTTATATCATTTTGCTGAAAAAAATTGTTTGATGGATTATTGGTGAATCATTTTGCAACAATTCCTTCAACTTTTTATCAGTTATTTCAGGAAAATACTCTACAAAGTGTACCATATAATTTTCTAGGTGGATTGTTGAAATATACTTATCAAGTAGAAGAAGTAAATAGATAAAGCTTCAATTATTTTTATTTTTTATTTACTTATTGAGTTTTATATTTGAAATATTTTGATTTCTGAATAATAAAATTCTGAGAAGAATGAATAAACGTTCAATTCTTCCAAAATTTTAATTTCTTGAATTTTTTCGATTCCTATTATTTAGTAATGTAATTTTTTTCGTTCTAAATGGGAAACATTTTTTGAATATGTATAATATTAATTGTATTATTAATTATCCTGTACTGGTTTTCTGAATACTCAGATTATCAGTTTGTCAATTCAACTTTCATAAATGACAATCGAAAACTTAAAATTATTTTTATTATAAATTTATAAGCATTTCTTATAATTTTATAATTATTAGATGAAAATATTTTTCACTTTAGAATCAATATCCGCAATTTCAAAGTACAAGAAAGGTTGTTTCGTCAATTCTTTTTGTCCGAAGAAGATTGTTGTCTGCCTTTGTGATTCAGATTTCGTTTCATACCGTATATTTTACGTTTATTGTATATGCAAGAACTTTAACTCTTTGCTATAATCCTAGATTTCTGAATATGCTTATTTGATTGTATTTTTTTAATACGAATATTACTGTCACGTTAAGTGGCATATATGTAATATTTAAATCAGATATATATATATATATATATATATATATATATATATATATATGTAATATAATAATATGAGCGTCCGCAGTGAAATAGTTAGAACACCTGTCTCGTAAGCGGAGAATCCCATTCGATGCGGGTTTGAATCTTGGCGAGGTATGAAATTTTCTCGCTAGGATGACCGGTGTAGATTCCACTCTTGAATCGCGAATTAACAGTAATAAAACTTGAGCAGAATACAACTGATCTCCTAACTCGCATCAGCTATATAAAGTTTCTGAGAAATCTTCACAGTATCAGGATAATATAAATATCAGTTAAAATAATATAAATATTTCAAAAAATTTTTAAAAAATTTAAAAAAATTAGCCTTCTACATATTTAATTCCAAAAGATTATATTCAATGATTATAACTTCTGAAAATAAATTAAAATAATGTCGTATAAGTACCACTTATATCATGACATAAAATAAACATTCATTATAAGACATCCGAATGGTATAACAAAATCCAATAAATAAAAATTATTAACCAAAATCCTATAAATTAAACATTTTGAATAGACAAAATTTTTTGTTTCTGCTTATCTGCTTATAGTATATAAGAAATATATATTATTAATTGATGTTATATTTATTGAATATTTGAATACTGATGAGCAAAGTCGATTTTAAAACTTGTTTTTCAGTAATGTTTTGCATATCTTGAGTTTTTATATAAAGTACCTTGGTTAGATATCCAATAATATTGAATAGTCTAAGTAAGATAGTTTTGTGATGAAATTCTTAAGATTATGTTGGATATTCTTGAAAGATATTGGTTTTCATAAGATTGATAAGCAGAAACAAAATTTTGTCTATTCAAAATGTTCAATTTATAGGATTTTGGTTAATAATTTTTATTTATTGGATTTTGTTATACCATTCGGATGTCTTATAATGAATGTTTATTTTATGTCATGATATAAGTGGTACTTATACGACATTATTTTAATTTATTTTCAGAAGTTATAATCATTGAATATAATCTTTTGGAATTAAATATGTAGAAGGCTAATTTTTTAAAATTTTTTAAAAATTTTTTAAAATATTTATATTATTTTATATACCTTCTATCAAGAATTGACCTCTATTTATGTTATAAATATCAGTATCAAAACATTTTACTGAAGAGTGAAGTGAGAAAACAAATGAGTGTCTATGCAAAATGAATCAACATTCATGTAGTACTTGTTATATTATAATATAAATATATTTTTAATAAAAGGGTGAATAAATAAATATATCATTGATATAATAATACAATTTTAATGAAACATTATTTAATTTTTAATATTGATTATAGAAGTTTCCAGAAATAATTTAGAATTTAAGTTTTAATTATCTAAGTTTTCATTTAGTTTATCTTAAGTTCTCATTTCTCGAATTGGTGTGATTGTTATAAATATACAATATTGTATATGTTTTTCATGTCATTAAGTGGTTTTGACACAGTATAAGTTTCAATATTTATCCATCTATTTATTTAGTCAAACAAGTAAAAAACCTCATTACATAAAAATAATATTATAATTTATAGTATATAAGAAATTCATATGGATTCTAATATTTAAATGTGATTATAGAAAATTTTTGCGTCGCCCTACTACACATGCGAATGAAAGAAAACGAGAACACTGATTCCTTGATACGAACGGTACATCGAAGCACTGACAAGTCTTGTTGATCTGTTAGGAATTCTTCTCTCAAGAGAGGTCTGAGGGCAGTTATAATATTTCTTATAGATTTTGCTACACATGTTTGTTATATTTGTTTGTCTTCTACTTTCTAGTCTGGATATTTCCCATTTACATTTCTTAGTGCTTTTAACCTTCATTATAATCCTGGTAAACTCTATATTTTTAGAGTGATCCAAAGTATGTTGCTAATTGGCATAGACTTGTGCTTTTACACAGCCCCAAAGCAAATAATCCGGAGGTGTCAAATCACGACCTTGGCTGCCAATTAATAAATCCTCGTCGTTAGATGATCCTATCGTTAAACCTTTCTCTCAGCAAAGCGAAGGTAGCTGTATTGCATGTAACGCCATCTTATTGATTGAACAACTGAGCTGTATTGCATGTAACGCCATCTTATTGATTGAACAACTGAGCTACCACTTCAATAATAATTTTTTACTACTTTCAACTGATCCAGAGGAGTCAATCGCTGCATCATGAAACTGAAGACTTAACTTAATAAAGCTACACCTAGAAATAAGAAAAATTAATATTAGATACCAAGAACATACATTTGAATAACTATCACTCATATTAAAAGACTCAAACCCCTAACAGTCTACACCCTGGATACTTAGACATCGTTCATAGAGTAATCGTATATTGTATAAGTGAATTTTAGGGTATAAGATAGGGCAATACACTTTGATAAATATAGTCCGTTTAGAAAGTATTCGGAAAAAACAAATCTCAATTGTAATTATTTCGTATATATTTCTAATTCTTGAATTAGAAAATTATAACAAAACATTCATATTATTTACTCAAAGAACCTCCATTCAACTGTAAACATTTGACTAAAGGTCGAGGTACACCTCCATTATTTTCGATGATGGTAGTGCACGACTGAAAAACTGACTGAATTAAATCATCTTTATTTCGTGGCGCTGCTCGCCAACTTCATCTTCATTAGTTCCCATATGTTTTCAATGGGACTAAGATCTGGTGAAGCTGCTGGCCATGAAATGGTTGTCACTTGCATGCAAGCTTGAGTATAGGCTGAAGTATGGCATCTTGCATTATCCTGCTGAAAACGCCACCCCTCTGGATATATAGCATGCATCGTTTTGAAGAGAAAATCGTTTAGAATGCCACAAGACTTTTCACTCTTACCATCAATTATACAGATAAGCGTAACACCACGCTGAGATATTGCTCCTCAAACCATTATTTTGGTGGGAAATTTGGAAATTTGAAAGGTAACAGGTTGCAAAATTTGAATATCGAAACAGATTAAATATGTTAGTTTTCTACAATTTTAATTTCAAAAAAATTTTATTCAAAAAACTTTTAGAATTAAATTAATGTCTAAAATAAGCACCGCTTACGTTTAATAGACGTATATAGTCAAAACTCAATATATAATGTCAAATGGAATAAATAAACCAACAGATATAAGAAAGTCATTAAAATTTATAAATAAATATTTAAAGGAGACAAAATTTTGTTTCTGATTTTACCTTTAAGAACACCAATTGCCTTTTAAAAACATGAACACACCTTAAGGACTTCTCAAAGAATATAATTCATTTGAAATATTTTATATATTCAAATAAGTTAATTCAGAAATCTCTCAAAACATGCACTATAGCTTCAAAAAACAAATATAATTCTAAGTAATCCCTTCTTCGCTACTAGATAATATTCCAAATATCAAAATCAAAAAACTACAACTATATCACAACAAACACGTGCTAAGAATGGATGCTTCGAAACAAACCAACTTTAGAATTCAAGATTGGTCTATGTTCTAACAAAATCACAGAACAGTCTGAGTTATTTAAATTCATTGACATTGCATAATGAGATTTAAGCCAAAATATAATTATATATTATATATAAAATGAAATAGAAAAAGGCCTTTTTCTATTTTAGGTAACAGGTTATTTTGATAGGATTTTTAAGGGATTTCCACCATGTTGGAAACAACTTTAATCAGATTTAAAGACACTATTAAAATTATCTTCTTGAAAACGTTGACAAAATCCTATCCTTCGTAACAGCCATTCTGAATACTTTATATTTTATATCATGTCATTAATAAATAAAAGAAAAATTAGTGGGCTCTAGTTAGATTCTTAAAGAATACCAGAATTTGCTTGAAATTTTCAAGTAAAGGGTGTTTCAATAAGAGAGCAAGATTTCAGTGTACAATAAAACATGGTTTTCTGTAGCAAAGTATTGAAATATTTATTGATTTAGAGTATATACATTTAGGAATTATGTGTGAAAATTATTTGTATCTTGTAAATGGCCGCCACGCCACGGCTTTGCTGGCATATACGTACCCTTTTGACGAAATTTTCAATAACGTTATTGAATACAGGTGGTGGAATTTCATTGATACAGCGTCTAATTTCGGCTTTCAATGCTTCAATAGTTGCAGGCTTATTGGCATAAACCTGTGACTTCAGATAACTCCAGAGTCAGACGTCTAAAGAGGTAAAAATGATTTTGTTTGCAAAATCAGCAGGTTGCTCAAGGATCCAATTGGTGAATTCCCTTCGCTGTTCATGATTTACTGGCAGAAGTTGTTGTGTCAGTTGGGTTTTATAGGCATACAGCTGTAAATCTTCAGTGAGAATTCGCTGAAGTGATTTATAATTACTCCATATTTAACTCTGAATCATTTTGTAATAATTTCTAAAATTATCTAATGCTCATTTAATTAATCAAACCTTTATCATGCGAAATACAAAAAATTCGTAATTATATTAAGATATGTTTATAATAACAACTTAAACAGTTCGTTCGTCAATCTGCAGCATAAGGAAGAATTGTTTATAAGAATATTATATGAAAAAATCGCTCTTATCTCCCATCACCGCAGTGGTGGAGGTATATCCATGCAGAACGAACGATAATTAAGCACGGGCGCACAGAAGAGATGATTTCTTACACATGACAAACGCACAAAGCCACCGTTTTCAATCACGGGCCCGGATAACAAACAAGAAAAATGAAAATTAATTAAAACATGTTCCGCGCTGCCATTTCTGAAGCGAACACAGAGTGAAATGAATGGATTAGAGGAGCAAGAAGAACAATGAGCGATCGGGCTCTGTGTGACAATACATGATAGATAGACGCGATATTCCATCTCTGCTGCCGTTCCAGCATCCAACTGTCCGAAAGATATGAGTCGGATAACGCGCTCGCAACAATGGCCCCATTTATTTAGAAGCGGGTTTCTGTTCCTGCGACTCCATGCTGCATGGAGTTGGGTAATTGTAGGGAAGTTTGATTTGCTGGGTGGTTTCCTGGTGTAACGAATGAATGGGGTGATATATCGCTGCCGAAATTGAACGTTTCAGGAAAATAATGCACGTTCTCGGTGGTGAGGTTAAGAAGTCGGAATGGTGAAATACCCTATTTTAAATTGCCATTAATTCTAGATAAGGATATTTCGACTACATCATGGAGTACTTGACCATAACCAATTGGGACATTAGAAGGGATACACCAAGAAGGAATAATTTCTTCAACTCAATATTTTGGCGTTTGCTGGAGCTGTGCTGCCTCTGGTAGGACCAGAACCATTCCTGGGAATACCACATGACGTGGCTGAGCGGACGATAACAGACAGAATGAACTCAAGACTAAAGTCATTCTGCGCTAGTGTGTTACGAGGGTGGTTCAAATATGATCGAAACGAATACTCTAACGTTTATTTATTATCGAAAAATTCACATTTTCTAGGTAATTCCCCTCACTATTTACACATTTTGTCCACCTTTCCGGAAGTTTTTTGATGCCGGTATCGAAAAATTCCCTGGGCAACTTGGACAGCCATGTGCGCACGAACCCCTCTACCTCGTCGTACTTTTGACCTCCGAGGGCCTCTTCCAGTGGTCCAAACATGTGCTAGTCGCATTCGTGCTGGAATGCTCCTCCGTTTCCAGCGATAAGCGGGTTTGACGTGTGTTTTCAGAAGGTTAGAGTAGTATGCAGCATTGATGGTACGTTGAGAGCGCAGGAAATCGAAGTACAGCACGCCCTGCCGGTCCCAGAACAAAGTACACATTACCTTACCCGCGGATCAGGTTGTCTTTGCTTTGACTGGCGCCCCTTCCTCTTTCTTCCATGACCCTTTATTCGACACCTTGGTTTCGGGAGTGTAATAGTGTACCCATGTTTCGTCTGTAATGAAGATTCGCGTTAAAAAACCGCCCCCCTCCGCCTCTTATCGCGTCAGTAAGCGGCGGCAAACTTCCAACCGCGTTAATTTTTGCTCAAAGTTCAACAGTTTAGGAACCCATCACGCCCCTATTTTGTGATATTGAAGGTGTTCGTGGATGATAGACTCTACACTACCAATACTGATGCCGAACTCAGCCGAAATGTCTCGAATATTCATCCTACGGTCCTCCAAAATGAGTTGTACTACGCGGCGAATGTTGTCTGGTGTGACGCTGGTTCGCGGTCGACGATCATGCGGCTTATTCTCTACGGTTTTGTGGCCATACTGGAATGTTTTGGCTCATTTAAACACGGCAGCCTTACTCAGGCACTCACTACCGAACTGCTTTTGCAAACGCACAAAAATATCCGTGTTTTTAACGTCTTCTCTCACTAAAAAACGAATCATAATATGCTGCGCAACGGCAATCGACACTTGACGTTCACTCATGGTCGTAGCACACGCGTGAAACACGTGCTCCGACGAAAACACTGTTCGTAAAAGACCCATCTATCACACACTCAAGCCACGACCTTCGAAACATACATGCGCGCCATCTACAGAGTTTGTCTCGATCATATTTGAACCAGCCTCGTATTAATACCTTATAGTATCTGTGTATAGCGAATATATCGGGTGATTTTTTCAGAGTGATAGAACTTTAAATTGAAATAAAACACATTTAAATTAAAATTGAAGCAAAATTATTTTTTTATTTGAAAGATAATTTTATGACATTTATGTTTGAAAAATAATTTCCGGAATATGTCCACCACGACTCGCTCTGGGGAACCACATTCGACCAGACAAATTTTGGACCAATTTTCGAGTAATTCAGGCCTTATTTCATCAATAACACGAGTTCTGTTGGCTTCCAAAGCGTCTATTGTTTCTGGTTTATCAGCATAAACCAATGACTTGACCTAATCCCAAAGTGAATAATCCAGTGGAGTTATGATCTTGGAGGCCAATTAATTGGACCATTTCTCGAAATTATATTATCGCCAAATCTTTCTTTCAATAAATCAATTGTAACGGTAGCAGCATGAGGTGTAGCACTATCTTGTTGGAACCGAAACACCTCTGGGTCGATACAATTCAAATTTTGGAACAAATAATCATTGATCATCGATCTGTAACGAGGTCCATTCACTGTAACATTAGCTACAGAATCATTTTTAAAGAAATTTGAACCGATGATGCCTCCAGCGTGTAAAGCACACCATACAGTGCATTTTTCAGGATGCAATGGAACCTGCAGAACTTCTTGAGGATTGTTTTAACTCCATATAAGGCAATTTTGCTTGTTTACATAGCCGTTCAACCAGAAATGAGCTTCATCACTAGACACAATTTTACGATAAAAAAGTGCATCAACTTCAAGCTGTTCTAGGGCCTAATCAGCAAACAAACGACGCTTATTATAGTCAAGTGGTTTTAGTTCTTGAACCAGTTGGATCTTGTATGGGCGTAGACCAAGATCTTTACGCAATTTGTTGTGAACGTCGACGAATAGACAAATCTGGATCATCATTAACACTATGACTTACAGCAGCGATATTTTCATCTGTACGTACAGTTTTTTGTCTTGTTGTTGTTGCTGCATCGAGTAGAGAAAATGTTGTTCAAAATCTATCGATAGTTAGATTAAGTTTGGCCAATAGAACATTGATTTTGAAAATGAATTTCAACAATTTGTAAACTTTGTTGCGGCGTGAGACTTTCGATGATAATTTGTCAATGCTTACTGAACAGAAATGTCAAAACAACATGGCTTCTACCTTCTGTCAAATCACAGTTATCCCTATCGAAAGTTTCATCACTATAAAAAAACACCCGATAGATACTTGACAGATTTTGAGTCACTTGCATACATTGCACTGACGAAAACCAATTAGTTTGAAAGGTGCGCATGTCTGCAATTTTCTTCTGTGATCAACAGAACCTTGTCGATGTATGTTACACTGCCTCTTCTTATAAATGCTGAAACAGGTCACCAATCTTGTGAACATGGGTTGCATCTTGGTCGTCCACTTCAAGGCCGTTTGGTCACGTTTTCCATTTCTCAATTTTGATGGGTGATCCTCAAAATCACACTTTCACTAATCAGAAGGAAATCAGATATCTGATCTGTTTGAGCATTTATAAGAAGGCTTTCCTCAACATTTTTTTCACATGGTTTTCTGTTATTCACCGCTTCATGTTCTTGTTACCATAATTGTTTGCTTCTTGATACTATCCTGTTTCTATTACCACTATTCTTCAAACACTGCTATTACAATTTCGAAAACATATTTTTTCATTATTTTGTATAGATATATCCGACTTTACGACAACGTTCTACTAGATTCTACTAAAACAAACCACATTTCTCATTTTGGAAGTTATTTAACGAATTTCACAAAGAAGACCCCATAAAACTTATGTCGACGAAAAGCTTTTACGAAATGTCATGCAAGGGTTTAATAAAATACAGAGTGTTGCATTTGAAAAAATCGAGTTAATTCAATTTGTTATCTGTTATTTAAAAAACAATGTAGTAGGCGATAGAACACCGACATTAAATTTATGCCTACTTCAAAAGATGCACAGAAGCTTAAGGAATGTCAAGAATCATCTGCTTGTTATTGTGCTCAAGAAATGAACATTTCTTGCACTTCTCTGAAGATAATTTTGCACCTTCATATGATGTGAGAAAAATTATTTCATTCAAATTATGAAAAGAGGAATATTCTGTAAAATCTCTAGATAATTAAATTTGAAAAATATTAAACTAAAATGTCTTTGAACAACTGTTTCTATTTAAGTAGACATATATAATTCTCAAATATTGTACAACACTTCAACATATAAACGAAACCATAGAAGATAAATATTATTAAATGGTGGATGATCCAAGAACAGAAATTCTATTAGTGCTTTCATTTCTACATTCTTCGAAACATAAACTTTAAGAACTCAGAAGAAAAAATCGCTTCTCGAATTTACAGTTTTATCATTTGAAAAAATAATTAATTAACCGAAACATTGACGTTCTCGTGACTAGTATGAATTCACAGTGAAATCCAACAGAGTGATTCGACCACTTCTCTTGTACCAGACTTTCCATTCCAATTTTTGTTCGCAGATTCATCTGTGCACTATATAGATGACTTGTACACTTGTAGCGACTCCTGGCGCGCGAGCTAATACCGAGGATGACTGGCTGGATCCCCTGGATCTATTTAACGTTAGAACGGACCCAGCGGGACGTCTGGTTCATCCACTCTCAATAATCCAATCATAATATAGCCCCATTAGGTTTGACCCTCGTTATTTGCTCATTTGTTAGGAGCAGCGCTAGACGGATTATTGGCTTTTTATATCCAAAGAAGATTCTAAATAATTCTGAATAATATTGTTGTTATGATTCTTGGAGTCGGATAAAGGAGAATAAATGACTTGAGAGATTGTCTAATGTATTCCAGGAATGAGGAATCTGGTAGTGCTACTTGGCAACAGACGCACGTCTCGTGGATTCCGACTTTGTTATTGGTACATTGTACTGTCCCATTCTTGTGTGTAGTTTATATTATAAGGTTGTTCGGAAAGTGATTTAATTTTTTCCCGAAAGTGAATTTAATCGTATTTTTTCGAACCCAACTTCACACTTAAGCCGCATAATCATTATATGTTTTGAGGGGTGATATAGCCAGGCTTGTGTGTGAAAAAGTTCATGTTCCGTAGTTTTTGGTTGGTGCCCTTTTATATATTCGGAGCAATAAGCAGCATTTTCGTCATATTTTACTATTTTACTAGAGAAAAGGTAAAAATGCTGTTCAACCCAGAAGGAATTTAACCAATGTGTACGAAGAAGATGTGACAGTACGCCAGTGCCAGAACTGGTTTGCAAAATTTAGATCTGGCGATGTTACAGATGTACCACGTTCCGGAAGGCCGATTGAAGCTGATAACAACAAGATGAAGGCATTAGTAGATTTAAATCGTGGAGAAACAATACGTGAGATCAAAAAAATGTATATAAGACAGTAATTTATTTCCACAAAAATGTTTGTACTAATACAACAATTGTTTAACCACGATGTGGCTTCTTCAGGTATTACATTGTACTGTCTAGACAGTACAATGTAATACCTGAAGAAGCCACATAAGTGAAGAAGCCACATTACATTGTACTGTCTAGACAGTACAATGTAATACCTGAAGAAGCCACATCGTGGTGAAACAATTGTTGTATTAGTACAAACATTTTTGTGGAAATAAATTACTGTCTTATATACATTTTTTTAATTAAAATGAGTTTCCACCAAGTAAAGACCGAATCTATCAAATTAATACGTGAGATCGGCGAGAAGTTGAATTTATTGATTTCAACTGTTTATGACCACTTGAAAGGCTTGGGCTTAACTTCAAAAGTCGATATATGGCTTCCCTATGTTCTCACAGCGAGAAATTTGTGTTGTTGTGTTGACGTCTGTGATTCGTTACTCAAACGTTACGAGAATTATCCATTTTAGAAGCGCATCCTTACTGGGGACGAAACAGGGGTTGTATATAACAATGTCATAAGAAAGAGATTATGGGACAAAAAAGATGAACCATTTCAAAGTATTTCGAAAGCCAATATCCCTTAAAAGAAGGTTTGTTTGGTGGGATTTTGAAGGAATTGTTTTTTTTTTTGAGCTTTTACTGGACAACACAAGTCTACAGTCATCAGCTGGACAAACTGAATGATGCACTTTAACAGAAAAGGCCAGAATTAATCAACAGTAAATGTGTAGTGTTCCACTAAGATAATGCGAGACCTCATACAAGTTTGGTCACTCGCTAAAATATTTAACCGCTTGAATCGCATATACTGCCACAACCACGATATTCTCTATCTGGCGCCTTCGGATTATTATTTTTTCCGGTCGATGCAAAATATTTTGGACGGTGAAACCTTCACTTCAAATAAAGAGGTAAAAAATCACCTGGATCAGTTTCTTGCCAGCAAAGCCAAAAAATTTTATGAGCGTGCAATCATGCTAGTGACCCAAAGATGGCAAAAGGTGTTGGACCAGAATAGCCAATATATAATTCAATGAAATATTTATTCATTATTCGACAATTGTCTTTCGTTTTCAAAAAAAAAAAAGAAATTACTTTCCGAACACTTCCAGCTCCTTCTTCAGTCTCCTCAAAACTTCTGCGTTTGTTACTTTTGCTGTCAAAGGAATTTTTAATATTCATCTGTATAGCCACATATCGAAAGCGTTATTTTGCTAGATGTGACCCCATTGAGGATTCAAGACTGCACCATGGAGGAGAATAGAAAAGACGTAGCATTTTAAGAGGGCTATTTTAGTGTCAAGGGTGATGTTATGATTTTTAACGAATGAGCTCATGTTGTTGAAAGTTGACTGGGTTTTTCCTATACGTGTTTTTATTTGATGTGCACTATTCCAGTCTTCATTTATAACCGTTCCGATGTAACAGTAATGATGAACTCTTTCGATAGCAGTTTGATTTATAAAATTATAATATTTATCCTAAATAGCTCAAAACTCCAAATAAATATTTAAACTCGGGAATCTATGTCCTGATAGTTAAAGAAAGAAAAGGTGAACTATCTTTGACAACGTAGGATACATACTCATGTGATTGGTTCCCTTAGTTCGCAGAGTTGCAACCTTCTACAATAAATTTCTTGTAAAAGGTATTATCATAGGAGAAAATGTTAATTTTTTTATTGGTTAATAGATTACTAAATTTATTTGATGAAATAATAATATGCAGCTATAACCGTAGTAAATATATGAATAAAGCAGAATTAAAGAAGGATTAAAAATAATGTGAGACTTGAATGCTTGGGAGTATATAGGTTAACCTGCGGTAAATGTGCATATGTATACATTGGCCAAACTGGCCAGGATCAAAGAACATCAAAATTCATCGTTGAAAATAAAGTAAATTCTATGCCCACCACCTACAAAAATCAAGACATGATTTTGCCCATAATTTCGAAGTTCTCCATATCGAGAACAAAAGCAATAAACTGGACCTTCTAGAAATAAACCGACATCATAAAACACCCATTTCACTTAACGACCAGACAGATTGAAACCGATCCCCATTATTGACCCTTTTTGTATGAATTCCGAAAACTCCCAAAAAATCACCTTCATGTTGTCACGTTTCATTTTGCTCAGTTTTGTATTTAAGGAGATAGATTTTGTTAAAGTAGTTAGTTACCATACTCACCTGATGATAGTGAAAATGTAATTGAATGAAGTGCTTTTCTATAAATCATAACGATGACTTTCCGTCGAGTACAGAAGTAGAGTTACAACTTAACATTTAAAGCAGCACAATTGATGACAGGACATGGTAACTTCAAAACATATTTGAAAAGATTCAGATTCACTGACACGGATGGTACATGTACATTTTATGGAGAAATTAAGGACGCACAATACATAAGAACATAATGAAACGGGTTATTCATTTCTTGGTCAAAATTGCACAGAACTGTGATCCGAAGCTTGAAATGTTTAGTTAAAGGTTAGCCATCTCACAATATGGAGCGTTTATCTACTGCTGAACTTGTGAAAATGGTAAAAACTTACTAAAAAAACAATGATTTTGTAGTAAGTACTGCAATGAGTTTATGGTCGACATAATCGTCCATCTGAGCGTACAGTTGGTACCACAGTGATAAAATTCGAAAAGGCTGGATCTGTTATTGATGTCTTAAGGCCCATACATTATCGGAATGCACGCTCGAGCGAAAATATTTCTATTGTAAGTGGAAGTGTTGAAGGAGACCCAAATTTCTCGATTCATCGGCGCAACATTTGCGCCTCTCTTACGGCAAGCTATGGCATATTTTGCATCTAGATTTGCATCTCCATCCTTAAAAGTTCCAGTTGACACAAGAACTAAAGCCAGTTGACCATAGAATGCGTAGAACATATGCATAAGCCCCTTCAGCGAGTGAGTTGCGTCAAAAAACAACTGGGATACCGACACTGCAGAGCCAGTGGAGGTTGGATAGTACTTCGCTGCTACCACTAACAGTGTAGGTTCTCGGACTGAAGCCGAAACTGGTAGCTTGGTGGGCTCAACTCTTCTGAGTGGCTCTCGCTAATGCGCGATGACAAGGCGTAATCTTCATCACACTTTTTGCTTCTTGGGCAGATTGTGGAGACTGCTGAGTAGTCACCTAGTAAAGAGCCATGCTAACATGCCGGTAACCTACCCGGTAGAATTCACGAATACTCAGAATATGGTCCTGTAAGAGATCCACTGGATGACATTTAGATGATGTTATATTCCACACATAACGGCAAGGTCCAAGCATTATACTGAAATAAAAATTTGATTGATATTCTAAATAAAAGAGTGTTTTATTCACTTTTACTTTCGGAAACACAAAATGGGTAAATGAGGTAAAAGTAAACAAGTTGAATGAATGGTGGAAGAGGCAGTTGATGACACAAGCTGGAAAACGGTAAAAAAAATAAGAAAGACAAAAAAGTAGAGAAGAAGAAACTGAAAAAAAAGAGAGGAAGAAAGTAAAGAAGAAGAAAAGGAAATTTTAAGAAAAATAAACAGAAAAAAGAATAGGACAATTCGCTATAGTATAACAACTAGCTATTAGCTTAGCCAATAGCTAAAGCCGAAGGGCGGGTAGCTTGAGCACAAAGCCTCAGTAGAAAACGTGAATAATTGGGTCTCTTTTAATGCGTCTATGGTTTCAACCCAATCTTGATTTTAATGGCCTTTCAGTATTGCTTTCACAAGAGAATAACTCAGATTCCGAAGCAGTAATATGACCGCGACCCGTCAAACTCCCAGTCTTGGGCCACGTTAGGCGAAATCAAACCTCGCGACATAAATTTTTTCGACCGATCGCAATAGATCGCAATCTATTCGATTCCATATGAATACAGAGGGTAATAAAAAGCGACCGGAGATATAATGGTGGGCCCGTAGAACGTCACCGACGTTCATAAGTCAGCGGCGGACAATAAAAACCGGCGCGAAATGAATGTATGCATGCGACCGGCGATTTGTGTTTTGGCGCTGGTCAAGCGACGCATTCCGCGCGTTTCGGCCAGGCCACGTCGGACGCGCGCGCCTAGGCCCACTTTTTGTCAGCGCCCGCGGATCGCGCTGCTGCATTGGTGGCCGTTTTTTCCGCGGATGATGCGCCACTACGATAACAACCTTGGCGTTGGGACCATGGGTGGCGGATCGACGATTTCGGCAGATGCTGAAGGTCCAGGAAGGACCGGGAGAATTGTCTGGTCTTCGTGGAACACCGGCGACCCGTATTTTCGACAAAAAATGATTTGGTGTACCACAAGGTTCAGTGTTAGGATCTATGTTTAAGAGATTTACACAGGTTGAATCATAACTATTGGAACATAAGTTAAGGATAGGTTATTTTGACCAAAATATGGCGATTGGATCAAGTATGCTTTAATAAACTATTACTATAAAAAAATACAGGGCGTTAAAAATGTTTTTTTTTTCGTTTTTTGCTAATAATTCCACTGTTCATTCCTTAATTCTGATCAAAATCGCAACAGAGGCATAACTTTGGACGAGTAATAGTATTTCCAGTATTACTTCACTTTTTGTCATAGGGGGTGCCACGTGAATCATTTCTGATGATGAAATTAGTAGCTTTATTCGACGAGACTTGGAAGTGATCTTGATTAAATAAAACAATTTAGAAATTATTTTTACTCTTGTTTGAAAAACATAATTTCACCCGCATTTGAGAAAAATGCAATTGAAGAGTTAATTGACTCAGAAGGGGATTTCGAATGACAGACAATAAAGAATTGAAAAAATTTAACATAAAAAGAGCAAATTTGAAGTAAATGTTCAATGTGGCCTCCTAAAACTTTTATGCCTTTTCTAATTCTTGTAATAAATGTCCTCCGGATGTCAAACAAAACATTATTCTTTCCCCTTAAAAAATTAGCCTCATTTTGTGTTCTTTTCGCGAATAAATATAATAATTATGTCATGGGCATAAAGTAAAGATTTCATTTGTCCCCAAACATGAAAATCGGGAGGGCTGTGAAGAGATCCGCATCCTCTAAGGATCATACGAGTGACAGAATCCCTCATAGATCATAAAAATTACATCACTACATCATAGTATTTACCCGCCTATTTCTGTGTCGATAACAAAGAGGAGGCATACCCTTACGGCGTCTCAATTGTATTTTGAAGCGGCAGAGACGAAGGTTCTTGGAAATAAACCTCCTGAGCGACTTAAAAACATACTCGAGATAATAGTAATTATAACAGCCGCCCTTGGTAACTCTTAGTAAGTAAACTTCTTTTAAATGCTCCTAATTTATTGCATGCTTTATGCTTTGAATACTACCTTTGTGTTAATGCAACTCAGTGATTGCACGCTCGTTCATTGTACTTCGACTCACCGCTTTTCATTCTTGTATTTTTGCTTCAGTGTATTTAATCCGACCGGAATGTTTTACTAAAATGCTTTGTTTTTGTGTATAACTAAATCGGCACGACCCTCACAAATTGTCTGTTCATATTATATCCTATCTGTCGGTACCTGGTTGTTGTTTGTTGTATTTGTAAATAGTGGTTCTTTATCTACCCTATAATTGTTAATTGTGGTTTTTTTATTAGTTCTTACTATTCGCGATGCTTTGTATGTAACTGTTTTGCAAAATACAAGATATACAGGATCCTGCAATAGAAGCTGCCGAACCAGACATCTTAGCAATATCGTTCGAAAGCAAACACCTTGTACTTTAATTTATGCATCTCAGGAAATTATTCTCTAATATACAGTGTATTCCGAAAAGGAATTTTGGAGCACAAAACTTGATATGTCATTCGGAAGCACATTAAATGAGGTTATTTTTGATGAAAAGAAAACATGACCACAATTAATAATTTTTCATCGAAAAACCATTGGACAAATATGAATGATTTTGTTCACTTTAGAATCGTGACATCCATCTCCTTACCACGCCCGCAATAAAAATTTTTTGGAACACAGAACTTCTCACCTTGTAGCAAATTTAATACCGTTTCCAAATATGTGCTCAATTTTGATGAGGGCTGCAAGGATAACTGAAGTATAATCGATTTTGTGTAAAAACTTGAAATATTTCGTGGAATCAAGAAATGTTGAATTGAAGAATAACCATCAATATTTCCACCATGTATTATAAGACTTTTTTTGTTGCAAATAACTTGTATGACCTCCCCTTGAAGTTTAGCCTTTTTAAAAGTAGACAAGCTGTATCGGTGTCCGTTATTTATGGCCAAATATAAAGAAATTAAAATTGTAATTTCTCGTTTTTCTTCAAATGTAACATTCGGTTTTTTTTCACGATAATGTGGTGAATGGAGTGCCTCATTTTTTTAGAAGTAACCTTTGGGCAATTTTCATTTCTGCGTTCAGCAGATACGAAAAATTACATCACAACTGAAAATTTCATTTGAATAATAAATCTAATAACTAATGGATATTAAAAAGAGTTAAAACGATGAAACCTGTGGTTTAAATTCTTCATGTAATGATCCGCGAGATGTTTAAAGTGTCGTGCGCCTTCTCTCGAACATAAAGCAATCCGATCGTGGAATGACCTACTAACCCTGGTCAGCTTGGCTCCGAAAAGCATTCACTTTTGTCTCCCGCATATTGATATCTGTCAGTTATTATGTTCATTATTTAAATTAAATTTTCAGTTATAATGTCATTTGTCTGCTGAATGCAGGAGTGAAAATTAGCCCTAAGATTCAGATAAAATGCTAGGCACTCAATTGTCTACATTATCGTGGAAAAAATACAGGTTGTTACATTTGAAAAAGTCGAGAAATAATAATTTGAAGTTCTTCATATTTGGCCACTGTATACATCTTGTATACGACAAGTTGATAATTTAGAACTGATGACTAGGCAAATTTTTCAGTTAAAAGAGTTTCTGATCAAATTCGTGTTAAGATTGCTTCTGGCAATAGGTAGAGGACGTTTTGCGAACTATTGTTCCCTCAACTTTTTACAGTTTTCCCTGAATAAGATCTGTACCATCGAAAAAATATCTAAGATGTTTGGTTTAACAGCTATGGAAGCGAAAATCATTATTGGAGGATCCTGTATAGACTGTAAATAAAGATTGAATCTCTTATTGAATCTCTATATTCCTTTCGATATGCTTATTCTGGAATCTGCATACTAATTGATTAACGTTTATTTACTATTCAAGGATTCGAAAAGGTAAAATAACATATCCCGGAAATTTTCAGTGGATACTTAATAAAAAGGAAATTTTTATACTTCATAGAAGGTTTTTTTCAATATCTTAAACATCAAACAGAACAATTCTGTAATACCTAATTTTAATGTTATATAATTTCTTAAAACTTTTAAAATTAAATGATTACCTAAGGATACACTGCATACTTTTTAATAGACATATAGAATCAACACTAATCGCACGGTATCAAAAGGAGATAAAACAGTCCAAAGAAAATATAGAATATTGATCGAACTAAGTCAACAAATATTTAGTGTATCGGTATAATGAAAAAATAAATTCCACTCTGAAAATATCCAACATAAAGTTTAGAACTTCTTCGAGACAATATGTAACACATCATAAAAAGGCATTTGAAAAAACCTACCGATAATAGTCTGTCCACATCCACATCAGCCAAATAGAACAATCAGTAAAAATATCATTGCGACACTGCATTCTGGATCTGGATCTGGATCGACTTCTGATAGCTCCTGCACAAAAGTCATTTTATGTGGATAAAGTTTTTCTTTGTAGAGACATCTTATGACAGTTGTATGACTTACATTATTTTCACAGCCATTTGACGTGTACTTGCCGTTCGATCCTCTAGAATACCTAACAAAATATCCAGTGCCTCTGTATCTTCAACGAATTTCGGTGTTCTTTTTAATGGTTTGATATGTCCAAATTCACTGAGTTGGTCCTGAATTTTATACACAGTACCTTGTGAAATATTAGGCAACTGAGGATACCTACGATTAAATAATTTTGCCACTTCAACTTGACTTATACAACTATCCCCTTAATAGATTATCATTAAAATTTCAATTCGGAGAGTTTCAATTAAAGATTTCATTATTAATTCTACGAAAAATACGTTTCTAATTAGGAATTTACTATTTCAATGTAAATCTCTACACCGCATCATCTGACTTACAACAATCCACATTATTTGCAAATTTTCTTTATTTATCGGCATATGTAGATAGATATTCATGATAAAATGTTAACAAAACCAAGATGTATGAGCCTATTGAGAATTTATTTTAGAAATTTTCCCAACTTAATTGATAGTTCAGAAATTTCATAAGTCTGTATTCAGGTTTTTTAAAAAATACCATTATTTAACGCGTGATAAATCATTATTTTCATTATTTCACCCGGTATTATACATAATAGACCTTGCATTACTTAACATCAGGTTGTTAAGGAGTTTTGAATAAAATAGAAATTTATTGGGCGTTCCGTTTAAAATAAAGAGAACGGACTGTGCTGGGCACACCCTGTATATTTAAATTTATACACTATTGAATTCGAAAGTTGACATGTCCCAGTGTTTTTTATAATTTTTGATTTTTATAACATAAGGACACAAAGAATTTTATTCTGTGTTCTCATTGTATATAATTTTTCAGGAATCAGTTATTTCCAAAAAATACTAAGTGCATGTTTCTAAGGTATTCATTTAATTTAATTTTAAAAGTTCAAAGGAAATTCTGTAAAATTGGAATTTGTAGTAAGGTATTAGAGAATTGCTCTGTTTGATATTTAGGATATTTAATAATCAGTGTACCATGCTACGGAATGCCGCTAACTCACGTTGAAACGACGAATTGACACCAAGTCTGACCTCCACCCATGACAAGTGACTTATACCTGCCTCTTCACCGTTAGAACCCATTCCTAATTGAAATAGTTCGAATTTATTGAAATATTCATCACTACATGAAATCGGAATGTCCCGACATATATTTTTCAGCTTCTCCGAAGTTTGCGTCTAAAAACCGACGACTGCCTTTTGATGTATTTATATTCTGCGACAAAAAGAATCGCGATCTCATCAGATATACGTCGTGTTGCACATCATGATCCGAATCTTAATTTTAACACCAGCCTGTGTAGTGTACTTTCGTTTTGTCCTTTTTAGATTCCGCGTTCGTCTCTTGAATTGTAATTTCGGCAATTACAACTTTGGACAAACTTTTAATTTCTTATTTATGGCGTTCAATTTATCAGGAAGAGCTGGCTCGGAATTAAGATCGGGTAAGTGCGATTTAGGAGTGGAAGGATTTATTCGAGTCCGGAAAAAGATGTAAGGTTGAGTTTGGTGAACTTCTTCTGGTTTTCGACTTACGACTGTTTACAGTTTTCGAATAAGTTTCATTAATTCCATATAATCTACTAAAAGACTAGAAAATAGCAGGAATTAATTATTTAATATATATCAGTAAAAAACAGCATATAATTGTCTTTTTTAAATTTATATTTGATCGCCCGAGGAAAGGGAAACCTATGTCACCAAGTTAGACTCCTGAGCGGAAAGTTGTGTCCAGCTTATTCTCGTCTTGCACTGTTGAAGATTACAGACTGAAAGAAATACTTCAGATGGAAGCGTGTTTCACAACTGACGAGATCAGTGGAAAAAAAACTTTGGACGAAAAGAAATTTTCGGAGTTGTTAATTCAACTCCATAGTAATATGCTCGTTGCGCAATCCTAATAGCGCCTGAGAATCTGGCGATATCTGGCATCATTTCCTTCAGTTGCGTGAAGCATCAACCGTGATTATATCTATAGAACAAGAACAAGTCTATATTTCTCCATCTATGCTGCAACGACGGCAAACTGGCTCTTATAGTTGGATGGTCAATCAATCAGACTGATCTTTTCTGGATGGGATACAAAAGTTTTAACAAATGCTTGGGTGCTGAGTTCCATACATGGGATTATTATTCGAGTCCTGGTCTGATCTGGGCTTTAAATAGTAGAAGAAAGTTATCTGCAGATAAATATTTTCTAGCCTTGAACAAATATCCTAGCTTATTTGCAGCAGACTTGGCCACGTCAGTCACATGTTCCCTCCAACAGACAGTTGAGTGACAGTCACGCTAAGAAGATGCATGGAATCACTTGGCGGAAGCATCTAGTTTTACATCATGTCGTCAGAAGTTACGAACTGAGCTTTTCGAGACGAAGTTGTTGTCTTCGATGCATTGA
Organism: Megalocaria dilatata; assembly: GCA_034642435.1. NCBI lineage: Eukaryota > Metazoa > Arthropoda > Insecta > Coleoptera > Coccinellidae > Megalocaria > Megalocaria dilatata. Next base: position 36,690,922 of record CM067857.1, on the reverse strand, counting down.
ATTGCACTACACTACGTTGACCCTATTCCTTCATCTTTTTGAGATCTTCGTTCAAGGAATCGAATTGCTGGCATCTATGAAGGTGAGACTCAACGGTGCTCAAAGGTTTGTGCTACAATTCGCGAAACTCACAATGTGGTTCTCGGTTGTACTAAGAGGATCGTTTATTTGGATCAGGAAGAGGGTGGACGACAAAACTGAGCCTTGGGGAATTTCAGTGTTCACGTTTGAACTACGGGAATCGACACCATTCACGACCACAAGAATGTTGCTATTGGTGAGGAAACTCGTCATTCGATTGCACGGACTCCCAGGAAAATCATTCGAAGATACCTTATTCAAAAGAGCCTTATATCAGATACGATCGAAAACCTCGGATATGTCCATAGCAACTGACCTAGATTCTACACAGCGCTTAATAGCCCTTGTTCATATCATATTGTCTATCACTGATTTGCTCTCTAACCATTTCGAGATTGACAGCTGCTTCCATGATTTTTTTGATCGAAATCACTTTCTCCTCTTTCTGGGTATAGGCTACACTAGTGAAATTTTCCATGTATCAATGAGAATACATTCCCTGTATGACATAGTAAACATCTCACAGAGAACAGGTGTTAGCTCTAGTAAACACTTTTTGAATACGTGGTGAAGACAGATTCTGATTTTGATACAGTTACTTTATGAAGTTCAAGTTCCTTGCATCGAGATACCACATCAGACATCTTATTTTGTAGATGACCAGACGTGTATAGGAGTGTACTCAGCTACACATTTTTTTTTCGAATAAAATGTTAATTACCTGCAAATAATATTGTTCTTTGAAGTAGAGGAAATATGGATTTCAATGGCTTATATAAAAGGTTTCAGCAGTAAGATCTCTAATCTCTCCATAAAATGGGAATTAATTCTTTAGCAGTAAATAGAAACAATTAAGCTAAGATGTTGGTGAACAATAAAGAAAGGAACCCCAACTATTCCGAATAGGATATTTATCAAATTAAATGTGATGATTGTAATGCTACATATATAGGGCAGACAGTCCGATGTTTATTACATAGAATCAAAGAACATAGGATGTCTATTTTGAAAAACCAGAAATCAACCGGATTTGCTGCACATTGTATAGAAAATAATAATTTTTTTAATGAGAAAGATGTCACTTTACTATATAGTGTTAAAAAGGGTAAATTCATGGACTAGTTGGAGATTATTTTAATCAAAAAAGCCATTGAGAAAAAAAAAGAATTTAAGAAATGCCCAAATACTATTTGGGCATACCCCTATGCTGTTATTTCCATGCTCCATAAAAATACACAGATGTCTTAAGTGTAATAAAAGAACCTTTCTTCAATTTTAAATTCAGTTACTTTTTGTATTCAAATAAATTAACTCGGCTGATCTGTACCAAAAATCATTAATTAGGAGTATGAGCTATGGTAATAGAAAGTTCTAAAAATCGAAACAGTGTAACATACATCTGTATAACAATTCTATACTCAAACAAACTCAACAAGGTTTTGTTGATCACAGAAGGAAATTGCAGAGATGCGCACGTATAAAACTGATTGATTTTTGTCATTGCAATATCTACTAGTGACTCCAAATCTGTCAAGTATCTATATTCGCTATACACAGAGACTCTAAGGTATGAATAATACACTAGCGCCATCTAGAGTATGCAAAATACATACAAGACATACCTTTGCGAGCTAATTCGAGTAAAGAAATGTATTCTCGATATTTTCACGTTACGAACGAAGAATTAACTTTCCTCATACTCAAATCAGACCATAAATTGCCGTAATGCTCAAAAATCAGCATATTCATATTAAAATAAATTAATCCGGCTGATCTGTACCAAACATCATTAACTAGGAGTATGAGCTATGGTAATAGAAGGTTCTAAAAATCGAGACAGTGTAACATACATCTGTATAACAATTCTATACTCAAACAAACTCGACAAGGTTTTGTTGATCACAGATGCAAATTGCAGACATGCGCTGATTGGTTTTCGTCGAATATAGATACTTCTGGTCGAGATTGTTTGAGTATAGAATTGTTATACAGATGTATGTTACACTGTCTCGATTTCTAGAACTTCCTATTACCATCGCTCATACTCCTATTCAATGATTACTTGTTGTACTCCATTGAAGATGGTTTAAAGACTGAAACAGGTGTCAGGGTTCTGAATAAACTGTGAAACATTAAAAACTGTGTGAATTTGTCAAATAAAATTGTTATAATGTTTAATCTAGAGCCAACCCCATACTCCATCAATTTAATAATGTGTAACTTTATGTCATTAGGAAGTAGATCATTTAAAATCTCCAATTTATCAGAAACTTAATTCTATAAATTTTTGATATTTTTCACTTTTTTTCAAGCGTAAATCGACCCATTTCGTTAATGGCGAATATTAAACTAACTTTCAGTCAAAACACTAATGAAAGGGGTGTTGTCAGACTCAAAACAACCACTTCTTCAAAATGCAAACTCTAGATGGCCCCCCTTTACTTCTGTTCGTGTCTTAGATTTTACACTCGTGTAATTATTCAATTTTCTCACTATATTGACGAAAATATCTAATTTGATTCACCACCGAAAATCCCGTAGCGCTCATCAAAACAGTGCTCACTTGTCTTCGAACAGAAAACCCACACAATGCAAGACGTGCGCACCATCCCTTATTAGACTATCCCTCGCGCGTCCATATTTCAATTCATGCAGACCACCACGAAGGAAATGCAGAATTTCCTGTCGTTCCCGATCTTATCACCGTCTCCTGTGAGATACGATAACGATTCGGTATTTAAATATTTATGCAACGCAGGCGCGAGCGCAGCTCGAATTATGTTAAATGTATATGGAAAAATGAAACATGGTGTCCGTTGGACAGTAGTTTCTATGAATAAAATGTGGATAAATATTCCAGTCATCACCATAAATCAGAGGAGGTCCCAGATGTCGAGGAGGGTGAGACTGAATTGTTTATCGTATTGGGTGGCAGAAGAAGGATGATCTTGGTAATCTGAAGATCTTGGTCTAGGTTCAGGTGGCATACAATGGCTATGGACTTCTAGTTGGTATATTAATTTTATCTGTATTCGAGTGATCTAAAGCTTCCGATATCGCGTAGGAGTTTATACACATTGATGGATATGGTTATTCAAGAAATTAAATTAGAAACATCTGATGTCAAATACTGCAAACGACTTTTTCTGCTGGTTTTTCTTCAAAGTCGAGTTTAAGTATGTATGATATATTTTTCAAACTGAAAAAAACTACAAATATGAGTAGACAACAAGTAGAATCGGAATTTCTGTACATTGAATATATTCTCCAGATAACAACTGAAAATAATAAAAGAAGAGTAACATAGTATAGAAAAACGATTTTCAAAATTCTTTTTTGTTACGGCTAATCAGCGTGACTTATCGACTGATTTTCACGCATTTCTGACGAGCTTGGGTTTTGGTTCATAAAAATCAGACGATCAAAAAAAAAGTTACCGTCAATCTAAGTAATAAATATTTATCCACACTTATAACATAAAGGATAGAGAATCAAGGGTTTTCATTTTGAAGTAGTGGTTATTTTGAGCCTCGCAAAATTCCTGTCATTCGTGTTAGTGTAATATTCGACAAACTGGGTCGATTTACGCCTGATAAAAATTGGTAAATTTTAAAAATTCATTTTCAAAGTGGTGAATCTCTTATCCAAACTGTAAGAAATTTACGTGGAAAATTCAGTAGAAATAAAATTTCCTCAAGGCAATTTGTGGATCAATTTGCTCGTGAAAACTGGACAATTATTTGATAGAACAACTCGTCTACATTTTTCTCTAGTGGGTACACCTGAAAATATTGTTGCTGTTGCCCAGAATGTGGCTGAACTTCCATGAACATCAACTCGTCATCGTGCTCAAGAACTGAAACCTTTCTCGTACTTCTCTGAGGAGAATTTTGCACAAAGACATCGGTATGAAGGCCTACAAAGTTCAACTGTTGAAGCCTCCTAAGTATCTTATACGTTTCCACTTCGCTCCATTGCAATGCAAATTTTAAATGGCTTACCCGCTATAACATATAATGGAATATTGTAATCGGAATGTCTCTAGCTTGAAAATATTTCCTTGAAATTGAAAGTTACTAATCGAGGACGAATAACAAAATATAAAAAAAATTGTTTGTCCATTACGGCTAATCCTCAAAACATTTTTTATCGTTCCCGAGGTTGATTTGACTTTAACTGTGAACAAATGTTATTATCTCGGTTTTCGAGGTGTTTTTTCATCCAAGTTTTATCTCTGGAAGAACTACGAAGGTGAAAGTGAAGAACGAATTTAGTTAGAAATGCGATATAACCTCTGGTGTTCCTCAAGGTTCGGTGCTGGGACCTGTGTTGTTTATTTTGTTCATCAATAATTTACCAACTTATCTGAAAACAGCTTTTATGATCTTATTTGCTGACGACACATAGGTATTAGTTACAGCTTTGAGCCATGAACAACTTATAAGTACTAGGAAGAATATAGTAGACAATTTCATCGCCTGGTGTCACCAAAATGCACTAATTGTTAATATTGAAAAAACACAATATCTATATCGGCATGAGAAATATACGTAGGGATACTTTGATCACCTTGAGATGGTGTCATCATATTGACATAATATGTAAGAAAATTGGCAAGTCTTGTTATGTAATCAATCGTGTGAAGGGCTCTCTTCCGATAGAATCTCTCTTAAACTTATACTTTAGTCTACTTCACAGTAATATCTCTTATAATAACTTGCTATGGGGTACTTGAACGGATGTGAATAGAGTATTTGTGCTACAGAATAGAGTTCTACGTCTGATATTTGACTTGGACTCTCAATCCTCATGTACTTTAATTGAAAATGGTATTTTAACAGTTTGGGTCTATACAGGGTGTATATGAATAGTTGCGGAAAAATTTATGCAGTAATTCCTTGTCAAAAAATAGGGTGGGTCTTTCATATAAACTTAATTTTTTTGAGCCTCCCCTGCTTAGTTATAGCCCCTTGAAGATGTATGTGACAAAAATCTCAAAATGATAAGTCAGACAAAAAAAAACTGAATCGAAGTTAATTATAACTAGTCAGTTGTCATAACAAAATGGCATCCGCCTACTAGATAAATTCTAGTTCGGAAATAATTTCAGCCTCTACGACTCCCACTATCATGTTGATAAATTTTTTTTTCTCGAAAACCTTGAATTTTAGCAAGAAATTACAAGAACCTTATTTGTCAAGAATGGATTAAGCTATCTAAAATAATTTTTTCATTGTGAAATAGAAATATGGACAAAAGTTTCTTGTGAAGGAAGGTTTAGGGGTGGCTCTTTTCACCTCTTGCAATCATAGAGGAACACCACCAAAAATTTTTTTGAGTGCCTTCTCACAAGTGTAAATGTCTGCTTAATTTTATCCTTGTCAATATTTTGGTTTTCATTCAAAACTGTTTTTCGGGCGCCATCTGTAACTAAGCAAGGGGCTAAAATAAATAATGTTTATATAAAAGACCCACCCTATTTTTTGAAAAGGAATCACCCCCTATATTTTTTCGCAACTATTCATATACACCCGGTATATTAAAATCTGTCCAACTTATTAAGAAAAATTATAAAACTCTAGAGAAGCTTCTCAGTCATCATAATTATATACGAGAAATAGAGAAGTAGTCTGTCAAAACAGAGAATTGCAAAATTTGAACATTCGCCAACCTATCAAGGTTTGAGAATTTTTAACAAGTTACCAGATTCTATCAGATATCTATATCCGATTCAATTCCAAAAAAAAATTAAATCTATGCTACTCGAGAAATGTATCTATAATCTCAGCGAATATTTTTTTGATGACTTTCAATGGCTTAAATAACTTATTCCCTTCGTTTTTATTTGTTTTTTTCTCAAACAATATTTATATTTTTTTTCTCTGACTTGTCCCATATATTTGTAATGTCTGTAGGGATTAAAAGAGTATCATTATTATTATTATTATTATGAAGTAATTATTGTTGATATGTAATTTCAACATAATGTTCCAGAAACAGAAACCTAAAGGAGTAGGATCTGCCCACCGAGGGGGCCATGCTTTTGGTATTCCTATACATTTATTCAAAAAATGTTCATTTAACCAAGCAACTATTTGTCTCCCTCTTTGTGGTGCTGCGCCAGATATTTCCAACAATGTTGAGTTGTGCGTCATTAATGAACTCAAAAAGTTGTGCTCGAAAATATTTATACACAAACCTGTTTTAAAACGATCATTCATAACATCTACTATTCATCAAATCATGGTTAAAACCTGACACTTAAACGTTGCTGAAATCGACTTGATCTAATGGCATGGGGATTTTGCAATGTCCTCAGATGTTCGTTGTGACTGTTGTTTATACTGTTCCTAGTAAAAAATGTCCCGTCAGATAACTTAATACGTCATATGAATCTATTATCTGTGCATGTTGTTGAAGTGACCATTGACAAAGTTCTAGCCGCTGTGGGGCATCTCTGGCATGAAAAGCTTGTACATTTTGAGAATTGATAAATACTGTTCTTTGAAATGTAGATGAATAAATATAAAATAAATTGTAAGCTTAGGTAATTACCATTCATTGAATTTTTTTAAGATAGTCGTTTATATATAAACGACTTAAATAAACTTTCAATATCAAAACAGATTTAATCTGTTAGTCTTCTACAATTTTAATTTCAAAAAAATTTATCGAAAAACTTTTAAAATTAAATTAATGTTGATTTTTATTCGTCTATTAAATATAAGTTGTGCTTATTATTAGACATCAGTTTAATTCTAAATGTTTTTAAAAAAAAATTTTTGCAATTAAAATTGTAGAAGACTGACAGATTAAATCTGTTTTGATATTCAAAGTTTGTAATTATCCTTCTATCAAGTAAAAAATCGCATTTTATTATTTTCTTTTATATATAATATATAATTATATTAGGTTTTTGAATAATTAAATTTATTATACAGTTTCCAGTAGTTCCAGGCCATAAAATGGCTTACAAACAGTGTGTGGTTTCTGTGTTCAGCAAAGAACATAGATTACCTTGGAGGTTAGATGTACCTACCTAGTTTAATTGCATTCACAGATTTTCCAGAAATTGTTTGGTATGATTACAAGTTCATTTATTTTTAATTGTATTATATCATGAATGTAAAGTTGAACTGACCTTATCTGAATTTTTAATTGTTTTTGAGGATGCGCTACATGTTTTTGAGGATGTGCTACATGTTTTTGAGAGCTTTTGAAGTAACTTATTTAAATATTTAAACATATTGAATATTTCAAATAAATTAGTTTTGAAGAAGTTCTTGAGATTATGTTGTGTAATTTTGAAAAAGATTTAGTTTTCATAAATATAAGACCAGAAACTAAACATGTTTTCAAATGTTTGTCAAAGGCAAAACGTACGTACCACGGACTTTCTGACGAGTTCAGGTGCGTATGTTTGGAACGAAACATTCGATATTACTTATTTCTAATTTTAATTAATAATTTATTTTTTTGTTTTTTTTATTCCATTTGTTATTGTATAGTGAATTTTGATTTTTATACATCTATTAAATATAAGTGTGCTTATTATTAGACATTAACTTAATTTCAAAAGTTTTTTAAAACATTTTTTTGAAATTAAAATTGTAGAAGACTAACAGATTAAATTTGTTTTGATATTCAAAGTTTGTAATTATCCTTCTATCAAGTGAAAAACCGCATCTTATTATTTTACGACTAAAATACATATCCTGTGTCTGAAAAATTCTGAAATATTTATTCCATTCGTTTTCAACTGAAAACTCCATTAAAGATAAAAAAAAATTCTAATATTCTGAAAGTCTCTAACACTTCTTCAATATTCTGATATCGAAATCAATTATGGATTAATTTACAATCCCTTCGATGGAAAATTATTGTAGAAACTGAAGACATTAAAGAAAACCAAGGAGAACAAGTTTATTATGAAGGGGAACTTTCGTTGACAAGTTAAGTTGTCTTAAAAAAGAATTTCATAAAATGTAGAAAAATTTATGATACCTCAACTACTTAGATATTCATATATTAATCAATAATATCAGGCTTCCTGCTTAGCCCCTCATTTGAATAAAGCCGTAAAATAAAGCACTCCTCAAACAATGGACACTAGGCATTTATTAAAAATTATACACATTGCGAACAAAGATTGCAAGTTATTTTTATAGCTCCCATGTTTGGTGGTGGAATACCAGATGTGCGTTGATTCGAACAATTCATACATAATTATTTGATATAAAAAATTGAAAATATAGATGGAAACCTGAACACCCTCATTATTCGAAACTTTATAGTATTGTTTCAAAATTTCAAGTCATAGAATAAAAGAAATCCAAAACGAAAAAATTAATCACCGTGGAAAATTTTGATTGTTCATGTTTTTACTCGACAAGAATTCATCTTAAAATTTATAAATAGGTACAATTTCAACATCCCTTAGTTTTTATCGGTAATACAATAATTGTTTCGCTCTTCAATGACTATATCAGGTATTAATGTGGGTTTAAATACTCACCTGATGAAGTCATTATACGACGAAACAATTGTGTAAACAATAGAATCTAGTGGAATTTGAAATTTTTCTTTATTTATAAATTGCACAGCGGAAATTTTCAATAGTTGATGTAGTTAACTATGCAAGTATGTAGACTAAAAGTTCTTGAAGCTTAACTCTGAAATAACTTTTCGAAGTAGTTGATAAGTTTTTTGAGATTTTCAGAAATACCACTCATAAACGTTTATTCATTGAAAACGTTGAAATAAATAAAAAAATCATTTATTTTATAATGATGAACTAGTTTCAATATTTAATGTATTAAACTATGCATGTGGGCTGAAAGTTCCCACAGCTTTTCTTCGAAACAATTTTTTGAAGGCGTTGATGAACTTAGAAGAACTTTCAAAATGCCAATTCAATACATATATTTATTGAAAACAATTGAATGAATAACGAACATAATCCGCTTTATAATGATAATTCTGGAATAACGTTACTTTGAAACACGTGATGATAATCGATAGCATCTCCATAGTAGATGATAAATAGATAAGTATCACTTATGTGACACAGTGAAAAATCAACCAAATGATTAAACAAAGCAAATTGCTGATATGCCCCTTTCAAACAGTTTTGTACTAAACACTTTAGATGAAAAATACATTTCATGATATGCAAATAAGAAATCCTAGAAAAGCACTGATGTGAAGTCAGCTTCCATGGGCTTGTTCATGTTGCTATGGTTCCGCTAGCGCTCAACGTCGTTGATTTTTTCTGAATTCTACACGAAAAGGAGGGTTATTATTCTTCTTCTAAATACCAGATTTCTTATCGATCGGATCTGTAGTATCGGAAACATTGGAAAAAATGACAAAAAATTTTTAATTCATATAACTTCGAAACCATTAGACCAATTTTGCTCTCTACAAACTTTTCAAATCAAATTTAGGCCTCAAACCAACCCTACTTTAAAGTGCCTTCCGTTCGAAAGTTAGATGGTTCAAGGTCAGACCTACCAGAGAGAATAAGTTTGACCTCGGATTTTTCATCAGTGAATCCGAGATAGTGGTTTGAGTTCGGCTCGAAATTCGAAAATAAGATAACACGCACTTATTTGGAATAGGCGCCCAAAAATTGTTCAACGCTTCCATAATTCAAATAGAGCGTGAAGATTGAATATTTAACAAATAGGTACAAAATATAATTTCGAATTTTCCGCACATTTATAAGATTCTCAACATCATTTTTTAACATTCCTATGGTCAGCGTAAAATAAAGAATTCTACTTTTTCAAGGTCGTTGTAAATTGGATACCTTGATTACAGTGGAAATATCGAAGAGTGTTGTTGTTTCTGTATTATTTTTCTATTCTATGGCTGTGCTTTGGTTGATCAAACCAACAATAGCTCATACATCTTAATTTTCCGTATTATTTATTACAACTTGATACAAAACGCAAGAGGGGCTCGCAAAAATTCTAAGAGTCACTCAATCAGCAATTTTCCATTGTTTAAGAGCAATAGGAATGATCCAAAAGGTAGGAAATAGGTGCCGTATGAACGGAAGCCAAGAGACGTCGAACGCTGTTTTTTCACGTGTGGACAACTGCTCCAACGGCAAATAAGAATGGGTTTTTTGCATCGAATTGTGGCAGGCTATGAAACTTTGAACTTTGAAGGTATAACCAATTTTTCACAATACAGCTTCAATTTTCGATGAAAACCGCACGAACTTATTCATACTCTTGATAATAATTTATACTTATGATGAGGTACCTAATTATAACGACTAAACAGTTCAATATTCAACACTCGATATATTTTTCATTCTGAATCAGTTTATAATGTAAATCTGGGGAATAATTTTGGTTATTTCATCAACGAAGCGGTGAAAATTTGAGTTTATATTTTATCTCATGAAAATTAATTGCATCTAAAAACGACTGAATCAATCAAATAACACCAGACTAGACAAGCAATAGACGAAAAAGTGCACTATGGAATTCCGAAATAGGAACCCGACAAGTTCCATTGTTTAAGTACGTGGCCATGAGGTCCTTGAGACCCTAAGCGTACAGAATTTCAAGCACACAGAGAGCCGAACCACAGATAAATGTCGTCTGGCACGTATCACGTACGGATATAAACAATATTAAGATCTATCAAGGTGACAATACGCCGTCAAAGCCGACTGACGTTTCGGAATGTGCGTACCACGAGGTGTCCGCGTCATCAGAGATGCGGGGGTGCGATATGGCGAACCGCGGCACTCTTGATTCTCGGAGCGAAGCGGCGTGACAATATGCCGCGGACAAATGACAGACGTTTAAGGCTACGTGATCTGAACTATGCATACAAGAGGACAATTCAGATGCCACAGCTGTGTCAGTGTGAGAATCATCGGGTGATGCGAAAATCTGGACTGCTGATCGATGGAAAAAAGGCAGTGGGACTGCTAGCCGGGTATGCCAGACGGTGTTCGTGTTAGGTAAGGTATGATGTTCGGTATAGGCAGAATGTGGGCTAAAAAGTCGAGGCTAATTAGGTACAACGGCGATGAAAATAACCAGAGTGTTTGCGACGTTTGAAGAAGTCCTGGATCGTCGTAAATAAAGCTGTTTAATTAAGGAAGAAAAAATGTTGCAGATTCTACACGAAGGAATACTATTTCTTCCTTGAGATACAATATTTTCCTAGAGGGACAATATTTTGGCAGCATGGTGGAAATTTCTCTAGGTGTCATTTGTGTAAAGGTTAACAATGCACTCTATAAAATAATATATTCAATTTCAACTCTCACATTCCTTGCATTTAAAGTATAAAAATAAAATAAATGAAAATATTTCTGGCGATTACTGAAATGACTCATTGTTTAGCACCACGGTTAGTTTACCACACTATTTTACCTATTAATTTCAGCATTTTGAAATAACAGGCAATTGCAAATTAATTTATCTTCAGGATTTACTACGAAAGGTTAAGTGGAGTTAATTGGGTTGCGATGATTTTAACTTCAAAGAACGTTTGTCGTAATCGCGATAATCTTGTTCAATATACAAATGACCAATTTGACTATTACGAAAATGATAGTGCTTAATGTAGCAAAGGCTACATGCGGCCAATTTGATTACCGGACTGATAATGCAAAATGTAGCAAAAGCTACATACGACAAGTTTGACTACCCGAACGATAATACATAATGTATCAAAAGCTACATACGACAAGTGTGCCTACTCGAACGATACTTAGTTTACTGTCTATTCAAAGACTGAGGTTCTCGATGCATCTACTCTGACAAAAAGAGGTAAATTAACGGAATTGATTGGGAAGACTGTTTCTGGACCGAATTAATGAAATAAACCTTCTTATTGGTTATAGAAAAATAATGAGATCAATGCTATTAGAATAAGGGCAGAAACAGTTTATAATTCCGAATCCTATGTCATGTAAATATATCAAAATCTCTAAAAGACTTTTTATGTTTTCTAAGGCCATATATAATTATCAGAAAATAAATAATCTGAAGTGTCGAATAATACTAAACAGTTCGAACGACAAATCTGAAAACTGCTAGATCAAAATTGTTAACATGGAAAGAACTAAGTGTCGATGACAGAATAATGTCGAACCACAGAGCCGTCTCTAATGAGACGGAACACTTATTTAAGTTTGTTAGTGATGCAACCAATTTTCTTGTATGTTTGATTGCCCCAGGAATAAATAAATTTAGATATTCCATCACCAGATACTTGTTAAATTGTTATGAGTTCCTCAGTGATTTCTTGAGGTTATTTATTTTTTTCATTCAGTTCTATGGCTCATTGATAACACGAGATTCCTAGAATCATCCAATTTGCATCGGCGCTACGATTTTCATCTCCAGCCACGCATAACAGCTCTTATTTCTCCGCCCGCGAGCAATAACACGTGGGAAAAGAGAACATTAAGCTTCATAAGGAGCAAATTTCGTGTCTATCGTCCCCATATGCAATTTCGCCGACCAAAAATTAACATATTTGGGAAATAAACCCAGAAGTTGCGGGTCAGAAGGCATCCGTCTTGCAACCTTTGCCGCTCTGACTGCTCTAGATGGAGATGATCTTGATCCTTGTAAAACGTCCAAACGGCCCTAGCTCAAAGGCGTGCCGACCCGATTTCGAATGTGTAATAAATCCGTCAGTGTGGGACTTTGGGTTTTATTCGGGGCACGTACTTCATCCTTAGATATCATCTGATGTTGGGCCACAAATACGATTGTTTCTTATGGTGATTTCGTTCTTAAGTAGCGCTGCGGGAATGTCCTGCTCCGAGAGCAGACTAGATGGGATGAGATGCTGGAAATTGGGGAAGTTTGGGGATTTTCCCGAAGTAGTAAAACCTAAAACGAAGGAAAATTGCCAACTGTCTTCATTTCCGAATCCACCAGAAAAGTTAATTTCTTACGAACCTAACTAATCTCTTAAACATAAATCTCACATTAAAACAGGACACTCTGTTCTAGTTGGAAAGTTATGAGCCCTCAAAAATGAAGAATGCTGCAGAATGAGGTCACTTTTCGTCATAAAAATATTCACTCCATGCTTCTATACGGTTCACTAACGATGTTTGAACCTATTTATCAATGAGTCGTGTCGTTTCCTTTTAAAATATCTTTCAATGTTAAAAATTAGAATTTATAGGTCGGCTACATAAGCTTTTATTCGGTATTTCACACATCCTGAAAGTGAAGTTTGGCCAGAAGTAAATATAACTCTGTCATATAATTTTTCCGCGCTTGTTTCAGGATACAGCATGCTATCGTTTGTCTAAACTTCTGTAATTTTCGAATTTTGAACAGAAAATGATCTTAAACCACTAGGTTGATTAAGAATCCGAGATCAAAAGTAATTCTGTCTGGCCGGTCCATTCGTAAACACGATTAAATTCGAACAGAAAGAGCCAGAGTCTTGAAACTTTCAGTAAAGATTAAGGGTCTGAATGTTCCGTCTAAGTTCGTTAATGGGTAATATCAAGTTAATAGTTTGCGATTATTTCCGTTTGAAAATATTTCTTAGTTTTCGTTATATCTAGATCGATCTGAAATTGAATATGGAAAAGTAGAATGATAACGTGCATAGTCGTGCGAAATTCGTGAGGATCGTATGATTAGATATTGAAAAAAAATGTAAATGGATCAGCGTTGAGCCCATCTTTAAACACTATAACTTATCAACAGAAAGGGGCAGAGACATGAAACTTTCGGAGTAGGTTTGGGGCCTGAAAGTCCCAGTTGCATTTGTTATTGGGTAAAATCAGTCTAATGGTTTCGTAGCTATTCATATTTGGAATTCTCCTGTATTTTTTCCAGTATTTTTGTTCGTGCAGAATTTCGTGATGATCGGATAATTAGAAAAAAGAAAACGTGTGAGTGGGGCAGCGTTGATCGCTATCGAAACCATAGCAACAATCCTACGATGGAGCATAAATTTTTTCAATTATATGTAAATTAACGACACAAATGTTAGTGCAAAATTCCGTGAGGATCGTATAATTAGCAGATCAAAAAAAATATATTTCGTGAGCAGAGCAGTAGTAAGTGCGACCGAAACCTAAGACTTCTAGATATAAAATAACGACAAGAAGGCTATTGCAGAATTTAGTGGGGATCATGTCTAATATGAATAAGCGCAAGAGCTCCCCACTTCACGTCGGTGTTTCTCAATATTTTTTTTAAGCCCCTTCCCTTCTAAGTTGCTAACCTTTGAAATTGAAAGACAAATTTTGTTTTTATTGAATATTCCTTTCATACGGTATAATTAACGAAATACAAAAACTCTTGATTGCCGTCAGTGCTTTTCATCTCTTTTCATCCTGGAGTCATATTCAGTGATGTGCCTCATTTCTGCTTGAACATGTATGCTAGTAAGAAAAATTGCAGGTTTCGGACGAGAGTACTCATTCGTTCGAATAAACATCACTGTATCGGGAAAAATTAACATTGCGGTAGACCATCCATGTCCAAAGCATTATTATCATCTTATTATTATTCTCCTGATACTCCTAGATCTTCTGTAAAGATCCCTGAGAAGCTTATTCAACTTGTGCGAGTTAGGAGTTAAAGTGTGTTCTGGGTAGGTTTTGTTACTGTGCTCTTGCGCCACTTTAGGTCACAGCACTGTTAATTTTTGACCCAACAGTGAAATGGTGGCCGACATCTGTTCAACTAAAAAATTTCATTTCCACCTGTACTGGATTCAAAACTCGGACCTTCCGGTCACGAGCACAATGCTCTACCACAGAGCCGTCCACACTCAGAGGTGTATAATTAGTATCAGTTCAATACTACAACTTTTATTCATTGTTGCTGGTGTAAGCTAGGATGGTATAATTTATTCCAAATGTTTTTATTTTGTGCATCGGTAAAATTTGCCAGTGAAGTCAAAAAATTTGTCTCAATATGTCAAAGACAAAATACCTATCTGATCAAGTTGAAACTGAGAATTTAGATGTAGTGTAATTGTGGATTAAATGAAAATAACTACTAAATCAACTCGAGCTATTCTACCACAAGAAAAAAATCGCAGCAAATTTTATACGGGTTTATTATTTTACAATAAAAGAATTCGTCGTTTCTGAGAAATATTTTTTCAATTTTTTTTTACAATATTCATTTAATTATTTGAGAAAATAATAAACCAATAAGAGTTTTCTGGAAATGCATTAGATAAAAATTTCTCAGCAGAAGTCACATTGGATTAGAACATTATAAATGACATTTTGACGTCATCTAATTATTGAATTAAGTGGTGCGCAAATTCAAGTGTATTAATTCTATATTAACACAGTAAGTATTTTATAACATGAATGGAGTATGCGGTTGGCACTAGGTGAAACATTATAACAATTTTATTTAAAATAATTCACACAGTTTTTATGTTTCACAATTAATTCATAATCCTTGTTTTGGTCTTTCGACCCTCTTCAAAGGAGTACAAAAAGGAACTTAACTTAAAATTGAAAAATTTTCTGATTGTAACACATCGGACATCTGTGTATTTTTATAGCGCATGGAAATAACTGGAAACTTAAAAATTGAAAAAGATTCTATTTATTACACTTGGGATATCTGTGTATTTTTATGGTGCAATGAAATAACAGCATCCAATATAGGGGTGTTACTGAATAGTATTTGGGAATTTGTTAAATTCATCTTTTTCTCAACGGCTTTTGTAATTGAAAGAATCTCCAAATAGTTCATTAATTTACTCTTATTAACATCATATAGTAAAGTTACATCTTTCTCATTAAAAAATGATTGTTTTCTATCCAGTGTTCTACAAAACCAGTAAATTTCTGGTTTTTTAAAATAGACATCCTATGTTCTTTAATTCTATGTTGTAAATATCGGCGTGTCTGTCCTGTATATGTAGCATTACAATCATTTGACATTAGGACAGACAGGCCCATGTTTACAGGATATAATCAAAGAACATAGGATCTTTATTTTGGAAAACCAGAAATCAACCGGTTTTGCAGAACATTGTATGAAAAAAAATAATTTTTTAATGAGAAAGATATCACTTTACTATATAATGTTAATAAGGGTAAATTGATGGACTATTTGGAGATTCTTTCAATCAAAAAAGCCATTGAGAAAAAGGTGAATTCAACAAATTCCCAAATAATATTCGGCAACACCCCTATATTGAATGCTGTTATTTCCATGCGCCATAAAAACACAGATGTTCGAACTGCACTAAATAAAACCTTTTTCAATTTTTAAGTTTACAGTTATTTCCGTGCGCTATCAAAATACCCAGATGTCCGAAGTGTAATAAATAGAACATTTTTCAATTTTGAGTTTAATTCCATTTTGTACTCCTCTGAAGATGGTCTAAACACCGAAACACGTGTCACGATTCTGAATAAATTGTGAAACATAAAAACTGTGTGAATTATTTCAAATAAAATTATCATAGGCTTTCGAAAGGTCCAAAAACATACCAAGAGCCATTTCATGTGCATTCAATACATCATTAACATATTTAAATATAGCAGTTTCTATATTCCTTCCTTTTATAAAAGCATGTTGATTTTTACTGAACATTTTATTTTCAATAAAAAATTCCATAATTCTATGGTAAATTAACTTTTCAAAGATTGTTGAGAATGTTGTTAACATACTAATAGGTCCGAAAATTTTATTTAAATTTGTATCCCCTTGTTTGAGCAAAGGTCATACACTGATAATTTCCAAAGGTCGCGGAAAATTCCGTGCTGAGGAGAAATATTAATCATAAACTTCAAAGGTTTAATGATTGGTTTTTTTAATCTGCTATATAAGAAATGGTGACATCTAATCATATCCTGAAGTCTTCTTATTTTCCAAAGATTTCACAATTTCTTCGATTTCCTGTTCAGTTGTCATTTTAAAATTTGAATTAACATCATTTAAATATTTCAATATTAGCCTTCTACATATTTAATTTCAAAAAATTATATTTAATAATTATAACTTTAGGAATGAAATAAAATTAATGTCATATAATTGGCACTTACATCAAAATATGTAAAAAAAATACTAAAAAACAAGTTTTAAGAAAGACTCTGCTTTGTCAGTACTCAATTATATTCATATTCAATAAAATATAACATCAATCAACAAAAAATATTTTCTCACCTTTTTTTATTGAATACGAATATGATTGAGTACTGACGAAGCAGAGTCTCTCTTAAAACTTGTTTTTTAGTAATGTTGTTACATATCTTGAGATTTTATAAAAAGTAACTCAATTAGATATCCAATAATATTGAATATTCTAAGTAGGATATTTTATAATGAAATTCTTAAGATAATGTTAAACATTTTTGAAAGATATCTCTTTTCATAAGATTGATGAGCAGAAACAAAATTTTGTCTACTCAAAATATTTAATTTATAGAATTTTGGTTAACGATTCTAATTTATTGGATTTTGTTATATCATTTGGATGTCTAATAATGAATGTTTATTTTATATATCGTTTGATATAAGTGTTACTTATATGACATTAATTTAATTTAATTCCTCAAGTTATAATTATTAAATATAATTTTTTGAAATTAAATATGTAGAAGGATAATATTAACATATTTGAATAATTTTATATACCTTCCATCAAGTATAAACCTCTATTTATTTTAAATTAACATTATTAGCAGGTATGTAATGGAAAGATATGGGAAATTTCACTTGTTTTCCAATTAAATTTGTAGCTGAATTAATAAAAAATTGCTTTAAACTATCAGCTTTTTCCTTTAAATTATTACTAATAGGGAGCACATTTCGTTTTGATTTCCCCAACCGGTAAGACACTTCACCAATGATCTTCTAAGTGGTTTCTGAAATATTGTCCGTTCACATTATATCTTGTTCGTGTTTTTGTTTTCAGCGAAAGTGAACTTAAATTTCTCTTACTTTTTTAATTTTTTCCACATTATGTTCGACTTTTGGAACTGCTTGATCAAACAAGGCATAAACGGTACTTGAAAAAAAAATCCAACGTTCATTAACCGGGTCCTTCGAAAAATGGAATAATTTTTGCCAATTTTCAACACCAAGAAAATTCTCGAATTGTCGGACTCTCTCATTATTAAAACATCGAGCATACTTCCAAGCATTCACTTCAGGTATCAAAAAATGTATTACCAATTTAGTGGATCTGTGATCAGAAATGTTAGAATCAATAATTTTTGTAGAATATTCCTTGACAGAGGTGGAGAAATTATCCAAACATGACTTTTTTCCATTTTAATTAGTTCTAGTATACTCCTTAATTGCCAGTTCAGTATCGAACCATTCCAGCAACGATACAAAAGACTTTACTCCTACATCATTTTTGTTGGGATTATCAATATTGAAATTAGACTTTTGAATGGAAGATTTGAAGAATATTTTGCCCGAGAATGTTTATATTTATTTCATTTCCTGAAGCACCGTTTTGGATCGCTCTTGTATCTTCTCAATTCACCCGGATTATGAAATATGGCTCAGAGTACCTCTTGTTGAAATATTTGTATTAACATCAACTCGCCCTGTAATCAACCGAACAACTCTATCATCAAAACGAAATTATGTATCAATTCTTCATTAACAACATTTTCGGATACGTAAACCCATAAAACCCTCGATTGCCCCTCCTCTTCGTAATATATCATACAGCCTTCGATATTCCCCGACTTCGAGAGCAGAGCTCCTTGCCCGATAATTCCTCAAAAATGAACATAAAAACAAAACGCCATTAGGTATCGTAAAAAGCCAATAGTGGACACAATGGGCACATATAGCCAATATTCAAATGAGGCGATTATAAAATGTAGCAGAATGCAAGAGAGTGTGACTGCTGGCTGCCCCAGGGCTCCCATCGAATCCCCTCCCGATGGGGAGTTTCAAACGCACGCTTAGTAAAATCTACTACCATATAATTATGTATGTATATATACATATTTAGCCATAAGCAGTCCGAAAGTCGTTTATCTTTAATACATAATTGATAGCTGTGCACAACCCGATAGAATTTTAAAAATGTATACATTCTAATATAGGAAAGAAGGCCTTTTCGGCCCCCTGTGGGTATTTTTGGTCAGCTCCATTGATTATATGTATTACGTTAAATAACAGTTTTTAAAAACGAGCTCTTATAATTTATTTAATTAGGTCTTTTTATTGTTTCGCTCAAACCCCCAATGGATGGGTTGGGATGTGGTCTCGGCGAAATTCTCACGTTCTGGACCTCTAACATGTGATCTTTCCCGCTAATAGCGATTTATCCAATGTTATGTATTCATTAGTTCTCTCGGGTTTGGTGATACACGTGACTCCTCCCACAGAGTTATGAGGTATTAAGAAGAAGAAACCGTACGGCGGTTTTGAGATGATGCGGTTGAATATTATTGTGTTTTTGAGGAGTCTATTGTTTCGTAGATTATTCATTAATTATTTCCACTGATTCATGACTTTGATGTGATTTTCATCTATCTGCTATAAAAGGCTCAAAAATAATTTAATAAAAAAATAAATGCGCACACTCTGTGTCAAGAGCTTTTACGAAAATTAGTAGTTTGCATAACTTTCAGTGAATTGTGACACTATCATAAAATTTCCTCAGAAAAGTCCGGTACGTGACCACTTTAAATGAAATATTTAATTGAGGCGGTCTATCTTCAACGCTAAAATCACCACTTTTGAATCACATAAATCATTCTCTACATGACTTGTCAGTTGGAGCATTGTCACCGTTAACTTCCACATGCCTACGATGAACTCTTCCAGGAAATGCTCTTTAGGTATAAAAAAATCTGACATTTTCAACAGCGTAACAAAAACCGTTTTGCATGAAACTTAAAACGATCCGAACTGGATATTATTGGCAGATGTCGAATCTGCCTAAAACTGCGGCAATCAGCTGTTATTATTTAAAAATTTTATGTTTTTTGAGCCATCTTTTGAAAAAAGACAGGAGTAGTTTGTACTCTCAATATATTAATGAATAATATTTTGGGAAATCTAAATTTATTTTATGAAATATTCGCTTTATATATTAATTTACGTATATATCTCAACAAGGGTTTGTCTCGACATACCATAATTTTAATAGGCAAGCTTTGTCATTAATTATTAGGGGTACAAATAAGTTTCCGCCGTTTTATTGTAGATGGCGCGGCACGGAGTTTCGGTTAGCTTTCGCAGATGATAACCGGCTTAAAAAATAGTTTGGACATTCAAGAACAACATAACCTATTAATATCATTGATTTTATATTGATAAAATATAATATTTATAAGTTGAAAATGTCAAAATTTGAGCCAAGTAAGCGTCATTTGCAGGAAATATTAGTTTACTTCTTTAATTTAAAGAAATCTGCTGCTGAGGCGCATCAATTGCTCGTAGAAGCATATGGTGAGGGTGCTTTGAGTGAGAGAACGTGTCGAGAGTGGTTTCAAGAGTTTAAAAACGGTGATTTCGACGTAGAAGACAAAGATCGCAGTGGAAGGCCAAACATTTACAGGATGCAGAATTGGAGGAATTATTGGAGGAAGATTCATCTCAAACACAAAAAGAACTTGCTCTAACATTAGAAATCACTCAGCAAGCAGTCTCACATCGTATTCTATAATAAATATATAACTTGTGTTAAAAAACGGCGGAAACTTATTTTTACTCCTAATAGGTTTTGCAAAAAGCCTTTCTTCAATATCAAACTCTGTGTATCCACAATGCTCATGAAATGTTGCATCAGCCTTCTTGTCGTTATTTTACATATGAATGCTAAATTTAAACCCAATCGTAGAACAGGTGCTATGGTTTCGGTGGCACTTAACGTTTATAATTCAATCGATTTCTTGATGGAACTTCATTTCAATTAAATAAATTGATATAATTAAAAAATATACAAGAGACAGTATTTTAATTTCCACAAAAATGTTTATAGTAGAACAATTGTGTCACCAAGATGTGGCTTCTTCAGGTATGTACATTCTACAGGCTCATGCTGTCAAGTGTAATAAAGCTTAAGTACGTGAGAAAATAATGGAACAACAAGTCATAATAAATTAGGGTGTTTATTGGAGTTGCCGCTGAAAAATGTCATTAGGGAAAGGTATTCAGTGATCGGGATTTATCAACAACTGTTTGTTCATTCAAACGGATTTTACGGGCATTGTACCTTTCGATTTCAAGAAATTCTGAAAGTGTTAATCTAGAATTTTTGCTTTCGAGATGAAATTAAATTTCATAGTTATTGTGCCTGAATTCCTTAAAATGATGGCGAATGTACGGAATATATATAACTTCTTTGGTGCTCTTGGATTCTTTTCTTGAATGATTTACATGTCTGACCAATATATACTAAAAGGCAATCGTTGCAAGTCAACTTGTTGACTTCAGATCTGTTTTCTTTATTTGTTCGATTCTTATTGTTTTTTATGTAAGTACTAAGCTTATTATAGATTTTGAAAGCTACGTTGTAATTGAAACTGTTTTGAAATATTTGGCAATATTTTCAGATATTCCATTAACATAAGATACCGAAAAGTATTTCTGTGTATTGTCCTGTAGTATATTTGGGTACACGAGCTTTAATGCTGTGTTCTTTTGTTTATTGGATACCATTTTGTCTATAAGAAACGGTTTAAAACGGTTTCAACCGTATTATAAACATTTTTGTGGAAATTAAAATACTGTCTCTTATATATTTTTCAATCAAAATGAGTTTCCACCAGGTGAAGATCGAATCAATCAAACGTAAAATAATACAGATTTCATAAAATTAACGACAATTATTTCGTCATCACTATGACTTTGTCAAGATTTCAAAATATAAACGTAACAAAGCCACATTGTTGGCGAAAAAACCGTCGTTAACTTAATAAATTTTGGAAATAATCTATACCACTCAACGTTGCTAAGCTCACAAAAAATTTTTTCGGTCTTCTAATTTCACGATTTTCACAAAATTATACACTAGCCTTTATATAATTAACCTAAATCTAACTGGTAAAATTAAACTCGATTGCGAGACAGTTGCTATGGTGTCTTTAGTGCTTAGCTGTCCCGCTCATAAAATATTTGTTTTTGTTTTATCATTATCATACGATTCTCATGAAATTCTTCTTTCATTCAAATCATTGAAAAAAGTTCCACATAAGATTTGAAAGGGTCTTTTTTATTTCATTGTTTTTGAAATAGATAACACATTCTCCAGAAAAGGAATCTAAAATTCTAACCCATATTATCATCAGTTGGAAGCTATTTGAATGGTAAATGAAAATAATCTATAAAAAAATATATATATAGTATTGGAAATGTACTATGAAGAAGTATCAGGTGTTTTTTTTAGAGTAAAAGAACTTTCGATAGGGATAACTGTGATTTGACAGAAGGTAGATGCCATGTTGTTTTGACATTTCTGTTCAGTAAGCATTGACAAATTATCATGGAAAGACTCATGTCGCAACAACGTTTACAAATTGTTGAAATTCATTTTCAAAATCAGTGTTCTATTCGCCAAACAAATAGAGCACTTAGTGAAATTTATGGTTTACATAAACGTCCATCAGAGCAGCTTATTCGTCTAACTATCGATAGATTTCGGACAACATTTTCTCTAATCGATGCAACAACAACAACAAGACAAAGAACTGTACGTACAGAAGAAAATATCGCTAAATCACAGTGTTAATGATGATACAGATTTGTCTGTTCGTCGACGTTCACAATAAGTTGGATTCTGTGCATCCACATGGAAAATTTTGCGTAAAGTTCTTGGTCTACAGCCCTACAAGATCCAACTGGTTCAAGAATTAAAGCCACTTGACCATAATAAGCGTCGTTTGTTTGCTAATTGGGCCCTAGAACAGATATATATATATATATATATATATATATATATATATATATATATATATATATATATATATATATACACTTGTGGTGCGCTTTATACGCTGGAAGCATCATCGATCCATATTTCTTCAAAAACGGTGCTGGAGCTAATATTACTATGAATGGTTCTCGTTACAGATCGATGATCAATGATTATTTGTTTCAAAATTTGATTGGTATCGACCCAGAAGTGTTTTGGTTCCAACAAAATGCTGCACACCTCATGTTGCAACTGTAACATTTGATTTATTGAAAGAAAGATTTGGCGATAACATTATTTCGAGAAATGGCCCAATTAATTGGCCTCCAACTCCACTGGATTGTTTTCTTTGGGGTTATGTGAAGTCATTGGTTTATGCTGACATAACGCTATGGAAGCCAACATAACTCGTGATATTGATGAAATAAGGCGTGAATTACTTGAAAAAGGGGTCCAAAATTGGTATGGTCGAATGCGGTTCCTCAGAGCTAGTCGTGGTGAACCAATGCCGGAAATTATTTTGAAAACATAAATATCATAAAATTATCTTTCAAATAAAAAACAATTTAGCAATTTGGTTTCAATCTTAATTTAAATGTTTTTTTATTTCAATTTAAAGTTCAATCACCCTAAAAAAAAAACACCCGATATTTGAATATTACAGATAGTAGCTGGAATTAATTTTCCGGAATCTTTCCAGATTTATATCTGATGAAAATATTTAGAATGAAATTTCAAAAAAATTCTAATGATTATTTTGTTTATTCAAATGACTCTTATTAAACAGATTTGTGTTCCGAATTTATCAGGTTCTTTCTTTGAAGAATGTGCTATATATTCTTTAAAAGGGAAAATAAAAATGCACATTTTCTACTATATGTTAAACATTTTTTGGCGATGGAACTTATAATTCTTTAACATCCAATCGAAACAGGTATGTAACATGTAAGTATAAGGTGAAATAATTTGGCCATTATTTTATATTTCTTTTGATTTTTATTAGTTAATTTCGACCACATGTGATGATAATATATATGTATATAAAGTGATACAGTGTTATCTAGGACATGTTTTTTTTTTAAATTTAATTCTGAATGCTTTCATAAGATTTGTTCAGATTTAAATCTGTAAAAGTTCCGGAGAATTAATTCCAGCTCTAATATTATCTGAAGATAAATATTTCTTCATAGTAAGTTTTCAATATATGCATATTAATAATTGAGAAATTTATTCATTTTAATACAAATGCACGTGGCAGTTATCTAATGCTGAGCTTAAGTCGTATCTTCTTTGATTGTATGTATATTCCTGTGTTATGTTGTTAGTTGTTGCAGAAAGGCCTGGTGACAGAAGGTTTTTTTATATATTTTGAAATGATTATTTTGTTTATTCAAATAACTCCTTAATGGAGAGGTTGGAGTCCGAATTTATCAGGTTCTTTCTTTGGAGAATGTGTTGCATATTCTCTAAAGAAGAACATAAAAAAAGCCTTTTTGAATTATATGTTGAAAATTTTTTGGTCATGAAACTTGTGATTCTCTAACATCCAATCGAAACATGTGAGTATAAGGTGATGTCTAACTAATTTGGTCATTATTTTATATTTCTTTTGATTCTTTATTAGTTACTTTCCCCCAAATGTGATGATAATAATAATGTCTATAAAGTGATACAGTGTTGTCTAGGACAAGTTTTTAAAAATTTAATTCTGAATGTTTTCATGAGATTCATTTGGACTTAAATCTGTAGATGTTCCGGAGAATTTAATTCAATTATTACCTGTTATATACATTCAAATACTTCTCTATTGTAAATTTTCAATAAACGAATTTTAAATCAGTTGTTATATTTGTTTCTAGGTGACAAATTATACAGTGCTTCCGAAAACAACCACAACATTTATATAAAAAAAATAATGACTGAAAAAATTGTTGATAACACACACACTCCGAAATATTCATATCTCAATTAGCGCAAAATATCATTTCTTCATCTATCAACACATCAGAAACCGGCCCGCGATTAATAAACCCGCTGATTAATTCGAACCGAATAACCTTTTTCGAATCGACCTAACAGAAATAAAACCTCCGGTTAACCGTCCATGGAGATCCAGCACCAGATAAGCCCGAACATGTGTGAGATCCGATTGAATCCGGGTCCGCGCGGAGATGACCCCCCCGTTTAATTAAATAACTCCGGTAACGAGATCGAATACGAGAAAAAAAGGAACATCGGGACACCACTTGGTCCTAACAATGTAAAAATAAAAGAGAATTAAATGGTACCAAGAAATGTGTTCGTGTGTGTACCGGAGGACCGGTGTTTTACTAATGTATTCTTTCTTGGGAAAAGGTCTAATTAATTGGATTCACTTTTTTATTGCCACACATTCGGGCGTATTCAAATCCGAAGAATGCAAGGAGGGGAACCTGTTTCGTATTGTAATCGATACAGCTGTGGACATTCCGTTGGGGTATAGAGGGCAGTGATGCTCTTTTTTGGAAATAATTGAGATATTTCTTTCGTGAAAAATTTTTATAACGCCCATTAGAACGGCTTCGATATCGTAAAAGTAACAGCTAGACTGAAACTAGATTATATAGATTAGAAAACTATTTATTATTAAGACTTGACATTAAGAGCTCTAGTATATTAAGAGTTGAACACAAAAAATATAAGATTTAGTGGCAAAACAGGATGTCTAATGCAAGGCAAATCCCCAGGGTTCAAACTTAGATCCCATAATTTCATAATTCAAGAAATATAATAATACTGGGGGACTTCAACTTGAACTCCAGAAGAAAGATTCAAATGAGTAACTTTCTAAGCAATTCTTAAGCTTGACCCTTCACCAACGTTCATAATGGACAATAACCCAGATTTAACACATGACATATTATTTTGTACTAGAAACATAAAACATAACATACAGAACATTAGCCTCATCCCAGATCTAGGATCGGATCACCTCGCAATTCAATTCCAAATAAAGAAATCCAAAAAAACCATAGATTATCCGCAGGACGTAAAACTTTTATTTGACAAATGTCGTATTGAAGAAGTTAATAGAAAAATGAGCGAGTTGATACATCCAGAAGCTGACATTTCTCCCGAGTATATTTAATATTTTCACAATTCATTATCAAGAATAATAACAAACTGCAAAAGCCAGAAATTCTTCATCCAAAGTCTTCCTCTTTATTTTATAAGACTGATAAGACTAAAGAAACAACTTTATCGTGAATATCGAACCAAAAACAACCAAGCCTTAAAAAAAGAATTAACAACCTCTACAAAGACATCCGCAAGATGATACTCCATTACAGATCACACAAGTACTTAGAAGCAAGCAGAGAAATAGAGGAACAGAAAGGAAAAACATATTGGAGAACGATTAGGAAATTGTACAAATATAACACACATAACCTTACGAACTCAATCCAAGTAAATGGTAGAACTCTAACAACTGACAAAAACATTACAAACGTCTTCAAGAAACATTTCCAGGAATGATTCAAGAAGTCGACAAACAAAGAATTTGATGAATTCCATCGGAAGAAAATAGAATACCGATATTATAACATATTCATCAAGAAATAATGAGAATATATAACTCCTGCATTACTTTTTTATTTTTATTATCCTGATACTCCTAGATATTCTGTGAAGATCCCTGAGAAGCTTTTTAGCTTGTGCGAGTTAGGAGTTCAGTTGTGTTCTGGGTAGGCTTTGTTACTGCGATCCTGCGCCACTTTAGGTCACAGCACTGTTTATTTTTGACCCAACAGTGAAATGATGGCAGACATTCGTCCAACTAGAAAATTTCTTTTCCGACCGAACAGTATTTGAACCCGAACCTTCCAGTCACGAGCCCTACGATCTCCCACTGAACCGTCCACACAATACTAACTGTACAACTACAGATCACTCTAAAGTAGTTAACTATAGACCTATTACACTGCTTTCGGTATTGGGAAAAAATTCTTCAAGAGAGGGTCAAAGAGTCACTAGGAAAATCAATTTCTAAATACCAGTTCAGATTGAAAAACAAAACCTTTATAATACATACTCTATTAATTCTCACAACAAATGTCCAATGTAACAAAAATAATGAGAAAAAATCAGCAGCCTTGTTTATGAACATAAAAAAAGCTTTCGATAGTGTTTGGCATATAGGACTCATATATAAACTGCACCAACTGCAATGCCTACCAACTTCATGAAAGTGATAAACCAATTTCTGACTTAAAGATTCATCCAAGACAAAATCGAAAATAAAAGATCATCAACATTTACATCTTTAATATAATAAACCTTCATCAAGTAAATACACCTTGAATTTATTTTACTTTCGTCAAATTTTGATAAAAAAATAATTTAAAAAATTCTGGTAATTTATCTTCATAATTATGCATGAGCCTTCGCTTTGTTATTTCACATCTGAGGACTAAATTTGAACTCGACTGGATTTTTGCTTCCGAAAATATTTGGAGAATAACATAGGAACTACTGAGCCGATTCTGTTTTCTTTTTGGAACATAACTGATGTATTTAGAAACTTTGAAAATCAAAACAGATTTAATCTGTCAGTCTCCTACAATTTTAATTTCAAAACATTTTATTCAAAAACTTTCAGATTTCAATTAATGTCTTATAAGCACTGTTTATATTTTATAGACGTATAAAATCAACACTCATTATACAATATCAAATGGAAATGTTTCGTTCCAAGCCTGCGCATGCTTGGAACGAAACAAACAGTTATTTAGTCATTAATTTGATTGACAATTTATATTTGTTGAGTTTATTTATTGCATTTGATATTGTATTATGAGTTATGATTTTATACGTCTATTAAATATAAGCAGTGCTTATAATACATTAATTTAATTCTAAAAGTTTTTGAATAAACCTTTTTGAGATTAAAATTGTAGGAAACACGAAATGATGCATAAAAATACAAAATTTGATTTCGATCAGATAAAGAAATTGACCGAAATATTGAGGTCTTTAAACAAATCTGAAATTTAAAGTTTTTTCGACTACGTATTCTTAATCAGTGAGTCCAACTTACTTCGAGACCATTTTTGGTCAAAAATTCGAATTAATTAGACATTTGGGTTAAACGGCATGATATTATTATAAGTGGTCGATTTAAATCTTTACTTTCATCTCTTTCCATGGTCATATTTAACAAGATAACGAAATGGTGTTGAAAAGATGTATTCTAACTGAACATGAACATTGCCATATAAATTTTGATGTTCCATATTCTTGATGTACTCGTAGAATTTCAGATTTTAGTGGAGCATGTTCAGGTATTAATTTTGTTGAATTTTCAACATTTAGCTTGTATTTGCCTATTTCTGGGACATAATAAGCTAGACGTTCGTGTATGATTCTTAAAAGGATTAAGAAAGATTTCAATTGTCCCAATTATATTTACTATTAATTGGTAAGCGAAATTCCTTCTACAAAGTAGTTAAATGAAACACAATTTCCACTGAATGAAGTCGTTAATCATTATATAATCTTTACTCAATTCAGGATGCTCGTAACAGTTTCTTCTCTTGGATAGGTAATCAAACCAAATCCATCTCTAACAGGACGAAACCGAACAATAGACGTTCGTCTTTGATTTGCGGATCATTCTGAATTTCACTCATCAATCAACTCTAGGCCTTCTGATTCTATCTCGTAATAACTAATATACTGACACAATGAAATAACCGTGCCTCTCTCAGAAACCCAAGTGAGTTATTTTGGTGACACGATTGAAAGAAGGCATGGCTGGCATTTCTGGTTGTCAGGATGCTAGATTGTTCTTAATTGAAGCATCATTAATTTCCTGACGCGTAGGATCGGTATAACTTTGCATATCTGAAAATCATAACAAGATCTGGACTTTGCTTCTTAGTTAAGATTAATGGTGAGGCACTGCTTTAAAAAGAGTTACCCATTCATGGGCAAGTGGCCTCAAATACCAAGTGCTTAATTTTGTTCGTCCTCCCTGTAAACATTCCAATCTAAATTATTATTTATATCCATTAAGGTACACGGTTGTTATTCAGTCATTTGGTTTATGAAAGTCAAAAAGGAAGTTGATTGATTTATAGATCTCAAGCAGCTGAACCATGTTCAAATTTTGAGAGAAATTGGACATAGAAGCCAGAGATATTTGTTTATTCTCATCTACACCTATATATTCTTCATTATCTTGGTTCTTTCCAATTTCAATTTGTTCCTCATTTCCATATAAACAAGTAAGAAAAACTGATCTACAATATAATGTTAGAAAGTATATTTTTTATTTCAAAGAAAACACAGGCCAACACATGATTTGATGCCGGGGTACTCGGAGCTGATTTGATGCCCTGAATTCGAAATTGGTAGCTTTTATTTTCGCCAGGAGCTCGAATATCAAAGACATGACATTTTAAAGAAATGAACGTTATAATTTTATTATATTTGGTTAATATGGATAAAAAAATACCAGTCGTGTGGAATTTCGAAAATATGGGAGAAATAAGGAAAAGTTCAATTGCAGCGGAACCATTAGACCAATTTCAACCATTAACAAACTTAATTGATATATTTTACCCGCACACCTATCCTCAAAGTATCAAGTCTCTAGCATTATCCTTTCGAAAGTTAGCATACTTACGGCCAAACCGGCCGTCCGGACAGAACTATTTTTGACCTTGGATTTTTCAACAGTTGGTCGAACTGTAGTCGTATGAGAACATTTTTGGCTGAAAATCGGAAAATGGCAAAGGAGAGCTGGATATTCACTAGAACAAGCTTGCCAAAATAGACATGCCTTATTAAAATATGGCATACAGTGTGTCCATAAGCTCATTCGGAATGGTTGCCGAAAAGCTCACACAGAAAAAAAGAAGTCAGTAGGTTCCAATAATGAACAAAGGAACATCTAATTAGCTACCTCAACTCAAAAAGTTCATTAGAACACATTGAAAGTAAAAATTATACCTCCAACAAGTTAGAAAGAATCCTTAGAGATAATAAGGTTATTAAATTGATATTTATACCTCACAATTTGTGTTGGTCTCAGTTTTTCTATAAGATAAACTTTAACTCAACTAGTTCGATAGAGATAGAATAGTCGGTGCGAAGGAACTGTCTTTCAGAGAAGTAGTAGCATGAATCGTGAATTCTACTGGTTAGGTTACTGGCATGTAACCATAGCTCCTTCACCAGGTCACTACTCAGCAGTCTCCACAATCTGCCCCAAAAAGCAGAAAGTGTGATAAGGATTACGCCTTATCATCGCCCATGACGAGAACCACTCCGTACCAGCTTCTAGTTTTGGCTTCAGTCTGAAAACCTACGCCGTGACTGGTAGCAGCGAAGCATTATCCAACCTCTACTGGCTCTGCAGTGTCAGTACCCGAGTTTTTTGGGACGCAACTCACACACCGAAGCGGCTTCTTATCCACCCGCCCGAACTCAGTCATATGAACTAAGATAGTCTCAAGATTGATGCCTCAATTGATCCTGGTACGAGCACCGTCAATCCGGCCTGTACATCAAGACCCACGAACCCTTGTGAAGTCTTTAAATTGATCCTGGCTTCAAGCACCAATGGTGTAGCCATATCGTCGAGATACACAAACACCAGAAACGTCTCGCAATCGAGCGTGGTTCAGGTTGAGGCCGGTCGAACCATCAAGTCCCGCTAAACCATGAAGCATTCCTCGAGATATCCTGAACATGAGTTGCTGCGAACAGATAGATGGAATACCCTGCTAGTCCAGCATGCGGATTGTCAACTACTGCCCCCTCGAGTCCACACCAATTGGGTGGCCAGGGCATATGAATACTTCCCAAAGGCCTCCATCCTCCCGAGGTAACGCAGTATGCTGCATAAAATACTCAGCCACTGGACAGAAAATTCCGGAGATTTACTGCAATAGGGTAGAGTACGTTATTTTTAAGGGAGAGGTCCTGTGCTGCAACGGCCACCCTTTTCACTGAGTTGATCAACGCGGCTCAGCCCTCCATTCCCCCTGGTAAAACCAGAGGTGCAGTGACTGGCGCGAGTGGCATTACTTTAGGCATCAGGACTTAATCTTTCATTTCACTAGGATCCTAGTCAAGGCAAGTGACCACAGCTACAATGTCATGGGGAGCGAGTACTAGTATGAATAGAATCTGAATAATGCTTATCAAGCATAATTCCGAGAAGGACAACCAACAAGGGTTAGGAGTATAGAACCATAAAACTTTATCGCCGCCTTAAACTTTCGGCTCTGAAGGACCGCATTTTCTCCACAAAAGCGATTGTGAACCTTTAAGCCCCATTAGTCTGTGTTATCATTAATTCCAGAACACGGGCTACTTTCATATCGTTCTCATTTCTTGTTACCTACCAATTCTGAGACCTAATTGACTGGCGTGGTGTAGAAAATGGCTAAACTGTAATCAGGAGCAGAATACAATATTTTTTAGCGACGAATCCAGATTCTGATGGGGATTGTGGTAGGACAAGGGTAAGGAGGATGTGGTGAAAAACGTCCTCTGTTAGTGTAAAAGTATCTACACTGCACTGTTGTAGTTAATGTATGGGAAGAAATTATAAAAGTAGATCTCCTATACTTTCCATAAGAGAGACATCGCACCCTCCGCAATCCATTTCTGCAATTAAATAATGCTCTACCACGAATAGTAAGAGTTATTTTGGACTCTTTTGAAAAAATCCTAGTTAATTTGTTGATGTGACTATCCGATCTCCAGTTCTTTGGTCCATTGTGCACGTCTAAGATATTATGGATAGAAAATATGGTCTCGAGGAAAAATTCGATCTTATCCTTAGAAGTGATGAAGGCATAATGCATAATATGTATTAAGGCATAAGGTATCGTGGGTGACTAATACATGATTAAAATTTGTTGGGTTATAATACACGATTTTAATCGTTCACTCATTTTTAACATTTATAAATCTTATAGTGAAAATTTTGATAAAAAAACATCCAATTCTGCCAAATTTGAAACTATAAAATAGTTTAAAATTTTCTGTGATGAGCTGATTGTGAGAATTCGACTCAGAGAAATCTGTGAGTTATTTAACAAAAAAGCAGTAGAAATCTGAGTTGCTAGCGAAAGACACGCATTGTTTTTATTTTTATGAACTCGGTTTGCGTGCACGGCGTCGCACTCAGATCGAGCATTTCGTAGAAACGTCGAGAATAACGTATTCCACACATACGCTCAGATCAAATTGATTGTTATTCCGAAATGTACGAGGCGACTTGTAAATAAAATAAAGAGCCTTCAATTCTATGAAAGGCCTGCTCCTCCAGGAGATCGTGGGGGGATAATGAAGCGAAAAAAATCCCGGTACGGAGGAATAATTATGAAATTGGCTAGCTCCTCTGCCGGTCTGCGTGGGCTGAAAGCAATAACTGCAATAATCTAGATCTGGTCTCGAGAGTCAACTACTGCATCAGAATTCACGGATGACTTACTGCAAATACCGCAGGAATTGACAGCAGGAATAATGATCGTGCAGGATAATCGATAGTGGCTGTCCTGCGAGAGCACGGCTGCGGTCGTCACAGGACGCTGAAATGGAGGTACGTGGGCTGGAAAAAAAGTCATGGTCGAACAGATTATTTGACGCACGCTACATTAAGGGTATCGTTATGATCTTACGCTTTTGGAGGAAGTGTTTTCTTCCTTGGAGTCCTTTGTCAGTTTGTTTCTTTTGGTTTGATATTTTCCAATAAATAATTTCGACTTACACTATTCTCCTGAGTATTGTGAGCCGTTATGTCAACATCCTGACATTATCAGACTGTATATCATACTAAATTCTAAATTTTAAATGATATTCCTTGTTTTGCATATTTTTCTTTTTGAGTTTTTTGATAGGGATAAAGTGAACATTTTTACTTTAAAATTGATTGAATTTAGTGAGAGTGTAAACTTGAATTATGCAGCAAAAAAAGACTTAGATGCTTCATAGTGTTTACCAAAAAAATTATTTTCGGTAGTAATATCACATGTTAATTTCGCGATAGGTTTGTCGATTCGAAATTGAGTTGCTTGAATACACTACTAGTCCAGAACTGAGTTTAGTAATAATATACATACTTACACGATAAAACTTTAAACAACTCAAGTTCGGCAGAATTAAAGGAAAAAATTTGATTATAATATTTTTAATTTAATCTAGTGAAGAGATCTGCATATTTTAGTAAGAGATAATTGAGCGGGACAAAGCACAAGGAAAATTTTATGCCTACTTCTCACTGTAAATACCAGAATTAAGAGTCTATGGTCCTTTTGATTGATTTGGATTTAAATACCGACATTATTACGTAATTGGATATGACTTGAGCATGATGAAGGTATTTCACGTTAGTAACGCTGAAAATAAATGGAAATACAGTTTACTGCTAGAATTAGCTTGGTATATATAATATTCGCGTGCATGATGAAGCGCAAGTGTTTGATATAGCTTTATTGTTCCTATGCGGAGCGAATGAAGGTGCGTGGCTGAGTTGGTACTCATTCTTGCTTAAACGGATATGACAGTGAGAAAAATTTCAGGATTTGGAACGAGAAGGATTCTTATTCATTTGAAGAAACACCACTTCATCTGCAAAAAGTTACAGTGTTGCATACTATCCTTATCTCTTATCTTAGCATTATGGAGAGGCATATGAGTATAGACAGCTCAGTGGTAGAACATCGGGCTCCTAACCTGAAGGTCCTGGTTCGAATCCTGTTCAGGTGGAAAAGAAATTTTCTAGTTGGACGGATATCTGCCAACATTTCACTGTTAGGTCAAAAATTAACAGTGCTGTGGCTAAAAGTGGCGCAAGATCGCAGTAACAAAGCCTACCGAGAACACAACTGAATTCCTTACTCGCACAAGCTGAAAAAGCTTCTGAGAGATCTTCACAGAAGATCTAGGAGTATCCGGATAATAATAATAATATAATACTGCCAACGAAACAATGACGTTATTGAAGTGATTTGCCAATTTTTTGTAACATTTATTGAAATTTACAAACTATATGTTACAGGTAATAAGTAAATGTGATTTGTTGTAAAAGACATGTAGAAGTTATCAAACATTATTGATACTTATTTATAATACAATACTTCAATTGAAATCAGTTAGGCAAGTCCACTATAATCTTCTTCCTCCTAAATTGAATTAGTTTTCTGCTAGCTATAAGGCTGTTTTCATGTCATTCTAGATTTTGGTGGTTTTTTCTTGAACGTTTCCTGATTTCATCACGAAACGAAGGGCATTTTTAAATCATCATATATTGTCAAATAAGGAACATACCAGGATGCATTCTTTAATGGACGTGGTATTTTTTATTGAAGTCGCTGTATAATTTGAATATTGGAAGTCTTAGCACATCCCCAGAATTGGATACCGTATATACATATTGGTTTTAATATGATTTTATAAATCAATACCTTATTTCGGAAAGATAGTTTCGATTTTCTGCACATAAGCCTAGTTTTGATATTTATTTTCGTCTTTTTAGCTTAAATGCGAGGCATTGGTCCAAGTGAATACCCCGGTATTTTGCTTCTGTTTTAACTGGAGTTTTTCATGTATTTTAACTGGCGGACATATATCTCTTTTGTTGGTGAAGTAACTTGTACGGATATTGTTTCGTTGATGGTAAGCCGCCATTTTCGGTACCATTGTCCCAGTTTATTCGGATATTCTAGGAGGTTTTTGGAAGATGTTGCTGCATTCTCATGGAATGTCAATGTCGCTATGTCGTGTTCTGTTTTTCTTGAATGTCTGATGTAGCAGTGAACCCAATATACTACCCTGTGGAACCCCTGCTTTAACTTCAATTGAGGTAGATAAAGTCTTATTTACAGCAAAGTATCTATCAGATATGTAAGCCAAACTTTGTTGAAAGCTTGAGATGAGTCTAAAAATACAGCAATCCAGTATTTTCTTCGAGGCTTGCTCTAAATTCAGGTTGATGGTTTGATAGAATTTTGTGTGGATCGATATCCTTCTTCAATTATTTGAACAAAAGTTTCTCAAAAAATTTTCCTAAAATTGGTAATAGGATCTTACATCGTGTTCAAGTTGGTTTAGTTTTGGTATCATAATTATTTCTGCATAATTCCAGATAGTGTCAAAATAAGATATACTCAGCATTCGATTGTATATTGTATTGAGTGATATTAAGGGTTTTGTGACAATTTTTTCAAAATTTTTGCGTTTATGAGATCCAAATACGGTACTTTTTCATTTTTAAACTCCTTGATCTTGATTTATTCGAAATAATAAGAAAAAATAAAATTTGTTTGTTTTGATATACTTTTAGGTAAAAAAAGGGAAAACTAAATAACTATTTCCCAGAAGCAATTATGAATTTTTAATGAATAAAAAAACAGCCTGTATTTAATTTTGATGTTATTTAATATTATGCTGTTTTTTGAATATATAACATAAACTCGGCAAGCTAACATAGGTTGGACCAATCTTACAAAATAAAGCTCAAATAATTTAAAGAAACAATAATCTAAAAAAATAGCTTCCACTCCATTTCATCAAATTTTCATTTTATTCTTGAATACTAAAGATATAAACATCAGCTTGATAGTATAGTTCAAATAATTTCAATAAACATTTTTGTTTTCAATTTATTCTTCAATATGTTAAAGACGAAAACACTGAGCTTGATAGGAACTAAGGAGATTGAAAATTAAGTTGCCGCGAATACCATACATAAAAAAAAGCATTCAAGCAGTGGAAAGATTAATTTAATTTCAAAAAAGATCAAAACAAATTAAAATATGTTTGTCTTCTACAATTATAATTTCAAAAAAATTTTTATTCAAAAAACTTTTAGAATTAAATTAATGTCTAAAATAAGCACCGCTTACATTTAATAGACGTCTATTAAATGTAAGCGGTGCTTATTTTAGACATTAATTTAATTCTAAAAGTTTTTTGAATAAAAATTTTTTTGAAATTATAATTGTAGAAGACAAACATATTTTAATTTGTTATATTTCTTCTATCAAGTAAAAAGCCTTTCTATTTTATTCATAAAAGATTTTTTTTGGTCGAATCAGTCATGTCTTGCCAGAACTATATAATCATAAAATTTCAATTGAATTCAAACAATTAGTTATCGCTAATATTTATTAAATTATAAACCCATTGTTTCGTCAATAACATTTTGATTTCTTCTGGTGAGTATGTAAAGGATCTTTCATTAAGAGCTCACCATATTATTTTGTATATAAAACACATTATTCATCTGAAAATTTCTGAAATTTGTATTTCATTATAAAGTACAATGGATATCATTAGTAATGAAATAAAACATCATTAAAGTCTACCACGGAAACGCTAGCAGAAATGAAGTCGCTGAACCCAATTTTACATGACTCTCTCATACAAATCGTTCAAATTTGCTGAATGATTGCTGTAAACCAATGTTTCAATGTGACCCCAAGGAAAGAAGTCCAACGAGGCGGATAATTTATGGGTTCATGAAATAATCGAATCACCGAATTTTGTTTTCAATAAAGTCATTGTGTCATTGGCAGTATGACAAGTGGTTTGAGTTAGTCTTTGTCCCAAAGTTGTTTGGGTATGCCTAGTTTTTCTGAACATCGAGAAATCGATAAATTTTGGTCTTCACCTATGGCAGCAATATTCTCTTCTCTTCTTGCTTTCTTTATCTCACTGGCACTGTAACATCATGAAGTGTAAAATTTGTTTCAAACTTTGTCACTAAAGGTTCAACTGTTCTTTTATCCGGTCGATTATAACGTCCAAAAATTGGAGTTAAAGCACGTAAAATTAGTGTAACGGATCGAGATTTTTCATAATAAATTTGGATTATTTATAAACGTTGTTGGAGTGTCTATCTTTCCATGATTAAATGATAGACATTGACGAATACAACTGTCAATGTCACAAATGAATAATGGCTGCCATGCGTGAGTAATGTCAATTTAAAAATGGGGCGTTCCCATTGAACGACTCTTAATTTCAATTGATGTTAACATAAATTTCCAACTAGTAACTGAAAGAAAAAACTTAGACACCTTGGAATCAATTGAGATTTTTGAGTACAGGAATCCGACCATACAACTTCTAAATGAACAAGGACCTATGAAATTTCCCACATTTCGACGTTGTCAAAAAAAACATCCCTCAGATGCAACTCGTAATTCACAGT
This sequence comes from Megalocaria dilatata, assembly GCA_034642435.1. Taxonomy (NCBI): domain Eukaryota; kingdom Metazoa; phylum Arthropoda; class Insecta; order Coleoptera; family Coccinellidae; genus Megalocaria; species Megalocaria dilatata. Next base: position 36,653,751 of record CM067857.1, on the reverse strand, counting down.
TTGAACACATTAACACTAAGAAACTCAGAGCACTGTGTATGTTAGCAATTCAATAAGAATAATCAGAAAACACTGTAATTTCTTTATTCCATTTTTCATCTATTGGGAAATCTGTTTCAAAATATCCTGATCAACAGAAAGTCGATTCAGAATCGATTAAAAAAATTGAACGAACAACAATGAAAGTTGAATAAGAACGTGGTCAGAATAAGACAAAGTCCACATCCAGACGTTGGTACCCAGACCATGTGCACGGTGCAAGATCCGTCCCAGGGTTCAAGTCCGCGGAATGACACCTCGTCCACGTGATCTCCCATGCACCAGGCCTAACCATTGCCCATTGGTTACTGTCCATCTTTGGGCGTGGAGCAGTTGCACCGTGCATTGGCTCCGATCTTAAGTATAACCGCGGATAATTTAAGTGTACTTCATGGTACGAACCGCAGGTATACCATGTGTCGTCGTATCCGACCATCGATAGCGAGGCGTCGACGGCTGTACCAGGAATGGTGCTCGATGAAAGCGAGAAAAATGCAGGATTGCTTTATGTGTTGATCTTCGTTTAGTGTTAGGTAAAATCACATTAATGACATAGTATAATTTATGTAAATGTCTTCATTTGGTTCATAAGAACTTAATTGATCTCTGTACATAATTCTAAAATTAAAACAGGGCGTTATGAAAATAATTTCTTTCATCCGTTGGGACACAACATGGTCTACAAGCAAGTCAATAAAAAGGAACTAAGCAACTAGGGAATCATAGAAATACTAATTTATACTATAGAAAAATGTTTTCAACAGTAGGTTCTTAATATCGCATTTGTACGGTTTTAAATTCAAAGACTTTATAGACGGCGGTAGTAGGTTCTATGTTTTGATCATAACAGAGTTTGTGAATTTCTTATTCATAGTTGTGGTGATACGAAATTTTTAACAATTTATCCTCATTTTACTTAGCGTGTAGCAGACATTTAAAAATGTAAGTACAAGGCAATGTTAAGATGTTTTCGAAATGAAAATTGGCCGATAAGATGGCAAGGAACTGAGGTTGAATAGTGCAAGCAGAATTCGTTTCTGTGCTTTGGAAACATAAGGAATTTTCAACAGGGCAATATTTTGTAGATATAGATATCACTATACAGGGTGTCTACTTTTAAAAGGGCCAAACTTCAAAGAGAGATCGTTCAACTTATTTAACACATGGTCGAAATGTTGATGGTTAATCTTCAATTTAACATTTCTTGATTTCACGAAATATTTCAAGTTTTTCCATAAAATCAATTATACTTCAGGTATCCATGTAGCCTCATCAAATTTGACGACTTAACTGGAAACGGCATTGAATTTTCTACAAGATAAAAAGTTCTGTGTGCCGAAAAATTCTTATTGCGGGCGTTGTAAGGAGATGAATATCACTATTTTAAAGTGAACAAAATCAGTCATATTTCACCAATGGTTTTATCGATGAGAAATTATTAATTATCGACATCTTTCCTCTTCGGCATATAGTACCTCATTTAGTGTGCTTTCGAATGACATATCAACTTTTGTGCTAGCTGCTTGTCCTCTGCCATAATATTATCGCTAAAAAGTTAAAAGCAAAACGTTGAAATATTTCAAACCTAAATTTGCTCTATCTTGAAGCTCTTAAAAACCTACGGATTATATGCAGAAGAGAAACTATCCTTGAAGAAAGCACTATCCTTCTCACAACTTGGAAAACAATATTCCAGGAGAACCTCAAAGATAAGTCCTTACGTAAATCTCGAACCTCAACCTAACTGTAAAACTCTATTATATTGTAAGTAAGAATCACTGTTTTAATTGTAAAGTTGAAATTAATAGATAGGGAGTAATAGTTTGCATTTTCATTATCAGATTGACAATTTGGTATTCACTCAGGAAAGACAAGTTTTATTTATCTTTTCATTAGCGCACTATGAAGCATTTTACCGCTTGCTAGCGCATATTAGAGTGTTTTAGTTTCATTTCCTTTCATCTTTTTATCATAGCCTTCGCTGTGATAAGCGATATTGGTTTTAAATATTCGGCTTTGGTGTTGATATTGGGGTCGATAGAAACGATTGGACCGACAAAGCGTAGTAGTTTTTGTTCTTGAAGTTGTTGCAGTAGATCCACTTTTCGTCACCAGTCACCTTTCTGCCTTTGAATCAGCTGCTCACAAAAAATAATCGTCCTTCCAGATTTCTTGATTTCATTCAAAAGCAACCTTTTGAATCAGGAGCTTAGATTTCAACTGCACAGACACTGCTTGTTGGGTCCCCCAATGCAAGTGCAAACTCGTCTTGTGCTAGACTCGGATCTGCATTGAATAATTAATCTTTTGCGAATTTTTTTGGCTGTCACGAGTGGGGTCCATCTTCAACGATGAAACCAAAATCTTTGAAGCGCTGAAACCATTCTCGACATGACTTCTCAGTTGGAGCATTGCCACCGTAAACTTACACAAGCATTCGAGCTTCAGCTACACGGTTTTCCCCATTAGAACTTTCTACAAATGCTGCTTACTTATCAAAAAATTGACATTTTCAGCAGTGTAACAAAAATCGTTTTGTATGAAACTCAAAATAACTCGAACTGGATTTTGTTGGCAGATGTCCAATATGTCTAAAACAGCAATTTGAAAATTGAAAATTTTTAGAGCCATCTTTTGAATACCGACTGAATAAATTCGTACTACCAATATTTCAAACTCCACGCTTCTGAAACCCATTTTACTGAACCAGCAACGAAGATTTTCAATATGTTTCAGAAATGAACTGGCCCCAAATATACTTAGAGATTCCCACATATCTTTCAGCTCCGAGAGGTTAGAACCAGCGAAAGCGTCACCTCTGTCACCTCTTCACATACCCATCCAGACTTTTTTCCCCTGAAACCGATGATTAACCACCAGGGCATAAATTAGAGGATCGCGGTGTCGAAACCACTCTGTTTGATCAGATGAACCAACAACAAAGCCAGAGGTCAACGAGTACTCGTGATGTATGCCGCGATTGTGATTCATAATCGAACGGCTAATAACCGAGTTAATATCGTGGTCATGACGCCTATTATATCTTCTAGATGACTTATATTAATTAAAGTCGTGTTTTCGGGCCAGAAGGGAGGTATGCTGGACAAATTTCCCATTATCTCACGATCATTGTTGAGTGTAAAATAATAGTGGAGTGACCGGGGAGTGGCTGAAAATGCAAGTAACGTTTCTTATAATGAGATTGTCCAAACGCCGCATGGGACTAACACCTCCACCTCTTTGGTGTATCGAAGATCGATGGTTTCGGAAAATTCGGTTACCTGCCTGAGGTCATCTTTCGTATCCAACGTTTTAGATGGATCTAAATACAAATATTTGATATAAATGATCGGCTCTTCTTAGAATGTTCCCATAGAAGAAGAGCCGGGAATGGAATAGCTTGATGCTCGTGAAGTTCTTCCGTGGGGCAAACTGTCATCGGGTAAAAACAAAGATATGGTTTTTGAACACAGGGTTAGAAGTACTACGAATAATCTAACTTCTTGCAAATTATGAATTGAAAATATGAGGAATAATGGAAGACTATAATGGTAATGATGAGTTTATTCGCTTTTCTCCATATTATTAGATGAATAAATGAATTCGTGCGTTTTTTTCGTATATTGAAGCTTTATTCTAAAAAATTGGTCATAAATTCAATGTTCAAAGTATTGTCTGTTGCTAGCCATTATTATTTCTGTCAATTGACTGATCCTATCGCGAAAAAATGCCGGCTATCCATACATCAATCCATTATTTGACTTCATCGTAAATGAAGAATGGTAATCGGAAGAATCAATATCTGGACTGTACGATAAGTGGGGTAGGACTTCCCATTTGAGCATTTCGAAGTACGTTTTAACGAGCGACGTAAAATGTGTCATGCTCCAAAATAACTTTGCCGTGTCTGTCGGCGAGTTGCGGCCATAGCCCTCTTAATGCTAGGCCCCAAACGCATCAATTGTGGTCGATAGACCCTCCATATGATCCTTTCGTTCGATAATAATACACCAGGCCCATCTGGTTCCACTAAATACATAGCATGATCACCTCGCCATGAATATTCGACTTGTCAATTGATGTTTCACTATTTTGATTTTCGTAATGGACCCACTTCTCATCGCCAGTAACAATTCGACGCAATTCGCGCCGATGAATTGATAAATTTGAGTTTTCTTCAACACTTTCACTTACAGTAAAAATAATTTCGTTGGAACGTACATTTCGATGATGTATAAGCCTTAAGGCATCAGTAACAGATCCAGCCTCTTCGAATTTTTTCATTGTGTCACCAATTGTACGTTCAGATGGATGATTATGTCGACAATAATCTGCCCGTAATGCAAGAAACGTACCTACTACAGAATCATTTTTGTAGGAAGTTCTCACAATTTTTACACCTTCAGCAGTAAATAAACGATCCATATTGTTATATGGTTAACCTTCAACTAAATATATGAGGCTTTGGATTACAGATCTGTTAAATCCCGACCACGAAATGGATAACCTGTTATAATTATATGTATAAATTATTCCTTTGGATTCAAATCTCATAACATATGAAAATATGTTGCTTTGATCTTGATTATTCTTTTAGGCACATAAAAGTGAAACTTTTGATACTCTACTTATAATGTTGGATCAAAGATTAATTCAAATTTTATTTGAATCAAGCTATTCTTCAGCAAGACCTTTGTGAAATAGTGAAGATATTATTTGAAATTTGATATTAGCATCGATTACGTTGCATCAGACATATTCATGGAAATCGTACTGGTATTTGAATATCAAAACAAATTGAAATATGTTTATCTTCTAAAATTTTAATTTCCAAAAGAATTTTTTTATTCAAAAAACTTTTAGAATTAAATTAATGTCTAAAACAAACACCGCTTACATTTAATAGACGTATATAATCAAAACTGGGTTATTTATTTCATTTGACATTGTATATTGAGTTTTGATTATATACGTCTATTAAATGTAAGCGGTGCTTGTTTTAGACATTAATTTAAATCTAAAAGTTTTTTGAATAAAAAAATTCTTTTGGAAATTAAAATTGTAGAAGATAAACATATTTCAATTTGTTTTGATATTCAAATTTTGTTATATTTCTTCTATCAAGTAAAAAGCCTTTCTATTTTATTTTATATATAATATATAATTATATTTTGGCTTCAATAAATCTCATTATAGAATGTCAATGAATTTAAGTAAACCTTAAAATAACTCACTTTGTTCTTTGATTTTGTTAGAACATAGATCAATCTTGAATATATAGTTGATCTGTAGTTCGAAGCTTAAGTCTTTTAACACGTGAGTGATGTAGGTTATGTTTTTGATTTTGATATTTGGATTATTGAAAAAGGGCTGATGAAGGGATTATCTAGAATTATATTTGTTTTTTGAAGATATAGTGCACACTTTTTAGAGATTTTTGAAATAATTTGTTCGAATATTTAAATGTATTAAATATTTCAAATAAATTATATTCTTTGGGAAGTCCTTCAAGTGTGTTCATGTTTTTATAAGGCAAGCAGTATTTCTTAAGATAAAACCAGAAACAAAATTTTGTCTCCTTTGAATATTTATTTATTAATTTTAATTACTTTCGTATATCTGTTGGGTTATTTATTTCATTTGACATTGTATATTGAGTTTTGATTATATACGTCTATTAAATGTAAGCGGTGCTTGTTTTAGACATTAATTTAATTTTAAAAGTTTTTTGAATAAAAAAATTCTTTTGGAAATTAAAATTGTAGAAGATAAACATATTTCAATTTGTTTTGATATTCAAATTTTGTTATATTTCTTCTATAAAGTAAAAAGCCTTTCTATTTTATTTTATATATAATATATAATTATATTTTGGCTTCAATAAATATCATTATAGAATGTCAATGAATTTAAGTAAACCTTAAAATAACTCACTTTGTTCTTTGATTTTGTTAGAACATAGATCAATCTTGAATATATAGTTGATCTGTAGTTCGAAGCTTAAGTCTTTTAACACGTGAGTGATGTAGGTTATGTTTTTGATTTTGATATTTGGATTATTGAAAAAGGGCTGATGAAGGGATTATCTAGAATTATATTTGTTTTTTGAAGATATAGTGCACATTTTTTAGAGATTTTTGAAATAATTTGTTCGAATATTTAAATGTATTAAATATTTCAAATAAATTATATTCTTTGGGAAGTCCTTCAAGTGTGTTCATGTTTTTATAAGGCAAGTAGTATTTCTTAAGATAAAACCAGAAACAAAATTTGTCTCCTTTGAATATTTATTTATTAATTTTAATTACTTTCGTATATCTGTTGGGTTATTTATTTCATTTGACATTGTATATTGAGTTTTGATTATATACGTCTATTAAATGTAAGCGGTGCTTGTTTTAGACATTAATTTAATTCTAAAAGTTTTTTGAATAAAAAAATTCTTTTGGAAATTAAAATTGTAGAAGATAAACATATTTCAATTTGTTTTGATATTCAAATTTTGTTATATTTCTTCTATCAAGTAAAAAGCCTTTCTATTTTATTTTATATATAATATATAATTATATTTTGGCTTCAATAAATCCCATTATAGAATGTCAATGAATTTAAGTAAACCTTAAAATAACTCACTTTGTTCTTTGATTTTGTTAGAACATAGATCAATCTTGAATATATAGTTGATCTGTAGTTCGAAGCTTAAGTCTTTTAACACGTGAGTGATGTAGGTTATGTTTTTGATTTTGATATTTGGATTATTGAAAAAGGGCTGATGAAGGGATTATCTAGAATTATATTTGTTTTTTGAAGATATAGTGCACATTTTTTAGAGATTTTTGAAATAATTTGTTCGAATATTTAAATGTATTAAATATTTCAAATAAATTATATTCTTTGGGAAGTCCTTCAAGTGTGTTCATGTTTTTATAAGGCAAGTAGTATTTCTTAAGATAAAACCAGAAACAAAATTTTGTCTCCTTTGAATATTTATTTATTAATTTTAATTACTTTCATATATCTGTTGGGTTATTTATTTCATTTGACATTGTATATTGAGTTTAGATTATATACGTCTATTAAATGTAAGCGGTGCTTGTTTTAGACATTAATTTAATTCTAAAAGTTTTTTGAATAAAAAAAATTTTTTTGGAAATTAAAATTGTAGAAGATAAACATATTTCAATTTGTTTTGATATTCAAATTTTGTTATATTTCTTCTATCAAGTAAAAAGCCTTTCTATTTTATCGTACTGGTATGTCGGGTAAAATGAATCAAGTCTTTCCTGAAGTTTGTTGAATTTTATCACTGATAAATCCTTGAAATCGAATTTCAGAGTTTTCTGGAAATTAGCATTCAAACATTCATAGGTGTAGAAAGAATTTCTACGCAAATCTGAATCTTAAATGAACTTCGGAGTGTAAGATCTACTAATCCTAACACTCACTAAATAATGAATTTCAGTAAAACTCCCATACGTTTCACAGTTATCTAACTGAAGTTTTCTCTTCAATTTGCGATGGAGACCAACAGAGAACAATCGAGTAGAATTCAATTTAGCCGTTAAAAAGCGGAAATTGATAATAAATCTAAAGCTCCTTATAGATAAAGGATGATGCGATCTGTGTGAACTGAAGAAAATAAACATTTAAGATTTTAATATATATGCATTAGGTGCTTTGTGTTCCGTAGTAGCATAATAATGCCTTTTGTGAGCTGAATGGGATACCTGCAGAGTTAAAAATTGAACCATTACTGCAATCAGGTAACCATCGCTCCACTACTACGATGATTTGTAGTTCAGTTTATTATTTTCTTGACTTCTTTTCAATGAATTGTTTGATGATGAGTGGAGTCTCGCCGAGTAAAGTACTGTTTGATGAATAATATGTGTTTTAATTGATTTTGAGTGTATATCTTACAGTATTGTCTGACAAAGTCAAGAAATATTAGCCAAAGCATTGCTTAAATTGGATTTCAATGACTTTCAATTTAAAAATCAATTTGAATGTGAGTCAATACTTGATAGAAGTAAAATTATATAGCTATAGGTTATACATTCTGTCAAGAAAGTACCGGGAATTATCGATTTAAATCTGGCGGGGCAATGAGGCAGGTAAAAATTTTTTTTTCTAGGTTGGTACCACTGTCCTTAATTACTATGCCAAGCTTGAGCGGGATCTGTCAACAAGTGTGTTTGCAACAGCTGATTAAGTCAATCGATGTCAGAGTGCGTGCCGATTTTTACTATGGGTGATTACGTTGAGCAAAGAATTTGTTTAAAGTTTTGTGTTGCAAATGAATTTTCGTGTGCCGATGCATTAAAAATGTTGCAAAAGGCCTTTGGTGATAATGCTCTATCGAAAACTCCTGCATATCAGTGGTACAGAGCCTTCAAGGACGGTCGTGAAGTGGTCGAAGATAACGAAGATAACGTCGATAAAATTAAGGAAAGGGTGCTGGAAAACCGTCGTACCAGCTTCAGAGAGATAGCACATGATCTTAGGATATCCCACGAGTCCGCACGTACGATTTTGATTGATATTTTGGGCATGAGAAAGGTGGCCGCACTCGTACCGAAAGACCTGAATTTTCTTCAAAAACGTCATCGCGAACAGGTTGCTTCAGACATGCTGGAGGGCTGTAATTCCGATTCTACATTCATGGAACGCATTATAACTGGTGATGAGACCTGGGTCTACGAGTACGATATGCAAACAAGCCAGCAATCATTGAAATGGGTGGCAAAAAATGAGCCGAAACCAAAAAAACCACGCCAAAGCCGCTCGAAATTTAAGGTGATGCTCATTGTTTTCTTCGATATCCATGGCGTGGTGCACTACGAATTCGTTCCAGAGGGTCAGACGGTAAACAAGGAGTATTACCTAGGCGTTATGAAACGTTTGCGTGAGTGTATCCGTAAGAAGCGGCCAAATTTGTGGGCGAACAACTCATGGATTTTGCATGACGATAACGCGCCTTCTCACCGAGCTACGATTGTGACTGACTTTCTCGCCAAAAACTCAACAAACGTGCTTCAGCAACCACTGTATTCGCCGGATTTGGCTCCCTGAGACTTTTTCCTCTTCCCAAAACTAAAATTGCCCCTTCGTGGCACCCGTTTTGAGTCGATTGAAGCCATAAAACAAAATTCGGCGCGAGAGCTAAAGTCCATCCCGGAAAGCGCCTATAAAAATGTTTCGATAATTGGAAGTGCCGTTGGCATAGATGTATTGGAGCAAATGGAGCCTATTTTGAAGGCGACCCAATAAATTTTGACGATTAAATGTAAAAATGTTGTTTTAATTGAAAATTCCCGGTACTTTCTTGACAGAGTAGTATGCAACAACAAGTTGATCATTTCGGTTTCATTTTGGATACTTTAAAGCTTACTTTGAATTTATTCGTTCCAGGTTTTATTTTATTTGGTGCGTTAAATTTTGATCTTGTTATATATTTGAATCTGAATTCAATACATTTCTGAAGAGGTCTAGAGACCGAAATAGCTGTCAAATGTTCAATTATTTTGATTTGATCCTTTATTTTGAGAATTTTAGATAATAAAATAAAATAGAAAAAGACTTTCTACTTGATAGAAGAAATATATATTTAATTCGTTTTGATATTCAAATTTTAGATAATTTTGGAATAGTAGATTTTCTTTTATTTGTATGTTAATATACATATAATATTTATATAGTTTTTGTTAATACAGTTGTATCAAAACGTTTTATGGAGGAATGTAAAAAGGTGTTCTTCGAAACATTGAAAAATATGGTATATTGATAAGGATATCAATTTGATTGTTTTTGTATATAGTTTCAATATATATTGTAGAAGTTAAAACATTTAATTCTCAATTTAAAAACTTTCAATTTGTATTAATTTAATTAGATAGCAAAAAAGCATTGAAAAGATCCAAAACTGTATCCATAGCGTAAAATTTAAGTTCATATGGCAAGTTCGTTCATTCAGCCAAAAGATACTAAATTATATCTATTCGAAATTTTAGTTCTCAATATGTCAAAAAATAAGGGAATGATTACTAGAATATTTATGTGAAATATAATGAGGTTTATAAAACTTTAAAAAGCTAAATCAATAACAATAAAAAATTATTTGAGTATTATTATTTCTTTCATTACATGGAGATTATTTTTATTTCCACTTATGGTAGATAGAAAGTAAAAATGATTAATTGATTTCCTTCTGTTCCAAACAGAAAATGTTCTCAAGATTTCTAGTTGAATAACAAAATACAAAAAAAAGGTGGTGGTAGGTGAAAAGATGCATTCCAATTTTGGTTTTTACAAGTCTCTGTGAAATATCATTCGAATAATTCAATGTACTGATTTTAAATCAATAAGTTTGAGATTTTAGCAGATGGAGTAATAATTTTACTTTTTTTTTACTAATATTTTCTCTCATCATGAATGATTTTCTCAACGACTCAAGAGTCTTTGATTTATTGTAGTGAATTGTTTTTTAATATATCAAAAATTTGTTTAATGATCCTTTTGAAGTTTCTTTTGATACGGTCTCCAATATTCGACACAAATATTCAGATCATAAATTTGTTTCTCAAATTTTTATATAGTGAGGATACCAAATTCCAGTTATTAAGCTTCCAGTCAAGTTTGGTTAAATTTGAAGAAATTTGTTCTATATTTTGAGCTTTAAATCTATCCTGCAAAAATCTAGGATATGTGGCGTGTTTCTGAACTGGATTTTCAGTTTTCTTCAGTATAGAACTGCGTCCGCTATAATTCAGAATATTTTTTCTGCTGACTATAATCTGAACTTAGAGGTGACCCAAGGCTCTGATTTGAGACCACTCTTATTTATGTTGTTTATTAACTACCTTCCAGTGAATCTGAGAAATCTGCTCATTGAATTGCCTTACTATCGGCTCATTTTATCTCAATCTGTTATGGATTCCGTTCGCTGATAATACCTCTACAGCGAATACCTTTGAGGAACTACACCCTGTTGTGAAATTTTTAAACTTTCATTCACATAATAAAAGAAATAAGGAATAATTCAATACTGATAATCTATTAAAAAATTTTCAGAATTTCCTGATTTTTAATCTGTTGTTTTTCTGATGCTATGAATAGTGTTCGGCCTCATTTAGAGACGGCCCAGCCTACGTTAGACATAATTCATTAATTTCTTGTCCCTGAAACCACAGTAAATTTTTCCACGTTTATATTTTCAACCTAGCAGTTTGTGAACTGTGTCATTCAAAATTTGAAGTATTATCGACTGTCGACACTTCAGCTCTTTTGTTCTCTAATGAGTATATATGGCATTGATAAAACATTGAAAGGTTCCAGAGTTTTTGATATATTTATTGCCTATGAATTGTATTCAACGACGCAGCATTCCGAATTATAATCTTTTTCATTCTATCCTCATCTTCTAGCATTGATCTCATAATTTTTCCTATAAACAATGAGAAAGTTTATTTCATTCATTCAGTCCACTCGCAAATAGGGTTTTCATTCAATTTCGTTAATTTCCCTCTTTTTAAATGATAAGGATATCTCGCATATCACTTCGTCAAGTATTTTTGAATTAGTAAAGTAAATAAAAACAACTTAGCTTAAGTTTCACTGTTTACTTGATGTCCGTTGACATATATGTTTCGGGTTTTAACCCATTTTCAAAACTGAAGAGAAGAAATCTTAGAATCTTATTCATAATGGTAGGGTAAATCACAGGTACAATTTTGAAGAGTGTAAAAATATGGTGTTAGTTCGGTCCTAATCTTTTACAAGTAAGAGCAATGGTGATAAATTAAATTGAAGTTGTTCATTTGTGATTGGTAGCTTCTTTCTATGTGCAAACAAATTTTCAGTTATTTTGACCATTCTGCTGCTTTTATTACCTACGTGTAAAATCTCAGTTCTACTGATATCTATAAAATGGTTGTTAATTATACAATGTTCCGAAAAACCAGATGTTATTTTTTTATGTAATATAATTTTTATGTTCTTCTAAGCTTATGTTCATAGATGTCTGACCTACGTAAAATGCAGAGCACTTATGACAATATAATTTGTATATACCGCTTTTTTCTACCCTACCATTATAAATATTATTATTGCATTATCATTGTGATAGTGTTTGATTGTATCGGTCTCTACTTGTCGGAAATACATCTTGATGATTAAAAGTAAGAAAACTTAATTTCCCCTAATTTATTTGATGACACAACAATTGTTTCGTCATGACAACATGTCAGGTGAGTATGGTACCATACACTTCGTCAGGTGAGTATGGTACCATACTCACTAAGACTCCAATAAGAGGTTTGATTTTGATATAAAAAATGGAAAATGATATCAGCCAAATGGCCGCAACGGCTGCGATTGTAGCGCCATATCCTTTTCATGAACTTTTCCAGGAACAATTCGCACATTTGCCGCTGTATGTCCTCGAGAACTTCACGAATTCCAGCTTTCAGATCTTGAAAGCAATGTTGGGCATTGGCATAGACCTCATCTTTCACGTGACCCTAAAGAAAAAAGTCTAAAGGTGGTACATCACAAGATCTCGGTGGTCAATTGTGAGCATCTATTCGAGGAATAACACAGCCAGAATACTTGTCTTGAAAGATTGCGATTGTTTCGTTGCTTGTGTGGCACGTTGCGCCGTCTTGTTGAAATTAAACGTCGTCCATGTCGATATCTTCCAATTCTGGCCCTGAAAAATCGCTAATCCTAGCTCGGTAACGCAATCCATTCACCATAACAGTGGCACCAGTCTCATTTTCGAATAACTAAGGTCCAGTCACCCGCCAGCCCAAATACCGCACCAAACAGTGACACGTTAAGGATGGACAACAATCATTCTTGGATTCTTTGAGCCCTAAAAGCAATAATTCTGCTCATTAATTTGACCTCCTATGTGAAAATGGGCTTCACCACTGAATATGATATTTCGATGAAAATCCGGCTCATTATGATGCACGTCAAGGACTGAATCAGCAAAGATATGAGGTTGCTGGTGAGCGATCGGCTTGAGTTCTTGTGTTAACTGAATTTCAAAAGTAATGACCGTAAGTCTTCATATAAAATACGGATATGTTGTTTGTGGAATGCATAATTCCAAAGGTCGTAGAAGAATCGACAAACTTAAGTTTTCGTCAATACTACTTGCTACAGTTGCAATATTCTCCGTTGTTCTTGAGCGACGCAGTTTCGATTCTTCACATTAATAATTTATCCCAACAGCTCAAATTTTTCCACCAGTTTTACTGTTGAAGAAGGTGCTTCTCGACGACCCAAAAGTGCTTTAGTTTTGCAAACTGCGACTGCAACATTTTCATCAATTTTGGTAGTGAATTTTAATGATTTTCAATGCGTTGTTGAAGCATATAACCTTCCATCTTTGATAATGGCATAGTTTTTACTTGTCAGATGTCAAAAGATGACAGCTTCAAAAGTAATAGCTCCCCAGATAGTGAGCTATTCAAAATGAAACCTCTCCTTGGGAAAACCCTTTTCATTCAAGTACTCTTAAAGTTAAAATCATCGCTACGTTAAATAAACAGTCCACAAAACCCATCGTAATTAATCATTGCAATAAATCAATTTGCAATTACTTTTTGTCCCAGAATATTGAAATAATAAGCAAAATACGGCTGTAGACAAACCGCGGTACAATACAAGTAGATTTAGTAAAATTTTACTGTTGATTTTTTCTCTTTCATGTGTGCGTTCAAGGCTGCTTCATTTATTTTTTTCATGGAGCGCTTACCCAATTCAGCTCAACTTTACCAATATCCCTAAGGGAAACTTAATTTGTGTCATAGAATAAATGAAGACTATTTATTATTATTATCAAAACAAGAAATAAGAGACAATATATGATAGTACACCTGTAACCAATTCTGTGGCTTTTACTCTCAGTCAAACCAACAATAACAATCCCTCAACGAGAAATAATACACAATGGGCAAAAATCGGTGGGACCACTCTTCGTTATAACAAGTCCCGAATTTGCAATTCCAAAAAACTACTCGTTATACAAAGGTCCCAAATCCACTCTCACTGCCGGCCGTAGTCGACCGTCTAACAGGGACTGACGGGCCCACACATAAAACGGTGAATTTATTTAGAGCAAAGTCAGCTAAAATACGGGCGATGTCTTCTCCATAAATTACAATTTGTCGAAGACCTTTCCTCCGGGTTCCCAGTGGCCGGCGCCCCATGTGGAGGGCCCCCACTGAGGTGTTCCACCTCGGAAAGAGATCGTTCATTCGGGATTATTACGGTTAAGATTTCCAACAATTGGATCGACTAAAAGCACCTTTAATGAAGGATGAAATCATTAATTTTAGTCTCGCCTAATCAGGAAGGAAATTGATCGCTTTTGGGTTTATATTTTCTCAAATATTAAACGTCTGGAATCGTACAGCCAACAGATGTTCCTCAGGAACCTGATTTCACGTTGAAGCATATACGAGGATAAATGAAATATCGAAAAAATCTGTACTTTTGTCTTTCATCGTTTCATCGTAGCTGAAGCTACTGAAAATGAAACTGGTTCTTAAATGAGGTCTACCTGAAATTGATTCGCGAAAATTTCCAACACAAATCATTCAATATCTCAAACATCCAGCAGAGTAATTATTTAATAATCCACATATACAGGGTGTATATAAAAAGTTGCGAAAAAATTAAGGGGGTGATTCCTTGTCAAAAAATAGGTTGGGTCTTTCATATAAAGTTTATTTTGTTGAGCCCCGCCTGCTTAGTTACAGCCCCCTAAAGATGACGCTCGAAAAACAGTTTTTAATTTTTTTCTTAAAAAACAAAAAACTGACAAGAATAAAATTAAGCAGACATTTTACGCGGGAGAGAAGGCACCCAAAAAATGTTTGATGGTGTTTCTCTATGATTGCAAGAGGAAGAAAAAGTCACCTCTAAACTTTCTTTGGCAAAAAATTTTCTTCTATATTCCTATTTTACAAAAAAAAAAATGATTTTGGATAGCTTAATCCATTCTTAACAAATGAGGTCTCTTGTTATTTCTCGCTAAAATTCAAGGTTTCTGAGAAAAAAAAGTTATCAACATGCCTGAGTCTTTCCATGATAATTTGTCAATGCTTACTGAACAAAAATGTCGAAACAACATAGCTTCTACCTTCTGTCAAATCATAGTTATCCCTATTGAAAGTTCTATCACTCTAAAAAAACACCGGATAGTAACTTATTCACATGCTTATCAACGACTGGTCTAAAATTCAGTAACATACTGTACTAAATTGGTTCTGTTTTGAGATAAGGGTAAAAAAATTCTTTATTACTTTATTACAAATACTAACTAATAACGGTTATTCGTCATCAGTAATAGACAGCATGATGGCAACAAAACAATATGAAAATGCTAATTACTTCTTCTTCCTCTTCATTCTTCCATGTAGGCTTAAAGTCTGTTCTTCATCGATGATATCCTTATATCCTTATTCGGGGCGTAAATTATCGCTCCACCTTTTTCTTGGGCGACCGATACTTCTCCTTCCTAGAGGCGATTTATCTCTAGCCCTTTTCACTAATCTGTCCTGCCCCATTCTCTATATGTGAGCGTTCCATTCTCTTTTCCTGTTCTCTATCCACTCTCCAATGTTTTCCACTTCACATAATCTTCTGATTTCATCACTCCTTTCTCTATCGTACAGAGTTTTTCCGGAAATTTTACGGAGTATCTTCATTTCCGCTATCTCCAGCATACGCCTTGTCTTAAAAGTCTCGGGTCTGGTTTCAGCCGTGTAGGTCATGATCGGTCTTATGGTACCCTTATATACAAGTATTCTTGCCCTCGTTTTTATGTTCAGATGTTTATTCCTCCATATAGTATCGTATAGGCAGCCTGCGATTTTATTGACCCTAGTGACTTGTTGGGTTACCTGATCTTCAATACAACCAAAACTGGATAATTCAACCCCAAGTACTTGAACGACATTACTTGTTCTATTATTTGCTGGTTTACTTCCAGTTTACAACGGAGAGGTTCTTTTGCTGTTGTCATGCACTTAGTTTTTTCAGTGGCTATATCCATACTGAACTGCTTAGCGACATTGAGACATTGAAGAAGAGTTGGAGACTTCTCTGTAGGTCGTCCTCACTTTCCGCGAAGAGTACTGCATCATCCGCATAACAGAGGATCGTAAACTCACGATCGCCCATTTTGTAATCCCTTCCAGTTTTCATTTTTTTTATGATTTCATCCATTATGATGTTAAAAAGGAGTGGACTTAAAGAATCACCTTGTCGGATTCCACTGGTAACAGGTATGTTGCTAGACAGTTTGCCATTTATTCGGGCTTGTACGCTATTTTCTGTATATATGAAAATGCTAATTACGAAATATATAAATATATATTAAAAACCGAAGAAGAACTATAGACTTCCCTCACACACAATGGTAAACTATCTCTAAAAAAAATTCCACAATAACATAGGAATAAACATATCTTCCAGAACTAATAATTCATTACGAATTATTTTAAAAACTGAAAACAGTACCTGCTCAAACACTTATATTCGTCAAATCGAAAAGTCCTTTGATAGAATTAAGGAACACCAACGGTCTTTCCTCAATAATAAACTGAATTCTGTGCATGCTAAAGAAAATGAGGGTCTGAAACTGAACCTTTCAGAAAGTTTAGAAATAAACCGATTAAGATATTCCAGGATTTTATTGAAATAACAAACCGAGTTATTCAATTCGCCCCTGTTGGATCTTTTCACCCAGTGCTTTCACCAAAAGTAATATAGAATTTTAATGTACCCTTATCTCAAAACAGAAACCATTTAAATATAGTATGTTTCTAAATTTTCGATTAGTTTTCATAAGTATTTGAAGAAGTTACAATGTAAACGAAACTTAATTTTTGGAAGTTTCTGAAAATTCTTGAAATATTAAATTCAATAAATGTCTAAGAAACATTGTTTCTTTTCAATAGACATATATAATTAACACACATTGCATGGCATTAAAGGGAGATAAAAAGCATCCAAAGAAAATATTGAATATTGATCGAATCTACTCAACTAACAGTAATGGATACAGCACTGTTTTATAGCGGTATTGTGAAATCAAATTCCATTTCAAATAATAAAAAAGCCCAACATAAAATGAAAGAACTTTCGAAAAAAACTGTTTTTCAAAAACTCTTTCAAAAAACTCTTCAAATATATGCGACATATCTTCAAAAATGCGTTTGAGACTCGCACCAATAACACCCAGACCATTCTTCTGAACCTCAAATAAAAGCAATCAATAAAAATATATAAAATATTCTACTAACCAACATGCACGCAATACTTCAACCATGACAGAGCACAAATAATGGCTCAGAGTTTAAATACAACTATCATACACATTTTGTGTTCATCCACAGAATATACACAGAGGTTGAGGAAAGCATTTGCAAGATTCTGTTACGAGGGGTGGTAGAAAAGTATTGAGACTGAAAACACTGCAACGATATGGCAATGTTGTTCTTGCTCTATGCGTGCTCTATGCACGTGTATCAGTACCCTCCCACAGCTCAATGCTAGTTTCTGTTCCTTCCGTTAAATATGTGATTTTTATGACTGCTATTAGTGAAGTTGTATTTTGGTTGTATGCCACGCAAAATTAAGCAACTGAATTTGGACCAATATTGTACCATTAAATTTTATATCAATCTTAGAGAATCGGCATGTGGGACGAACAGACCTATGGGGAATATTCTTCATTGCACGCTGAAGTGTTTTGCTGGTACAAATCATTTTTGTTATGCAGAGAATTCGGTTGAGGATGAACACCGTTCAAAGAGGACTCCAATTTCGAAAAATGACGAAAACATCGAACAGGTGAGGAATCACGAATTTTTGAATACGATCCTGTGACCAAAGTGAGGATTGACACATTGCAAACTCTTCTCGACTAAAGGTAGCTCGAATGAGCAAACTGAAGATCAAATCAATACTGATGTGCTATTTTAACAGAAGAGAAATCGTCCATAAGGAATTTGTTTCTCCAAGACACACTGTTGACAAAGTTATCTATAGGGACGCCCTAGAAAGGCTCAGAAAAAGGATAATTCGCGTGAGAGCAGACATTGCATACGAAAGGATTTGTAAAATGTAAAATTGTAAAACTACACTTGTTGTTAATCATTCGAATTAATATGTTTAAATTCGTAAATTTTATTGAATAAAAAAAGTTGAAGATTTTTATCTACCTTTGCTGCTGAAGTGTTACTTTAGACTATCCGAACTCTCATAAATGCCTTAAAATATCGCGCCAAAGGAGAGAAAAAAATACCAGCAAACAAATAGCTGTAAATTATCATTTCGAAACATAAATTACAAATTCTCTCATAAACAAAAACAACTCATTCCGAAACAAATACATCTCACTTCCAAAACAATAAACAAAAAATTTGTAACAATAACACATTTTCGAACAATTTCACGTAAAGTAGCTCAAATATTTTCAAAAATAACAAAAAACAATTTTCACAATCTCGTATAAAATTTTAAATTCCTTTTTGACGCTGAAGACAAAACCAATCGCTTTAGTAATTACGGAGTTTATAAATAAAGTTGTCATCCGTCCATATACGGTAAAGTATATGTAGAAAAAATCAGGAGATCTTTCAACAAAATATTCAAAGAACCTCAAACATCATTCAGGAACCAGAAAGATAACTATAATTCTGCATATTTTTTTGAAAGAAATCATTTTTTCCTAGAATTAGGTTATCTTGAAATACTATATCTGGAAGCCAAAGACAAAAATCACGACATACGGGAATCGATAAAGCTATTCAAGAAATAGCACAATTTTATCATAAAACTATTGAACGAGCAGTAGGATCTTGGCCACACCCCACTTCTTGAAATTTTGCACAAGCCGAAGCTTCCAATAAATATATAAAGCCTTTGTGGTACAATTCATTATTCAGTTTGAAAATGTAGTAAAAACTATGAAATTCCAGTTACTGTATCTTCAATAATCAAAAGTTATAGAAAACTTAGTAATTTCTTATTTTCATTTGTAAAGGTTTCACATGTTATGTTTGAAGAATTCGGGAAATTTAATTGATGCTGTCATATGTATTTAAATATTTGTAAATATATCTCTATATCCTGTCACATAATAAAGTATAACGTGAAATCTTCTATTTTTCGGTTGAATCAATTAGCTTTTTCTTGTGCCTTTTGGATTTAAATCAATGGATTTTGTAAAAATGACGTTCAATGCTTTTTCTATTGATCATTCTTCACGCTGAAATTTTGAGCTTGATTTCTAATCCACTTACCCTACATTCAAGAGGCTAATAACAGCGTTGTCTATTTCACAATCTCGAATTCCCGTGAAACAATCCACAATGGGTCTAGCGATTTGTTAACTTCGCAACAACAATAGGTGATTTACTCAAAATCTTTAGCGAATTCTTGAGATGCGCTCAGAGCAAAGAGCTCCATAAATAAGAGACAGACCCTAGAACGTGAAAAAGTGGAAATTTATTGAATGCACGAATTGCCGTAGCAATTATTTTACATCCACGAATATACGACGATTGGTTACATTGTAAAACTTGAAATTTATCTGTGAAGCGTGTGTTAGCCTGCAGCCACAAAAGATGCAAACAAGCCTGGGACAATCTTGTAAACAGCGCCGTGTGCTTACTATGGGAAATTTCGTATTGGATAATGAGTGAAAAGAGCTTGTAGGAGGAATAATTAGTTGACAGCATGTTAACAACTTAAGTCGAATACCGTAATTCCTTGTAGAGGAAATTTATCCAGGGTTTAACTTCCTGGCGTATCAAACTGGGAAAATCAATTTCATACAATGAAGACAGAATGTTTCAATCGAGAATGAATAATTCAATAGATTTGGTTCATTATTGCCGCGTAATAAACATTCAAAATGAGCAGTGAAAAATATTTATAATCTTCCGACATTTTCGATCCAAAACACTCACATAGTAAATGTTTTTTTATATCTTAACATCGATATTACTCTTGTACTTGGAATTATAAACATAGTATTCTGTGAGATCTATGAAAAAGTCCGGCAGAAGGTGCTTATTCTTAAGAATTTTTTTATGAATAAAGATCCGATTTGTATTGGTTCAGAAGATAACAAGCATTTTGAAAAATATAGATTCTTTTTTAAGTCCGGACTGTGTTTAAACTTCGAATTTTGATTAGTGGAAATAACAAATCTTAAGATTACATAAATTGTATGAATTGGCATGAATGCAAGCCTCACATCGACGAACTAAAGATACCGTTACTCAACGGACGAGATTTGGTCCTTTCTTATCGGGTTAGATGCATCTAGAATTCAATCAAGAAATTGCTGATGATAGGTGATTTGAATATTATCTTGCTTTATATGTCCCTACAAATAAATAACTAACGAGGTGGCCATGATATTGGTCCCCCTTTGTGATGTTTGTAATGCTTTTTATATAGGACAGACAGGCCGATGTTTACAACATTGGATCAAAGAACATAGAATTTCTATTTTGAAAAACCGGTTTTGCAGAACATTGTATAGAAAATAATATTTTTTTGAACGAGAAAGATGTCACTTTACTATATAATGTTAATAAGGGTGAATTGATGGACCATTTGGAGATTCATTCAATCAAAAAACCCATTGAGAAAAAGGAGAATTTAACAAATTCCCAAATACTCTTTGGTAACACTCCTACATTGGATGCTGTTATTCCCATGCGCCATAAAAACACACAGATGTCCTTAGTGTAATAAAAGAACCTTTTCAATTTTAAGCTTAGCTCCTTTTTGTACTCCTTTGAAGGTGGTCGAAAGACCAAAACACGTGTCAAGATTCTGAATGAACACTGAAACATAAAGACTGTGTGAATTTTTCAAAATCAAATTGCTTATTTATATACCCAAAAATACAGAAATCATAAATAGAAAGAACATACTACTAACAACAGAATAAACAGAGAATCACTGAAGCTGTGATAAAACAGCTTGAGCTTAATAATTATTGAATGAATTTGGTAGGCAATGTAATCAAAAGCCTGATGAATAGGTACAATCGAATTCAATCATGATTTTTTCATCTGTAGGTCCAATTTAATTCTAAAACACTATTTTGTGTTCAAACTCCGAAACATACAGACCACGTGACAAAATGATTTGGATCTCTGGAAAGAGTAATATGCAGAAAAAGTTAAGGGTGAATTTTTCACATAGATACCAGTTTGAAAGCATTAATTCATAAAATTTACAGGCAAAATAATTATTCTTATAGCAAACCAGCTATACAACTAAATTGAATATTTGATTTCATCAATACATTAAGTCGAGAAAGTACCGGGAATTTATGATGAGGACTGTAGATAAAAATGTTGGCACCTCCCTCTTTTATACTTACGCGAAGATTAAACGTCAACTGTTATTTAGTTTGCTTACTGCGCTCCATTTTATCCTTTGCTGTCAGCTGTGTTTTGTAATTTTCACAATGAATAACAATATGGAACAAAAAATATGTCTTGACTATTTTGAACGCAGAACATTGTGAAATCTTTTCGTAGCTCAATAAAAATGAGATTAAACGTCAACTGTTATTCAGTTTGCCTACTGCGCTCCATTTTGTCCTTTCCTGTCAGCCGTGTTTTGTAATTTTCACAGTGAATAACAATATGGAACAAAAAATATGTCTTGATTATTTTGAACGCAGAATATTGTGAAATCTTTTCGTAGCTCAATAAAAATGATCTTCTTGTGAATGGTCAGCCATCTAGGGTTTGCATTTTGAAGTAGTGGTTATTTAGAGTCAAGAAACACTTCTGTCATTCGTGTTTTGGCAGACATTTAGTTTAATATTTTACATTAACGAAATGGGAGGATCAACGGTTGAACCAAACTGGAAAATATTAAAAAATTCCAAAGTGGTGAATCTCCTATACCAACTGTCAGAATTTACGTGGAAAACTCAATAGAAAAGAAATAATTTCAAGGCTAAATAGCCACAAATCCACAAATGTGGATCAATTTATTCATAAAAACTAGATCGTTAACTGATAAAACATAATTTTTTGTGGGGATCCGTTAAACATGTTTTACGTTAAAAATCCAGAAATGATTAATGCCTTGAAACAGGAAATCGAAGTTGCCATTTATGAGATTGCGCCCCAAACAATCAACAATGTACAGAAAAATTGGGTTGATCGAATGGTGTACTATAGCCAGTCCTGACAGTCATTTGAATGATATTGTTTTTCATTCGTAAATGTCAAGGTTCTATCTTTCTAATAAAATTACAAGTTTGAAAAAATATTTATTAGTTTTCATTTAAAACTGATCAAAAATGCAAATTTTAAATAGCCCATCTCCTATTTGCAAAAGTTAGTGAAAGAAGAAGATTGAGATATTCTATCTACGGATGGTCATCTTCAACAGTTTTTGGAATACAATTTTTCTTTGATTTTTCGTTAATAAATTGTGTTCATGGAATAATTAAAGAGCAAAAATTATCAGAATAATTCAGGAATTTTGGGTCGTATTTTAATCGCTATGTATCAATCAGTAATCGACACTAAACCACTCGTTTATGTTAACAAATTGACTTTATCTATCGAAAAATTTACCTATTTTTCTTTCGCTTTTAGAATGGACTTTTAAAATATTCTTGCAATATAATTTCAAATCAGTGGTTGTTTATCAAAATTTTTTCATTTAATATTTAATCTTGTTTCAGGAATCTGAAATATACTGAGTTGCTACTTTTAGATTTAAGATGGCTTTAATCATGTTAAATATAAACCATGAATCAGAGAACAAATATGTGTACAATCTCCCATTTAACACCTGAGATAAAACAAAAACACTTCTTCCTGAACGAAAGATAAGCAATCAAGTTAAACCAGCTACAAAATGCGCTTTGACCAGGTGAATTCCACTATCGAAGTCGCCTTGGTAAACATTGAATACCGACAGTAGCAACGGCTGTAAAACACCAATCTTATCAACAAAGCAATGATGATAGCATTAAAGAATCGAGAACAGATCTCGAGACCACAGACAGAGAAAGCAATACCTAGAAAAAACCAGCTCGAATCTGTCACGATGTCCCCTGTCCTGTCAGACAATCCTGTCTAAAACAAAAAAATGCAACGCCTACCTCGGACCAACGCTACCTGAGTGTTGCGTCAGAGCCCACTATAAATAACCACGACAGAAACCCTTGTTAACTGGGATCTTTTCAACATCAGATTACAGTTGAATTTCATCCTTTCTCGCAGTCTGTCAAACCCAAAGTGGTTGCATTCTCATTATGAACAGACTCACCCCCAAACCGAGGGAAATTCTTGTGTCCTATGTCAAGTGAATAAACAAACTTGTCCAATGAGCCAAAATGTCCCAAGTTAATTTTTAATTGACGTGGATCGAATGATGGCAAGGCCGAGGGAATTTATCGAGGAGTGTCACCTATATTAATTAATAAAAATAACGAAGGATCTCTGGAGATAAAATTAATTGATTGTTTCCGTAATAAGATCTGAATGGGACGATAAAGAATTGGTAATCTTGTATTCCCAGAATTCTACCTGTTGGTACATTGTGGAAAGATACGAAATTTTTCGATAAAACTCGAATCAATCAATATCGGACTGAACCCAATCGAAGGATACATGTTGATTCTTAACGGAATGCTTGTCCTTGATTTTATCACACTGATTCGTAAACGCTTTACACGCTTCCATCTTATTGCGATGAAAAACAGTGAAGATCTGGCTCAAAACTTTTATGTGGAAAATTTACCGTATAGTGTGTGCGAAGAAAACTTATGTATTAGAAAATCTTCTATATTTTGCGATTTTGAGCTGAAAATTAACTTGAAAAATTTCATTTGAACTGCAAACAGTGAAATGATCAGTGAATTATTACGTCTCGTTTGTGAGTATGATTATTGTGGAATATTTCCTTAAATTTGCAGGGTCCATTTTAAGCCCAAACAGAAACAGAATGTTCGTGAGTCGACATAATCCATTCAATGATTTCCTCTTTACTGGTAGACTGGTAGTCTAAAAACTTTGTGTATATCTGATTTAACACCAACAAAATAAGATTTGTCGGTAAACTGTTAGACTCGATGTTCTGTTATATAATTATACTGTTTAAACCACATAATTCTAATTAAATAGTGTTTTGAAATTGAATTATCAAAAGTTGCCTTCCATATGTTAAAATTTCATAAGAAAAAAACGAAAGGGAAATTATTAATCTTAGTGTATTATTAATGAAAAATATCAAGTACCTATTTCAAAGTATTCTTTTCGAAATACACTCAAAAAACATTAACTTGATATTCAAGGTGGAAGCTTTAATCACAATGATGAACAAAAATATTTCTGGATATGGATCTTTCGTAAGTCATAGATTTCATGAAATTTGCATTGAGTTTCAGGATACACTTATTTGTAATTGGCTTAAATATAATACTATTTAAATGATTTTCTTGCTTTCAACCAGAGATTACCAAACTTCATTGTTATGCTCTGATACTATGTCACATGATTTTGATAAAAATTCAACCATTACTCGTTCAATTATTAGAACACTAGCTAAAAATATGCAAAAAACATTAATTAACATACTAGAAATCATTGTAATATATAGTCCGTCTAGATAGTATCCGGAAAAATAATGGTTAATTGTAATCATTAAGTATATATTTTTAATTATTGAATCAGAACACTACAACAGAATATTCATTTTATTTACTTGTACAACCTCCATTTAACTGTGAACACTTGACTAAACGTCGAGGTACACCCGAAACTAGATCACCTCCATAATTTTCGGTGATGGTATTTCAGGTGTGAAACTGTGAAAACTGTGAAACTGACTGAATTAAATCATTTTTATTTCATGGCGCTGCTCGTTCACCTTCAATCTTCATTAGTCTCCATATGTTTTCAATGGGACTAAAATCTGGTGAAGCTGCTGGCCATGAAATGATTGTCATTTGGTGTTCTTGTATCCAAGCTACTTCGATATATATCGAAGTATGGTATCTTGCATTATCCTGCTGAAAACGCCACCCCTATGGATATAAAGCATGTGCCGTTTCATGGAGAAAATCCTTTAGAATGCCACAATACGTATCACTATTAATAGTACTATCAACTATACAGAGACACGTAGCACCACGCTCAGATATTACTCCCCAAACCATTATTTTGGTGGAAAATTTGGAAATTAAACGGTAATGTTTTGATAGGATTTTTAAGTGATTTCCACCAAGTTGGAAACAACTTTCATCAGATATAAAGACATTATTAAAATTATCTTCTTGAGAACGTTTACAAAATTCCACTCTTTGTTCCTTTTGTAAAAGTGTCATTATGGGGATTTTTTTTGGTTTCTTTGATATGTAGCCTTGTCTTTTCAGTGACATACGGACGGTTTCTGGACATACTTTTATATTTCGTTTATTTCCAAATCTGTTAGCCAATTTTCGAAACCCCAGGTGCGGATTGTGTCTTCCTAAGATCAATAAAGCGTTCAAATTGTTTCCTTCAATCACTTTTTCCCAGTTCAGTCAATTGCACTAATTTTTTAACGTATCCAAAACCTTTTCTATAAAAATATTCTACCTGTCTCTTTTGTAGTTGCGACATTATTTCATAAGTTGTATACCTGTTGACAATCAACAATATTTGATGAATACTGTTGCCATGCAACTTTGGCCATAGTCGACAATCTGCACAACCTATTTTATACATTACTTTTGACTTAGAATGTAACAAAAAATAAGTATGATGAAATTATGAAAAATAATAAATTCCTGATTCTTTCTAGAGGGACTATACATTCTGCACCAAAACTCTTGAGAACACAAATTTATGTCAGTATTTCAGACACTTTCATGTAAATTCTTAAGCTTAATTTTCCTAAAAACTTTCGAACTTTTTCTAGGATTAATCTGAAAATCACTATTAAATAATACTCTCTACTGATGCTTATTATCGTTTATTTTATTATGGATGAAAATGTTCATGGTTTATTATTATCAACAAAAAATGCATTTCAATAATATTTATGAAGAGAAAATTTTGAATTGGTGTGCAGAAAAATGAGAAAATATATTCCATATCTTTTCAATATTATATGATAAATAATATGGAGTAAAAAAGGGATTTTGATCCATTAAGCAAAAGGCATGAAAGGATTTGGTGTGTTTATTCAACAGTCCATTTCTTCTAAGAATTTCAAATTTGTGAATTTCACTCCTGGAAAAAGTTACACATAATGAATAAACTACAGCATTCTGTATTCTGTCATCGGAAAATTCAATAAATGTCATTTTCTGCATTTTAAGAACTCATTAATAAAGAGTATGAGCTATGGTAATAAAAATTTCTTGAAATCGAGACAATGTAACATGCATCTGTATAACAATTGTATACTTAAGCAAACTCCACAAGGTTTTGTTGATCAAAGAGGCAAATTGCAGACATGCGCACGTTTCAAACTGTCAAGTATCTATATTCGATATACACAGAGACACATGGGTATTAAAAATACACTAGCGCCATCTAGAGTATGCAAAATGCATGAATTAACTCGCAAACGTTTATCTTGTATGTATGTTGCATACTCTAAATGACGCTAGTGTATTATTATTTCCTTAGTGTCTCTGTGCATAGTGAATATAGATACTTGACAGATTTGGAGTCACTAGCATACATTGCACTAATGAAAATTAATCAGTTTGAAACGTGCACATGTCTTCAATTTGCCTCTGCGATCAACAAAACCTTATCGAGTTCAGGCAAAATTCTTCTCAGAGAGTTGCAAGAACTGTTCAGTTCTTAAGCACGATGACGAGTTGATGTTGATGGACGTTCAACCACATTATGAGTTACAGCAGCAATATTTTCAAGGGTGCTCACAATAGCATTTTTAATAAATTTTCCAGGTAAATTTGAATTCAAGTAAATTTTCAGTTTGGATAGAATATTCAATATTTTGAAAATGAGTTTTTTTCAGGCGTAAATCGACCAATTTCGTTAATATCAAATATAAGACTAACTTTCTGTCAAAACACGAATGACAGAAGTATTGCCAGACTGGAAATAAACACATCAAAATGGCCTACTCTTTAAATGGTGAAAATTTCCCTATATTTTTTACGAAGACTGTTTTTGTACATTTCATTATATTCCTTATTTGAAATTGTGCGTAAAATTTCGATTAGCTCACTGAAAAAAAAATGTTAACGTTTCTATAATTTGATTCTTCTTTATTTAAAATTTGTTTTTCACATTTATTCCTCCAATTTACCCTATATTCTTTGAAATTTGTTGGGATTCCAATAATTGCTCAAGTGTCTCTCAATATTTCTCCTCGAAAAAAACTTTCTTAACGATAATAGAGATAAAGTGGACATTATTTCGAAGATAATTTTCTCGTCGCTGTTTATCGAGGAGAATAATTCGAATAATTTCGACGAAAAAGGGCAGATAATGCCTAAACCAGCGCATTCGCCATTTAGTATATATTTTTAGCAGTTACGCCCATTTTGGTATCGGCTCTTGACTTGATCGTTTTATTCCTTCAAGAAATATCTCTCAAACAACTTATTCCAAAACGGCTCTAAAAAAATATTAATACTCGAAATTCTTACAATCAATATTTCGAAGAAATATGTATAATTTAAAATTCGATTCAAACAGAAAGGTACATACCAATTCTTAAAAAGTTCAATAAATACATACCCAGTTTTAAGGTGGTTTCACTATCATGTTGCTGATAAAAAATTATTGTGATTTATTATAAATTAATAATTTTGAGTTCACTTGGTGAAAGTTCCAATTTAAACTTAATGTTGAACAAAATAAAATAATATATATTATTTTATTTAATTGACATGAATTTTCAACAAGTAAGAATCATTATACTTATTCAAATTATAAGCCATCATACGTTCATCATTATTGTCAATGGGAAAAAGCACCGTTGAAAGAAAAACTTGGCGTGATATACGGACTCTGCACCAGGAAATTGGACTACAATGGCTGAATTTAAATGTGGTCGTAGGAAAAATATCAAAAAAGGCCACAAAATCGTTGTGGCAAACCGTAAAAGTGAAGATAAGAATCTTAAGATATCAAAGAACATGCTTCATTTTGTATGAATATTTGTTTATGAGAAAGCTGGTTTGAAGTGGTTTCAGCATTTACTTACAGTAGATCAGAAAGAATAACAGGTTGATGACTCTGAAAGCTGTCTGGAGCTGTTTAAGCAGAATGGAGACGTTATTTTTATATCGATAATTGGCCGTGAACGAAAAATGGATTCACTCCCATACGTCTTAATCAAATAGATCGTCTGCTGAGTGGGCAGATGCCGGTGAATCTCCATAAGCATAACAGAATAACAAGGTTATAGCGCCCATAGTTTGAAATTTATATGGTATTTAGCTCATCGACTACCTTGAAAAGAGCAAGACAATCAAATGTGATCGATAAATCGTTCTACTGGATCTATTGAACATGCAAATTTCGAAGAAACGGCCCGATATGTAAAGAAAGAAATAATTTCACCAAGATTATGCACCGTGACACAAGTTATTGGCAAAATTACAGGAATTACACTTCGAGTTGCTTCCAAGCCCACCCTATTCTCCAGATTTGACCCCCACTAACGCATACCGCTTAACTATAAACAAATCTCCATGGAAAGAGATTTGGTAGGGATGAGGAGGTGATTGCCGAAACAAACACCTATTTTGAAGTAAAAAATCTAAAAAATTTGTTAAAAATTGAAAAAAAAAATTGTAGATGTGCCATATATTTTCCAAAGAAGGAAACAAAAAAACCTTTTTAAATTTTATGTGGAGCTTTATTTGGTAATGGAATTTGTTATTTCTGAATATCCAATGAAAATATGCGGACTTGAATAATGTTTGGTAGATGATCACGGTCAATATTTTATGTTTTCTTTTGATTCTTTGTTTGGTAACTGCCGCACATATGTATTAACAATCCTATTTGTCTATGAAGTTAAACAATATATCTAGGACAATTTATTCAATTTAATTTTTCTGAGATTGATCCAGTTATTGTCTAAAGTCAGATCTGTTAAAAAAGTTGTGTTTTCTTCTTGAACCAAGAACGTATAAGCTGATGCGTTTACATTGCACTATGAACTAATTATTTTCAGCAATATGGATGTTATGAGGCTAAATGATTTTTACTATCTACCTCTTATTCTATATTCTACCTTACTGATGCAGTTTATAGAGCTTTGGACTCGAATCAAGTTGCTCTGTATATCTTTTTGGACCTTTCAAGAGCCTTTGAAACTATCAAGCATGATCTGCTATTGGGTGTTCTGGAAAATGCAGGAGTTCGGAGTATCCCATTCAATCTTTTCGGCAGTTATTTGAAAGACAGAACCCAAATTGTGCGGATTGATGATACACTCAGTGATCTATTGAACTTCCAGAATGGAGTACCGCCGGGCACGGTGCTGGTTCCGGTTCTGTTCACACTATACTACTCTGTCAAGAAAGTACCGGGAATTTCCAATTAAAACAACATTTTTACATTTAATCGTCAAAATTTATTGGGTCGCCTTCAAAATAGGCTCCATTTGCTCCAATACATCTATGCCAACGGCACTTCCAATTATCGAAACATTTTTTATAGGCGCTTTCCGGGATGGACTCTAGCTCTCGCGGCGAATTTTGTTTTATGGCTTCAATCGACTCAAAACGGGTGCCAAGAAGGGGCAATTTTAGTTTTGGGAAGAGGAAAAAGTCGCAGGGAGCCAAATCTGGCGAATACGGTGGTTGCTGAAGCACGTTTGTTGAGTTTTTGGCGAGAAAGTCAGTCACAATCGTAGCTCGGTGAGAAGGCGCGTTATCGTCATGCAAAATCCATGAGTTGTTCGCCCACAAATTTGGCCGCTTCTTACGGATACGCTCACGCAAACGTTTCATAACGCCTAGGTAATACTCATAGTTTACCGTCTGACCCTCTGGAACGAATTCGTAGTGCACCACGCCACGGATATCGAAGAAAACAATGAGCATCACCTTCATTTTCGAGCGGCTTTGGCGTGGTTTTTTCGGTTTCGGCTCATTTTTTGCCACCCATTCCGATGATTGCTGGCTTGTTTGCATATCGTACTCGTAGACCCAGGTCTCATCACCAGTTATAATGCGTTCCATGAATGTAGAATCGGAATTACAGCGATCCAGCATGTCTGAAGCAACCTGTTCGCGATGACGTTTTTGAAGAAAATTCAGGTCTTTCGGTACGAGTCGTGCGGCCACCTTTCTCATGCCCAAAATATCAATCAAAATCGTACGTGCGGACTCGTGGGATATCTTAAGATCATGTGCTATCTCTCTTAAGCTGGTACGACGGTTTTCCAGCACCCTTTCCTTAATTTTATCGACGTTATCTTCGATCGAAGCCGTCGATGGGCGTCCGGAACGAGGCAAGTCTTCGACCACTTCACGACCGTCCTTGAAGGTTCTGTACCACTGATATGCACGAGTTTTCGATAGAGCATTATCACCAAAGGCCTTTTGCAACATTTTCAATGCATTGGCACACGAAAATTCATTTGCAACACAAAACTTTAAACAAATTCTTTGCTCACCCATAGTAAAAATCGGCACGCACTCTGACATCGACTGACTTAATCAGCTGTTGCAAACACACTAGTTGACAAATCCCGCTCAAGCTTGGCATAGTAATTAAGGACATTGGTACCAACCTAGGAAAAAAAAATTTTACCTGCCTCATTGCCCCGCCAGATTTAAATCGATAATTCCCGGTACATTCTTGACAGATGTATATCAATGATATATTGAAGATCCATTCTGGTGGAAGTGTTGTCAGTTTTGCCGATGATGGTGCTGTTTTTTATACGGATGATTGGTGGAATTACTTGAAAATTAAAGTTGAAAATCAAATTGTCGATGCATTGAAAGCCTTCAGTCATAGATACCCTAAAAAAGTAAGTACTTACCTTTTTCTATATACACCAGTAACCTACCTGATTTCAACGTTATCTCGATCAGCGATGAAAGCGGACTCTTCGCCATTACCCCAGTAACTTCCATGAAATATTTGGGCGATCACATTGATCAGTGTTTGCAATGGAAGATGTCCATGTTCGTAGTGTGGTCGGTACCTTGACACCTTTCCTTTACAGGTTTCGTTTTCTAAGCCAATTAGTGGATGAGAAAAGTATTTGAAGATTCTATACTATGCATTGGTGGAATCTTGTTGAAGGTATGGTATTCTGGCTTGGGGTGGTCTATATGATGCACACTTGATGGGCTTGCAAGTGGTGCAAAATTCTTTTTTGATAATAATTTTACATAAGGAAAGGTTATATCCTAGGGATAGCCTGGGATTCGAAGTTCTAGACATGTGGAATATTTATGCTCATAATATTCTCATGCCCATTTTTAAAAACAGAAAAAACTTAATTTACCTGGATCGCGGATATGCTACTCGCGGTAAAGCAGAACAGAGAGCTTTATCGTATAGAACAAAAAGACTATTGGACAGCGAACATGCACTTACCTTATTCCACACATCTGTATTCCTTACCACTTGAATTGAAGAGTAAGCTCTATTCATGCATGGCATATTAAAATGGGTTCATTCAGTGCATGCAAAAACGCATACATGACATACTCTTGTGAAACTATTTTCGAAAAGAGCAGTATTCCCGATTGTTTGTAACGTAACGAAGGCAGAAAACTTTATTCTTGTTCAAGTCAGATTCTGTCACGCAGTGATAATGATAATTAGCTCACATATATTCGATTTTATTCTACGTTTCGAATTCAGATATCTTACCTTATGCTCAAGTCAGACACTGTCACGCCGTGATTCAGATTATGAGCTCAACAAATTCTTGAATATATCTTTTCGGCTGATCTGTACCGTATGTCATTAATTAGGAGTATAAGCTATTGTAATACATATTTCTACATATCGGGACAGTTTAACATACATCCGTATAACCATTTCAAACAAAAAGTAGCCCGATGTGGTTAGGTTGATTACTCGAAAATTCTCTGTAATATGCAACATTAACAAGTTTGCAAAGACCTATATTCGCCCTGAACAGCAAAACATATACATTAATCCTAAAATGGGTTCATTCAAAAACGCATACATGACATACTCTTGTGAAAATATTTTCGAAAAGAGCAGTATTCCCGATTGTTTGTAAGGTAACGTAGGCAGAAAACTTTATTCTTGTTCAAGTCAGATTCTGTCACGCAGTGATACTGATAATTAGCTCACATATATTCCATTTTATCCTACGTTTCGAATTAAGATATCTTACCTCATGCTCAAGGCAGAGACTGTCACGCCGTGATTCAGATTATGAGCACAACACATATTTTTGAATATACCTTTTCGGCTGATCTGTACCGTATATCATTAATTAGGATTATAAGCTATTGTGATACATATTTCTACATATCGGAACAGTTCAACATACATCCGTATAACCACTTCAAACAAAAGTAGCCGGATTTGGTTGATTTGAGTCACCTTGCCGAATGCCATTGTTAGTGATTATTTCTTCTGCCAGTTCGCATTTATCTCTGCTTGGATCTCATTATCCTCATATATATTTTCGATCGTTTTAACAATATTATAAGGTATCTGTCTATCTTCTAGTTGTATTCGATGAAAAGCCTTCTGTATATCTATGAAGCACATAAGAGCTGGTCGATTATATTCAATAGATTTTTCTGTTATTTGTCTGATGACAAATACCGCATCCGTGAAAGATCTTCCTGATCGAAATCCTTGCTGTTAGTCTCTCAGAGATGTGTGTTCATTGATATTATTGATCGTAATATTAAAATGTTGACTGTGTGTTATCATTTTGTAACTTTGGATGAAACTTAT
Organism: Megalocaria dilatata; assembly: GCA_034642435.1. Lineage (NCBI taxonomy): Eukaryota > Metazoa > Arthropoda > Insecta > Coleoptera > Coccinellidae > Megalocaria > Megalocaria dilatata. The sequence continues at coordinate 36,620,755 of CM067857.1, read as the reverse complement.
TTTTGATTGTATGTGGGCTAATCATGTGATGGATGAACTGATCGTCCACACAACCGTATGGTGATTATTCACTTAAACTGTGAAGCTTAATAAAATAGAAAGGCTTTTTACTTGATAGAAGAAATATAACAAAATTTGAATATCAAAACAAATTGAAATATGTTTATCTTCTACAATTTTAATTTCCAAAAGAATTTTTTTATTAAAAAAACTTTTAGAATTAAATTAATGTCTAAAACAAGCACCGCTCACATTTAATAGACGTATATAATCAAAACTCAATATACAATGTCAAATGAAATAAATAACCCAACAGATATACGAAAGTAATTAAAATTAATAAATAAATATTCAAAGGAGACAAAATTTTGTTTCTGGTTTTATCTTAAGAAATACTACTTGCCTTATAAAAACATGAACACACTTGAAGGACTTCCCAAAGAATATAATTTATTTGAAATATTTAATATATTTAAATATTCGAACAAATTATTTCAAAAATCTCTAAAAAATGTGCACTATATCTTCAAAAAACAAATATAATTCTAGATAATCCCTTCATCAGCCCTTTTTTTCAATATTCCAAATATCAAAATCAAAAACATAACCTACATCACTCACGTGTTAAAAGACTTAAGCTTAAAATAACTCACTTTGTTCTTTGATTTTGTTAGAACATAGATCAGTCTTGAATATATAGTTGATCTGTAGTTCGAAGCTTAAGTCTTTTAACACGTGAGTGATGTAGGTTATGTTTTTGATTTTGATATTTGGAATATTGAAAAAAGGGCTGATGAAGGGATTATCTAGAATTATATTTGTTTTTTGAAGATATAGTGCACATTTTTTTAGAGATTTTTGAAATAATTTGTTCGAATATTTAAATATATTAAATATTTCAAATAAATTATATTCTTTGGGAAGTCCTTCAAGTGTGTTCATGTTTTTATAAGGCAAGTAGTATTTCTTAAGATAAAACCAGAAACAAAATTTTGTCTCCATTGAATATTTATTTATTAATTTCAATTACTTTCGTATATCTGTTGGGTTATTTATTTCATTTGACATTGTATATTGAGTTTTGATTATATACGTCTACTAAATGTGAGCGGTGCTTGTTTTAGACATTAATTTAATTCTAAAAGTTTTTTGAATAAAAAAATTCTTTTGGAAATTAAAATTGTAGAAGATAAACATATTTCAATTTGTTTTGATATTCAAATTTTGTGAAGCTTAATTTCTTGTATTTATTTTAATTTTGTTGTTTCCTATTCTCCGGGCTTTAGATATGTAGTACTTTTAGATTTATATTTATGTAAATCCCTTTTGTTTTCTTCTTTAATTTTTTTTTTGAATAAACATTATTACTATTTTTATTATTATATGTATGTTGTAAGTTTTAAAATATTCTCCGGACTTATCTCAGTTTAACAGACAATAATGCAGCCTCAGTACCAGAACTTCAGCCCTTCAGTACAGATCAACCCTATCGTTTGTGCACACTCAAGAATGCAACGTATCTCAGGCCAGATCCTACGATACACGGCTCTCTTGATATAAAAAATCCAATGACATAGTTCACCAATAAGGGCAAGGAGTAGATAAATATGTGCGTACGGGCTTGCATACGGAGTGGCCGCTGACACATTGAAATAGTATTGTCTCTAGTTGTACTTAATGGGGTTTATCTGAGGATCACAGCAGACACGGTCTGCTTCCTAGAACTGCAGCCCGGTTGACAATTTATTTTATACAAGTGGGTGTGTAGGATGCACTGCTCACACAGGTACGTCCACAGGGCCGTAACTGAGAATTGTCCCTCGATGGCTTACATTTTAACATTCAGTACTACCATACTACCAACCTGCAACTTTTCTGAAGTTCATTATAATAATTCTAAATATCGTTCCGCTCAAATGTCTGAAATTTTCGAATTTTAAGCTGAAAATGGTCTTAAACGTCCGAAGTAAAAGATAAACACGCTAACGTTCCTACAGTAAAGAGCTAGAGCCTTGAAATTTTCAGAAGAGGTTTTGGCTCTAAATGCCACGGCTAAGGTTTGCAGCCGAAATGTCTTGGTAAAGTATGTTAATGAGCAAAATCGGTTAAATGATTTCCCAGTTATTTACATTTGAAAACTTTTAAATTTTCGCAATATTTTCGAAATTAAAGATTTAATCGATATGAAATTGAGCCTTTAGAAGTTAAATAATATCGTGCATAATCCCGTTCGTATCGTATGATTACAAGACGAAACACTAAATATTGGGTTGTTCGGAAAGTAATTTCGTTTTTTTTTTCTGGGAAAATGAAAGACAATTTTTATATAATTAATAAGTATTATATTAAATTAACTATGGGCCATTATGGTCCAACACCTTTTGTGATCTTTCTAGTAGTATCAAGATTTTAGGCTCATAAAATTTTTGGTCTTTGCTGGCAAAAAAATGACCTAGGTGATTTTTGACCTCTTCATTTGAAGTGAAGGTTTTACCCTACGAAAAATTTTACAATGACCGGAACAACTAATAATCCGAAGGCGACAGATCTTAAGAATATGGTGGGTGTGCAGTGTATCCCATTCAAGCTGTAAGAGCCTTTGACGAGTGAGCAAACTTATATGAGGTCTCGCATTATCTTGGTGGAACACTACACCTTTTCTGTTGAATAATGCTGGCCTTTTATGTTGAAGTACATTATTCAGCTTGTCCTGCTGATGACAGTTGACTTCCGAATTCATTTATCGTTTAACATGATATCCAGTAAAAGCTTAAAAAGAAAGATTACTTCAAAACCCTACCAAACAGACAACATCACCATTTTTTGATGGATATTGGCTTTCGAAATGGTTTGAGCCGTTTCATCTTTTTTGTCCCATGATCTCTTGCATTTGAAATTGTTATATACAACACATTTTTCGTCCCCAATAATGATGCGCTTTAAAAATTGATCATTTTCGTGATGTTCAAGACGCGAATCACAGACGTTAACGCGAAGACACAAATTTTTCTCGGTGAGAACATGGAAAATACATATATCCAACCCAGGCCTTTTAAGTTGTCATAAATAGTTAAATTTGATAAATTTAACCTCTCGCCGATCTCACGTGTTGTTATTCGCCGATTTGCATCGGCTAAAGACTTTATCGTGTATTCAGCAGCTTCAATCGTTCTTTCGGAACGTGGTGTACCTTCGACATCCAAATTTCTGTATCGAAATTTGGCAAACCAGTTCTAGCACTGGCGTACCCTTAACACATCTTCCCCATACACATCGGTTAATTTCTTTCTGGCTTGAACAGCGTGTTTACTTTTTCTATAGTAAAAAAGTCAAATATTACGAAAATGCTGCTTATTGTTCTCCATATTGAACAGGGCACCAACTAACAGCTGATGCGTAGAATTAATTAAACTTTTTCACACGCAAGCAATGATTGAGCGGCTTACGTGTGAAGTTAAATTCAAAAAAATACAAGTAAATCCTCTGTCGGGAAAAAACGAAATTACTTTCCGAACAACCTTATATTTTGTGAGGTCAGTGCCATCTTCGAAATACTCCCCATTAGACCCGTTGTATTTGTCAAGTCATGTTTTCCACTATTCGAAGCAATTATTGAATATTGTTATCGTTTAGCTCCTTTGCGGAGCTTTTTTTACCAATTTCACATCGTCCAACGCTTTCCTTTTTGATTTTTTTTTCATAATCGGGAAAGGGAAATCTCTCACGTGGCGGACGAATATGAAAGGTGGAAACAAGAGACCATCCTGAGAGGCTGAAGAATGGTCACTGGCTCCAACTAAAGCCCGTCTCTTCGGAAATTTGGTCGGTGCATGTTCATAGGGCTAAGTATGATTTGAGGTTTATAACAGTCGATCATCACTTTTCTTTGTTCGAAAATGGTAGCTATGCATTATGTCGATGGTGTTCTACAAACCACTTTACTGTCTTATCTAGATAGACGTAAAACGAGAGCGAGATAACTCACGTCCCGGAATCTCTTGTCGCGAACTATGGACATTTTCCAAGCGTGACAACTTCGTTCACCAGATTTAAATCTTATCGAACGTGTGTACGATATCATGAAGAGAAAACTGCTCACTTTGCACTATAGTCGAAAGATGTTGATACAGAACACGGAAAGGTTCACCTTTTCCTTGAAATACGAAAGTCCAGCCCTGTCCCTCAGCTAGTTCGCGTTGAAATGGAACAAGAGGCAACTCTCCTCGTAGACGGGAACTGAAAGAGATACATTCTGATGCCACGCAAAGGAATCTGTAGTTCTTCAGTTACACGTTGTATACTACTGTAAGGTTTTTTGGAAAAAATCCGGGTAGAGATTCGTTATTTATAGCGGAACGTTGATTGTTTATATCTTCCAGGTTTTTCGTTGCCGGCATATTGTGCCTTGAACATCTGAAAAACGGGCACTTAGAACTAACGAATCGCACTTGAGCTTAGAATGGCAAAAAATACCACACATCTTACAAATCTTTCATTTGATCCCCAAATTGATAAGTTATCTACTCATTTTTATCTATTCCTACCAGGGACATTTTTTCCAAATATTTTTCTTTGCAAAGTTTTACACGTTTATTCCTGAATAGTATTCCAGAATTGATGCGCTATCGAATGCGACCTATCATTTTTGAGCGCATGCATAGCTTTTTTTTAACTGGCATTTGACTCAAATTTTATGTTTCGCTTATTTTTCCTAAGAAGTATAACAAAGTATGGTAACCTGAGCGTCAACCTGAGAAAAAACCTGTTTGAGTGATATTCTCCAAATGGTATAACGCCCTGCATTCTAAGTATGTCATTCTAAATTTATTCTTTATTTTAAAAAACATTATTATAATGTTTCACCTCGAGCCAACCGCATACTCCATTCATTTAATCAAAATTTATTTCTAACAAACTGATCAAAGCCTAGTAGTTCAATAGCTGCACAAAAAATTACTGAATATAAACATGAGAGCAGATTGAAGTGGACATTTATTAGAAGGCACAGAGCATATGTATTGTGGTAGGCACTCTGCATACCTTTTTGTTTAATTTCTAATGAAGTGGTAATTAAAAAATTCTCTTCTTTTTCGCGCTTGTTCTGGGGAAGTGAGTGCTTTCTCGCCTCCAAATGTATGTTATCTTCTAATTTTGAGCCGAAAATGGTCTCAAACGTTTAGGTTTAAGTCGCTAGAAACAGAGGTCAAAAGTGATTCTGCCCGACCGTAAACACTCAAACCTTCAAACAGAAAGAGAGAGCTGGGGAATTGGAACTTTCAGATTGTAGGTCTACATATCTTGGTTGAGTTCGCTATTTGGCAAAATAAAGTTGTGTGATAAGGGACTTATCACCGTGAAAATCGGGAACTTTCCATTAAAGAAGTATCATCCACCTTGTTTCTAGTTTTGGGTTCACTTCGAAAACGTACACGGTGACTGGTTGCAGCCAAGCATTATTTTAGCTTTATTGGCTCTGCTGGTCAGTAGTTGTTTGGGATGCAACTTACACGCTGAAGGGGCTTGTTTCCAACACACAGCCGCATATTCAAGACCCAGAAGCGTGAAGAATAGATGCCTCAATGGATCTTGGTTTGAGCACTAACAACTAGTCATATCGTCGAAACGGTTATCAACTGAAACGTCAAGAACACAAACATTTGAATTGTCTGGCAAAATGATACTGGTTTGGGTACCTTCGATCAGTTCTATCGCCAAGACCAACCAAATCACGGAGGCAAATCTCGAGTAATCCTATTAAGAAAATTACCCTCGACCAGATGAGTGTACTCTTCTAACCTAGCATGCAGGCTTTCAACCACTGTTTTCTAGAGTCCAACACCAACTGGTTCGCCGTAAGTACGAATACTCCTGTGGATATCTACCCTTCTTAGGTAGCATTGTTAGCATATGGAACCTTTGAAGGCTAATAGCCGCCAAGAAGAGTTCAATTAGATGCCAGAAACCCCGAACTAGAAAAATCTAACACGTCAAATTTTCCGTCTCCTTGAAGCAAGTGCAGATCTTGTTTTACTCGCTCGTTTGACAGATAAACTGCACTTGGGTGCTAATTTTATGGGTGAGCGTCCTATGCTCCAACGCCCACTCTTTGTCTCAGCTTTTGGCATCTAATAATAAAAAAAAAATTATAATGACCTAATCCTCACCACGACAAGGTTAATATACAATTGGTGGAGATGACCCAGTAAGAAGGTCAATAAGCAGCCTCAGCTCATTCGTTGACAGCCATAGGGCTAATTTTTCCATTGATTAAAGTGGAGGATACCCACACAAGAGCGTCCGATTTCTTAGTTCCCCCAATGCCCTGACGAGCTGGCACCCAAAGTAGGACTAGTTTCTTGTTTTTCGCCACTGATATGAAGGAGCTCTTACAGCTCCAGAAGGTCCATGACTTACTCTCCACGTCTATCAGTTGTTTCAGTACCATCTGACTCTCTGACGAAATGCAAAGTCTGTTTGTACTGTCTGGATATGCAGACATACAGACTTGAGAACATCTCACTAAAGCCAGAATTCGGTCTGAAGCCTTTTATTAGCCATAGAATGATATTTCCTCAAACTTTTATACAATTATGTATGCAGTTCGTTAGAGAGCTGGGGTCGCCCAATACCTAACAACGATAATCCTGTGAGTGTGTCGGACTTGAGAATCATAAGCATTCTCCCTCTACTGTCTAAGATACTTGAGAGAGTAATGTAGGATGAAGTATATGAGCTTTTCGACTCTAGGAAATTGTTTCCGAGTTATCAGCATGGATTTAGGAAGTTCCACAGTACCCAGGCCACTCTGGCCTCGGTGACTGATGATATTTTCAGGGCTCTTGACTGTGATGACATGATGGTGCTTCTCCTTCTCCATTTTTTCAAGGCATTCGACACCATGAATCACCAGCTAATTTGTTCAAAGTTAAGATATTATACATTTGCTAGTACTTCGGTATCATTGGTGGAGTCGTTTCTTTCGCAGAGGACGCAGAAGATTCGGTTGGGTGGGAACGTATCTCAGGTGAGAGCCATATTGTCGGGAGTTGCACAGGGTTCTATTTTAGGGCCATTGCTGTTTATAATATATATCATCGGTATATTTCATTTTTTGCGCTATTCTACTCCAGAGTGCTATGCGGATGATGGACAGTTTATGTTCAGGTTTTCTCCAGCTGATATGGATTTGGTATCCGAGCGTATAACTTGTGATCTGGCAGTTATATATCCTCGTGCTTTATCCCACAACCTGGTTCTATCCATCCAAAAGTAAGATAATATGTTTTTGTAAGAATATGGATTATGAACGTCTGAAAAATAGTGTAGATGTTTCTGTGAATGGCACATTGGTTCCTGTGACTGACTGTGCGAGGAGTTTGGGATTGCTGCTTGATAGGCAGCTCAGTTTCTCAGCGCATGCTGTTGGTCTAGTTAGGTCCGCATTCTTTCGCTTAAAGTTAATCTATGCTTCTGGATGGTTTCTCACGTTTTCGTTGAGAAAGCTTCTTGCTGAGACCTTGGTGAGGTTTTCACTGGACTACTGTGATGTGGTATTTTCCTTGCCTCAATTACTATTTCAAGTATCTTCAAAACTGGTGTTGTAGATTCATTTTCGGTTTGAGAAAGTGTGATCATGTGTCTAAGAGGATTAATGCTTTGGAATGGTTGCGTATGGAGAACCGCGTTAAATTACATATTAGTTGTTTTGTTTTTAGATTGTTGACTTGTCCATCCTCTGAAGATCTTAGGAATAAGCTCGTTGCTAAACATAACATCCACTCTGTCAACTAAGGTATCCAAAAGTGTTGACAATTTCTGTTCACCGAACTGCCAGGTTAAGACGAAGTTTTTCTTTCAATGCTGTCAAAGTATTTAATGCATCGCGTGCCAATCCCAATAGGAAGAACTTTTGTACTTTGAAATTGCGATTTAGAAGAAGTCTGCTAGAGGATCAGTTTGCATAGCACAATCATTCATGTTGCTCAATTGGTACTCCTACTTACAGTTTTTTATATAATTTTTTTTTATATTTAACTTTTATTGGTTATCGGGGGGTTATTTGGTTTATGTTATACTATTTTTTACACATGTTCATTCCTTCAGAGGAGTTAAGTGTAAGAGTAGTCAACAGACTAAACTTCGCTTCTCTGGAGGATTAGACAATATTTGTAAACAAATTGTACAAAAGGCGTTAAATAAATAAATAATAGCAAAAAGACACTCGTGATATTGAATGGTATAGCTAATATTTCTTTGACTTTCAACTATTAATCATTTTGCGAAGGTTTTTCAGAATATTCTGTTTTTCAAATAAAGTTAAATAAGGTTATTCTGATTTTCAAAAATTTTATGGTTATTATAAAACAACAATTGTTTCGTTATCAGAATAGCACCTTCAGGTTGGTGGTATCTTACAATTATGAATAACTAAATATGTTTTCGAAACTGGTCTATTTATATTAAAGTAAAAAAGAGCAATTTTTTTCCAATATTCTGTATTTTAATTTGTTGAGTAATTCAATGAAGCCATGATTTCATGCCAGAGGATAAGCAGCTAGCACAAAAGTGTCATTCGGAAGCACACTGAGGTATTTTTTTCTGAAAAGAAAACATGTCCATAATTAATAATCTTTTATCGATAAAACCAATGGAAAAATATGAATGATTTTGTTCATTTCAGAATCGTGATCTTCATCTCCTCAATAGGAATTTTTAGGCACACAGAATTTCTTATCTTGTAGCAAATTTAATGCCGTTTCGAAGTAAGTGGTCAAATTTGATGAGTCTACAAGGATAACTGAAGTATAATTGATTTTATGGAAAAACTTGAAATATTTCGTGAAATCACGAAATGTAAAATTGAAGAATAACCATCTATATTTCGACCATGTGTTAAATGATATTGTTTGTTGCAAATAAACTGTATGATCTCCCCTTGAAACCAGTTCTGGCATACTGGCGTACTGTCCACACATCTCCTCCATACCAATAAGTAAATTTCTTTCTGGCTTGAACAGAATTTTCACCTTTTCTATAGTAAAAAAGTAAAATATGTAGAAAATACTGCTTATTGCTCTCCATATTCGAAAGAGCACCAACCAAAAATTTAGTTAATTGAAATCACACGCAAGCCTTGCTATTTCAGCTCTTAAAACATATAATGATTATGCGGCCTAAGTGTGAAGTTGGGTTCGAAAAAATACAATTAAATCGTCGGAAAAAACGAAATTACTTTCCGAACAACCATATAAAACCGAATCTTCCATTACAACATAAGCTTGAACAATTCGTGCACTCATTGGATAGCTCAAGGAAATCACCAATTATTTCCACCAAAAGCAATCTTCCTCAGAGACATTTAATCCAAATTCACACGAACCCACTTTTTCCCGAACTTTGGTGTAAATTACGTCAACATGTCGACGTCAATGGCCAATTTCGTAATTTCGGTACAATTTACGATCACAATAGGTCGTTTCTAAAAGTTCCCATCACCAACACCAGTAGTCGGTGTACGCGCACTTTTTATATGATGTACCATAGCCGCATTACAACGGCGGTCTTCAGCGGCAGAGGCTTTCACCGATCATTACTCCCCAAATTCCCAAGATTCAAATCTTGATACAAGATAACGCCGTTCCGATAACCGAGGTACAAATTCAGAAATTATGTACTCGAGTTAATTCGACTTTGTCTCCTGTTACGTTTTGAAAACGCCATATTGAGAATACGTTAAGCAGTTCAGTCGTTTGGTTGCACTCGGTTCCGTGATAAGCGTTGTGATAAGATCTTAATTATGAGTAAAACTCGTTATCTAGTAGGCCTCGATCGCAATGCGTGTTTGTCATCGACTTAGCCGGTTCTGTTGTATATTCGCACCCCCATGTAAGAGAAGGACGGAACTATCTGGTATTAAAACAGTGAGAAATTCAATTAAAGTCGGGTGGATAATTTAGAATGCGAGTTTTATGTTCTCGAATTTCTAATAGTACAGGGTGCCTGCCAGCCACGGCAAAAAATGCAAAATCATCTGTCGTTTGGGCCATTAATTCCCACCTAGATCATAAAAATGGAATAACGAGGTCCGGTATTGGTCGCAGAAACATTTGATCCCAAATTCAGTATATATTACTCCAAGTAAATTATTCTGACGGAATTTAGAAATGATGTAAATGTGACATGTTTATCATTCATTCATCAAATTTTAGCCGAACTAATTTATTTTATATTTGTCCACCCTTTTTCCATAAGTTCTGAATTACTGATATCATAAAATGAAGCAGGGGGTAATTCATTTTCCTTTTAAGACATATATGAAACTTATAGGTATATTAATATATCGTTTATGATTTATCTTGAATATCATAGAGATTCATTCTGTTAACCCCACTACAAATTTTAATTTTAATTCTATGACAAAAATTCTCAAAATCTTTTCGAAATTAAATAAAATAAATGTCTCATAAAATACAGTTTCAATTTAGTACTCATATAGAATTAACACTCTTTACACAGCACCAAAAGAAATAAAAGAATACAAAGAAAATATAAATTATTAGTTAAAAATATTTAATATTTTCAATTAATAATTTATATTTTCTTTGGCTTCTTTTATTCCTTTTGGTGCTGTGTAATCAGTGTTATTTCTATATGTCTACTAAATGAAACTGTGTTTTCTAAGACATTAATTTAATTTAATTTCGAAGAGATTTTGAGAAACATTTTTCATAAAATTAAAATTTGTAGTGAGGCTAGCCAAAAAAATCTGTGTGATATATAAGATATTGTAATAAGCCTTCTATCAAGTAAAAAAAACCTTTTAATATTTCGTTTATGATTTGTTGAACAATCCTCATAGAAATAATAATCTGATATTTTCAGGTAAGTGCGGGATTTATTTATATCCTAATATGTGGAAAGGGCCATTTGAAATTTGCAGTTTTGATCGGCTATAAATAAAAAACTAATTAATATTTTTTCAAAGTTATGAGTTTATTAGAAAGGTTGATTTTTGATATTTACGTATGAAAAATAATATCATTCAAATGACAGCAAAAACTGGCTACAGTATCCCATCCGATCAACCCAATTTTTCAGTACATTGTCGATTGTTTTGGGCTCAATCCCATGAATGGAAACTTCCGTTTCGTACTTCAAGGCATCAATCGTTTTTGGATGGTTAGCCTAACAATTGATCTGAAGGGATCCCCTTCGAGGTCAAAAAGGGCTTTATGGCTAAAAATGATTTTTCTGGAATATGCTCATCTTCGGCTATGCTATCATAGCCCAATGAGCGAAGCGGAAAGGCTTCGGATGGTCAGGAGGCTTCATTTCTTGTACTTTGTAAGCCGTCATACTGAGGTTTTAAAATTCTTCTCAGAGAAGTTCTAGAATTGTTCAGTTCTTGAGAACGTTGACGAGTTGATGGGTAATCAGCCACATTCTGGGCAATATTTTTAGGTGTACTCAGTGGACGAGAACGTGAACGGGTTGTTTTGTCAACTAAAGATCCAATTTTCCCGAACAAATTGATTCACAAATTGAGGGTATTTCATTTCTACTGAGTTTTACAAGTAAATTTTAAACAGTTTGGATAGAAGATTCAGCACTTTGCAAATAAGCTTTTAATATTTCTCAATTCCGTTCAAACGTAAATCTACTTATTTGGTTAAAATTCACAATGCAAACTATAGGAGCCCACTCTTTACTTAGTACTCAATTTCAATTTGTTTCTCGCACTTCAATTCAGTTCATGAGGTCTTTCTATACTCTATGTCAATTACTTGCTGACATATCCAACATTGACAGGTGAATAAATAAAGTGTTAGTTTAAAAACCTTGTGAAGTTTCCTCAATCTTACCTTACTTAAGTTCAGAATAAATGAAATAATGACACTTAATGGCATTCTGGCTATTTCTATTGCTACTTCATAAACGTTGTTTGGAAGAATGTTACCAAGAGTTTTTTCACAGCTAAATTCAAATTTTCATCGGAAAATGTATACAAAGTTATGGAATTATTCGATTTTTGACAATAATGAATACGCAGAAATCATGTAAAATTGATGGAATTAATAATCGGAGAAGGAAGCTAAATACAGTTTTGGATACGTTCCTTTAATTACTCCACTCCATTGAAACTGGAGAATTTATGATACTCAAAGTCCAAATCAAGTCGAATATATCACCTGTATAATTGAAAAGATAATTCAATGAATTCTTGAAATTAATGTTTATCTGAAAAATTTGGTTTTCATTGTCAATATGATCACACAAACTTTAAGATGAATACACTTTATTTCTTCAATTTGTTCAATGCTAGTGGATTCATTGATTGTAAATTAATATGAAATAAATTAACGCTGATAAATAGCAATTTATTATAGTTCTGCAGGGATTTCATCATACTAGATTAACCATTCTACACTACATAATATAGATTTCATCAGACTGCAATGTATCGGGTGTTTTTTTAGAGTGATAGAACTTTAAATTGAAATAAAACAAATTTAAATTAAGATTGAAGCCAATTTTGTTTTAAAGGTAATTTAAGGACATTTATGTTTTGAAAATAATTTCCGGCACGTTCACCACGACTAGATCTGAGGAACCGCATTTCTTTCAATAAATCAATTGTTACGGTAGCAGCATGAGGTGTTGCACCATATTGTTGGAACCAAAACACTTCTGGGTCGATACCATTCAAATTTTGAAACAAATGATCATTGATCATCGATCTGTAACGAGCACCATTCACTGTAACATTAGGTCCAGCATCGTTTTTAAAGAAATATGGACCGATGATGCCTTCAGCGTGTAAAGCCACCATACAGTGCAGAACTTCTTGAGGATTGTTTTCACTCCATATACAGCAATTTTACTTGTTTACATAGCCGTTTAACCAGAAATGAGCTTCATCACTAAACACAATTTTAAAATAAAAAAGTGGATCTAGGGCCCAATCAGCAAACAAACGACGCTTATTATGGTGATGTGGCTTTAATTTTTGATACAGTTAGATCTCGTATGGGTGTAGACCAAGATTTTTCCGCAAAATTTTCCATGTGGTGGATGCACAGTGATCAACTTGTTGTGAACTTCGAAGAATAGACAAATATGGATCATCATTAACACTATGACTTACAGCAGCGATATTTTCTTCTGTACGTACAGTTCTTTGTCTTGTTGTTGTTGTTGCATCGAGTAGAGAAAATGTCCAAAATCTATCGATAGTTCGACGAATAAGCTGCTCTGATGTACGATTAAGTAAAACCATAAATTCCTCGAAGTGATCTATAAATTTGGCGAATAGAACACTGATTTTGAAAAGAAATTTCAACAATTTGTAAACGTTGTTGCGGCGTGAGTCTTTCCATGATAATTTGTCAATGCTTACTGAACAGAAATGTCGAAACAACCTGGCTTCTACCTTTTGTCAAATAACAGTTATCCCTATCGAAAGTTCTATCACTAAAAAAAAAACACCCGATACTACACTTAACAGTATAGTGTAGTTTAATGAAGTCTTACGATATAACTTATAGTGCGGTGTTATTTTGTCTGATAAAGTCTCTGTGTAGACAAAACATATCAGTGTTTACTCATTTGGTTTTCCAAAGATTTATTGACTTCAGATAATGTTCCACTGCAAAATTTTAAACTAAAACATCCCTATTTGAATAAATATTTATGGTTTTGCGAAAATTTTACTTCAAAGGAAGATAAGAAAATATTGTTTGTATTCATCCAAATTGAAGTTGATGCAAAAAAAATTTTATCTTATAAATCCATAAAAGATGGAGAAATGAAAAATGAGAAATCATTTAAAATTTCCGCTATTTTGAATTCTGAAACAAATGCTTCAGTATACTTCATCAGGTAGGTTTCGCTACTAATTATACAATGCAAACATGCTCTTTAAAAATTGAAAACAACGTCATTTGAAATTTCCCATAAGTTAGAGTTGTATACGAGTATAAAAGAAAGAACCATTTAGTTTTTAGAACTTTCTCTACCTTTGACATATAGCCATCAAGAAAATTCCATTTTAGGCTTTTAATTGAATCAAAATCAAATGAACCGAAATGTTCTCTATACCTTAACATTGTGATATTTAAAATATCTTATTTTGAACTAAGAAAACAGTTACAATATACTATGCTTTCATTGAAGGACAATTCAATTATGTAATGTATTTGATTTTAATTTGATTGATAGCTTTTTTCAGAATTTTATTGATTATTGAATGTAATTGTTTTACTTCAGTCAAAAAATCAAATATCATACAATTTCAGATTTTAATAAGATTTCAGAAAATATTTAGTAAGTCTATTTCAACTTTGAACGGAGTATTATAACCTACTTCTATGGTAGATTTGAATTTTTACACATGCACGTGGCAGTTTTTAGATATTGAGTATGTGATCATATCTTTTTTTCAAGATTTGGCTGCGGAAGAGCCTAGTGTTATGAATGGTACTCAATAAGCTGAAGATGTTGATTTAACTTCGCTACTAAAATGGATATTTGGTGAGTGAAGGTATTTTTTTAAATTGCTTTTCTGAAGAATGTGCTATATATTTTTTGAGAAAGGAAATAATTAATACTTCTCTATTCTATGTGGAACAGTTTCCGGTATTTTTTGAATTTATCATTTACCAATATCCAATATAAATGGACTGTCTTGGATGATGTTTGCTGGATAATAGTGGTCTATTTTATTTATTTTCTGTTGATTCCTTATTGATTGACTACCGCACATATAATTTAATGATTCTATGGGTCCATAAACAGTGTTTCACAGACACCTTATTTAATTAAATTTTGAAGAGTTCTTAAGATATAATATTTTTAATAAATAAAAATGTATATATAAAAAAAAATTATTAAATTTGTAGAGGTTTCTGAGAATTGATCTAGTTAATGTTTGAACCATGTCAAATACCCTTCAAAGTAATTTCAAATGTTTATCTCTTTCCTATATTTTGAAGAATTTTAACCATTTCTTTAGGTTATGCCAAGAATATAATTTATTCTCGACTTGAGTTTTCTTTATTTCTATCGGGTGTTTTTTTAGAGTGATAGAACTTTCGATAGGGATAACTGTGATTTGACAGATGTTGTTTTGACATTTCTGTTCAGTAAGCATTGACAAATTATTATGGAAAGACTCACGCCGCAGCAACGTTTACAAATTGTTGAAATTTATTCTCAATATTCCTTTCGCCAAAATTATAGAGCACTTCGTGAAATTTATGGTTTACATGATCGTCCATCAGAGTAGCTTATTCGTCGAACTATCTATAGATTTCGGAAAACATTTTATCTACTCGATGCATCAACAAAATCAAGACAAAGAACTGTACGCACAGAAGAAAATATCGCTGCTGTAAGTCATAGTGTTAATGATGATCCAGATTTGTCTATTCGTCGATGTTCACAACAAGTTGGACTCTGTGTATCCACCACATGGAAAATTTTGCGCGAAGATCTTAGTCTACACCCATACAAGATCCAACTGTATCAAGAACTGAAGCCACTTCACCATAATAAGCGTCGTTTTCTGCTCATTAGGCCCTAGAGCAGCTTAAAGTTGATCCACTTTTTTATCATAAAATTGTGTTTAGTGATGAATCTCAATTCTGGTTGAACGGCTATATAAACAAGCAAAATTGCCGTATATGGAGTGATAAAAATCCTCAAGAAGTTCTGCAGGTTCCAATGCATCCTGAAAAATGAACTGTGTGCTTTACTCGCTGGAGGCATCATCGGTCCATAGTTCTTTAAAAACGATGCTGGAGCTAATGTTACAGTGAATGGTGCTCGTTACAGATCGATGATCAATGATTATTTGTTTAACGATTTGAATGGTATCGATCCAGAAGTGGTCTGGTTCCAACAAGATGGTGCTACACCTCATGCTGCTACCGTAACAATTGATTTATTGAAAGAAATATTAGGCGATAACATTATTTCGAGAAATGGTCCAATTAATTGGCCTCCAAGATCAAGCGACATAACTCAACTGGATTATTTTCTTTGGGATTATGTCAAGTAATTGGTTTATGCGGATTAACCAGAAACAAAAGACGCTTTGGAAGCCAACATAACTCGTGTTATTGATGAAATAAGGCCTGAATTACTCCTAAAAGTGGTCCAAAATTGGTCTGGTCGAATGCGGTTCCGCAGAGCTAGTCGTGGTGGTCATATGCCGGAAATTATTTCTAAAATATAAATGTTATAAAATTATCCTTCAAATAAAAAAAAATTTGGCCTCAATCTTAATTAAAATGTGTTTTATTTCAATTTAAAGTTTTGGTTTCTAAACACTTAATTCAGATATCCAACACCGAAAGGACTATGGATAAATAGAATAAATAAAATTAAATTCTCTCATATCACTTGGTGAAAAAATTTCAAATTAATGAAATAAATAAATAATTGGCTTAAGTTTCAGTGTTTAAATCCAAGTAGAATAAATCTGCAAGTTTTAAATTCATATATATCCAAGACATCAGCAACCATTCCTCTTAATTTATCGATGTCACTGAAACAAATACACGAAAAACTAAGGACTACTGTAGTAATTCCAAACTTCCAAGAATCACGGAAAATCAGAGTTACCTGAATGCAGGGAGTTTTTTTGGGGCTGGTATAACTCAACGCTCGAGCTAATAATTTTACTCCGTAGACATTTAGTAAGAAAGGTCAGTGAAGGGATTTCTAACGTCTCAAATTCTGTCAAACAAACCACAATAATTTACCTATTTAATGGACAGGTCAGGACATACAACATAATAAAATTTCATGGAATGTTACAACAAGCGGACAGGGATGCCATAATGGCTTTTCGTCAGAGATAATTTTTCACAGATTTTATTTGTTTTAGGTGGATAGGTATTTATGTTGGCGACACTAGGGTGATAAAGAAAGTTTCATATTCTGTCTGGAGCGATATGCACACCTTCCGACAAGTAAGATAAGAGAAAACAAGGATTTTAAAGGTATTGCGAATTGAAGCAAACTAGAAGTTAACATAAAAGATATAAAACAAAACAAAATGAATGAGAAATCTAATTTCCTTCAGAATCTCTCCACTTAATATTGTTAGCTGTATTCTGTTACTTTGCTATAGTTCATTTTTAAATGGAATGAAATAAGAAATAATTTAATTTTTCACTTAATGACATAAAAAATTTATCATTCAATGTTGAACCTCTGAAATGGAAGTTGTAGTTTTTTCCAAAAAAGTACTGATTATAACATTAATTTCATTCCAGATTTAATTTTACCAATAAATTTCACTGAGTGGAACCCACAAATTCATAATTGAATTAAATTATTTCAATCGTGCAGTATTTCCTTTTTTGTCTACGTTAACTTATAAATGCAGAATGTATTGAATATACACCAAAAACTTAAATCTGGAATATTCCAAGGATATTTTGTTATTTGGTGATATTTGAAGAGCCTTCTTTGCTTTGAATTCCAAACAAGCATTGAAAAAGACTTCTTCTTGTGAATATACAAAAATTTTAATCTGTTTAAATTTCGCAAGACACCGGAGTGAAATTGCTATTGAACTATATTCAGCATTTATCTGGATCTTCAAAGCTTTTAGATTTTTCAATGAATTAATGTAATTTAATCTTATGTTTTGAATCGAGCAGGCCTTGAGTGAAATATACATGAAATTAAAACCAGTTTAAGAGTGAATTTCTTTTCTTCTTCTTCTTCTTCTTCTTAACGAAAGCTTGCTAGCTTGTTTCACCCATTTTCCTCCTCTCGTTCTTGAGATGTTGAGGTCCAGCTGTCCTTCCACCTCTTTGGCGGTCTTCCTACGGGTCGTTTGGATGCTGGTCTTCCGTTTCTAGCGATTTTTGCTATTCTGTCGCCTGTCATACGTGAGACATGTTCATTCCAGAACCTTCTCCTCGCGCGGGTCCATCTAACTACGTCCTCCGTCTGGCATTCCCTTCTAATCTCGTCGCTCCTTCTCTGGTCTCTCAGTGTGTTTCCCGTTATTGCCCTCAAAACTCGCATCTCGTTTGTCCGTGCCATTCTTTTAGTTTCAGCTGTATCTGCTCTTGTTTTCGCCGCGTATGTCATCACGGGTCTGACGCACGCTTTGTAAATTCTCACTTTACTGGTTGTTGTCATGCAGTTGTTCTTCCAGATGATATTCCTTAGGGCTCCCGCTATTCTGGCTGCCTTATTCATCTGATGTCTTACACTTTCTTTTAAGCTCCCATATGGCGATATCGTTACGCCTAGATAGTTAAAGGAGAATACTTGTTCGATGATGTTGTTATTTATCTCCAGCTTACATCGGCGGGGTTCCCTGGCAATTACCATGCTCTTAGTTTTGGGGATCAATATTATTATGTTGAGTTTCAGGGCCTCCCTGTGAAATGCCTGCATCAACCATTGCAGCCCGTCTTCGCTATCCGCAAATAATGTTGCGTCATCTGCATAACACAAGATCTTCAACAGTTCATTCCCCATTCTGTATCCTTGGTTTACTTTTCGTACGTTACGTATTATTTTGTCCAATATCAGATTAAATAACAGTGGGCTGAGACTATTTCCCTGTCTCATCCCTAGGTTGATCTTTACTTTATCGGTTGTGGTTGCTTTTGTCTTGACTGTGGTAGTGTTGCCTGTGTTTAGTTGTTTGATCGTCTCTACAATGTTTGGGTGTATTCCTCTGTGCTTCAGTTCGTCCACAACATCCGTCAGTTGTATTCTGTCGAATGCCTTACTCAAGTCTATGAAGCACATGTACGCAGGTTTGTCATATTCAATGGCTTTCGCCATTACTTGTCTGACAACGAATACAGCGTCGACCCTGGAACGATTTTTGCGGAAACCCTGTTGTTATTCACTTAACGTGGTGTGTTGCAATATATGTTGTCCTAGTATGCGAGTGAACAGTTTCATGGAGGTGTTCAATAATGATATTCCTCTGTAGTTTGCTGGATCTGATGTTTTTCCCTTTTCGAATAGTGGTATTGTTATGCTCTGTTTCCATTCGTCTGGTATTACTGCGCTCCCTAGGATCTTATTGAAGAGTTTGGTGAGCTGTTCGGCCAATCTTACTCCTCCTTGTTTCAACAGTTCATTAGGAATGTTGTCTGGACCGGGAGTTTTCCCGTTTTTGAGATGCTTCATTTCGTTCATCACTTCTTCTGTTGTAACCCATTTGCCCTCTTCCAAGCTTAGTGCATATTCTCGCCGCAGATCCTTTCTGGTCGCTGGTCGTTCTTCTGGTGCAAACTTGTGAAGTACTCTTTGCATTTATCCGCGGTGATGTTATGTATTTGTACTGTGTCATTTACTTCCTTTTTCGCGGCTCTGAGCATTTTCTATATGCGCTTTTGAGTTCCATATAGGTCATTTTCCATCTCTCGACTAAAGTTCTCTCAGTGTTCTCTCTTTATCTCCCTAATTCTATTATTGACTCTGTTCCTAATTTCTGTGTACTTTAGATAGTTTCTCGGCGTCTTGTTATTTATGTAGGTTAGATATGCTTCCTTCTTTTCTTGTGCCAGATTTTTTACTTCCGATGTGAACCAGGGCTTCTCTCTACGCTGATGTGAGGTTACCTTGATTGGTCTCTTCCCCAGCGCTTCTTCGGCTGCTCCATTTATGTTCTTTAGGAGTATTTTCCATGCCTCGTTTACCGTATGTTGGTCACCGATTGATGTCTCCGAATTTCTTTTCGATGTCTACAATTGCATATAGTTTGTAGATGAGTCAACCGTTCTAAGTAAATTCGTAGCAATCCAAATTTTGTTTAAAAAAAATTCGAAAATTACAGGTAACAGATGGAGGCGACATCATATTATCTGGTTTGAAATTATCCAATTTAGTAACTCGTTGGAAATTTTTTTTCCATATATTTATTCACAATGCGATTGCAGAAATATTATCAAACTAGAAACTATTCTTGGAATAGTCCGAGTAATATCCCCTTAAATTTTTCTCGTATATTCAATTCAACGCGTTAGTTTAACTTCTGCAATTTGCATCTCAGTTTCTTACGAAATAAAATTAAGCCTTGTTAAGAACGTATCTATAATCACCTGTGGTAAAAAATGAATAACTTACAATAAAAACGAACGAAATCACTCTTATGATTTTAATAATATCGAAAGCTGAGAAGTACCAAAAATCTTTGTTAATTATAAGATGCCTTCTGAAAAACCAAACGATCAATTTAGATGTGTCCTATCGCCAATTAAATGAAAACAATCGTGTAACTCAGAAAAAACTATCTGAGTTGCTGAAATGTAAATGTTTTTTATTCTACCAGAATAATGTTAGGCAAAACACATTTTGATTAATTGATAGAAATGATTATCTTGAGATTTTATAGAAAGTAACTTAGTTAGATATCCAATAATATTGAATATTCTAAGTAAGATAGTTTTATGATGGAATTCTTAAGATTATTTATTTATTTATTTATTTATTTATTTAAAGGAATACAAGACAGGACGAACCCAAAATTATGTATTCACTAATAATCCAATCACAATGTTACTTAAAAACCAATAACAACGAAAACAGTAAATTCATTTGAATCATAAATTAAAAAAAATACAAATATGAAACAAAATTCAGTAATTTCCCAGAAATCGTTTCAAAGTGCAAGAGAAGGCCAATAAAGAATCAGAAAAAACGTCAACGGCAGCGAGATTAGATAGTGTATTATAAGTTTTGCAGCATCTCATCAATGGTGAATTCAGGTGATAATTGGAAGAACTTTGATCTATATGGAACAAAAACTTATTTCTTGTGCAATATTTAGGTACATTGAGACTGAGCATATTCACAATTTCAGTGGAATCGAGAGAATTAATAATCTTGTAAATAAACTTTGCGTCCCTCAACATTCTCTGGTCAGCCAAAGTAGTTAACCCTAACTCCCTCATAACTCGATCCCGATCATCAGTAATATGTTTATAACATTTTATGTTGACTATTGATTGTTTTTTGTCGACTATTGAATCAGTAAGCCACGTCTCTGCAAGGCACACAATATCACAACTGCAAGCCAAAGAACTATTGTAAATGTGGGAAAATTTTGATCTCAATCCCCGTACATTCCGATACAGAAAAGACAGTATCATCATAAAACACTGCAATTAAACTTTCAAGTGGAGCAAGAAGTAAATTAATTTAGTCTTTCCAAGTCAGATTCGGTGAATATTCTAAAGACTTTGGCTTTATCATCTTTCCTTGCATAAATAGTGCCCTCTCTGACCCATATATATTTGTAGTTATTTTTTCGTGCATATTCCTTCGCCTTATTCAATAAAATTTTATTGTATCTTGTGAGATGTTCGTTTATGAACAGCTGATCAGAAATGTTATCAATCTTGAGTCCGGGAGACGACGTTCTATTTGATTTGCGCTTCATTCTGGCAGCGGACAAGAATTCATCTCTAGCGACTTTTCGATTGAACTTGACGATGATTGGCCTAGGCTTACCAATGATGCTAGTGTTTGATCTGAACAAGGCATCAACATCACCTGAAGATATGGGAAACTCAATATTTTCGGAGATCTTCTGCAAAATAACCGGTAATTTCTCATTCGACTTCTCTGGCACACCCAGAATTTCCAAGTTATTTGACTTCAACTGTTTTTCCATTGATTCAACTTTATTAGTTAAATTAATTACCTTCTTCTTCAGACTAATATTTTCCTGTGTTAATCTTTCGATTATATCCAATTTATCATTGACCTTATTGATAATCATCTGAAAAGATGATATTTGATCACTGCAAAAGGAGACGGAATGAATAATTTCCCGCTGTTTCTTATTCAAAGTTGATATATCATCTTGGGTTTTCTGAACAATTTTCAAGGTGAGCGCCGATGTAGGTGGATCCATATCCTCCTTCACACCAGGAGAAACCACAACGGACGATCGACCTTTGTTTTCGACCAATCTGCATTCAGGACACAGCCATGACGCACCAGGAAGCTGGAGATCCACCACAGACTGCTTACTCATGCCAACACATTTTCCATGGTAAAATAATGAGCAAGAACCTGCACATTTCAAGCCTGGAGTCTTGCTTGTCAAGCCTGCGGTGCAAACGTTACATATCACCATGATGCTCCCGTACAGTCCACCTCACCAAACACCAGGACGCTCCAGATGTGAACTGCGTGCCGTCTCTCCACCTCAAGGCGGTAATTTCTCACGGGAATCGGGATCAAAATGTTGACAGAAATCAGCCGATAAACTTCTCAAATACAAAAACAGAGTCGCGAAAAATATTTCCCGACACTTTTGGAATGGTTTGTTATAAAACTCACTTTTAAAAAGTAACAAAATACTATAATAAAACAACAATTCGTAGAGAGCGATGTAAATACACCTTATCTCCACAACATGCGTTTATATCTAATGTTAAATGATTATGTTAAATATTTCTGAAAGATATTTGTTTTCATAAGATTTATCAGCAGAAACAAAATTTTGTCTACTCGAAACATTTAATTTATAGGATTTTGGTTAACAATTTTTATTTATTGGATTTTGTAATATCATTTGGATGTCTTATAATAAATATTTATATTATCTATCGTTTGATATAAGTGGTACTTATATGACATAAATTCAATTAAATTCTTGAAGTTATAATTATTGAATATAATTTTTTGAAATTAAATAAGTAGAAGGCTAATATTAAAATATTTAAATAATAGACAGAGTGAGCCCAAGAAATGGAAGATCCATGCCATCGGTGAACCAACAAGTCATGTCATGTTTCTAGGAAAATATCAAAATATTTTCAGAACAAGGTAACTCACCTAGGTTAATCTTGAAGTTTGCCAGACATTAGTCCTAATGAGAAGTTTTTGGTTGAGTACAAGGACAGATTGATGAAACCCAACAAGGGCAACATTAAGAAGCTATCATTGGGGAGTAATTTCAAGAGAAGAATATCAGGAATAACTGAAAAACACTTATTATTATTATTTTATTTTCATAAAACATTTGGCCTTTGCCATCAAAAATAATAATCTAGGCGTTTCTTATAGCGTAAGCATCATTGAAGTTTTCACTATTTAATGAATTTTGTAAGGCTTTTAAAAAATGCTAGTCTGATGGCGCCAATTCAAGACTATGAGATGGATGTGATTCCAATGAAGTGTCAATAACTTTTATTGAGTCACTCATGATATATGCAGCCTAGCTTTTTCAACGCGAATACATTACCTTCACGATTCACCAACTCTTGCCCTTTTTCTTGAATTGCATAGTTTAATTTGTTAATTGGCGACGATACACATCTAAATTTATCCTTTGGTTCCTAAGAGGGGGCTCAATCTACACAATAACTTTGCCATCCTACCAAATTCGAAACTGCTGTTTTAACACATTTTAATACCATGTTAATTAGTAACATAAATTATTCTCAAAATTAATATGATTTTACTTATGTTAATATCGATCGCACAAGACAACAGCTATCTCTTGTTTTTAAAAGTGATTCATGATAGGATGCAAATATATGTGCATAGGAAATAAAAGGTTGGACAAACAGAAATCTGTTATATAGATGGATGTAGTGATCGATATCTTGTAAGTATCCGTCAAAGAATTTCAGAGTTATGCTCGTTATCTTTGCTGTTTTTTATTTGTTCCTTCCAAATGTGAGATACAGATTGTTAAAAATATGGAATTCGACAAAGAGAAAATTCGTTACATTTTACAGTTTTTTTTTAACATTTTGACACCTCGCATAGGCAGGCCCGCCGTCGAAAATGTCGATAAAATATATATTAATGAAAGTTCCTTCATATAAAGTTGCTTCTCTCAATAACTGGACCGTTTGAAGCAAGCGATTGAACGGCCAGAATTGACCAACAGAAGAGGTGTTGTGTACCATTACGACAACCACCAGGCCACACATATCTGTAGTGACTCGCCAGAAACTCTATGAGCTTGGTTGGGAAGTTTTAATACTACTCTGTCAAGAAAGTACCGGGAATTTTCAATTAAAACAACATTTTTACATTTAATCGACAAAATTTATTGGGTCGCCTTCAAAATAGGCTCCATTTGCTCCAATACATCTATGCCAACGGCACTTCCAATTATCGAAACATTTTTTATAGGCGCCTTCTGGGATGGACTTTAGCTCTCTGGCCGAATTTTGTTTTATGGCTTCAATCGACTCAAAACGGGTGCCACGAAGGGGCAATTTTAGTTTTGGGAAGAGGAAAAAGTCGCAGGGAGCCAAATCCGGCGAATACGGTGGTTGCTGAAGCACGTTTGTTGAGTTTTTGGCGAGAAAGTCAGTCATAATCGTAGCTCGGTGAGAAGGCGCGTTATCGTCATGCAAAATCCATGAGTTGTTCGCCCACAAATTTGACCGCTTCTTACGGATACGCTCACGCAAACGTTTCATAACGCCTAGGTAATACTCCTTGTTTACAGTCCGACCCTCTGGAATGAATTCGTAGTGCACCACGCCACGGATATCGAAGAAAACAATGAGCATCACCTTCATTTTCGAGCGGCTTTGGCGTGGTTTTTTCGGTTTCGGCTCATTTTTTGCCACCCATTCCGATGATTGCGCTGGCTTGTTTGCATATCGTACTCGTAGACCCAGGTCTCATCACCAGTTATAATGCGTTCCATGAATGTAGAATCGGAATTACAGCGATCCAGTATGTCTGAAGCAACCTATTCGCGATGACGTTTTTGAAGAAAATTCAGGTCTTTCGGTATGAGTCGTGCGGCCACCTTTCTCATGCCCAAAATATCAATCAAAATCGTACGTGCGGACTCGTGGGATATCTTAAGATCATGTGCTATCTCTCTCAAGCTGGTACGACGGTTTTCCAGCACCCTTTCTTTAATTTTATCGACGTTATCTTCGATCGAAGCCGTCGATGGGCGACCACTTCACGACCGTCCTTGAAGGCTCTGTACCACTGATATGCACGAGTTTTCGATAGAGCATTATCACCAAAGGCCTTTTGCAACATTTTCAATGCATCGGCACACGAAAATTCATTTGCAACACAAAACTTTAAACAAATTCTTTCCTCAACGTAATCACCCATAGTAAAAATCGGCACGCACTCTGACATCGACTGACCTAATCAGCTGTTGCAAACACACTAGTTGACAGATCTCGCTCAAGCTTGGCATAGTAATTAAGGACAGTGGTACCAACCTAGGAAAAAAAATTTTTACCTGCCTCATTGCCCCGCCAGATTTAAATCGATAATTCCCGGTACTTTCTTGACGGCATGTACACCCACATTATAGTCCTGATCTGGCACCAAGCGATTATCATCTTTTTCTCGTATTTCAAAACTTCCCAAGTGTTCAGATTGTGAAAATCGATTACTAGGGTTTTTCGCCAATAAGGCGAAGACTTTTACGAAGAGGTATTATAAAGTTACCTTCAAAATGGCAATAAATTATAGATTAAAATGGTGCATATCTGACCCAAATCGGACAATCCGACACATGTTAAATAAAATCTTGAGGTTCACGCAGAAATAATTGATTTTTCCCCAGTTGAATTTGAATTTTACCTGATTTCATCCTTCAGAGGATCAAATCTTTTGGCTGATTGTGAAGTTCTTAACTTGATTAAGATTAGGCGGAAAGATGCCTCAAATTTTAAAATCCATTCTGCTAGTCACGTTTCAGCAGTTGACCTCTCGTAATTAACAAGATCCCCCATTCCAAGAAAATTTTTCTACGGCGTATTTGTTACGAATGCATTTGCATTAATGCAATTCCGTTTTCCAGCAGAAACATGCAACGCCGAAGGGAGTGAACCGAATAAAAATAATATTTTCATAAATTTCTCCCGCCAGAGTGGTCGCATACATACAGTACGTGTACGTTATTTATCGGTATTTCGCATGCGGCAAAAAGGTACGACTGCATTTAATGCAAATTATACTTTGCACAATATATTGCAAATTTGCCAGATGGTTACTTCCATGTCGCCTGTTCACATGGTATAATTACAGAGGTATATACGCATTTGGTGATTGAATCGGGCTGGAGACTAATTTGATGGTGATTAGGGAAGATTTCGTTGAAAAAATCAATTCCATGCCTTAAAAATTGTTTTGTTAATATTTTTTTCCCATTACTTGTAACAAGATTGCAAATATTATCATTTCGGAAAAACACTGTATCTGATCAAATTTTCACAATTTATTCAAAGAGAATAATATCACATTTTGTGAAGTGTAAAAACATTAAGATACATTCTGTCAAGGAAGTACCGGGAATTATCGATTTAAATCTGGCGGGGCAATGAGGCAGGTAAAAATTTTTTTTTCTAGGTTGGTAACAATGTCCTTAATTACTATGCCAAGCTTGAGCGGGGTCTGTCAACTAGTGCGTTTGCAACAGCTGATTAAGTCAGTCGATGTCAGAGTGCGTGCCGATTTTTACTATGGGTAATTACGTTGAGCAAATAATTTGTTTAAAGTTTTGTGTTGCAAATGAATTTTCGTGTGCCGATGCATTGAAAATGTTGCAAAAGGCCTTTGGTGATAATGCTCTATCGAAAACTCGTGCATATCAGTGGTACAGAGCCTTCAAGGACGGTCGCGAAGTGGTCGCCCATCGACGGCTTCGATCGAAGATAACGTCGATAAAATTAAGGAAAGGGTGCTGGAAAACCGTCGTACCAGCTTGAGAGAGATAGCACATGATCTTAAGATATCCCACAAGTCCGCACGTACGATTTTGATTGATATGTTGGGCATGAGAAAGGTGGCCGCACGACTCGTACCGAAAGACCTGAATTTTCTTCAAAAACGTCATCGCGAACAGGTTGCTTCAGACATGCTGGATCGCTGTAATTCCGATTCTACATTCATGGAACGCATTATAACTGGTGATGAGACCTGGGTCTACGAGTACGATATGCAAACAAGCCAGCAATCATCGGAATGGGTGGCAAAAAATGAGCCAAAACCGAAAAAAACCACGCCAAAGCCGCTCGAAAATGAAGGTGATGCTCATTGTTTTCTTCGATATCCGTGGCGTGGTGCACTACGAATTCGTTCCAGAGGGTCAGACGGTAAACAAGAAATATTACCTAGGCGTTATGAGACGTTTGCGTGAGCGTATCCGTAAGAAGCGGCCAGATTTGTGGGCGAACAACTCATGGATTTTGCATGACGATAACGTGCCTTCTCACCGAGCTACGATTGTGACTGACTTTCGCGCCAAAAACTCAACAAACGTGCTTCAGCAACCACAGTATTCGCCGGATTTGGCTCCCTGCGACTTTCCCCTCTTCCCAAAACTAAAATTGCCCCTTCGTGGCACCCGTTTTGAGTCGATTGAAGCCATAAAAGAAAATTCGGCGCGAGAGCTAAAGTCCATTCCGGAAAGCGCCTATAAAAAATGTTTCGATAATTGGAAGTGCCGTTGGCATAGATGTATTGGAGCAAATGGAGCCTTTTTTGAAGGCGACCCAATAAATTTTGACGATTAAATGTAAAAATGTTGTTTTAATTGAAAATTCCCGGTACTTTCTTGACAGAGTAGTATATAAAAGTATCAATATATGGTTACAAAAAGATCAGACATGTTAGCGAGTGTAGATCGTTTAACTTATTATTGATTATTGGGTTCTTTATTCCGGTTTTTAAGTTTCTTGTTTATTTTGAAGCCTTCATTCCATGGCTTTTATGATATTTATGGATCAATTCATGATTGTCAATATCGATTTGATGAGTAAAATAATATTAATGAGGGTATCATTAAAGATTTATATTTAATTTCAAATATATCATATTAGAAGTAGAAATAAGTTCGTGCGGCTTTGACAGCTGATGTTGCTACTAGTTTATTATTCCATTGTTTCATCTGGCAAAACCTTCACTTTGAAGTGCCATTATTACTCTTTCTTTTCAGTACCTGTCATTTCGCTGAAGTGTAGACAACTGTGTGCTCTGACAGTGTCAGTTTTTTACCGAATAATGTTTTTGTGGGGAGTTTGCCAAAAGTCATAGTATTTTAGCGGATGTCATGCTTCAGCTGATCGAACTGGTTTGTCCAATTTAAAAGTGGAAATTTTGATTTCGAAGACGAAGTACCATCCAAACCGCCATCAAAGTTTAAGGATGAAGAATTGGAGGTAAGAATTGATGAAGATCCATCACAAACTCAAGAGGTACTCGCAAAAATACTTGAAGTCACTCAACCAGTCAGTTACCATCGTTTAAAGGCAATGGGAATGATCTGAAATTTAGGAAATTGTGTGCCGTATGAACTGAAGCCAAGAGACGTCGAGCGCTGTTTTTTCATGTATGAATAACTGCTCCAACGGCAAAAAGGAAGGGATTTTTCATCGAGTTATGACTGGCGATTCAAAGTAGGTCGACTACGATAATCCAGAACGTCGGGCAACGTATGGATACCTCATAATCAACTGTTTTGCCGAATATTAATGGTTACAAGATCATGCTGTGTATTTGGTGGGACTAGTGGGGTGTGATATAGTATGAGGTCTATAATCGAACGAAAAGATCACAGGGAAGGACTACCTACGACCATTGATGCGTTCGAGCCGAGCATAGTGAGAAAAATGGCCGCAATAACCCGACAGACACGACAGAGTTATTTACAATGCATGACAATATACGGTCACATGTTGCATCGTCTGTTAAAACGTACTTCGAAACGCTCAAATGGGGAGTCATTTCCCACCCTTTGTACAGCCCAAACATTGCTCCTTCCGAATACCATCTCTTCCTTTCAATGCAACATGTCCTCGCTACAATGAAGTCAAGAAATGGATGGATGCATGGATAGCGATGGGATCCGTCAATTGCCAGAAGGATTTGAAAGAGTTTATGAAAAACAGAAAGTCAAAATAACAATTTTATACCATAAATAAAATGAATTAATTAAGTCATTCCTAGTGAAGATTAATATTTTGCAAAAATTCTTCAATATTTTTCACATATAGAGCTGACAATTTGCTATTTTTAGATTTTCAAGGTTACATAGTACCGGAAGCTTACGTTTTTAATAAATTTTATTCTTCATTTTTTATGTTGTCTGATGAGATTGGGATGAAGATTTTTACACGCTGTCCAGAAGAATGTGTTATATTATAAATTTGTATAAGGCATTTCTTGCCTTGAGTTTTAATATTCGAATTTCTGAATTGAAAGAGTATTGTAAGGGGTCTTTCATTAACAGCGCCCCATTTTGTTTTGTAAATAAAACACACTATTTATTTGGAAATTATTAAAATTTTCATTTTATTATATAGTACAATGGATACCTTCAATTATGAAACAGAACATCATTTAAATATCCACCACGGAAACGCCTACAGAAATAAAGTCGTTGAACCTAACTTTCCATGACTCTCTCACACAAATCTGGTCGTATGTTAACAATTACTCGTTCAATATTGATCTGTGAAACGTCCAAAGTTTGCTGGATTATTGCTGTAAACCAATAACTTAATGTAACCCCAAAGAAAGAAGTCCAATGGAGTTAAATCGCAGGAACGACGCGGAGAATTTATCGGTCCATTTCTTGAAATAATCGAATCCCCGAATACACGACGCTTTAAATGGTCTGAGTTCTTGGGTTAAAATTTTTTTTTATTGAAGTACGCCAAGGTATTTTCGTTAAATTCGCCACAAAGACGTCTGGAACATGACTAGTTCTTGTGAACGTCGAAAAATCGATAAATTTTGGTCTTCACGAACAGTTTCACGTACGGCAGCAATATTCTCTAGACTTCTCGCATTTCTTTGTCTCACTGGCACTATAACATCATGATATGTAAAATTTGTTTCAAACTTCTTCACTAGACGTTCAACTGTTCTTTATCGATTACAACGATCAAAAGATGGAGTTAAACCACGTAAAGTTAGACTAACTTCCTAATAAATTTGGATTATTTGTAAACGTTGTTGGAGTGTGTAGCTTTTCATGATTAAAGGGTAGACATTGACAAATACAACTGTCAATATCACAAATAAATAATAGCTGCCGTGCTTGAGTAATGTCAGTTTAAAAATGGAGCATTCCCATTGAAAGACCCTTCATTATGATATGATTTATTTTTAATATCTCATAGATTTCTTTATATTTCGTAATGTTATACGATTTTAGAAAATTTCATATTTCTACTCAAATAGAAAGTCAGTTTTTCTAAGACAATTTCATCTGGTTTAAATAAATTGAATAAATTTTTTTTTAATTTTTAAAATTAAATAATGACCTTTATCAAGAACAAACTCATTAAATTGAATTTATGTCATATATAGTATAAAATTGTTACTTTGAGTTTCTGTTTTTTTTGCCCTACAAGGTCTCATCTAATCTTACAGAACTTTCAGATTTCCATGTGTAAATTCGTAATTAATATCTATTTCGAATATCCTTTTAAATTTAAATTTCACATAAAGCTAGGGCAGAAGAATGAACGTTAAGAGGCCGGCTACAAGGTTTTTTCAATGTCTTGAATATCTACCTACCCTACTACAAAATTTAATTTTGTAAAATTTCTTGGAAACTTTTGAAATTAAATTGAATAAATGCCTTGGAGAACACTCGTCACTTTTTAATAGACATATAGAATTAATATTAATCACACCGTATCAAAAAGGGATCAAAGAATCCAAAGAAAATATTAATCGAACTTACTCAACAGTGAAATGTCTTTTCAAAAGTGAACATTGTTCTCTAAGACATTTATTTAATTTAATTAACTTTTCAAGAAATTTTATGAAATTTAAATTTGTAGTAAGGTTGTATAGAATGTTCTGTTTGATATTTAAAATAATGAACGCTAAATTGAGCGACCTGCGAACCATATTATGTGATAATCGGGTTGATAACTCTCCCTGTTCCTTCAAATTATCATATATCCGATAATCGCGGGTACGTCTCGCTTTGAAACAATTCATATTTTTACCCAGAAGTTCACGAGAACGAGATAAGATCTCACTACATACTATTTCTCACCTTGTTAAGCTGGCAACTGCAAATTAACGAAAAAATGAGATCTTTGATGTGTATTTATGATGCCGATAATAACTGTTTGAATTTATGGAATGCGTTAGTGTTCCATAAAATTATATGTTTTTTCTTTCACATTGCAACCAGGAAGTATGTTTACTTATGCCAATGGATCTAATTAAAGTTATTAGTCCAGAAGAATTGGAATGGTAATTAGAACAAATAATAGAGTCGCGGTGGTAGGTATTATGATTTTTCCATGAAGTAAAATAAATATGGTGGTATCTTGCAGAGTGTGATGAATAAACATTTTTTAATCTGAAAATAATTGTGGTGCAAATACAACAGATAACAGGAGATAATGAGTTGGAGAGATTTCCTAACCCTCATCGACTGGGAATTAGTATCCTTCTAATTATAGTGTTTTCAGAAACATGTCTGCTTTTTCTTCGTTTATTGAACTTTTACCTGATTTGATTCATTTTATTATTAAAGGATATTGCAGTGAAATGAAATGAAATGAATATCCTAATGTTACTGTCCGCTATCTATACATCCATACATATAAAATAATATAGTCCGTCTATATCAATAAAGACAAAGAAGATTAGTCCGTCTAGAAAGTATCCGGAAAAGACCAAGTTCAATTGTTATTATTTAGAATATGATTTTAATTCTTGAATTAGAAAATTATAACAAAATATTCATCTTATTTACTTATACAACTTCCATTTAACTGTAAACACTCGACTAAACGTCGTGGTACACCCCAAACTAGACCACCTCCATAATTTTCGGTGATGATAGTCCAGGACTGTAAAACTAACTGAATTAAATCACCTTTATTTCGTGGCGCTGCACCTTCAACTTTAATCTTCATTAGGCACCATATGTTTTCAATGGGACTAAGATCTGGTGAAGCTGCTGGCCATGAAATGATTGTCACTTGGTGTTCTTGCTACAGCGGTAACAGGTTGTTTTGATATAATTTTTGAGTAATTTCCACCAAGTTGGAAACAACTTTAATCGGATATGAAGACATTATTATAATTATCTTCTTGAAAACGTTGACAAAATTCTAACCCTCGTTCCTTTTCTGAAGGTGTCATTATAGGGTTTTTATTGGTTTTCCTTGTCATTATTATAATTATCTTCTTGAAAACGTTGACAAAATTCTATCCCTCGTTCCTTTTCTAAAGGTGTCATTATAGGGTTTTTCTTGGTTTTCCTTGTCTTTTCAGTGACATATGGACGGTTTCTGGACATACTTTTATATTTAGTTCATTTGCAAATCTTTCACCCAATTTGCGAAACCCTAGGCGCGGATTGTGTCATTCTAGGGCCGATAAAGCATTCAAATCGTTTCCTTTAATCTTACGCGGTCTTCTTGAAACTGTCCTTTGCCTAATATCCATGCTATTTTATATCCCCTTTTCCAGTTTAGTCAACTGCACTAATTTTTTAACGTTTCGAAAACCTTTTCTATACAAATATTCCACTTGTTTTCTTTTTTCTAGTTGCGACATTATTTCATAAATTGTATACCTGTTGACAATCAACAATATTTGACAAATAGTGTTGCTTTGCAACTTTGGCCTTAGCCGACAATCTGCACAACGTATTTTATACATTACTTTTGTCTTAGAATGTTAGGTATATTAAAATTAAGAAAAATAATAAATTCCGCATCCTTTTCATATACAATCTATAAATACACAGATTTAGGCACGGAATTTGTCCCAAACTTCACTCCGTTGTCACTTGATTACTTTTAAATCACGCGTTTGCTTGTGAAAATCGATCAACTTTAATCAAAGTTATGGATCTGAAAGCAGAAAGTCTGCGATAAACGTTTTATTTTTGAATAAAAAGTCGTCTAGTCAGCGAAAGAGCTCAAACATTTATATATTAACACAAAATATGTTTATCGTACCGTGAAATGAATCTGACTCTATCGATCGTGTGGATGTGGTGGACCACCGACTCTTATGCTCCTGAGAACGTTCGTAAAGTGAAGAAACGTCTGAATGGCAATCTATCCATTCGCTGCATATTAAACAATAAACTTTAAGTTAAGGTAAACAAAACACAAAAAAACTTAAATGCTAACAGAAAAAAGTTAGACTCGATAGAGTAAAGCAGTTGGATACGATGGCCGCACATCTCAAGTTGGATAATTTGGTGTTTCCGGATGAGGAATTTTTATCGTTCAGCAAATTTTGAACAATTGAAACGATGGTATTTGCTTGAGTGATTGTTCTTCTTTCAATCGAGACCACTTGCCAGCATATCAAAACCAAAACTGGCTTCGGCGATGGTTTGGGTAGCAATCTTACGATAATTATGACGTTCTCCACTGGTTTTCATACCCGAAGTAGTAGAAGTTAATGCTCCAATCTCTACACCGGTAGAATTAAAAATTTTCTTGAGGCATTAGGCAAGTAAATATTTCAAATTAGAATGCTGGGTGTTCTAGCAGGACTCAACACCAGCTCACATGGAGCAGCACACAGTCGAATGGATCCAAAACAATGTTCAAGCCTTCATTTCACACTGGTCCCCATATTCCTCAGACTTAAGCCCCCTAAATTTTTGCAGTTCTGCATTTGGGAGTATTTGGAGAGGGAGGTGGGAGCAAAAAAATACGATTCATTGGATGGGCTGAAGACTACTCTCAAGAGAGAATGGGCATCATGTTATGATTTTTTTTGAAAAAGTGAAGGGAAGAAAATTATTCTGAGGCGGTTGTATCGAAAACTAAGGATTCTTTTTTGTCTGTCAATCCGTAAGTAATAAATATAAGAAGGAATTTTGGAAAATTTTATGGTTTTTTCAAATTTCACTAAAGTTGGAGAGAAAGCCACTGATATATCCGCCGAAGATCAACAAACGCTAATAAAATAGGAGTAACAGTAACATATAGAAAAAAATTACTACTAGAATTTTTCTCTGTCTGTTACCTCTAATCTCAGAACGCCTTGATGCGGTTCCTATAGTTAGGTAATAAAATACCTGGATCAACATGTAGGCTTTATTGAATGTATTATATATAGGATAGTGGAAAACAGATAAAGTCATTCAAAAATAAAGTATTGACTTATTTATATAATGGGCAGTATGATTGGGATGTATCTATGTATCGGGTGCTTTTTTTTAGAGTGATGGAACTTTAAATTGAAATAAAGCACTTTTAAATTAAGATTGAAGCCAATTTTTTTTATTTGAAGGATAATTTTATGAAATTCATGTTTTAAGAATAATTTCTGTCAAATGTCCGCCACGACTAGCTCTGAGGAACCGCATTCGACCAGACCAATTTTGGACCACTTTTTCGAGTAATTCAGTCCTTATTTCACCAATAACACGAGTTATGTTGGCTTCCAAAGCGTCTATTGTTTCTGACTTATCAGCATAAACCAATGATTCAACATAACCCCAAAGAAAATAATCTAGTGGAGATATGTCGCATGATCTTGGAGGCCAATTAATTGGACCATTTCTCGAAATAATGTTATAGCCAAACCTTTCTTCCAATAAATCAATTGTTACGGTAGCAGCATGAGGTGTAGCACCATTGTGTTGGAACCAAAACACGTCTGGGTCGATACCATTCAAATTTTGAGACAAATAATCATTGATCATCGATCTGTAACGAGCACCATTCACTGTAACATTTGCTCCAGCATTGTTTTTAAAGAAATATGAACCGATGATGCCTCCAGCGTGTAAAGCACACTATACAGTGGTTGTAATGGAACCTGCAGAACTTCTTGAGGATTGTTTTCACTCCATATACGGCAATTTTGCTTCTTTACATAGCCGTCCAACCAGAAATGAGCTTCATCACTAAACATAATGTCACGATAAAAAAGTGGATCAACTTCAAGCTATTTAAGGGCCCAATCAGCAAACCAACGACGCTTATTATGGTCAAGTGGCTTTAGTTCTTGAACCAGTTGGATCTTGTATGGGTGTAAATCAAGATCTTTACGCAAAACTTTCCATGTGGTGGATGCACAGAGTCTAACTTGTTGTGAACGTCGACGAATAGACAAATCTGGATCATCATTAACACTATGACTTACAGTAGTGATATTTTCTTTTGTACAGTTCTTTATCTTGTTGTTGATGCATCGAGTAGAGAAAATGTTGTCCGAAATCTATCGATAGTTCGACGAATAAGCGGCTCTGATGGACGATTATGTAAACCATAAATTTCATGGAGTGCTCTGAAAGTTTGGCGAATAGAACCTTGATTTTAAAAATAAATTTCAACAATTTGTAAACGTTGTTGAGGCGTGAGTCTTTCCATGATAAATTGTCAATTCTTACTGAACAGAAATGTCGAAACAACATGGCTTCTACTTTCTGTCAAATCACAGTTATTCCTATCGAAAGTTCTATCACTTTAAAAAGAACACCCGATACATTGAATATATTTGCTGAAATTGACACGAATCAAATTAAAAAAAGTTAAGAATAATTGTGGATGAGAAAATTTCATGTAAATATTACCAATTAAAGAAAAATGGTTTTATATGAACGTCCTAAACTGCAACTGAAGAATTTTTCGATAGATATGATTTAATATAGGACGTATCATGGGGGAAATTAACTAAAGTTGATGTTTCCCTGGAAATAAAATCAAATGAAGATATTTCTCGTTTTAAGATATACTATTTTAATAACGACAAAAATGGGATCTTCCGTCGAACTTTATGAATATGAATATCAAAACAGATTCAATCTGTTAGTCTCTTATAATTTTAATTACAAAAAATTTCATTAAAAAATTTTTAGAATTAAATTAATTTATAATTGGATTTTAAAGTTTGTGTTCAAAACAAGGATATCACTAGGTTTGTCAGGTGACTTATATTTGTTTTTAATTAATTTTATTTTTTATATGTGAAGTAGGACCGATAAAGACCTTATCGGAATTCCAATTGTTATTTGAAGATATAATACATGTTTTGAGAGGTTTTTGAAGTAACTTATTTAAATATATTAAATAATTCAAATAAATTATATTTTCTGCGAAGTTGTCAAAATATGTTTTGTATTTTTGAAAAGGAATTAGTTTTCATAATTGTAAGAACAGAAACAAAATTTTGTCTTCATCAAATATTTATTCATTAATTTCAATTGATAATTTATATTTGTTGGGTTATTTATTCCATTTGATGTTATATAATGAGTTTTGATTTTATATGTCTATTAAATATAAGCCGTGCTTATAAGACATTAATTTAATTCTAAAAATTTTTGAATAAATTTTTTTGTAATTAAAATTATAGTAGACTAACAGATTAAATCTGTTTTGATATTCCAATTATAGAATTAAATTTGTCGAATCGATTCAGTGTTCATAATCTTGGACTAAATATAGTATATATTTGAATCTCATAAATACGAATACCTCATGTCAGTAAGTTTTTTTCAAATTTTTATAATTCATTGTTAGGGGTTGCTTAGAATGACTTTGATTAGTTAAAACAAGACGTTTTCAGCTCATGTTTGGATGGATTGATATTTTCTGGTTTAATGTATTTTTATAATATTTAGTTGAATTTTTCATATGTTTTCAAATAGATTTTTGTTTACTTATTGATATAATAGTAATAATTTTCGGAAAAGTTAAAGAATATTATATTCAAGTTCACACTTATCATTAATCTGGTATATACGCAGTAAATTACAGATATTTATCTCTAAGTTATTGTGTCTATTTTTAACAAAGTTCTACAGTTAGTGAAGCTCAAATAGGAAAAACGTCGTGAGATTAAAAAGGAATGCGGATGTATTTAGATGATAGACAAAATTCGTACATTTGTGAGAAAATAACAAAGGATCGTGTGAAATATATAGCGTTTTATAAAATGAGATTGAGAGGCATCGCAAAGAAGTTAAAAAGACTATAAAACATCGAATCTTGTACAATGAATCTATAGTACACCGAAGAAAGAATGGTGACTTGACGCAATCTCATCTTCATTCCTTTAGGCCGCATCTTCGTCTTGCTTTCCGTCGATTCAACTCACGACTCCAAGAGCTAGAGATCGCGAGGCATATTTACGGCATCCGAGGTCGGAAGGCTTAACCGAGGCCGTTACCGACGGGCTATTGGTCCTTGGTAATGCAGCATCCATGCTGCGCTGGGAGGAGTTCTTCAATATCTTGCTCCTTCAACACTGCTCACGACAACATGTTCTCTTACGAACAAGATCACGCACACCTTTATGATGCGGAGTCACGGACCTACCGGATTCTACATCGTCGAGGTTTTTGTCCGTAGGAGAATTTGTCCTCAGCGGCAAGTATTGCAGCGTCTAAATGTACCGGGAATAGGTTGATGAAACATAAATTTCTTGTTTTCACTAGGTCTCCACTTAATGAAAATTCATTTTGATTCAATCAAATAATTAAGAGTAATTTTCAATATTTACCCATCACAATTTATTTGATTTGGTCCTTACTTGATGGAAATTTGTTTTAATTAAATAAAATAATAAAGAATAAAAACATATTTCCACAAATTAATCAACTAAATTAATAACAATACTAAAAAGTTATTGGAATGAAGTGAGAAATTACTTTATTTTCTATCACTTTTTATTAACTGAATATACAGAGACTCAAGTTTCGTAGTATTAGCTTCATTTTCAAACAGAATGAAACAAATTATATCTCAACTATTATATATATATATCAAAATTTGAATATCAAAACAGATTCCATCTATTAGTCTTCTACAATTTTAATTTAAAAAAAATTTTTATTCAGAAAACTTTTAGAATTAAATTAATGTCTACAATAAGCACCGCTTATATTTGATAGACGTATATAATCAAAACTCAATATACAATGTCGAATGGAATAAATAAGCCATCAAATATAAAAAAGTCATCTAAAATTAATGAGTAAATATTTGAAGGAGACGAAATTTTGTTTCGGATCTTACCATAATGAACACCAATTCTTTTTCAAAAACATAAAACACAACTTAAGGACTTCTCAAAAATATAATTCGTTTGAAATATCTAATATATTTGAATATTCAAATAAGTTAATTCAAAACTCTCTCAAAACATGTACTATATCTTCAAAAAATAACTAGAATTCCGATAATCTCTTCATCGGCCCTAGATAATATTTAAATTATCAAAATCAACTAACAATCAGTATATCTTGCCTTGAAGTGTAACCGGAACTTGCTTAAACAGACTAACTTTAAAAATCCAGATAATCTATGTTCGTCACAAAATCACAGAAAACTGTAAGGTATTATAAGGTTTTCTTTAAACCATTGACATTCCATAATGAGATTTATTCAAGCGTAAATATAATCATATATTATGTATATAATAAAATAGAAATAGGCTTTTTACTTAATAGAAGAAATATAACAAAATTTGAATATCAAAACAGATTCAATCTGTTAGTCTTCTACAATTTTAATTTAATTTTAATTTAAATTTTTTATTCAAAAACTTTTTAGAAGTGATTTTGTGACGAACATAGACTATCTGGATTTTTAGAGTTAGTCTTTTTAAGCAAGTTTCGGTTACAGTTTAAGGTAAGATATACTAATTGTTAGTTGATTTTGATAATTTAAATATTATCTAGGGCCGATGAAGAGATTATCGGAATTGTAATTGTTTGTTGAAGATATAGTAGATGTTTTGAGAGATTTTTGAATTAACTTATTTAAATATTTAAGTATATTGAATATTTCAAATAAATTATATTTTTTGAGAAGTCCTTAAGTTGTGTTTTATGTTTTTGAAAAAGAATTGGTGTTCATTATGGCAAGATCGGAAACAAAATTTTGTCTCCTTCAAATATTATTTTTTTAATTTTAAATGACTTTTCTTATATTTGTTGGTTCATTTATTCCATTTGACATTGTATATTGAGTTTTGATTATATACGTCTATTAAATATAAGCGGTGCTTATCGTAGACATGAATTTAATTTTTGAAGTTTTTTGAATGGAATTTTTTTTCTAAATTAAAATTGTAGAAGACTAACAGATTGAATCTGTTTTGATATTCAAATTTTGTTGTATTTCTTCTATCAAGTAAAAAGCCTTTTTCTATTTTATTTTATATATATATATATATATATATATATGTATATATATATATATATATGTATATATATATATATATATATATATATATATATATATATATGTTTTCGTTGAAGGCTTGGGCAAAACTTCGAACAGTGGGATGTGCCATAGGTCCGTCTGCTCATTCAATAGTTTTATTGTCGGAACGTGCTTTTTGTTTTTAAATATTTCGAAGGATTCCAGGATCACTAGTTTTTTTTTCTTTCGCTTCCAGGTGCAATGTTTCAAGACTGTCCAATTCGTATCGAAAAAGTGTTTCGCAAAATAAGAGTTATCTTTTCGGATCCTAAATGACGATTGATGTTCTTTGTAATTTTTGTGGAAACATTTCCTAGTTTGTCCTATATATACGCTACTGCACTGTTGACAATTTGATTTATAAACTCGAGAATTATTCAGCCGGTTGTTTTTGTCCTTTGCGTTAAAAAAGAGTTTGAAAATTTTATGTGAGGGTGTGAAAGCTCTTAGTGTGTTGGTTTTTGAAAATATTTGAGCTATTTTTTGAGACATTGATTCAAAATATGATAGTCTTATAAATTTTTCGTCATTATTATCTGTTTTGGAACGGGGCATATTTTTTCAGAATTAGTTGTTTTTGTTTTTTATTTTTGATAGAATTTATGGTTTTTGTTTCTAATATTTTTTTGTGGCTACTCGTTTGATTGTGAGCAGTTCCCTTTTTACCGTAATATTATTTAAAGGAATTGAAAGTGATCATTGAATATCAAAACATATTTAATCTGTTAGTCTCCTACAATTTTAATTAAAAAATTTATTCAAAAACATTAAGAATTAAATTAATGTCTTATAAACACTGCTTATATTTGATGAATATTTAAAATCAAAACTCATTATACAATATCAAATGGAATAAAAAACCCACAAATATAAATTGTCAATTAAAACTAATAAATGAATAACTGTTTGTTTCGTTTCAAGCATGCGCACTAAACTTTTCAGACAAGCGGAAACGCAGCTTTGCTTGTGACAAATTGTTTTGTTTTCGGATCTTATATTTATGAAAACTAAATCTTTTCAAAAATATACAACATAATTCTAATAATTTCTCCAAAACTGATTCATTTGAAATATATAATATATTTAAATATGTTTCTTCAAAAACTCTCAAAACATGTAGAATATCCTCAAAAAATAATTAGAATTCAGATAAGGTCAGTCCAAATTCACATTTAAAAGACCTTGTGGAATCTGATGAACATTCAAACTAGGTATACATCTAATATCCAAGGTACTCTATGTTCTATGCTCACTACAAAAATCACACAAAGTTTGTAAGGTACTTTATGGTCTTGGTTAAACTACTCGACAGTGTATAATGAATTTCTTCATTTAAAACCTTATAAAATATATATTATTTATAAAAAAATAAGAAGTAGTTTTTCACTTGATAGAAGGACAAATTTTGAATATCAAAACAGATTTAATCTGTTAATCTCCTACAATTTTGATTCAAAAAAATTTTATTTAAAAACTTTTAGAATTAAATTAATGTCTTATAATTCAAAATTAGATGTACCTAGTCTGAATGTTCATCAAACAGAGATTCCACGATGTCGTATGGGTACGTTTATTTATTGTTAATTTATTTGATCTTTTAAATATGAAATTGGACTGATCTTATCTTAATTCTAATTATTTTTTGAGGATGTGCTTGATGTTCTGAGAGTTTTTGAAGTAACTTATTTAAATATTTGAATATATTAAATATTTCAAATAAATTAGTTTTGGAGAAGTCCTTAAAATTATGTTGTATATTTTTGAAAAAGATATAAATATTGTCATAATCAAAGCTGCGTTTCCTCTTGTTTGAAAAGTATTAACGAAATGGGTCGATTTACGCTTAAAAAACTGTGAAATATTAAAAACTTATTTTCAAAGTGGTGAATCTTCTATCCAAGCTGTTATACGTTTACGTGGAAAATTCAGTAGAAATGAAATACCCTCACGACGATTTGTGGATCAATTTGTGTATCGAGCTCGTGAAACTAGATCGTTATTTGATAAAATGAGATGAGCATTTTCGCAGAAAAATCATCTTTCGCGATGAAACTCATTTTCACCTTGAAGGATATGTGATTAAGAAAACTCTTGCACTGGGGGATCAGAGAATCCATACGCTATTGTGGAAAAGACGATGCATCCACAATGAGTACCTGTTTGGAAAATGAGCAAGG
The DNA here is from genome assembly GCA_034642435.1 of Megalocaria dilatata. Taxonomy (NCBI): domain Eukaryota; kingdom Metazoa; phylum Arthropoda; class Insecta; order Coleoptera; family Coccinellidae; genus Megalocaria; species Megalocaria dilatata. Next base: position 36,579,423 of record CM067857.1, on the reverse strand, counting down.
AGTCGCCGTCACCATCAATGAGGAACGTAACCGTGCAATGCTGAACCCTTTATTGGATCCCAAAATTAAAAAAAGGCATGGATGACATTAAGTTTCAACAGGATGAAGCCACTTGCCACACTCCCAATGTAACCATCGATTTTTTGCGCATCGCTTTTGAAAATCAAATAATCAGTCGAAATTCTGATGTCAATTGGCCGCCTCGGAGCTGTGATTTGACTCCGTTGGACTATTTTTTGTGGGAATAAGAATAAGTGCAGAGCTAACCATCTAAATTCCATTAATGACTTGAAACACGAAATCGAAGTTGCAAATCATGAGATTGATCCTCAAACAATGGACACTGTACTGAAAAATTGTTGATAGGATGGAATACTGTGTGGCCAGTGGTGGCGGTCATACAAATGATATTGTTTTTTATTCGTGAATGTCAAGGTTCAAACTTTCTAATTAAAACACAACTTTGACAAAATATTCACCATTTTTTTATTAATTGCCGATCATGAATGCAAATTTTAAATGGAGCACCCGTTATTTGTCGTAGAACTCCTCTGGTATTCATGTACCCTTTCTTAAAAGATCTACTAGTTTGGCCAATACACAGAGCAATCGTTGTTACATTGATGAATCTCCTGTGTTGAATATTTTCACTTAATTTGTGAATTCTTAATGAGAATTTCACTGTTTTATTCGTCTCCCATTCGAAGTTTCTGCTCAAATCATACCTATTTAAGACATAGTGTTTCTTTTTGCGCGCTTGTTCCAGGAAACAGTAGTATAGTTTTGCCTGAATGTCTATGATGTTTTCATTTTGAGCCGAAAAGGGTCACTCATCATAATGAAAGTTTGTTCCATCAACATTTAAAGCGAATTTAAGTTCAAATTTTATGGATATTTTGATAATCTTCGAAGTGGTTTCTGTCCCGTGCACTATGATTTAAACTTCCCTATCGAAATTCTTGAAACGTTTGGTTGAGAGACTTTCCATTGGAAGTATTTATTTTATGATAATAAATATTTTTGTGTTGTAACACTTTTGAATAAAAAATATAAGAAGCTGCCAAAAGATGTTATAAAAATTATATTTTGGACGAAAAATTCATTTAACTTGATCTTGACTACCAATAAATTTTTGTAATTTATTGAAGTTTGAGATTTTGAAATAATAGACTTGAATTATTTTCTGGAATTTTCATGGAAATCTGCTATTATTCCTTATTTACTCCCAAATATCATCCCCATCAAGCTTTGTACTCACGTTTGATTGGGTTGTTCGGAAAGTAATTTAGTTTTTTTAGGAAAATTAAAGACAATTTTCGCATAATTAATCAATATTTCATTAAATTATATATTGATCATTCTGGTTTAACAGCTTTCATCATCTTTCTGGTAGTAGCATCATTCCAGGCTCCTAAAATTATTGGTCTTTGCTGGCAAAAAACTGATCCAGATGATTTTTGACCACATCATTTGAAGTAAAGGTTTTACCGTCCAAAAAATTTTGCGATGACCGGAACAATTCATAATCCGAAGGTGCCAGATCTGTAGAATATAGTGGGTGTGGCAGTGTATCCCATTCAAGCTGTAAAAGCTTTTGGCGAGTGAACAAACTTGTATGAGGTCTCGCGTTATCTTGTTTCAGTTTGTCCAGCTGATGCTAGTAGACGTCCGAATTAAATGTTGTATTATCTCAAACAACGTTTTCTTTAAAATCCTACCAATCAGACAGAATTACCTCTTTTTAATGGATATTGGGTTTCGAAATCCTTTGAGTCGGTTCTTCTTTTTTGCTGCATGATCTCTTGCGTTCAATATTGTTACATATACATTCTTCGTCCATATTAATTATGCGCTTCAAAAATAGATCATTTTAGTGACGTTTGAGAAGTGAACCAAAGACGTCAACACGACGATACAAATTTCTATCTGTGAGAACAAGGGAAACCGATACATCGAGTTTCGAGGTTGAACCCATGCCTTTCAAGTGATCATAAACAGTTGAATTCGATAAACTTAACATCTCACCGATCTCATACGTTGTTATTCGCAGATTTCCATCAATTTATGCCTTTATTATCTCTTTATCAGCTTCAACCGGCCTTACGCAACGTGGTGCGTCTTCGGTATCAAAATTGTCGGATCGAAATTTTGCAAACCAGTTCTGGCACTGACGTACTGTCAACACATTTTCTCCATACATGTCGGTTAATTTATTTCTGGCTTGAACAGCCTTTTTAACATTTCTATAAAGAAAAAATAAAATATGACGAAAATGCAGCTTATTGCTCTCCAAATATAAAAGGGCGCCAACCAAAAACTACTGCGTAGAATTTATTGAACTTTTTCACACTCAAGCCTTGCTATATCAGCTCTCAGAACATTGTGTAACACTTGAATAAAATCTATTGTGCACTTAATTGAATAATACATTTATATAATAATTTTTATTTATTTTTAAGTAATGCTAACATGACATCTTTCTTTTTATGATAAATTAGTGAAGTTAACGGCATATCATTTAATGACACAGTTTATTAACAATTCTTTTACCTCCGAAAATTTCATTCCTGAATTGAATTTTCTACAACAAAAAGCAACTAATAATAGTTATTTGCCGTCAATAATAGGCAGTATGATCGCCATAAAACAGTACAAAAGTAATATTTACGAAATATACCCCACATCAATCCTTTCAGATACTATGCAAAACCATCTATCTCTACAAATGAAGAAGATCCTGAATAACATATATATGCTCCCACCTCCCTCTCCAAATACTCCCAAATGCATAACTGCAGAAATTTAGGGGGCTTAAGTCTGTGGAATATGGGGACCATTGTGAAATGAAGGCTTGAAAATTGTTTTGAATCCATTCGACGATGTGCTGCTTCATGTGATCTGGTGCTTAGTCCTGCTAGAACACCCAGCACTCTAAATCAAATTACTTACCTGGCCAATGCTTCAAGAAAAATTATTCAGTTGAAAAATAACATATTTTTCAGAAACAATAATATAAAGTTGTTTATAAGCATTTGAAGAAGTTTCAACACGACGACACAAATTACTGTCCGTGAGAACAAGGGCTTCGAGTTTATATCCAAGCCTTTCAAGTGGTCATAAACAGTTCAATTCGATAAATTCAACCTCTCGCCGATTTCACGTATTGTTATTCGCCGATTTACATCAACTAATGTCTTTATCAGCTTCAACCGGCATTCCGGAAAGTGGTTCATCTTCGGCATCAAAATTGCCGGATCGAAATTTTGCAAACCAGTACTGTTAACATATCATCCTAAACACATCGGTTAGTTTATTTCTGGCTTGAACAGCATTTTTACTTTTTCTAAAGTAAAAAAGTAAAATATGATGAAAATGCTCATTGCATTTAAAAGGGCATCCTTTAAAAACTACTGTGTAGAATGAATTGAACTTTTTCACACACAAGCCTTGCTATATCAGCTCTCAAAATATATAATGATTATGCGGCTTAAGTGTGTAGTTGGGTTCGAAAAAATACAATTAAATCCTCTGTAGGGAAAACAACCTCATAACTTAGTCTATTTCTAAATAAAGAACGTAACCCTCTCACCGGAAGATCCTTCAACTTTATGGACAATAAACTGTAATGAGGAAACCCAATCCTCCCACACTAATCCTTTTTTCCAACCGACAAAACCCAAATTAAATCATTATTCATTTCAATTTCTCGATCCCGCTTCCCGATAGGAGTTCAACCAAATACATTGTTCGCGGTCAAGTTTTGGGTCAATTAAACGAATTCCTACGGCAGGTGCCTACACCAAGGGCATCTGCTTCCTTCCGGTGGTCGCTATCTTCTGAGACATCTTGATCTTATCTGGGACGGGTCGTAATTAGAGTCGCACTTCGGTTGGGACCGTTATTCAAATTGGGTTTTTCTCGATCGGCGGTTGGCTTGGCGGTTTTTCCGCGAAGGGTGAACGCCTACGTCGTAGAATACTGTGATACGAAGCAACAAATTTAGAAATACCACAACTTGTTCGAACCAGTGGACGAGTGATGCTGGGAAAAATGAAATATATACAATGGACTTCCAACAAGAAGTTTCGTTTTGTAATTTGCACCATTTCGAAGTCTTATGTAAATATTTCAATATTAGTCTTCTACATATTTAATTTCAAAAAATTATATTTAATAATTATAACTTCAGGAATTAAATTAAATTGATGTCATATAAGTACCAATTATTTCAAACGATATATAAAATAAACATTCATTATAAGACATCCAAACGATATAACAAAATCCAATAAATAAAAATTGTAAACAAAAATCCTATAAATTAAATATTTTGAGTAGACAAAATTTTGTTTCTGCTGATCAATCTTATGAAAACAAATATCTTTCAAAAATGTTCAACATAATATTAAGAATTTCATCATAAAACTTTAGATCAAGGGTAAACCACAGAATTATTATTTGTAGTTAACCTTAGACTCCATTTAAATTTTTCAGTATTCATTTACCAGAAGTTTTCTAAATTGTTGAAGGATGAGTAAATATTTGTTGTTGATTGATGTTATATTTTATTGAATATGAATTATTTGAGTACTGACGAAGCAAAGCCTCTCTTAAAACTTGTTTTTCAATAATGTTTTTACATATCTTGAGATTTTATAGAAAGTAACTTAGTTAGATATCCAATAATATTGAATATTCTGAGTAAGATAGTTTTATGATGAAATTCTTAAGATTATGTCAAACATTTTTGAAAGATATTTGTTTTCATAAGATTGATCAGCAGAAAGAAAATTTTGTCTACTGAAAATATTTAATTTATAGGATTTTGGTTAACAATTTTTATTTATTGGATTTTGTTATATGATTTAGATGTCTTATAATGAATATTTGTTTTATATGTCGTTTGATATAAGTGGTACTTATATGACATAAATTTAATTTAATTCCTGAAGTTATAATTATTAAATATAATTTTTTGAAATTAAATATTTAGAAGGCTAATATTAAAATATTTAAATAATTTTATATATCTCCTATCAGGTGTTAACTTCTATTTATGTTATTTCGAAGTCTAGTGATAAAACTGACAGGGGTATTCCATTCGACATGAAGGTATATAGATTATGTTTTGGTCATCACTAAGCCCTTTTTCATTCTGCTATAACAAAATAAATCAATAAAATTGAAATTGTCTAGTTCGAGGTTTGTTAATATGGTTCAACCACTTAAAGTTGTGGGTCCAATATGATATACATCAGGTGGGTCATTACAAATTCGTATTTTTGAACGGCGTTAAATAAAAGCCTAATAAATATTTTTTCAAAATTATGAGTTTATCAGAAAGGTTGAACCTGGACATTTACCAATAAGAAGAATATCATTCAATTTGACGACTGGCCATACAGTACCTCATCCAATCTACCAAATTTTTCAGGCCATTGTTTGTAGCTCAATCTCAGAAAGGGTAACTATGATTTCGTATTTTAAGCCAGCAATCGTTTCTGGATGGTTACCGTAACTCTTTTCCTTAACGGATACCCACAAAAAATAGTTCATCGCAGTCAAATCACCAAATGTCGTCCTGACCTTCGTTTTGAATTTTGGGAAACAAAAATTGGTTGAGACTATCACGGTTGCGTTCTCCATTAACTGTGACGGCGGCTCCTTACTCATTCTCGAAGAAGAACGGTCCATCAATCATGAGTTTCGTCACTAAAGATGATTTTTCTGGGAAAATGCTCATCTTCGGCCGTGCGATAGTTAGCACATTGAGAGAAGTGGAAACGCATAAGATGGTAACGAGGTTTCTATTCTTATCCTAGTTGAACTTTGTGAACCTTCATACTGGGGTCTCTATGCGAAATTCCCATCAGAAAAGTGCGAGAAATGTTCAGTTCTTGAGCACAAATTACCGTAAGGGTATTTCATTTCTATTGAAGTTTTCACGTGAATTTCTAATAGTTTGTGCAGAAGATTTACCACCTTGGAAATAAGTATTTGCCAGTTTTTTTCAAGTGTAAATCGAAACATTTCGTTAAGATGACCCATTGGTATCTATTTGCTCGTTCAGGAGAATCTTCTGGGAATTATATTCTAGTGTTAATAGTGACACTTCACATTCGATTTGAATAATTCCGTTATTCCGTTATTGAAATTATGTTCACATTCTATTAGATGGTTGGCGTATGTTGAATGTGTGGACTTAGAAGTGTTGAACTTTTTTGATGTTCGTGTATTCGTTTCTTGAACAATCAGTCGGTCGGACGAATATAAGCCATTGGGCAAACCCTGCGTGACAACTTATAGATTCCTGATTTATAATCTTTGTACAAAGACAAAAACAAAAAGTGGACAAGTCAATATTCTGAGCGCAACCCTATGACAGATTGATTTACCGCGGTATAAGGTGAGATGTATTACTCTTGATTTTACGCGAACACCTCTCTGTATTAAAAACATATGCGGCATCCTTCCCACACAATCCCGATATTCTGATATAAGGAAAGTCACAAAACTCCGTTGAATGTATCTGCTGAAATCGTAAATGACACATGCTGTCAATCAAGGCCGCATGCTCGCTGGCCTAGCCAGAACTAACACAATCAGACTTAATTTGCACGGAATTGAATTTTTGTTGAAAAGTTCATCCTCATACTACCAGAAAAAATGTAATTTTGAAGATACCCTACATATGTTGTTGGTTGAAAGTATCACCTGTTTGTAATGAAGTATTGAAAGTATTTTAATCGATTCCGAAATCACGGATAAGTTTTTAACATCTTTTCTATGTAAACTTAATTCACAAATTATGAATGAAAAGTATATATGGCGCATTCGCCATTTAGTAATACTAGGACACCTGACTTGATACATTTTGAAAAAAATTAGTAGTAGAATAATATGAAAAGTTCAATGAATAGATATTATAAAATTTCTTTATTTCAGAAGTTTTATTTAGTTGTTTGTGAAGTGTGCATTATTTGTGATTATTCAATTTGATATGAAATTAGAGATTACCCCAAAATTTAAGCAAGATTTGAATGAATAGAAATCATATTTAAAATTCTTAAACTGTTATTTTTAATAGAATCGATTAACTTTTTGTACTGGGTGTTTTTTTAGAGTGATATAACTTAATATTCGAAATAAAAACAAATTAAATTAAGATAATTTTATGACATTTATGTTTCAAAAATAATTTCCGGCATATGTCCACCACGACTTGCTTTGGGGAACCGCATTCGACCAGACCAATTTTGAACCTCTTTTTTTGAGTAATTCAGGCCTTATTTCATTAATAACAGGAGTTATGTTGGCTTCCAAAGCGTCTATTTTTTCTGGTTTATCAGCATAAACCAATGATTTGATCATAACCCCAAAGAAAATAATCCAGTGGAGTTATGTCACATAATCTTGGAGGTGAATTAATTGGACCATTTCTCGAAATAATGCTATCGCCAAATCTTTCTTTCAATGAATCAATTGTTACGGTAGCAGGATGAGGTGTACCACCATCTTGTTGGAACCAAAACACTTCAGGGTCGATACCGTTCAAATTTTGAAATAAATAATCATTGATCATCGATCTGTAACGAGTACCGTTCACTGTAACATTAGCTCCACCATCGTTTTTGAAGAAATATGGGCCGATGATGCATCCAGCGTGTAAAGCACACCATACAGTGCATTTTTCAGGATGAAATGGAACCTGCAGAACTTCTTGAGGATTGTTCTCACTCCATATACGGCAATTTTTCTTGTTTAAATAGCCGTTCAACCAGAAATGAGTTTCATCACTAAACAAAATTTTACGATAAAAAAGTGGATCAACTTCAAGCTGTTCTAGGGCCCAATCAGCAAACAAACGACGTTTATTATGGTCAAGTGGCTTTATTTCTTGAACCAGTTCGATCTTGTATGGGTGTAGACCAGAATCTTTACTTAAAATTTTCTATGTGATGGATGCACAGAGTCCGACTTGTTGTGAACGTTAACGACTAGACAAATCTGGTTCATCATTAACAGTATGACTTACAGCAACGATATTTTCTTCTGTACGTACAATTCTTTGTCTTGTTGTTGTTGCATCGAGTAGAGAAAATGTTGTCCGAAATCTATCGATAATTCGACGAATAAGCTGGTCTGTTGGACGATTATGTAAACCATAAATTTAATGAAGTGCTCTATAAGTTTGGCGAATAGAACACTGATTTTGAAAATAAAGTTCAACAATTTGAAAACGTTGTTGTGGCGTGAGTCTTTCCATGATAAATTGTCAATGCTTACTGAACAGAAATGTCAAAACAACATTCTACCTCTTGTCAAATCACAGTTATCCCTATCAAAAGTTCTATCACTCTAAAATAAACAAAAAAAGCCATTATCTTATCCTAATACCAGAACCACAAGTTCTTAATCTGCTAGCCATTTCTTCAGTCTCCTTATATTATTCAACATTCCTCATGGCCTACCATCTGAAAATGAAAATTCAAATAATTGTCTATCTTGTCTAACTGATGATGCGATAGATCAACAATCCTTGCCCTGTGGAAATCAGACAACTCATTTCTTCGCATTTTTATACCTGTTTACACTAATTGATTGAATCAGTGGTGTATATTTTTGAGAACATATGAATTTAAAATAATAATCCTTCATATTTTATCACTCTTTCGTTATTGAGGATACATTGGCCCGAGATTCGTAGTCTTACTTTATTTTCAAACTGGTGTATAAATTGTATTTCATAGGTTTTTATGTATTTATGAAGTATTGTATTTGTGCAGAATAAAAAGTGTGGAATACCACAGGTAAGTTCTCTCGTATTTGCTCAAATTTTGGACTAATTTCACGAAAGATAGGTCAAATAATTTCAACAACTAATACTGAAACAATTTTCATACCCTCATATAGGATTTATCATGTTTTTTTAATACCAAAAACGAAAACAACCGATTAACGATTCCGGAGTTTATAAATCAAGTTATCATGAGTGCAATTGTGTATATCTAAGACAATCCGGAAAAGCCTTCACAAGGAGTTAAAATAAAATCAAGCATCATTTAGGCACCAAAAAGATAACTCTAATTTTGCGAAACATTTTTTCGAAACTAGTAATGTTATCCCAAAATTGGATCACCTCAAAATACTTAAATTCGAAAGGCAAAAAGTAGACATCTTGGAATTAAGGAAACCATTAAATAAGCAGACGGACCTGAGGTATTTCCCAATTTTGAAAGTTCTGGACAAACCGAACGAAGCCTTCTTTAAATTACTATATGAAAACGTTTAAAATACAAGTTGTTATACAACAATTTGAAATGTAGTCACTGTATCGTCGATGATAAAACTGTACTAGAAAATAAAGTAATTTATTATTTATTCCATTTATTCTGCTCATATATTATATTTTTATTATCTGAGATCTTGATCTGTGTGAGGATTTTGAAAGTTAGCGTATGGCGTAATTATTGGAAAGTTCTTATGATTTCACTACGCTTTCAAGCCCTTTTCGAGTCCGAACCAATTAATTCGATTCATACTCTAGGCTACTTGATAATTCTACAAAATTCATGAATTAAATTTGTATTTTTGCTCAGAGACTGAATAGAAGGGTGCAAAAATAGATCATTTTATTCCCTTATTGAAATTTATACTAACTGCAGAACGTAAACTACAAACTTTAGAGAAAGACAAACAGACTATTCAACCCCGATGCTATCAAATAAAGCTAAGGCGTATGTAATCCTGAAATATTGCAACGCTTCCTTCTATTTCCCGGCGCAAAAATTTTATAACGGATTACCCGAGGGTTACAACGTGGAATTTTTTATCGCACAAACGGAACCAGCCAATGGTTGCTTGGCCAACTTCCCTCCGTGTTACCTTTCAGGATCGATCCGTGGCCACATGACTAGCACCGTATAATTACCCACCTATTCTCCTCTGAATATTCACGGCCTAGGTAGGTACCTACGCGCGAGTTCTGTTGAAACAATCCGTCAGAAAACGCGTATGACGTATGTCTTTCGGGCCGGGGCACATAAAGCGCGATCACGCGAACTTAATTTACCTCCGCCATATTTATTTCGAACACGCGATGTCTTTTGTTCAACGTGTCATGGCGAAACGCTGGCCGCCGGTTTCTAGCCGGCCGTGAAACAAAGGAAGAAGGAAAAACAATGGCGGGAATGAGGCAAGAGCTCACCTTGATGGGAGCAATTGGCTGTTGGGTCATACTTGTTGTGCAACGAATGGAGGAAATTGAGAAAGGCGATCGGTAGATTTCGAAGGTTTTCCGCGGATTTCCTCACTTCACGAATTAAGAACACGTTGAAAGAGATATTTTCATTTCAGGATGTAATCTTGTATAATTAATTGTTTGAGGAATATTCTAAAACTATTTGATGAGGTCAATATAAGAAAGTTGTTGGAAATGAAGAGCTGCACTTATATTTCAAAATTCATTCTATGCCATGTGGGGCGGGCGAAGGATTAAAGAACACATTTTTACTTTATGATATAACCTCAATAATATGGTATCAGAAACTAATGACGTTTTTGAGTTTACCGATATTTATTTGCATTTATCAACTCATAATTAAATGCAATGTCATACCAAAGATATTTTGAGGATTTATGTACTTGTTTATAGGTAAATAATTAAATCTTGAATTCTTGCAATTGGTGGTGAAAAGACCAGTCACGAACCAGAAGATGCCAAGACATTAAGAATTGCCTACTCGTACTTTTTGAGTTTCCTAAGGCTACCAATTCAAAAATTGCTACCAAAACTATTTGCGATGTTCATCTGAATGGATTAAATATTATGAAAACACTCATATAAGAATATGTATATAAAACGTATAAAAACTGTAGAACACCCACCCCTAATAATATTGAAGTAGTAGAACGCAGTAGTTTCAAGGCTTTAAGTAATACTATGTATATATATGTATATGCCATTCAGGAAATCAATCCACTCCGTAACCTACCAAATGACCTTCTGTATGATTTTGAGTAGTCTTCAAACATTAGGAACGAAATTTATGAGTGAACCACACAACCTTCAAGTCCTCCAGCTTGTTGTTTTACAAGATCCGAACCATAATAAAAGAAAATACACAATCAAACCCCTAATGGATGCAATAAGGAATCTTCTCAAGAAAAACCTATGTATCGGGTGTTTTTTTTAGAGTGATAAAACTTTCGATAGGGATAACTGTGATTTGACAGAAGGTAGAAGCCATGTTGTTTTGACATTTCTGTTCAGTAAGCATTGAAAAATTATCATGGAAAGAATCACGCCGTAACAACGTTTACAAACTGTTGGAATTCATTTTCAAAATCAGTGTTCTATTCGCCAAATTTATAGAGCACTTCGTGAATTTTATGGTTTACATAATCGTCCATCAGAGCAGTTTATTCGTCGAACTATCGATATATTTCGGACAACATTTTCTCTACACGATGCAACAACAACAACAACAAGACAGTTCTTTGGAACTGTACGAACAGAAGAAAATATCACTGCTGTAAATCATAGTGTAAGTGATGATCCAGATTTGTCTATTCGTCGACGTTCACAACAAGTTGAACTCTGTGCATCCACGACATGGAAAACTTTGCATAAAGATCTTGGTCTAGACCCATACAAGATCCAACTGGTTCAAGAACTAAAGCCACTTGACCATAATAAGCGTCGTTTGTTGGCTGAATGGGTCCTAGAACAGCTTGAAGTTGATCCACTTTTGTATCGTAAAATTGTGTTTAGTGATGAAGCTCATTTCTGGTTGAACGACAATGTAAAGAAGCAAAATTGCCGCATATAGAGTGAAAACAATCCTCAAGAAGTTCTACAGGTTCCATTGCATCCTGAAAAATGCACTGTACAGTGCTTTATACGCTGTAGGCATCATCGGTCCATATTTCTTTAGAAACGATGCTGGAGCTAATGTTACAATGAATGGTGCTCGTTACAGATCGATGATCAATGATTATTTGTGTCAAAATTTGAATAGTATCGACCCAGAAGTATTTTGGTTCCAACAAGATGGTGTTACACTTCATGCTGCTATCGTTACAATTGATTTATTGAAAGAAAGATTTTGCGATAATATTATTTCGAGAAATGGTCCAATTAATTGGCCTCCAAGATCATGCGACATAACTCCACTGGATTATTCTCTTTGGGGTTATGTCAAGTCATTGATTTATGCCGATAAACCAAAAACAATAGACGCTTTGGAAGCCAACATAACTCGTGTTATTGATGAAATAAGACCTGAATTATTCTAAAAAGTGGTCCAAAATTGGTCTGGTTGAATACGATTCCTCAGATCTTGTCGTGGTGCACAGACGGAAATTATTTTTAAAACATAAATGTCATAAAATTATCTTTCAAATAAAAAAAATTGGCTTAAATCTTAATTTCAATGTGTTTTATTTCAAAATGAAGTTCCATCACTCTAAAAAAAGCACCCCATACATAAAAAATGTATTTTATACTAGTAGAAAGATGGAAATTGTTAGTCATTTTATAAGCAATAATTATATTTTCTCTTTCCTCTCTCTACTATTGAAACATAAAGGTAGTTTTCAAAATTTGATAATTCCAACCTTCCATGCATTATCAATCAGAAGAACCAACAACTTAAATTAATGACGAAAATGAAAGTAAATGCATTTGTAGTAGATTGCACGTAACCACAAACACGTTTTCAAATTATTAATTGTAATATAATTTTATCAATATATTATATTATTATTATTGCTTCAGCGAACAATACACATGTTTACACTATAAAAATTGTTTGACGGAGTGTTCGCGGGCTCTTTCATTTTGAAGTGCTGAAACCCAGACAAACTCTAATTGAAAAGTGCCCAGCGCTTATCAACAGAAATAATGCTGTTCTGTAACACGATAATGCAAGACAGAAATGATCAAGACCGACCTTGAAAATTAATAATTAATTTGGATACGAGGTGAATTCGTGCCCATTATAGCACTATGGAACATTGATTTTGATCGTTGTAAAATTTGAATAATCTGGATTATGTTCAAAATAGCATCTCCAGATATCTTTTTTAAGGGCCAATTAATTTTTATCGACTATGCATCGAGAATTTGCATACAAGATGTGCGCGAACTTGACGAGTAGTCGTTACATTATTGATGGAACAAAAAATGGTTGAAGAATTACCCATTTGAATGTAGAAGGATTACTATTATTTTGGGTTGCTTAAGTTCAATTCAAAAAAAGTGACCAAGTGATGCAGGTTACTGAATATCTCCAAATAGAGTGAAAGAATCATCAAAAAAATATATAATGAAATCAAATTTCAAATTTTTTTAGAATTAAATTGAATAAATGTCTTTAGAACACACTGTGGTAATTTAGTAGACATACTACAGAATTAATACTTATTACACAGCACCCAAGAGACTGAAAGTAATTCTAAGTAATGAACTGAAAAATATTAAATAAATACTTGAGGAGTACAAAATTTTGCTTCATTCCTTGTTTCATAATAACTGAATTCCTTTCTGAAAATGCGAAACATAACGTCAAGAACATCTTCAAAAACAACTTGCTCAAAATAAATTCTTTTAAAAAAATTCGTAAAACATGTAGAACATCTCAAAAAAAATATATTCAAAAATAATTCTAAATTGCTTTAAAGGAACTTAGCAATTCAAAATTATTACAATGTTACCGTTGTTACAACGATAACATTGTAATAATTTAAATTTCTTTTTAAAGATGTTCTACATGTTTAGGAATTTTTGTAAAACAGGGAACGAAACAAATTTTTGTTCTCTTCAAGTGTTTATTTAATATTTTTTAGTTGACAATTTATATTTCTTTGAATTTCTTTCATTCTCTTTGGTACTGTGTAATAAATTTTAATTATATATGTTTACTAAATTGACACAGTGTGTTCTACAGATATTCATTTAACTTAATTCTATAAATTTTTGAATACAAATTTTTTTTAATTTAAAATTTGTAGGAGGTTAACAGAATCAATCTGTAGAATATTTAAAATTTTGTAATAATCCTTCTATCAAGGAAAAACCTCTTTTTATTACCATACAAAATCATTTGAAGGTTAAATTATGAATTTAGATAAGCTCCACTCGTACTCATATTATTTGAATTGACTGCTACGACTTGATAACTTTCACAGTAATTTAGACAATATTTTCTACTTCAATGCTCGCAATAACGATATTGAATTATAGTGTTTTCTGTGAAGGTTACATATTTTAACCATTTGAGCATTCCTTATTCTCAACTTCCTAACGTCATATTGCAATTGTTTTTTTTTCTATTCTCGTTAATATGATAGAAGTTATTGATATTCCTCTTTTCTTCTAGATATTTTAATTATTATTCATTATAGGTGTATATTTCAACATGGACCTTTCTACTACACCATCTGTTTCTGTTGAACAAAAACTTTATTTGGGCATTTTTGTGTGTATGACGGACCACACACTACCCAAATTTATATATTCAAACCGATTAATTGCGTTTAATCTCTACATAATATAATTTTCAAAAAATATTGAATGAAAATGTCTTGGAAATAATGTTTCTATAAAAGCATATATATAGAATTCTCAGATATCAATAACATTCAAAAATAAATAGAATTCTATAAAAATACAGAATACTAATTAAAGTCAAATAATATACTTAGCCGGTTAGACAAATATAATATAATTTTCATATATAAATATTATGGATAACAAATTCAGTTCAAAAAATACCATATACCAATTTGAAAAATATAGCACATTCTCTAGAACTGCGCTTGAAATTCTCGTCCATAATCATAAATCGCCTTTTTTTTGAATAATAAATAAGAACAATTAATAAAAATATCACATATTTTATTTCTATATAAAATGATGAAGCCGAAAGAAGAATATAAGATAGAATGTTTCAGCGAAACTCAAAACATTTGTCAATTCTATTGAAAAATTTTGAGTTTAGCTGAAACATTCTGCCTCAAACATTGTCTTATATTCTTTCAAATTCAAATTGAGATGTGATAAATTTTTATTAGTTGTTCTCGTTTATTATTGAAAACAGTCGATCGGCGTTATTGACAAGAGTTTCAAACACCGTTTTAGAGAATACGCCATGTTTTTTTATTTATATGAAGAATTTTGTGGTGTAGAATATTTTTTCATATTGTTGATATGAAATTTCTGTATCAGGTAAGTTATTCAGTTAGTTTCATTCAATATCCTATATTTTCTCTAGATTCTTTCATATTCCTGAGTGTTGTATGATACTTCATAATTCTATTTGTCTACTTAAATAGAAACAGTGTTTCTAAGACAATTTGTTTTGATTTTTCTTCGAAAATTCAATCTTTTATAGGTTACAGAGAATTATTCTGTTTAAATATTTACATTTTCAAATATTCCTCCTTTCAAGAGATATAACCTTCGAGTTTGTATTATATTATAATCAATCGTGATGCTGCAATATATGTATATATAGATGGGAAATAATAGTTAGCATATTTAGCACCAGTTTGAATATTTGGGGTTGAGACAGTAAGAAGAAATTTCTTTAGCAACTTTAATTTGACCTATAATTTTTCAAAGTATACTGCATAGAGAATGGTTTTTCAGCAATCCAAGTCTCCATATTCTGCTGTGCTAAAGTATTATTTATTTTTCATCTTTGCACATCCTATAATCCAACAAAAGACAGTTTGTTCAAATTATTTTGAAATTTGCCATATTAAATCAATATCATAGTAGTACTGTATTCGAACTAACTAATTCCTATCAGCAAAAACAACATTATCTCGTGAGCATGTGAGTTTTTTCAGTGCAAGTTGTTTCTGTGAAATATTGGATGATTTCATATAAACTTAATTTAGTGTAGAAAAATGTATAATTATGAAATGCTGTCGCTATACTTCCATCGCCAGAATGAAATTTTTAACGTAGTGCTCTCTTTTGGAAATCGCATTAAGTGGTACAGATATTATGGTACCACTTAACGTGATGGTAAATAAGATAACTCAAGAATCATGTATGCAGACCGTCGCATAAATCAGATAATACCACAAACATTCCACATCATAACCATCAAGACTATGGTGTGTAAAACATAAATATTCAAAAGAATGAAGCTCTAATCTAAGATAACCCACCTTGGCTAATCCCCCAACGTTTAATGCTGAATCGCAAAGAAGTGCTAATGATACATATTTCATTCCTCAGGTGGGCTTAATAACATTTATATGATACCCGCCGCATTTCTCAAGCCTTATCAAACATATGATACTGTGAAATATAATTAAATGATAATTAAATCATTATGCATCTGATACGTAGAGAAGGCAGCTATTTGTCTTTCCGATTTATACTTACGTTTGATATGTCGCAGGTATCTATCTTGTACGTTTTAATTGCGCCCGGTTAAAATGTGGCGGAAAGAGTTAATTTTGTGAATTTATTGGAACGATCGATCTAAAGATATAATAAAATACTGTGAAATCCCGAGAAGTTGGAATGCACTCGTTTGTCGGCGCGATTAAATTTATTGTCGACTGGAACAGGTCCTTTCTATGTCGTTTACATTGTCTTTCATTCCTAGAGGAAAAATGTTCGTACACAAAGCACTATTGAGGAAAGCCCGTAGCGGAATTGAAGGATTGAGAAGGTCTATCTGAAAGCGATATAGAAATTTAATTTGCTTGTTATTGTTAATGGTAAGTGAACTGATCTCTATGACAACAATTTTTGATAAATTAGTATGTAATATTTCTGTTTCGTAGTACATATTCACAAAATAATGAGCCCTCCTCACGCTTAGGTATAATTATATATTACGTAGGGTAAGGAAATTGATTACCTAAAAAGCCCCCGCAGAACAATTCTTTTTATCGCTTAGTTAGCACGACTGTCCTCTATACTCACGTGACGTTTATGCGTCATCTCTCCTTCAGTTTGTTTACAGCGCTTCATTCTGTAAGTTCACTTCATGTGTGTTTTCCGATTTCTACAAATATCGAAGAAATCATCTGTCCAAAATTTTACCTTTTAAATGGAACTTCATAGGCTGAAGCGTTCATAATGTTACGTGAGGTCTACGGTGAATCGGCTTTATTAAAAACATGTGGATATGAGTGCATTCAAAAACAGCCGGGATATGGTGAAGATTTGTTGTGATTTGAAAAGCTTTTAATTCAGAAAATTCTGTCTTTTTGGGGAACCTTACAGAAATGGGCGGCATATGAACGATGGCAAAATATCTCAAAGCACAAGATTGTAGGTATGTCTACGTTATGCCTCGGTTTGTACTGCCTAGCCTTGTAAAACCATTGGCAGTGATTATCGCAAAAAGATGCAAATTCAAAGAAGGGGAGAAGAAACCAACCAACTATTGACCCATCTCTGTTTTTCGAAGTCTCTTAAAGGTAATACAGATGGTCATAAAGAACCTGACTTCCTTCAAAGGTACATTATAGTAGGTATGGAAGAGCATAGTTTTCAATATACTAAATCAACAAATACAGCAATATCAAGTATATTGGTGGACGTTGTAGATGGCGTCATTAGAAATGAAAGGTGAAGGTTGGTTGCTTGGCAGTTCAGCAAGGCATTCCATTCGATCGATCATAAGGAATATGCGAAAATTACAATGTTATTGAAGCAGAGAAGTTGTACTGAAAATAATGTAAATCTATCTGTAGGATACGTTCCAGAAAAGGGTTGTGGGAGGAAGATGCTTGGTCTGTATGAAGTATGAAGTTAGGGAACCATATTGGTACTCATATTATTTCTCTCGCATATTAATGATTTACCATCAAATGTTCTATCAGATGGCAAAGTCCTCTGTGTTGATGATACCTCTTGCCTGCTTGTCGGTGCTGATAAAAACGAGCTCCAAGTGAGATCATAGGTTACTTTGGAGCAGGCCCAACAGTGGTCTCTAGCCAACGACTTTAAGATGAATGGAAGAAAAACTCTATACTCCACTTTTGAGATTCACCCTAAAACAGATACAGGCCTGAAATTTTTGGTATTCTCCTGCAATTCGATACAGGGTTCTGGCTGCATAAAGGGAATCTGATCAGAAAACTGTAAATGGCAACTTATAACATTAAAAGAACCAAGCAAGTTACAGGCAAGGAAGCGACTAGACTTACTTACCAGTGTTTGCTTAAAGTTTGGGAGATATACACATTTGAATCAATTGGTAGATTCTATGTATTGGGCTCACAAAAATAAGATATTTTCTGCACACATATTTCAGGAATTACTTTTAGATTATTATTTATTTTTCAGCTTACGTTACGGAAAAATATATTAGTCAAATAGTCCATAAAAATGTCTGCTATTCTATGGCTAAACTCCCAGAAAACTACTGGATATAAATCAATGAAATTTGATACAAAATTTGATATCATCCAGTATTAAGTTTTCTTTTTTCAGCTGATTGGAATAATTTGGAGAACAACAGAACTGAATTCTTATTGAATGTGGAACAATAGTAGAAAACACTAATTAAATAATATTGATTTTTATTTATTATTATGATTTCAACACATGACGCCTGTCCCTAGATTATAGCTTGTTGGAGTGCTTTTAAAAAAAACTAGTCATTCAAACAACTAGCTAATAAATAGAAATATATGTGTATTATTTAAATAATGTACAATAGATTTTTATCAAGTAAATGTCAATAAAATTCGAAGTAACAGATTATTTTTTGAAGCAACTTTCTACTCTTAGTAGATCTTGAACTTTAAAAAAGCGATGGTGAAATTAAAGAATAAAAATAGTAAGAACTGAAACGCTTTGATGGAAAAATGGTAGCTAAGTATTACTGTGAAATTTGCAGCATTATCTAGATCGTAAAAAAACAATAATAACAATGAATACCCTTGAAAGAAGTTTACAAGGTGCAACATATAAATTGAGAGGGCGTATCAGAAACAGCGTTAATAAAGTCTTATGTGAATTGAACTCGTATGTCATTGTTTACGAAAGTGGGAGTGACGTTTGTGACAACACTGACTGAGTAAATGTACAGCAATAAATTGATTGGACATAATTGAATTATTCAGTTAAATGAAGGGCGTTCAGCGTTCAGCCTTTTACGTGGAGAATAACAAGTAACACATAAAAGCTGTTTCTGCAATAAGTGGCTGAATGCGGGCAAAAAAATTGGTTATTTTACATCAAATGTATTATTTCCTAACCAGAATATTTCTATTGTCTGCTCATTTTTTTTGGCCTTTCCTATGACGCGGTCTTGGATTCCGAAAATCGGTGAGCCTGATGGGCTCACATTAAATGTTATTTATTTGTTTTATTTTTCACTTGATAGAAGGAATATTACAAAATTTGAATATCAAAACAAATTAAAATATGTTTATCTTCTACAATTTTAATTTCGAAAAATTTTTTATTCAAAAAACTTTTAGAATTAAATTAATGTCTAAGAACATCTAAGACATTAATTTAATTCTAAAAGTTTTTTGAATAAAAAAATTTTGAAATTAAAATTGTAGAAGATAAACATATTTTAATTTGTTTTGATATTCAAATTTTGTTATATTTCTTTTATCCAGTAAAAGGCCTTTCTATTTTATTTTATATATAATATATAATTATATTTTGGCTTCAAAAAATCTCATTATGGAATGCAATGAATTTAAATAAGCCTTAAAAATAACTCACACAATGTCCGATCAATAAAAATCAATTGCTTTCGGAGCAAAATACTTGGAACTCTTTCACATATGAATTTCTATAAATTTAAAGAATTTTTTGATACCACTTCATGAACATTTTATAGGATTCTTCTTGCCCTGTGCGGCCTGCTTTATCAAATTGCAGAGTCACATGTTTTAGGTTGACAATCGCTGAATTCTTTTCAATTCAAGATTGAATTGTTCAATCCAGTTGTTCACTGTCAAGGTCTTCATTTACAGTACCTGAGTTTTTTGATTTTGTTAGAACATAGATCAATCTTGAATTATAAAGTTGATCTGTGTTTCGAAACATTCATTTACACGTGGTGCGTTGTTGATATATGTTAGTTTTTTGATTTTGATATGTGGAATATTATTTAGGACCGAAGAAGGGATTGCTCAGAATTATATTTGTTTTTTGAAGATATAGTGCACGTTTTGAGAGATTTCTGAATTAACTTATTCGAATATTTAAATATATTAAATATTTCGAATAAATTATATTCTTTGAGGAGTCCGTAAAGTGTGTTCATGTTTTTAAAAGGCAATTGGTGTCCTCAAAGGTAAGACCAGAAACAAAATATTGTCTCCTTTAAATATTTATTTATTAATTTTAATGATTTTCGTATATCTGTAGGTTTATTTTTTCCATTTGACATTATATATTGAGTTTTGATTATATACGTCTATTAAATGTAA
Source organism: Megalocaria dilatata (assembly GCA_034642435.1). NCBI lineage: Eukaryota > Metazoa > Arthropoda > Insecta > Coleoptera > Coccinellidae > Megalocaria > Megalocaria dilatata. The sequence goes on along the minus strand of CM067857.1, from coordinate 36,558,990 downwards.
GCGGTGCTTTTTTTAGAGGCTAATTCAATTCTAAAAGTTTTTTGAATAAAAAATTTTCTAAAATTAAAATTGTAGAAGATAAACATATTTTAATTTGTTTTGATATTCAAATTTTATTTTTCAATGCCCAATTAGATTGTTTCTATGTATTGAGTCTTTTTAATACCGAAAGGAATGAGGAAAAAGTATGAAAATAAAAGAATATATTTATAGCGTAAATTTGATTCAAAATAAAACAGAAATGACAGGGTGGTGTCACATGAAGAATTCTATATATTCCTACCATACTTAGGGTCCATCGTCATTATAACGAAATGAGTTCTTAAAAATATCTCCCCCTTTTTCTCATCCATAGTAATAAGGTTTATCAGATCGGACCGAAATTTCTTCTTGGCAAATAATTCGAAATGAGTTGATTTTTTTTCTGAAGTTATTAGGCTTTACTATTGGAATTAAATGATAATTTAATCTTGAATTTCCAAGACCGTGACATAATGATTTAATTCCATCTAAGTAAGTAAAATGACCACACTTAAGGACATTTTTTAAAATATTTTTAAGTGTTATTAAAGTTACAGAATCAAAAATATTGAATTTATCTACCCACGACTCGTTTTTTAATAATCAAAGCTGAAGAGGTAGAAATATTATTGACATTTTTTATTTTCATTTCTATATGGAAGGTTGAGTTGAGTGAATGTCATCAAAAATTTATTGCAATATTTTTCATTGAATTCGGGCTCTTAAAAAATTCAAGTTTAATTATTTTTTTCTGACATTCAATGTCGGGATATATGTGTAACTGTAACAAATTTTCCAACATTTCGAAAACCTTCAATTGATGGAGTATACTGACAATATCATATTAACTTTCGGAAATTTTATTATGATAATCAACCGCAGAAAGAAACTTATATGAATTATTCAAAATAGATAAACGATATTATGAAGCGTGCCTTGATAGTCTGATATGAATAGATTTGTTTCAATTTTCCAGGCTTTTTGTTGTTGATTATCGTATCAGTAGCATTTTGTTGCCTGATTAAATGAGAATGCCCTGAAAATTTACTTATATTCTGAATAAACGTACATATGAGGTGTGTCCGAAAAGTGTCCGAACTGAGTTCACATCTTCGCATCAGAGCGCTCGAGCGGCCTCTGTGGGGTATGAGCATAACTAGTAGTTCTTCACAAACTCTCAGAATATATTATTACCAGCTATATTATGCGCAGCTTGTGCTTATGTCCAATGTGTTTTTTCTGAGCCAAGTGAAGGAAATGCGGATTATTTTTTTCCATTGTGAGGGTGTTGTCCACAACGAATTTGCTCCAAAACATCAGAAGATCAACAAAGAAAATTATGATGAAGTTCTGAAAAGATTGCGTGATGCCATGAGAGGTAAACGACCTCGTTTCTGGTCAAGTGGTAACTGACTTCTTCACCACGATAATGTGTCAGCTTATTCATCTAACTTTGTGTGGCAATTTTTAGCGAAACACAATATTGGGCAGCGTCGCCAGCCTCCTCACAGTCCCGACATAGCTCCCTGCGACTTTGGGATGTTCCCAGAATTGACAATGGCTCTATAGGTCATTCCAAAATCTATCTTCGAAAACTGCTTTAAGATGTGGAAGCACCGCTGGGATGATGTGGTTCAATCAAATGGGGACCACTTCGAATATTACCCTTCGAAAGTCTGGATGGCGAAGATAAAGGGGATATATTTCAGACACACCTTGTATTCACGAATTTATTTGCAGAAAAGGCAGTACTGCAGACCGAGAATATCAAAGAAAGTTTCTAAATATTAGTGTATGAAACAATATATTTTATCAACATTTTTAAAATTTTCTCACTAAGAATATGATATACACCGCGTTTCGTTAACAAATCATCTTCAACTGTGTAGGACCATGCCCTAATCGTCATAGACACCAATGATGAGGTAACTATGGTAACAACATGCAGTATTATATCTGTCATTCATGTGTATATTAATTAATCAAACCAACATAAGTACCTACAGTTCTTTTTTAGCTTTTATTAGTAATATTCATCGTAAACGTACAGTCAGACGCGTTATGCAAGTTAATCGCCGAAGCCAAACTCCGCTTCGAGCAACATTCGTGCGGAAAAGTATCATTTTCCGCACTTGTTAGGAAAATATCCATTTGGACAGTCTGGAATTTGGGTTGTCTATATAACTAGTGTTTCCTTTATATGGGATGGGGCAGATTGGAGGTGCGTTTTTCAACTGATAATACGGGTGGTGGGTGACATCATTCGATTCAGGAGAGTTGACCGTTGGTAAGTTACAGGGGTAATTTGGACAAGAGAACAACGAGTAATCGCAATTTAAAATCGGGCGAGTCAGTTATTGTTGTATAGCGACGCTTTCTTCAACGCTTTAGTATTGTTTGAAATAGTTCAGTTTCAAAAGGTGACGATGAAGTTATGGGTACAGACGCGATAACGTGAGTAGTGCATCCAGAACCCGATAGGTGAGGATACCAACTTCCTTAGAAAGGGCGAAACATGCAGTAATTCAAAGTTCGCAGTACTCTGTTCAAAAACGGGATACATCAATGTTCATATATTGTCGTCGTACCATATAGTTGTATGCAGAGAAGTTCTTTATATTTTCAAACTTTAATACAATTAGATTTAAATTTTGCCTGAGGAAATATCCTAGATGCTTCACTGGTGGGTGTTTAAACGACGTGTTTTTTCTAAACTCCAAGATATTGAAAATTCCTTCGAATTGTTTTTGATTCTGTTATTGTTTATTAATACTTATCTGGAATTAATATTTCTTTATCGCCTCGTGACCGCTGCAACTAGGGGGTTCCATCAGCTTTCCGACTTGTAAATATGTCTAGTACATACTGAATTGTTTCAGCCGTTACTATTTGGTAGTTGATCATAATTAAAACAAATTGAAGAAATTACTATGTTTCACTACCAATAAAAATATATTTTACACATTTTCTTGTGACTCGAGTTTCGGGAAATGAACTATCCCATCATCAGACAACTGAAGACCTAACAGTGGTACAGAGGTATTTAAACAAAAGTGATAAATATTTTGAATATTTCAATAGATAACACCTAATAGTGGTACAGAGGTTTACAAGCGGAACGTGATAAAAACCCGGTTAAAAAAGAGGGGCCTTCTAACAGATATCGGAATGTCGGCAATCGACAAAGAAGGTTATTAGACAGATGGTACCCAAATATCTCAAATAATTTTTTTGGGGTTACATAGCTCCATACAGTTATTCATTATTTTTAAGTTATTTTGTTGTACATCTCAAATATTTGGATTTACATAGCTTCATACAGTCATTCATAATTTTTAAAATTATTTTTATTGTGAACGAATTTGAAAATTTTAATAATAAAGTTTCTTTTCATTTGAATCTACATCTAAAATTTTCTTAAGATTTTCTTTTGTCGAAAGGAATTACTAATTTCAAAAGAATGAGTGGCAAAAGTTGAATTTTTTTTACTTTTCATTAAATTAATTTTATGTTCGTTGAAAAAGGTTTTAAACAGATGTTACTTTTTGAATATCTCAAATATTTTCGACTTACATAGCTTCCTACAGTCATTCATTATTTTTACATTATTGTTATTGTGAACTAATTTGAAAATCTCAACAGATTCTAGATAATCGAGTTTCTTCCCTTTTGATTCTACATGTAAAATTTTAAGATTATCTATTGTGGGAAAGGAATGACCGTTTTCTAGACAATGAGGGCCACTCATTGTCTAGCTTGTAAACCTCTGTACCACTATTAAGTGTTATCTATTGAAATATTCAAAATATTTATCACTTTTGTTTAAATACCTCTGTACCACTGTTAGGTCTTCAGTTGTCTGATGATGGGATAGTTCATTTCCCGAAACTCGAGTCACAAGAAAATGTGTAAAATATATTTTTATTGCTAGTAAAACATGGTAATTTCTACAATTTGTTTCAATTATGTCTAGTACAGATAAACTTATTAAAATATTAAGGCAAGAGCTCTCATCGCAGATTTTTAATCTGAAGGAAGAATTGAATATAGTTAAGAAGAGTATTCAGGACGAAAGAAAAGTACCAGACCTTGAATAACTTTGGTGGAGGAGAAAATTTCAAGGTTAGAATCTGTAATATTGGCTCTGAAGAGAATAAATATTTGGAATTATATAGTTGTTGTTGGATTAGAAGTAGGTGATGATTATTCGGGCAGTCACGTGATTGCCCAGCTAAATAAATTACTTGATGTCGATTTGTCGGTGAATAATATCAACAATGTATACAAATTGGGTAAAAGCTCGAGCGCACCAGTAAAAGTTGAATTTTAATCATATCTTATCAAAAGAAAAATCTTAGAAAAAAGAAGTAAGCTAAGAGGGACAAAAATTTATATAAACGACGATCTTTGTTTGGAAGATAGGGTCAAACAACAAACCCTGAGAACATCCGAGAGGCTAAAAAGAAGGGATATAGTGCTTATATGCAGAATCAGGATCTTTTTGTAAACGTTTTACATATGGTGACCTGCATGGCAGAACGCCGGGGTGGAGGTGATTTTTGACCGGGATGATCATTTGGAGACTACGGTGTGTGCACTGAGTGCGGATTCCAAAAGTGCCCCTGATACCCCTAACGCAGTGACAAGGACGAAACAGCTGAACAGAGATCTGGAGGGCTTAGTTGGTACACAAGCGAGTGAACGTGAGCGAATTGGGGAGCCGCTTCAGACAATTCTTAAGAATATTGGTGATTCGAACCGCAGATCCGATATAAAGAAAAGTTCATACTCTACCAATGATAGTGCTGCGAGATCTAATATTGGAAGGAACAAAAAATCTGGTATAATATTCTCTACCCCTCTTGACAAAAAGAGAATGAAAAAAAAATTTTCTCTCTTTTTGTTGAATTTTTTGTTTTTTTTTATTTCATTCTTTTTTTGTCGAATTTTGATTTTTTTTTACAATGGACCCCTATATTGAGGAGTACAGCAATAAGGATCATGACAGTTGAATTTGAGCAGATAATAGAATTAAACAGTTTCATGAGAGCAACACAACTTAAGATTGTTCGGATGAATGTCAGAAGTATTGCTAAAAATCTGGACCAGTTCCTCATTCTGATAGAACAGCTTTCATGTATAGATCTTGACGGAGACGTTCGTGCTGCAAAATCCTAATATTTAGAACATTCCAGGGTATGTTGGTGTTTACAACTATGGCAAATATAACAGCCACGAAGGTGTGATGTGTTATATTAAGAACGAAATTGAATTTGAACACTGTATTGTTAGAATTGGAGATACTGATGCTCTAGAGATAGATTTCAAATTCTTCGGTAAAATGATTAAGTTGACCGCAATATATAGATCACCCAATTCTTCAAAAAATTTTGTTCATCGAAAAACTGCACCCATACCTCTCTTTATTCTTTACTTTTAGTTTTCAATGAGATTCAAGTTAAAAAACATTTGAGTTAGTCTCATTTAAAAAACGTCCTCCTAGTCTATCCTACTCTGTACTAGATACAGCCACTGTTTTTGGAGTGTATCAAGGATGAGATCAGCATACGTGATTTGAGGAATGCATCGAGAGATGATGGAAACTTAAAGTGAGTGAAATATTAGAAGTATATGTAGGTTCGGGCGGTTTTTTTTCAAAAATTGAAGTCAAATAAATGTTATTTTTCGCAGTTTAGGAACTCCTCTCAAGAAAAGAAAAATCTTGAGGAAATGATTGAAAAAGATTGAAAGGCTCCATCTTTATCACTCTAATCAGCATTGTTACATAATGGCAAAATGTGGAAAAAGTGGAAAAATAATATGCACTGGCGCCACTAAGATTTTACTCTGTTTTTTCCAATGGACTCGCATGTTCAAATTGATTCAATAATAATTTGTTCGTCATCTGTCTTTCATTAGAAAATCAACTAAATATACGCAAAATGTAGACATATGGGCCAAAAAACTTGATGAAAGAAAGCATTTCAGAGTAATTCTTCACGATAAATTCATCATTTGTCGGTTGCGTTCAACACTGGTCATTGAAAAGTTTGTTTTCCACTCTCTGAAAGAAACAATTTCATAAAATGAGTTTACCAATTGGAGATTGTGCGAGAATAGTGGAAGAAGACGGTGCACATCGTTGAGGAATAACAGATTCATGGTTTCCACAAGTCTTCAAAATCGCCATCTTACTGCTGTTGAAGTTCGAAATCGATTGATGGAGGTATGTCAGGTAAAAGTAAGTGAATGGACCTGAGATAGAACTTCTCAGAGAGCATCGAATTGCTCGTCTTTAATTTGCAGGAGATCATATAAACTGGTTAGAAGCTCAGTGGGCCCAGGTACTTTTCTCTGATGAATCCGGATTCAGCATTCTAGGAGCTGATGGTCGTTGACGCGTTTATGGACTTCCAGGAGAAAGATACCCCAATGCCTGTATAGAGGAGCGTGTTCCATTTGGTAGAGGATCTGTTAATATCTGGAGAGGTGTGTCCTTAGAGGGCCGCACAGTGTTGGTTGGATCTTTAACAGCACTAAGGTACATAGAGGAAATTCTTATGGACCATGTTTTACCTTATATACCATTTCTGGGAGAGCATAGAATTTTTATGCATGACAGTGCACGCACACATACTGCTCGAATAGTGACAGCGTATTTGAATGCGGTTGGAATTTCAAGGTTCAACTGGCCAGCACCAAGTTCTGACTTGAATCCCATCGAAAATCTAGAGGACCAACTGGGAAGGCGAGTTAGAAGTATGGCTCCATCGGCCAATGATTTACTAGAGTTCCATGAAGCCGTTCGTCATGAATGGGAGAATATTCCACATAAGAATATTCGAAGGATCATCAGGAGCATGTGAAGATGTTTGGAGGCTGTAATCAGGTCTAGGGGAGGTCATACGTCATACTGGTACTGAAATTTTCTCAGTTACCTACGATACTTTTGCCAATTTCGAAGTTTTTGATTTTTTAAAGAAAAGCTTATTATTTTTATACAAATCGAATAAAAAGTTTCATTTTTCTTTGGGCAAGTCTCTTTTCCCTATCATTTTAGAAATTTCATGATTATCGTAAAAATTTTAACTAAGAAAGGTATTTGAACAGTAATGATGACGCGACCCTTTTTTTCTGCTCGCCGGTGTATCTTCATGTACTACTAATACTTTAGGAGTATAAATAAGCTCCTTCGGAATTTTGTCAAGAATTGAAGCTCTATTGTGGAAAATCGGTTATATATTCAGAGTTCAGATTTGAGGTATCCATACGTTGTCCGATGTATTGCGGCCGTTTTCTCGCAATGCTCGGCTCAAATGCATCAATTGTTGTCGATTGATCTCCTTATTGATCCTATCGTTCGATTGTAGTAGCTCATGATACACTACACCCAGCTGGTTTTACCAAATCCTCTGCATGATCTTCTCACCATGAATATTCGGCTTGACAGTTGATGATGAGGAATCCATGTGTTGCCCGACATTTTGGATTATCGTTATATGCCTACTTTTCATCGTGGGTCACAATTATATGCAAAACCCCCTTTTTTGCCTTTAGAGCTGTTCACAGGTGAAAAAGTGGCGTCCAATGTCTCTTGGCTTCAGTTCATTCGCCACCCAATACCTTTTGGATCATTCTCATTGCTTTTAAAAGATGGAAAATGGCTGGGTGATTGTTTTTGCGAGTTCCTGTTGCGTTCCTCTAATTATCCATCCTTAAACTTTGGTGGCGATTCGTTCTTCATCTCTCAAATTGAAACTGTTACTTTTAAATCGGGCAAGCAACTCCTGACACGTTGGTTCAGTTAGAACATGGTCACCATAATAAACATCCATTAAAATACGATGACTTTCGGTAGCTTTTTTCTTCATATTGAAATGATGAAGTAAAACTTCCCGCAAAAACACATCGAAAGTTGACATTTTCAGAGCACACAGTTGTTTACGATTCAGCGAAATGACAGTTATTGAAAAGAAAGCCTATTGATGACACTTCAAGATGAAGGTGTTGCCAGATGAAACTATGGAATACTAAATTAGTAGCGACATCAGTCATCAAAACTATATGAACTCATTTCTACTCCTAATACATAAGGAACAAAAAGGGCATCTAAACTTTACAATTGGACGTCACCTTTTGGTATAAAATCCGATCGTGCAAACACAATATTTCCCATATTTCTTGCGGGGGTGGGGTCCATTTATCTGATCCGAAGTGCTGGACAGTTTATTCTTCCTGCGGCACAATTTATTGCAACTTTCAGCCATTCCAGCGCCAGCCAGGACGTAATCAAGCGGTATATTTCATGTTCTTATACTTTCGTCCAAGACGACGTACGTCGCAGCTTGAGACGGCCGTGGTCCGCCGTCCGCGGACATATCAGATATGAGTTTTCGATAAGGAGTAGAATTTAAAATTTCGCATCGACTCCTTAAACAAATTTTATACGTTTAAGAAATTTGTAATTCTAAATTTTATTGTTTCGATTATGGTTTTATTGATTTGAGACTGGATTTCTTTTCAGAAAAGGATATTGAAGGAATTTATTACCATGGATTTGTTAGCTGGCTTGTTTTTCAATGGGAAGCTGCCGGTTGGACGTATCCCTTGACAGATCGTAAAAAAGACCCATATGTTTTCCAGCCAGTAGGTCTTGTCAGCCAGGAGAATCCAGTGAGAAACACGAAGTGGTATTAGGAGGTAGATTTTTATTTTCTAACTATACTGTGCAACTATCCCAACGTGGCTTCATTATATTCTGTGCACGAAATCATTTTTTGAACCTTATCGTTTCAGTTGCATTCTAGATTTGAATTCGTCATTAGAACGCATTGAGTAAAAATATCAAGTTAATCACCCTTCCAAATTTATAGAAGCTTATACAGAAACTTCTATATACAGGATGTTCCATTAAAACAAAGGGGACAGACTATGCTGGACTGGCGCGAATCACCTCGTATATTTAAATTAATGTTTACAAAGCGCATTATTGAATTAAAAAGTTGGTGTGTTCCAGTGTTTTTTATAATTTGCTAATACAAGGATACAAAAAATTTTATTCCATAAGCTGTTTCTACACTGTATATTTCATTATGAGTTTTACATAGGGACTATGATCCCAAGTTTTGTCAATATTTTCAGCCTTTTTTTCACCATATCAACTCTTAAACTGCTAATTTTAGAAAATTGCATCATATTGTCACTTAGAGTTATAAATGATACGGCCAATAAAACTTTCATCAACTTGTAATTATATTAAATATAATATATGAACTAGGCATTCAATTTTATTGTATCACCTTCAAACTAGGCCTTTCCGATTTAATTCATCCACGCAGGGAAAAAATCCAATTATCAAATAATTTTTTAACACATTTTCAGCAATCGACTTCAGTACTCATGACAAATTCTTTTCGCGCGCTTGTTCCAAGGAATAGCAGGCTATCGTTTCGTCCAAATGTTTGTAATTCTTGAATTTTGAGCCAAAAATTATCTTAAACGAATCACTGAAGAAGAATCCGACGTCAAAAAAATTCTGTCCAACCACTCAGTCCTTAATTGCGCTAACTTTCGAACGGAAACGGCTAAAGCATTGAAACTCAGAGGAATGGTTTGGGTTCTGAATATTTCGGCTAGGTTTGTTAATGGGCAAAATCGGTTTAATAGTTTCGCAGTTATTTTTCTTATTTTTTCCAATATTTTCGAAACTGCATATTCGATCGATTTAAAATTCGAAACTTAAAAGTAGAACAGAAACGCACATGTTTCTGCGAAATTTCGTGAGGATCGTATTTCAAAAAATTCAAATTAATGAGAGCGGATCAGCGCTCAGCGCTAACTTAAACACTATAACTTTCGGACGCAAAGAGATATAGATTTAAAACTTTCGGGTAGGTTTTAAGGTCAGAAATTGTTACTGGACAATGGTTTCGCAGTTATTTACATTGGAATTCTCCTCTTATTTTAATCAATATTTTCTGAAAGAATTGGCTGGTGAGGAGAGATAACTTTTTGAATTCTTCGTTGCAATTGACTCAATTAGTATGCAAATTCTAGGATAAACATACTTCATGGGAATCGAAAGAGATGTCAATAGACAATAATTCGTTTATGTACAGTCTTTATAATTTGTGGTTCTTAATTACAAGTAAATCATGCAGATAATACATTCACTTCTAGGCATTTCATTGCGATATTGTATTATCATGAGACGGTAATGTTTCTTGAGATTAAATTTATATGAGGATTTTATAATAAGAAGAATTCTAAGCAGAGTAGCGTTGATGGCTACCGAAACAATAGCTACTTAGTTGTACGATCAAGTTTAAATCTAGGATTCAGATACAAAATAACGATAAAAAGGTTAATAGAAAATTTACTGTGGAGTTAATAATAAATAATTATATAAAAATGGTAATTTTCCAATCTTTGAGAAGTGATGTTTGAATATTTCAAACGTATGTAGTGGAAACGCGACGTTCATTTAGACGGGCACCTTGGATGAGTGGGTTAGCCAGAGGACTCCATTCTACACTTCTACAATGCATCTATATACTGTGGGTTCGAACCCGGGTGAAGAGTGAATATTTCTTTGAGTGTTTACTCGAATTTATAGATTTTCGTATAAAGTTGTAATGAATGATATGATAAATAAGAATCACATATATAAATATCTATGTTTTAGCGTTTTTTGAAGTTTTAATAAATCAAAGCATAATCACATATTAGAGATATGAAACAGAAGCAACAACCCTTTCTAGTAATTCCATTTTCCATCAACTTTGAGGTGAAACTCAAACGGCTAGATTAGACTCACTAATGAAAAATCGGTGTCAAATATAATTTTATCCGGTGGGACATTCGAACATAAACAGTAGAAGATTCAAGTCTTTCAAGGTAAATTTAAAACCTAAATTTGTCGACGAATATTGGCAAAATCGGTCCAATGGTTTTGCAGTTATTCACTTTAAGTTTTTCTTTATTTTCTCAACTAGCAATCAATCGAAATAAAATTTGGTAAATTTCAGGACGATTTAGTTAGTTAGTATTAACCTTTGATACTGCGTCCCTATGCCACTTTAGGCACAGCACTGTTAATTTTCTAGCCAACAGTGAAATAGTACCAACTTTCAAACGATAAGGTCTAGGAGACTTGAAATGTTCAGGGTGGGTTTGCAAACAAAATATATCACTCAGGTTCAAGAACTAACGAACGACTCAGTGCTTCCAAAATTTCGATTTTTAGATATTTTCGAAAGTAGAAATTTGATCGAGTTCTGATTTAGTATTAGGCTCGTGCCTAATTTCGTGAAGATAAATTACGAGAACTCCTGGAATTATTTCTATGCGATTTGATCAAAAAGTCGTTTAAGACCATTATCGACTCAAAATTCTAAAATCACTTACATTTGGAAAAAACAGCGTCTGTTTCTTAAAACGAGCACTCAAAAATGGTTAGATTTTCCCGGAGGATTACAGAATTATTTTTAATGTTCGATTTCTAATCCCTGATATTTGGAAATGTCAAACCAAAATCAATTTTCCAATCATAAAAATTCGAATGTTAATTAGTACAAAATGAAATTGTAAATAAATGAAGAACGTAGCACCTGTATTTCAGAAAGTTCTACAATTCAATAAAAACCAAACTCTTTCAAATATCCTGCTTATTACTGAAATGGATACAGAGCAAAAATCAGACATTCCTAGTGACTTTATTCGCTCAGAATATGGTCTAAAACCATAGCTTCAGTTTGGAATTTATTTCCATTGACCGAAAACAATCAGATTAACTCTTTGAAAGCAGCGATGAAGAAAAATGCCGTTGAACTCGAAGAAATCCCCGTTTTATTAATTTTCGTGAAATTCCTCACCAGGTGGGTGATATATTATGGCGTAATTATAGTGCTTTAACCGCAGATTGTAAAGTATAACAACAGGGTTGAACTATTGATAAATTAATTCGCATGCGGTAAAAGATTAAAATATTTAGATGGCATTTTTTTGCCCATTAACTTCTCTTAGTGCATACATATTAATTTCGCTAGCGTGAGTCGACGGCATCGTGCTGCCAGTATGACCTTATAACACTTTTTCCTTTTTAACGATGCAGTAAAGCTCATGATGCAGGAAGTTGTAAAGGCTTTATATTGAGATATTCTGTTGAGTATGCCGAATTGTTAATTATATCATGGGTGGAGGGTTGGCTCTAGGTACATCTTTTGTGTGTATCTCTAATGAGTTGGTTTCCTTATAATAGATTGGGAAAAATATCCATTATTTTTGAGTGATCTTCAAGACTTTATTTAACATGTTTTGGATTGTCCGATTTAGTTCAAATATTCTATTATTTGTTGCCAGTTGACTTCAAAATGCCTCTCTCATAGTAGCCTCGTTCTTATTGGCGAAAAACTCTAGTAATCAATTTTCCCAATCTTCTCTTGAGGCTTATTTCTTATCATCAGGAAATTTCACATTGTGAGAAAATGATGGTAATCGCTTTGGGCCAGGACCGGACTATATGGTGGATGCATTAAAACTTCCCCAATCAAGCTCATGGAGTTTCTGACGAGTTACTACAGTATGTTTGCGAGTTGGTGTTGTTCTGATAATAATAAGTTTATTTACCAAAAAAAGTAATCACATAGTTAACATCAGAATTTTTGTTGAGATGCAAATAAAATGGAAGTTGCGCGTGTATTTGGCACAGTTAAATTTACAATATCAAATAGCTTAAATTGGAAAATTTGAATATCAAAACTCAATATCAAAATTTTAATACTTATTCTGAAACTGTCGAAGAAAACGATTGAAAACATTGATATTAGCATGAAACGTATATTTTAGTGAAAATATTGACAATATACAAGCTAAGTCACATAAAATTTATCAAAGCAATGTAGTTTTCCTATGCTTTCAGCGTGGATTAATTTATAATATTATCTAAGCTCCAGAAATATAATCATTTTCATGGGTTAGTAATAAATAAAAATAAAGTAAATAAATTATTCAGTTAGAAGCCTTAGAAGCTCCTGAAAATTTTGACACCGGTGAATATTTGATAAATATTGTAACTAAAACTGAGCCGAATCAAATAAAACTGGTACTGAAATTCTGACAAAAATCCAATTAAAGTTTTTGAAGTAGTTTTAGAACAAATTTTTCAATGAAAATAATAATTAAAATTTAATTAAAATGATGATAAAATGCATCATTTTTAGAGAATTTAAAAAAATTCAAATAGGCTTGGGAAAATCAAATTTTTTCGTGAAGCTATAAATAACAGACAACATTATTCAGTATCAAAATCACCAGAGTCACTCTTTTCAAAAGATCTCCAAAGAAATAATTTCACATAACCTAAAAGAGACAATGATATTCAAGTCAATTAATATTAAGAAATACGTGAGTCTGAATATATAATGGAAAGATACAACATTTAAATCAAGTATCCACCAAGAAAATTAAGAAAGTAAATTGACATTGTTGGCTAGATAGAATCCAAATCTTTTGAGAATAAAACGGTAGAACTAGTGACAAATTGGGAATCCAGAATAAACGCAAAATTCCCTGAACAGAATATAGAGGACATTTAGAGAGGAATAATATTTAGGTGATATTGATACTCATTAAAGGTATAAACCATTTAAATTTCGTAAAATTTTTCCTTTTATAATCCATTCTGCAATATTTGAGTTAGAATTTAAGGTTAGTTTAAGTAGAAGAAGTAGATTAATTTCTTCATAGTTTTTATATAACAAATTTATTTCATTTCAATAAAGATTTCAGCAAATAAATTAGGAAAATGCAAATAAGAACCCTCTTTATTATTTCAAATTCATAATATATAAACAAAAATCCAAATTACTGTTACAAAATTACAATACTTACTGAGATAGCCGGCAACTTACAAAACGAAACAATTTTTTTTTCCTTATTAAATCAACTTATCAGTTGTGTTACATGATATTTTGTATATAAATAAATTCACCGACAGGGTCAGCGGGCAACAGTTTGTGATTCATTAGACACATCATACATAAGAATGAGAAAATCATAATGAATATATGAAAAATTAGCTTAAAATTAAATTCGTTTTGCAATATGCATATTTTTTGGTTTTCTATTACATATTTCGGTGAAGGTAATAAAAGTTTCAGATGACGTTAATTCGAAAATCGTTTCTATTATGTAGCAACTAGATCTACATGCTTCAGTCGATGTTATTTGAAAGTAAAAATCAGATCAACACCCACCGAACAAGAGTCTAGCAGTGAGATGCGTGTTATGTTAGCGATAACGTTTCTTTGTTTCCTCGACAAAGGCAAATCTACAAATTGCATTGCGATGTAGCCAATCAGAAACGCATTGTCCCATTGATGTTTTTTGTCAAAGATAAATTAATAAATGCCCTCAAAAATGGAGTCGATATTTTTGCCCATCAAATGAAACGATGCCCAGTCTACTGGAACTGAATGCAAACTGTTATCTTTTGTACAGACCATGTGTGTTTTTGAATGAATTAATCAAAAATCCCATTCTGCCATATAATAATGGAGGCCTTTATCGTGTTTTTATGCAAGAATGTGTCCCGCAGGTACCTACCCCTCGGTTAATTAAAATTTTATTCGGGATTCAGATAAACTGAGCGCTGGATTCAGTCCAGTCTGAATTTGACGTTTTGGAATTATTACGCTCATCTTTTGATTGCTGATAATTGCTGATGGTTGAAGTTGCAATTGAAATTTGGCTCCGCTAGACCAGACAGCATTTATCATTCGAATTGCTTGTGATTCCTGTTTCAATTATGAACGGATTCTTTTGTTCGCAATATGTCCCAAATAATAGCATTAAAATCCTTTTGAAAGGTTTTTTTTTTGCGCCGATAGAACCCGAGAAAACTTTCTATTTGGTAATAGCTCAGTGACATTTGAAGTGTTACACCCAGAAAGAATAATTTTTTCAACCTGGTTTTTGGCAACAGAATGACTATATCAAATCAAGGTATAGTACAGTCTATTCAATATAACCTCACAAATTCATGAAAACTATGCAGCTGTTTCGATATCTTGCCGCTTCCACAGCGTAAATGCGCATTAAGATACTAAAGTTCGAAATAATAGTGATGTGAATTATATTTATTTTTATTATTATTTTATAGTCAGCGAACGTCTGTCCACCCTACCACTGCGTCCGCACGGACTATTGTGGTTCACCCCTAATATATATTTCCCCGACGAGATCCAGTATTTGGATAAAACCGATAATCTTGTTCGGGGTTAATTTTTTCAGTTCGCATAGGGTTATAAAAGCCTGACCAAAGACCTCGAATCTGATGCGACTCCTTCTGGGCACTCTGAGACAATGTGCATGGCTTTTTCAATGTCCTCAGGACACAGCCTGCATTCATCGTCTTCAGCCAGACCTATTTTGTGCAATTACGCTTTCAGCCTGCACCGATCTGCCATAATTCCGACAAGTGTTCTCAGTTTGGCCCTATCCAGACCTAGCGCTAGGTCCGCCCTCTTTTTGTTCGAAGCTGTTCCAAGGAACACCTTCGAATGTTTCAGGCCAGAATGGTTCAACCAGAAAGACTCTAGTCTTGAGTTCATTATGCCTGTTATCTTTCACTTAGCCACGTCATGTGGTCTTCCCAGGAATGGGTCTGGGTCTATCAGAGGCACTGTGGCTCCAGCAAACAGCAGCCGATCTGCTTCATCGTTACCCAAATAGTTTGAGTGGTTGTTGGGTATCCAAACAAGAGTGATTCTCTTATACATACATTCCTGTTTAAAGCCGTGCGGCAACTCCAGAGTGTTCTCGATGTAAAACAGCTGGATTCCAGATCTTTTAGTACTGCCTGACTATCAGTTAATATTTTCATTCTGTCGTGGTCTCAATGGCAAATAGTTCTGCCTGGAATATGGTTGCGTATTGACCGAGACTCAATGAGATGTTGATTTTAGGTTTGCTTGCATAGACTCCCGCTTCCGTTCCGTTCGTTGTTCGTGAGCCATCTGTGAACAAGCCAAGGTTGGTCCTCAATAGAACCTCAGCATGCTGTCCATGCGGGACCATTCGTCCCGGCTGGGAATTACATTGAAATGCCGTTCTTGGCTCGTGGCTTTTGACATTTGATCCGACGGCATCGATAGGGTTCTGTTCGTTAAAAGCTCGTCCAGCAGTTCTGAGTCTCCCATCACTATTGCTTCTGGCCTGTCGATCGCTAGTTCATGTAGTTTGTATGTGGCCTGTTCCGCCCCATTTTGCACCAGCAGGTGTGGGGGTGGTAGATTTATTTTCATAGTTTCTGTGTGCTCTGTAAATGTGAACTTTTGTACCGAATAATGGGTGGGTAAATTTTATTGTAGGGTATAATTGGTTAATGAATTCTAAGAATAACGAAAGTTGCCTGTGGGTACCGATAATCAGGCAAATAATATCGTCAGTGGGTCGATACAAATAAATGAATTGTTTGAAAAGAGTGTTCATGTATTTTCTTCCAATGAAATCCATAAATATTTCAGCTGATATTGGACTTTTCTATCGTAAGGCTTCCGCTATCCTAAAAAAATGTTCCATTAACCAAGAAATAGTTTTGTGCAAAGCATACGTTGAGAATATCCATTATTGATAAGGTAAATGAATACACTTGGCTTAAGTTTCACAAAAGTTTAATTATATTGTTAACATATATGTTTCGGGTTTCTCCCCACTATCAAGTGGTTTGCGAGAAATCTATACATTATTTCTTAAAATAATGAAAAGAGGTTCTTTACTTAATTAAAGGATTATTCAGTAATTTTAAATATCACACAGATTTATTGTTAACCTATTACAAATTTTAATTTTAAAAAACTTTTATTCAAAAACTTAGAATAAAAAAAAAATTTGAACTTTTAATTTGTAGGGGGTCAACAGAATTAATCTGTATGATATTTGAAATTTTTTCCATTATTTCTTTTTCAATTACTGGGTTTGTATGATTTTTCGATAGTAACATTTCTACTAATTTTATTAATCGTTTGACAGATTAGCTAGGAACAGGTTTTGTACGTCAAGAGATTAGTTTAGCATTGTTTGGTATACATTCTGTCAAGAAAGTACCGGGAATTATCGATTTAAATCTGGCGGGACAATGAGGCAGGTAAAATTTTTTTTCCTAGGTTGGTACCACTGTCCTCAATTACTATGCCAAGCTTGAGCGGGATCTGTCAACTAGTGTGTTTGCAACAGCTGATTAAGTCAGTCGATGTCAGAGTGCGTGCCGATTTTTACTATGGGTGATTACGATGAGCAAAGAATTTGTTTAAAGTTTTGTGTTGCAAATGAATTTTCGTGTGCCGATGCATTGAAAATGTTGCAAAAGGCCTTTGGTGATAATGCTCTATCGAAAACTCGTGCATATCAGTGGTACAGAGCCTTCAAGGACGGTCGTGAAGTGGTCGAAGACTTGCCTCGTTCCGGACGCCCATCGACGGCTTCGATCGAAGATAACGTCGATAAAATTAAGGAAAGGGTGCTGGAAAACCGTCGTACCAGCTTGAGAGAGATAGCATATGATCTTAAGATATCCCACGAGTCCGCACGTACGATTTTGATTGATATTTTGGGCATGAGAAAGGTGGCCGCACGACTCGTACCGAAAGACCTGAATTTTCTTCAGAAACGTCATCGCGAACAGGTTGCTTCAGACATGCTGGATCGCTGTAATTCCGATTCTACATTCATGGAACGCATTATAACTGGTGATGAGATCTGGGTCTACGAGTACGATATGCAAACACGCCAGCAATCATCGGAATGGGTGGCAAAAAATGAGCCGAAACCGAAAAAACCACGCCAAAGCCGCTCGAAAATGAAGGTGGTGCTCATTGTTTTCTTCGATATCCGTGGCGTGGTGCACTACGAATTCGTTCCAGAGGGTCAGACGGTAAACAAGGAGTATTACCTAGGCGTTATGAAACGTTTGCGTGAGCGTATCTGTAAGAAGCGGCCAAATTTGTGGGCGAAGAACTCATGGATTTTGCATGACGATAACGCGCCTTCTCACCGAGCTACGATTGTGACTGACTTTCTCGCCAAAAACTCAACAAACGTGCTTCAGCAACCACCGTATTCGCCGGATTTGGCTCCCTGCGACTTTTTCCCCTTCCCAAAACTAAAATTGCCCCTTCGTGGCACCTGTTTTGAGTCGATTGAGGCCATAAAACAAAATTCGGCGCGAGAGCTAAAGTCCATCTCGGAAAGCGCCTATAAAAAATGTTTCGATAATTGGAAGTGCCGTTGGCATAGATGTATTGGAGCAAATGGAGCCTATTTTGAAGGCGACCCAATAAATTTTGACGATTAAATGTAAAAATGTTGTTTTAATTGAAAATTCCCGGTACTTTCTTGACAGAGTAGTATGTATATTTTTTATTTTATCTATTAGATGATATGAATTTTGATAATTTTGCCTGAAGGTTGGTTTCTATTTGAATAATTTCTATCAATTCTATAGATAATTTATAGGACGGAGCTGTGACAAAGGGAACTATTGGTCTTATTGATTGGCTTTCATTATTTAACTTTATAAGTGAAAAGGTGGTTCATTTGCAATAATTTATAATTTGGAGTTTTTTCAAATAGGGCTGTTTTACTTGGTTTTGATATTTTGTAGTAGGATTCTTCTTGATGATTCTTTCTGTATTTATTAGGATCTAAAAATTAGGTTGGTACAGGGAGTTTCACGAATAATTGTACAGGCTTTCAGGGCATATGCAGGACATTTTGGTGAGTCTGAATCAGTGCTAGAAATATGTCCTTACTATATCAGTTTAAGAGATACAGGATGTTTTATGTATTTCATCAAAAACTTTCAATCGGCATAACTCTTGAACAACTGCATGAATTTTCAATTTGCGGGAATGAGTATAGACCAATGCCTAATATTTGCACCTAATCACTTGACGATGGCGCAGGTCCGGACTGAAAAATTTATATTCTTCATCCCACATCTTGTAAAACACCCTGTACATCGAATTTTCGAAAGTGAAATTCTCCTTAGAATCTACAATGAATATTATTTCAGACAAGCTCATTTGAAATAATGACACACTTCACATCAATATTTTATGAGCTATTGAATATCTGGAATTTTCGATTCATAGACAAACGCATACAAAACGAAATACTTTTCGACATCTTATTTACACTTTCGCAAATAAATTCTTTTATACCCCTTCCTCCATCAATTTTCGTATGTGATTTGTCCTCGAAAATTTCCCTATTTCTTTTTGACACCTGCTAGCTCTAGTATTGAATGGTCTGCAGCTTTCATTAGCCTTTCTTTCAGGTCCACTATTTATCTTCTCAAATGCTGCTTGAATCGATCTGAAGCTTAAGATATAATTTATTTTCAATGATATGTGCAAGATCACAGAAGAAATTCGTTTACTCTGAATTCAACCCATTTCAAAATCTAAGTGGCTCATGCTAAGAATTTTGACATTTCAAACCATTGTCCGGTAATTATTGAAATATAAAAATACGCAACTGGTAGATTGTTGTGTTTTCATAAAATTTTCATTAAGAGAATTTGCGAAATGCCGTCATTTACTTTATACTGAGTATACTGATATGTTGTTAGTTTATGGATTTCGTAAGTAAAGCTGCTAGGGAATGTCGAAGGCCATATCCGGATCGTCGAATTCCTAACCACCAAACATTCGATCATGTTTAGGTTTGCCACATTGTTAGGCCTGGCGAGTTCTGCACGGTGACAAGTGGCATCCCATTCATTAACATCAATCTGTCCAAACCTTTGAGCCAGGCGATGAACTACCGAGGATGCAGTTTTGCAGATGGATTTTGCGGAATCAGTGAGCTGTCTTCAGAATGCTTTTTACTGATGAAGCGACTTTCACAAAATATGGCATTTTGAATGTTCGCAATGCACATATTTGGTCCAGAGTAAATTCGAAATTTTTTCAGTCAATATTTGGTGTGGAATTTACAATAATCGCCTAATTGGACCATATATTCTTTCACACAGGCCGAATGGAGTGACATATCTACAATTTTCAATCGAGCATTTGCCAGAGCTCTTGAATGATGGAAGCAATATTCCAAGAGGAATGTACTTCCAACATGATGGAGCTCCGGCACATTTTACCCCTGAAATTGTAGTGCATTTGAATGAAGTTTATCCAGATCATTGTTTTGGTAGAGGGAAACCTCATTACTGGCCTGCAAGATCACCAGATCTTACATGCTTGGATATTTTCTCTGGATGCAATTAAAAAATAAACTTTTCTCTGAAGAAATCAAAGACAGGAAGCATCTGATTATCTTATTCAAGCTGCATGTGAAACAATACGAAATCGACCGGAAAGCTGAAGAAAGCTGTAGTTCATTTGATCACAATATTCAGAAGAGAGAAGAGGTATTTTCAAAAACAAGTTATAATTTTTTTCTTAATTATTGTCAATTTTTTTCACTTCCACACATGTTTATATGATACATTTTATATTTTTATTATTAAGTCCATTTTATATTATAATAATCCAATTAAATGTTCCATGTTAATTCGATTTTTCGGTTAAATTTACGTTTGCAGAAAATATTTGATGTTACCCCTTTATTCATGTATTGGATGGAATAAGATGCAGCACAATACCTAAGTCATGTTACTGAGAATTTCAATCAATTCAATATGAATAGACTCATTATTCGGAGATTCACAGGTCCGTGTTTACTATAAATTGAAAATTCCTAATATTCAATGATTCATGAAATGATGATGCCAAGTGTGCCATTGATCCCAATAGGCTTGTTTGAAAGAGTATTTATTGTAGATTTTGAAGAGAATTTCACTCTGTGAAAATTGTATGTACAGGGTGTTTTACTACATGTGGGATACAGAATGTAATTTTCTCAGTTTGGACCTGTGCTATCGATAAGTCATTATGGGCAAATATTTGCCATTGTCCTGTACTGATTCCCTAAAGTTTTCATGAAGATCCATACAGGCGTTCAAGAGGCATGCCGATTTAAAGTTTTTGATAAAATACATAAAACATCCTGTAACTCTTAAACGAATATAATTTGAAGTAAAACACTTTATGGTAATGGTAACTGAAGTTACCATACTCACCTGACGAAGTCAATATGTAATTGACGAAACAATTGTCGTTGAAAAATAAAAATAAGCGGAAATAAAGTGTTTTACTTCAAATCATTTACGATGAATTTCCGTCAAGTAGAGACCGAAACAATCAAGAATTTGATTCAAGCTGATACCAGTTCATTGGTCTCATGGTACTCAAAATTAATACTACGCTGCAGAAGAACCACGCAGAACATTTGGTTTTTCACCAAATGCTTAGAACTTGAGGTCATCCCTAACTACATAAACGAATATAGTTAGGACATATTTCGAACACTGATTCAGAATCACCAAAATGTCCTGCATGTGCCCTGAAAGCCTGTACACAATCATTCGTGAAACACCCGGTAAACATATTCATTTCTATTGACTGCATCCACTGTATTCCCTTTTTAACTACATTATTTTCTAAATTTTTTTTCGTTTCGTTCCAACCATAGTGTTATTAGTGTTTTTGTATGGCGTTGTTTTATTTCTTAAGATACTAGCTAAAGTATTTTGAATTTTGACTATCTTTTAATGCATTTTCTGAATCTACAGATCTTTTGCGAATATTTGTTTACTACCTACTGTTTAAATTGAAGTGATAACCTTTTTCCAATAATTTTATTTTATTTTTATTAAATTTTACTTTGGATAGATTCATGAATTTAGGATAAAAAGGGTGATCCGGAAATTTTGTTTCAGTTTGCAATTGTCAGTTTTGATAGTTTTTTTTGGCTAGTAAAATTCTGAATTCATTCTTATGTGTTGAAAACTTTTGTTGATATTGAGTCTAACATTTCTATCTAAATCGTCGAACAAGATATTATGGAGTGGGTGATCTCTTACAGGACTCGATCCTTGTGAGGTAATTTTCGAAGACTCACCGGCACATTTTGGGCAATACCTCACCAATAACTTGACAGATGTTGGTTTCGGATCGTCAATAGTCTGGGGATTATCGGCATAAACACGATTCTTCGCACAACTCCACAAAAAATCCAAAAAACAAGATCTTGGTTGCCACTTCACATCGACAAAACAAGAAATTACGCGGCCTGGGAAATTACATGGTCTACCACAGTTCTTACAGTTCCATATCATTAACTTCAGTCAAAAAAAAATCGGTAATCATTTGGCTATAGTGATGAAAATTGACGGTTTGAGTGACACCTTATTCATGTTCAAAGGAGTACGGGCCAATCACTCTACCAGACCAAATTGCACACCATACAGTGACTTTAATTGGATATAATGCTCTCTCACCAGTTACATGAGGATTTTTACTGCCCCAGATGTAACAATTTTACTTGTTTACATAGCCAACCGAGTGTAAAATGTGCTTCGTCGCCGAAGAAAATTCTATGCGAAAAATCGTCATCCAAACGTTGTTGTTCGAGCATCCAATTGGCATATGTTCTATGCATTCTATGGTCATCTGGCTTTAATTATTATGTCAACTAAACCTCATAAGGATGGAGATGCAAATCCAGATGCAAAATACGCCAAAGCATGTCGTAAAAGAGTCCCAAATATTGTCTGCGCCGATGAATTGATAAATTTGGATCGTCTTCAACACTTTTACTTACAGTAGAAATAGTTTCGGTCGAGCGTGCATTTCGTTGCTGTATGGGTTTTAATAAGTAACAGATCCAGCCTCTTCGAATTTTTTCACTTTGTTGCCAGTTGTACGCTCAGATGGACGATTATGTCGACTACAATGCACGAAACGTACTTACTGCAGAATCATAGTGTTTGTAGTGATATTTCACAATTTTCACAGGTTCAGCAGTAGTTAGGGATGACCTCAAGTTCTAGACATTTGGTGAAAAATCAGACGTTTTGCAGTAGTAATTTTGAGTACCATGAGACCGAAGTGATTTCTAAGTTCATTCCATTTATTAGTGTTGAATTTGTTCAAGAATTCTGTTCACGATTGCCATATGGCCGCAACCGCGCTGATTATAACTCCCGACTCCAACTCCTGGGCATCCCTAGATTTGCGCATCGACGTGAGCGGGGTGATCTTATAATGACCTACCGGGCACTCCATGGATGTGCTGATGGTTGTCTGCAAGACTTACTCACGGTGAACCAAAATCACCTAAGGGGCCACGAATATAAGCTTACCAAGAAGATATTTAGAACTTCGGTTCGGCAAAACTTCCTATCCAATAGGATATTTGAGCGCTGGAATCGATTACCGCCTGATGTTGTGGTGCGCCTTCAGTTAACGGATTCAAGAATCGCTTCGACAATTGGATCTTTGCACATTTATTATATTATCCACTTTCATTTATGAGTTCATAGGTCTATACCTCAACTCTTTTTGTATTTGATAATAATAATAATTGTTTAAATGGAATTATCGGAAACCACAGTTGGTCCAAAATAAACAAAACGCTGACTCTTGGACGTTCTCGTGCTATCTCGAAAAAGTTTATCCATCCATTCCCTAAATCAATTTCTCACTCGATCTTTTCCCAAGGCTCTAAAATATTCCTCCCTGTTACATCCCTAAAACAAAGGGACACGATGGATGTTAAATAAAGTCGACCGATCCCGGGGCACCGGACCGAAAAAGTGACCGTCAGGTTATTTTTACTTTATGTAGCGGAATGAATTGAACTTCGAAAGACGTCCGTGGTGCGAACCGAGCATCGACGGGGGTGGATCCTGGAAACACCCCGAAGATATATCGGGATCGGGGTGGCGTAGATAGCGGATTGGATTTTGATTTATCGGATTAGTAGGCCGGCTACGAGCGGGCCGGTGCGTATTAATTTCACGTTGGCGTTTAATGATTTACCATTTTTTTGTACCGTGGCGCGCGGGCATGAGAGAGCGTCGCTTCTCGGCTTCCGAGAACTCGCGGCGGAGCGAAAAAGTGATATATCTTTTCTGTATTCCGTCGATTTCGTGGCGGTTCGTTCAACTCCATAAATTGTCGATTGGTCGATTTTGATTTTCTCTAAATGTTCCTACGGTATAATCAAATTGTAATTATCAACGGTAATTAACGTGAAGCGGTCATTAAGAACTATTGATTTATGTGAAAATTTGTTTGTTCGGAGAAATGCTTGGGAGATTTGTGTATGTTGTCAATGTCCGTGACAAGTGGAATTTGTTTTAACACTACACGATTTTTTAACCGAAGAGATACAAGTCTTCCAACGTAATAATTAGGTGTAAAAATAAGTTCGTGTGGTTTTGATAACATATTTCGCTACTAGTTAATTATTCCATTGTTTCATTTAACAACACTTTTATTTGAAGTGTCATCATTGGGCTTTCTTTTCAGTATTTGTCATTTTGCTGAAGAGTAAACAATGTAGTTGTCAACTTTTGTACTGAATGATGCGCTTTAGCTGAGAGTTTTACTTTATTACTTTAATATGAAGAAAAAGGCTACCGAAAGTCATCGTATTTGAGTGGATGATTATAGCGACCATACTTTAGCTGAAGGAACGTGTGAAGTTGTTTGCCCGATTTGGTAATTTTGAGTTGGAAGACGAAGAACGACCAGAAGCGTCACCAAAGTTTAAGGATGAAGAATTAGAGCATGGCTCGATGAAGATCCATCACAAATGCGAGAGGGGCTCGCAAAAACACTTGAAGTCACTCAACCATTTGACATAGTTTAAGACCTGTAGCGAACAACTACTTCGCTCCTCGCCCAGAAACCTGCCTTACTCTGTCCCAGCTTGACCGGCGTACCAATAGAGGACCCGACCAGTCTAAAGATTCTTGACTAACCGTTCTAGCCGAGTTCAAATAGAGCAAGGCACAGCGTTTGACGATCACCGTTCCAAGCGGAACACATGGTCACCGGCGTCACAGACAGAGCCTGCGCATCACGCCTGTCTATGATGAATTTTCAGGTGCGCATGCTCGGAAACGAAACGCCGTCTCCCGAATCAAGAGGTGGAAGCTCCCTCGCAACTTACCGCATTACCACTCGAGAGCTTTATTGGTGACACCGACATGATTGGGGGGGGTTTGCTTCAAGAGCGAACCAGCCCATTCATTAGGTGGCCCTAATTGTCCCTATCCATCATTCCGAGACAGCCTTTCTTTTCGTTCCACATATCCCCGCTGGAGATGCCACCGCGACCAGCCCAGCGGCGGACTGTCTCCTTGCCTGCTCCCAACGCCTTATTCCGTCACCTTTATCGACGCTCACTGGAGGGGGAGTGTGTAGCGAGCAACTTCTTCGCTCCTCGTCCAGAAACCTGCCTTGCTCTGTCGCAGCTTGCCGGCGTACCAATAAAGGACCCGACCAGTCTGAAGATTCTTGACTAACCGTCCCCGCCGAGTTCAAACAGAGCAAGGCACAGCGTTTGACGATCACCGTTCCAAGCGGAACACATGGTCACTGGCGTCACAGGCAGAGCCTGCGCATCACGCCTGTCTGATGAAGTTTTAGATGCGCATGCTCGAAAACGAAACGCCGTCTACCGAATCAAGAAGTGGAAGCTCCCTCACAACACACCGCATTACCACTCGAGAGCTTCAGACCAATAGAAATTATTTGAACATTTGAAATTAATGAATGAACTGAAGCGAAGAGACGCCGAACGCCGTTTTTTCATGTTTGAACAACTGCCCCAACAGCAAAAAAGGGGTTTCTGTATCGAATTGCGACAGGCGATGAAAATGGGATCCATTACGCTGATCCAAAACGTCAGGCAATGTATGGATGCCTCATCATCAACTGTCAAGCCGACTATACATAGCGAGAAGACCATGCTGGTTATTTGGTGGGACCAACTCGGTGTGGTACATTATGAACCACTACAATCGAATGGAAGGATCACAGGGGAAGTCTAGCGACGACAAAAGATGCTCTTGAGCCGAGCATTGCGAGAAAAACGGTCGCAAAATGCCATAACCACGATAAAGTCATTTACAATGAACGGCCAAACGTTGTATTACCTGTTAAAATGTACTTAGAAATGCTCAAATGAGAAGTCCTACCCCACTCGCCTTTCAGCCCAGACATTGGTCCTTCCGATTATCATTTCTATTCATTTATTTATTTAATTTATTTATTCACTCATCTACATGAAAAGAATGAGGTAAATAGGTTCTTGACCCATCAAAACTTACATGAGGAGTCAATACAACATATATGTTCAGTAAGTTGTTACCATTATTTCCACAAATATTGATAACGAATATAGAATATGTGGGACGGCTTATTTACTCCAGGATATCACTGAAAAATTCTTGTGTGCTATCAACACCCTCTTGAGTTCCTTCTTCAACTTCCCCCTTTGGCCTTCTTTTAGAGTAGAACGTATCTTATTAAATGATTTGGTAACCAAGTGGTTTATACCCAACTGAGCCGGATTCACTCTATGGTATGGAACTATGAAATTATTCCGATTTCAGGTTTCAAATTCGTGATAACAGCCGTTCTTCCGAAGAATTTCCTTATGATCATATTTATATCTACGTAAAGGATGCAGTTCAGTATGAAAATACTAGCCAGGAAACAGTTCTCTAGGAAACAGTTCCCTACAGCTTTGTTGCCTATTTGCCATATACAGTGCTCCTATAGCGTTTTGCGTTTTTTTTGTGCTTTCTTAATATTCTTATACTTTCAGGAGAGTCTCCCCAAAAATGAATGCCAAAGTTAAGAGCTAATGCTAGCTAATTTCCATTATTTTCCTTATAGTATATGCTGCCATCGAGAGTTTCGGAACCAGCATATCAATATGTTGTGAGAAGCTCAAATTTGGCACAAGTATAATACCGAGAAGTTTCAAAGAACAATCAGAAGATGGCTTCGTTTCGAAGAAAAGCCTCTAGGTTTTATTGATGTTCATTATCATTCCGTTTGCATCAACTACTTTTGACCTTGGATTCTTCATCAGTGAGTCCAACCTAGTCGTTTACTATCAATTTCGACTCAAAATCTGAATGTTGCTGATATCTGGGTGAAAGGATAGCATGCAAAAAATGAGGATTTGATTATTTACGACTGAACAATTCATTCTAACCTGAAAAAGTCTTTGACACGATTTTCAACCCTTAATTGCTACCGATAGATTATTTTGCCCCAGGCGATATTATAGGATATTTTCAATTTCGCGTATGAGTGGTCTGGTGAATCTTTCAGTAATCCCTAATTGCCTGTTGATCTTTGTTATAACGTGTTAGTCGTGCCGTTTGCTATCTTGTGTAGGGTTATTTTGGAGTACATTGATCAAATTGACCCATGCCTAGACCTTCATAGATAAAGGTGATAAGAGTGATCGTGAGGAGAGTGATCATGAAGACATTAGCGAACATAATACTGACAGTGAACTGGAATGGTTGCCCAATGATGAAGAAGATTCTGAAGGAAGTGAAGTTGAAATTGCAGAGTGGGAGGCTGGGTATGTTGAAAAAATAATGGAAAACAGGATTTTTATGGTGAATATGGAATGGTCGAAAAATCTACGAAAAACAATAAAGAAAAATATGCGTACTATATTGCCAGGCCTTAAAGGAGAGGCAAAAGCAAAAAAGTGCAAAAAAATTTTGCACATTCTAAAGAAGAATTGTAGATCACAGTTTTCTGCTTCTTACCGACAAAAAAGAAGGCTTCCATAGGTCTGCTCTATTTCACACACATTTTCAAATCAGGTCATAAAGACCTCATATCTTTATGGGCTACTAATGAAACTGGCAAAAACATATTCAGATGTACTATGTCACTTACGAGATTTTCTTTTTTGTTATCCTGCATTCAAACGAGAGGGAAAATACTAAAGAAAGATAAATTGGCTGCAATTTCTGAGTAATATAATCAATTCGAAAGTTGTTACTCACCCTTTCTACATTTGACCGTAGATGAGGTGTTAGTCCCATATAGAGGACGCTGCCGATTTTGAATGTTCATGCCAAGTAAGCCTGCTAAACATGGTATGACATTTCAAAAAGAAAAATATGTGCCACCTGCCCATCCAAAACAGATAGAAAAACGAGTACCCTCCGTTCGATGTGCAAAAACCCCATTTGCAAGAAATGTTTCATTCAATTGTGACCTTTATGCCGAAAGACCTAGAAAATGACTTTAGGTGAGAGATCATTGTTTGTAAATTATTTTGAAATTAACTATGAAATAAGTTTTTTTTTCATTGGTTAATACCTCCCCAAAAAATGGGTCGAAATGACCCGTTGGTAGCTCTTGTGTTACAAAAATTTTGTGAAGTGAGTTAGGGTTAAAAATGGAATAAGCTGATAAATGACCATTGAATGTCGACCCAGGGAGAAACGGCATAAATTCCGGTTTTCCCATTTGAAACGGTAAAACGAGACCAACAAGTAATTTACTGGTAAAATCTGCCACAAAGGTGATAATTTCTAGCAGAGCTGCTAGAACAGTGGCCGTCCAAACCGTTCGATAGTTTCAGGATTATAAATAAACATTTCCATTTGAGCCTTTGTGGCGTTATTCGCCGTAATATATTACTGGCAATAGCAGTCGTTATCTTGAGATCTGATCCAATAAAAAAGCGGGATCTGTCTTGGAAATTATAAATTATATAAAATTCCTAATAACGCTTTCGTGTACGTAGAACGTATTCGTGCACCCTAGGGCTGTAACGTTAAACGGAGCTGCGTTTTGGGGCACGCGAATTACCGATCGGGTGAGCGCAAACAAATGCTTGTTCACGCGAAACAACTGCCACTTAGAACAACTGACGAACTCTGGAGCTCGTAAAATCGAGTTTACCACGAATTAACGTTAGACTGAATGTTGCTAAAGGGTTTATTTTAATTTTTAAAAGGTTCTGTTTCAACTGTTCTAATTTTAATTATTTGAAGGTAAGTTAACGAAAGATAAAGCGGAATAGCTACCTTCGAAAAGAGTATATCGATGAAAACTATAATTTTTAACAGGACAAATTGACAATTTTGGACATCACTGTGCGCAAGGCGGTTTCAGAATTAAAGGAGTAGACTGTATTTTCTTAGTGCGCAAAACCAAGAAAGTAAGAAAAGTTGTGTGACAACTTGTCCTGACGTAGTAGATCCTCCAGAATGAACCTTTTTCCCTCAAAAGGTCGAAAGCTAGCAGGCCAGAAAGATACGACGTGATCCAGATTATTCGAAAGCAGAGTTGAAGACTTGGAAAGTTAAAAACTACCTATTTTCCGTCTGGTTCTTTTTAGAGAACTTTGTAATGTTACTTTCACTGTGCACTGGGGCATTTGCAGTACACTATTAAATTTGTTCCATGCTCTGAGTTCCTGCCTGGTAAACTTCTGCTCTGCAAAATTAACGTCGTCCAGCAATTTTCTGATTTGTGATCGAATAAAAACGCCTTCCTTTAATTTGGCATCACTCTACTTTAAGTATTGAATCAATCACTACCTTTATTCATAGCCTTCACAAAGTTTTTCATTGCTCCAAGTTTACTGTGAAGAGGAAGCAAGACATTTTTGTCTACCCTGAACCCATGAACCACAACTCACATGTTGCTGGCTTGTTTTTTAATTCATCTTGTGACTCCTCATACTTTCATTGGTATTAATTTTAAATAAATGCTACAGCTGCAAGGGGATATTTCTCGATTGGTTGCCTAGCTACCTTAACCAGAGAACTACGCATGTAAAATACGCGAACTTTTTTCCTATTAACTTTTACAACTGCATATATTTGAAGCGATTCAATATAATTTTCTGAAGAACTGTGGGGTAGTTCATTTCTGAAAATGATTCCTTCAAAAAAATTCTTAGATGTACGCTACGACAATTGATAACGAATGGTTTATGTGCGATAAGCTGATATTGCTAATGAAAAATTCACTCAATAGACCATTGATCCCTGTACCTCGAGATATTTGCATCTCTGAAGTGTAACATGGAAGCACCGATAATAAGTTCAGCGTTTGCAGCTTTATAATTTCTAATTTCCTTTCACCCACACGCTCCCGCTGTTATTTTTTTATGGCCGAATTAAGAGCTTTCCTGATATCGTTATTCGGGAACATCTTTCCCTGTAAATTCCGGGTAAACGCATATAAAATCCATTTAAATTCATGAACACACCTTCGAGTCGTGTGTTTGGAGTTCAATATCACCGGCCGTAAAATTTATATTGGAACAATTTTATGTCTGGTGCTATTGTTATGTCCGATGCGACGCGCTGAAAATATCAATTCTCATCTCATCTGAGAGCATCTAGAATGTATATGCTGTATAATCAAATGTAAACAATTTGTTGATTTTCGTAATGATATTCATTCGGTAGTTTATGTTAGAAATGGTTGAATATAAACATACTGAATTTTTTATTGAAACGTATACAGGATCCGTCGAAAGAAGAGTTACCGAGTTTGTATTGGCAGCGCTGATGGCAGAGATAAGAAAGTTAATCACATTTTTACATATATTGATACTCCATCGATTTATTTACAATCACAAGGAAGATTTTTGTTTTGCATTGTACCCATAGAGAACTGGCGTGGTTCTTCCCGATTGCAGGTTCTCTGCTCATAAGATCAAATACATCAGAATTAGGTCTGTGTTAGCCTTAAGGGCTATAACGTGTTAGTTTACTCGAGTTAGTGGATTCTGGCATCGAGTTGAACTCTTCTTGGCGACCGTTAGCCTTCAATGGCTTCTTTTGGAAACAAGGCTATCACGGTAGGGTGGATCGGCCCGCAGGGGTATTCGTACTCCTGGCCACCCAATTTGGTGTTGGGCTAGAGGGGGCAGTGGTTGAAAGCCTGTATGCTAGGCTAGAAGGGTACTCTGCCGTGCAGAGTTGCAGTTCTTGCGCCTGGATACCTGGGACTAGCCTGGAGGTTTAGTGGTCTCGACCACGCATTGTCAAGAAGCCCCTTCGGTGTGTGAGTTGCACACCAAACAACTCGCTGCTTCGAAGCTACCAGTCTACACTTGATGCAAAGGGGGACTTCTGTTCGTTTTGAGCGCTGATTGGGCGTATCCTAATCCCGCGCCATTGAAAGCAGTAACCATAAGTCCTGCGGGCAGGTAGGTCACTTTAAACACAACTGTGGAACTATACCCATGCAGAAATATATTTTTTTCAATGAAGTACGGGAAGCTGATCATTTAACAAATCCGCTCAAGGGCACCTTCCAATTTTCGTTGCAGTTAAGATGATCCAAACTGTCCCCTATATTCACGCGAAAGTTGAGCATCATTTGTGATGTATTTTGTTTACAGTGCACCGTTTTGTCAGTCTATAGCAAGTGTAGTTGGCTATTCGTATAATGGATGAATACATCGGACAAACAAACTATCTCAAATTTTTCATTGCTAATGTGATGAAAATCTTGTAAGGAAGTACTGCAAATGTTACACAATGCTTACGGAAAATCAACTAGAATAAAAACAAATATATATACTCAAATGTGTAGTGCATTAAAGTGCGATCGTGATTAGGTAGAAAATCTGCCTCGTTCTGGTAGGCCAAAAATGTTACAGTTTAAGTCTGAGAAGAATAACCGCTTGTTTGGGCGTCAAAGGCGTCGACTATTGATGATTTGCGTCACTAGGCTCATAAGAAATTTGTGGTATCCTATCGAAAATACACGAATGTGAAAAATTGGTTATGCTTACATTCAACGCATTAGTCACTACTTTTTCCCATCTTTCTGGCAATAGACGGATCCCATCGCCCATCCCAATGTCTGCTATCCATGCATCGATCCATTTTTTGAGTTCATTGTAAGCCAAGCCGTATTGCATCGATTGCGACATGTGTCATGCTGCAAAATTACTTTGTCGTGTATGTCGACGTATTACGCTGTTTTTGTCGCAATGCTCAAACGCATCAACTGTTATCGGTGGACCTCCCCAGTAATCCTTTCATTCGATTATAGCAGCTCATATACATCACACCCAGCTTGTCCCACCAAATACACAGCATGATCTTCTTGCCATGAGTTGAAGTTGGCAATGAGGCATCCATACGTTGCCCAAAGTTTTGTACTATCGCAGTGGACCCACTTTTCACCGCCATTTAAAATTCGATGCAAAAACCTCTATCATTTTTGCCATTGGAGCAGTTGTTCACACGTGAAGAAATGGCGTTCAACGTATCTTGGCTTCAGTTCATACGGCACCAAATTTCATATCTTTCGGACCATTTCCTTAGGTTTTAAACGATGGCAAATGGCTCGTTGAGTAACTCTTAAGTGTTTTTGCTAGTTTCTCTTGTGATGGATTGATTGATGGTGCTCCAGGCCGTTCTTCGTCTTCCACATCAAAATTGCCACTTTTAAATCGAGCAAACCACTTCTGATACGTTCGTCCAGCTATAGCATGGCCACCATAAATATCCACTAAAATAATATTACACATTATTCAGTACAAAAGTTGACATTTTCAGAGCACACTTCGCTGTTTACACTTCATTACAATGACAAATACTGAAAAGAATAATGAAGACACTTCAAAAATGGAGGTATTTGCCACATGAAACAATGGAATACTAAACTATCGGGTGTTTTCTTAGAGTGATAGAACTTTCGATTGGGATAACTGTTATTTAACAACAACAACAAGATAAAGAACTGTACGTACAGAAGAAAATATCACTGATGTATGTTATGTTATTTATGGCGAGCGGGCGTCTGTCCACACTACCACTGCGTCCGCACGGACTGTTGTGGTTCAGCCCTAATTTATATCTCCCCGACGAGATCCAGTTTTTGGATAAAACCGATAATCTTGTTCTGGGGTATTTTTTTCAGTTCGCTGTGGGCCAGAGACCTCGAATGTGATGCGACTCACCGCTGGGCACTCTGAGACGATGTGCGTGGCTGTTTCAGTGTCCTCAAGACAGCCTGCATTCATCGTCTTCAGCCAGACCGATTATGTGCAAATGCGCTTTCAGTCTGCAGTGACTTGTCATAATTCCGACAAGTGTTCTTAGTTTGACCCTATCCAGACCTAGCGCTAGGTTCGCCATCTTTTTGTTCGAAGCAGTTCCAAGGAACAACTTCGAATGTTTCAGGCCAGAATGGCTCTGCCAGAAAGACTCTGGTCTTCTCACTGATGTGAGTCATAGTGTTGATGATGATCCAGATTTGTCTATTCGTCGACGTTCACAACAAGTTGGACTCTGTGCATCCACCACATTCAAAATTTTGCGTGAAGATCTTGGTCTACACCCATACAAGATCAAACTACTTCAAGAACTAAAGCCACTTGACCATAATAAGCGTCGTTTGTTTGCCGATTGGGCCCTAGAACAGCTTGAAGTTGATCCACTTTTTTATAGTAAAATTGTCTTCCACTGAAGACAATGAAGCTCATTTCTGGTTGAACGGCTATATAAATAAGCAAAATTACCCTATATGGAGTAAAAACAATCCTCAAGAAGTTCTGCAGGTTCCATTTCATCCTGAAAAATGCACTGTACGGTGTGCTTTACACGCTGGAGGCATCCTCGGTCCATATTTCTTTAAAAACGATAGTGGAGCTAATCTTACAGTGAATGGTGCTCGTTAAAGTTCGATGATCAATGATTATTTGTTTCAAAATTTGAATGGTATTGACCCAGAAGTGTTTTGGTTCCAACAAGATGGTGCTACACCTCATGC
This sequence comes from Megalocaria dilatata, assembly GCA_034642435.1. Lineage (NCBI taxonomy): Eukaryota > Metazoa > Arthropoda > Insecta > Coleoptera > Coccinellidae > Megalocaria > Megalocaria dilatata. The sequence continues at coordinate 36,525,268 of CM067857.1, read as the reverse complement.
TGCTACCGTAACATGTGATTTATTGAAAGATTTGGCGATAACAGTATTTCGAGAAATGGTCCAATTATTGGCCTCCAAGATCATGCGACATAATTCCACTTGATTATTTTCTTTGGGGTTATGTCAAGTCATTGGTTTATGCTGATTAACCAGAAACAAGAGACTCTTTGGAAGCCAACGTAACTCGTGTTATTGATGACGTAAGGCCTGAATTACTCGAAAAAGTGGTCCAAAATTGGTCTGGTCGAATGTGGTTTCTTAGAGCTAGTCTTGGTGGACATATGCCGGAAATTATTTTTAAAATATAAATGTCATAAATTATCTTTTAATCAAAAAAAAATTGGCTTCAATCTTAATTTAAATGTAATTTATTTCAATTTAAAGTTCTATCAGTCTAAAAAAACACCCGATAGTAGCGACCTCTGTTAACAAAACCGCACGAACTTATTTATGTTCCTAATAATATTTATTTTAAATTATAATCCAAGTAATCCTGGCAAACTGGATATAAACGAAATCTTCCACCATCGTAGACTTTTTTCTTTAGTCTCCGTTGATTTGAGTTCATCGGTTGCCTTCCAGTACAACAGTCCACATTACAAATATTCTGGGAAGTGCAACATCCTTATCAAGATCCCTCCAGTTTTTCGTCCGTTCGCAAAGGATACCCAAGACAAAATCACACGGAACAACTTCACACCTCCTCTCACCTCAGACCGCCGAAGGCATTTTTATAGCTGTTGTTACATAGAAACGCGTTCACCCTCGAGCGGTATGCAGTAACACAATATTCAGAATAGTTGCGTACCATCGGCCATAGAATTATGGCTCTGCGAGCGTGAAGAACCATACAATTCCTGGAGCATTTCAAGAAAACGGGCGGTCTAACTGAGAGCCAGGCCGTAGCCAGGTGCCCACTGGGCTCGTCCCATAATATATTTATAGTCCGACCATTTTAATTGGGGGGTTTGGTGCTAGATGTCAGATCGGTAATTAAAAGCAGAGTCGGGAAGCTGACTTTGACACCTCTGTACATTGTTAAACAGGGCTCGGAGACCCTCTCGCTCCATCTCTTCTTCTTCACCCGGTTATCTGCGATCTGTGGCTGATTCGTGATGCTGCTAAGGCCGTAACGAGAAGACGGACTGACTCATTTGTTTATCTCCGCGACTTACGTGGTACTTATTATGGCTGAATAATGACCTTGTTGAGGCTTGTTGCTCTTTCGTCGGCTTCTGAAATGCATTCGGCTGTTAAATAGCGTAAACTCTAGCAGATATTGCAATAATAATTATCGTTTATGGCGTTTCTGATTGATGACATCGTGCGAGATGTGCGGTTTCTGCCGTATTCCCGAATGCCGTTCAGGAGAGTAATCTGTGACATTCTTGAGAGCGGATTCTTTGAGTTCGATAGCATGTTTTTCGCTAACTTCTTTCTGGCTTTAAATATTTGTTTTTCGGCCTCACTAATCAATTGAAGTGAAATGGAAAATAAAGATAATGGATACATTTTCAACTAACCTGTTTTAAAATTTTTGAGTTATTCCAATTAGCCAAACAAGTTTACAGAGCACGATTTTCCAAAATATCATATACACTTTCTGGTTATATTCGATGGATTCGGACTTTACTTGATAGAAATTAATTTTCAACTAGTAGTGAATAAAATTCTATTTCCACAAACTCTTTATTGTTGAAAGACAATTTTTTCGCCACACTGAGCACTAATCATGTTCTACTTTTGAACTGATACTGTGTGAAAACTTACATAGGTTCTTATACAGTGTGGTCCAACGAAAACTTAACACCTCTATTTTCCGGCTTTAAAAATCGCTCGGACCCTTCAATTTCTGATTAGAGGGGGACCAACTTTTCCGCTTTTTTCATTCACGTAACTTCAACCCCCTAACAGGGGTGAGCACAACCCCTTGGTTTTAAATAGGGATGAGGTGTGTTGCGATAACTAATTTTGAAGATCGTATCGAGTTCTATCTGACTCAAAAATTTACTTCAAAATATCCATCGATAATGAAATAACACCGAAAATAGTGAAAGAGGCAATGTGGAATTTACCTCGAGAATATTATTCGTATCCGACACATTTCAAAGGTATTAAGTAGTTATGTTGTTAATTTTTTGTCCAAAAAAGTATTAATTTCTTGTCCAAAAGAGTAGATGGACCATGTTTCTGATTTACTTTAGTCTATAGTGAATTTTTAAGAACGTTACAAGTATGTCAAAGCGATTCTAAATTTGTAGTAGAATTAAAATGGTGTATTCTGTAGAAGAAAGGGTGAAATGATAAAATTATTTCTTAGCAATAACGACTCTGCGCGAAATTTCAGGATCAGATAGTACTCGATAAGATCTCCAAATTAGGTATCGCAACACCCCTCATCCCTCTTCAAAATCAAGGGATTTTACTCACCCCCGTCAGGGGGTTGCAGTTACAGGGATGCGAAGAGCGGAAAAGTTGTTCCCCCTCGAATCAGCAATTGACAGGTTCGAGCGATTTTCCACATTTTCATTTTAAAGCCGATTAATCGGGGTTTTAAGATTTCGTTGGACCACACTGTATGCATTGACAGGTATTACAGCAAGTGGGACTAACAATTGGATGACAGTTATTTAAAATTCTCCTATGAAGAAGAGAAGTACCGAAGTATCAATTTCCTAGACTTGGATTATCCCCAGGATTCATGTGAATTATTTAATTTTTTAATATTTAAGTCAAGGAAATTCATTCTTCGGTTTTTCTCTTTTTCATAGGAGAATTTGATGGACAGGTGTAGATCATTCCGATTTCCAATTTTTATTCTCTCTTTGCCTTCTCTATACGGTGAACTAAAATCGCTAACCCACCACAGCGAAGGCTTTTATACAAGGAAAAAAGAAGGTGAAACTAAACCGCTATAGCTTGCGTTAGCAATTTTATCCGTCCTCACATGAAACATCCTACTTCGTAAAATGCCTCATAGTGACAATGCAAACTTTTACTCCCTATCTACTCCGGCACAAGGAAGATTGTCTGGTATTAAGATAATCCAAGCAAAAAGGCACTCCAGCAAGATTGTTCATTCCTAAGATCATCCGGTACTAAGATCTCTAGTACTAAGATCTCCGGTACAAAAATCTCCGGTACCAAGATCTCCGGCACTAAGATCTTCGGTACTAAGATCTCTGGTACTAAGACTGTAAATTTCAAATCTATAAGATAGATATTATTAAAATTATTTACAAGGTGATAAACATGAGATGAAATATTCAGAACACAGGAATAAGGGCACGTTATTCGATCATGAGCATGAGAAGGAAAGCTAAATGCATTTACTACTCTGTCAAGAAAGTACCGGAAATTTTCAATTGATACAACATTTTTACATTTAATCGTCAAAATTTATTGAGTCGCCTTCAAAATAGGCTCCATTTGCTCCAATACATCTATGCCAACGGCACTTCCAATTATCGAAACATTTTTTATAGGCGCTTTCCGGGATGGACTTAAGCTCTCGCGCCGAATTTTGTTTTATGGCTTCAATCGACTCAAAACGGGTGCCACGAAGGGGCAATTTTAGTTTTGGGAAGAGGAAAAAGTCGCAGGAAGCCAAATCCGGCGAATACGGTGGTTGCTGAAGCACGTTTGTTGAGTTTTTGGCGAGAAAGTCAGTCACAATCGTAGCTCGGTGAGAAGGCGCGTTATCGTCATGCAAAATCCATGAAATGTTCGCCCACAAATTTGGCCGCTTCTTACGGATACGCTCTCGCAAACGTTTCATAACGCCTAGGCAATACTCCTTGTTTACCGTCTGACCCTCTGGAACGAATTAGTGCACCACGCCACGGATATCGAAGAAAACAATGAGCATCATCTTCATTTTCGGGCGGCTTTGGCGTGGTTTTTTCGGTTTCGGCTCATTTTTTGCCACCCATTCCGATGATTGCTGGCTTGTTTGCATATCGTACTCGTAGACCCAGGTCTCATCACCAGTTATAATGCGTTCCATGAATGTAGAATCGGAATTACAGCGATCCAGCATGTCTGAAGCAACCTGTTCGCGATGACGTTTTTGAAGAAAATTCAGGTCTTTCGGTACGAGTCGTGCGGCCACCTTTCTCATGCCCAAAATATCAATCAAAATCGTACGTGCGGACTCGTGGGATATCTTAAGATCATGTGCTATCTCTCTCAAGCTGGTACGACGGTTTTCCAGCACCCTTTCCTTAATTTTATCGACGTTATCTTCGATCGAAGCCGTCGATGGGCGACCACTTCACGACCGTCCTTGAAGGCTCTGTACCACTGATATGCACGAGTTTTCGATAGAGCATTATCACCAAAGGCCTTTTGAAACATTTTCAATGCATCGGCACACGAAAATTCATTTGCAACACAAAACTTTGAACAAATTCTTTGCTCAACGTAATCACCCATAGTGAAAATCGGCACGCACTCTGACATCGACTGACTTAATCAGCTGTTGCAAACACACTAGTTGACAGATCTCGCTCAAGCTTAGCATAGTAATTAAGGACAGTGGTACCAACCTAGGAAAAAAAAAATTTTCTGACTCATTGCCCCGCCAGATTTAAATCAATAATTCCTGGTACTTTCTTGACAGAATGTATATCATATAAGGAAACATGTTAACCTATGTAACCTGCAGAGAATGAAATAAATCAAAAATAATAATTGGCATTTATAAAACCAGAAAATATTGATCGGGATCTACGTATTACTTACCGCCTTCTGATTAGACGTCTTATATGAAACAACAAAAATTCGATATTCCACGATTTTCATGGATTAGATACGTTAATTCGATAAAAATACCACAATGTGTCTTCGTGCAATCTCAGAATACGAAAGTAATAAATTTGGGAAATTCGACGCATTCTTGAAAACAATGCAACTCTACAGCGCATGCGATAACAGCGTCGACTTTTATTGCGCAAACTTCAAACTTCTTATGTCTCTTAATAATCAACAATTGTAGCGTTTTTCAACGTTACAACAGTTTTTGTATAGATTTTATCAAAGTGTGATTGATCCGTGTTTTTTCCAGAACTTTCCATAGTTTAGATATAGAGATGTTGTCACATGTTTTTTGAAGGTCTATAAAAAGTAGATGCGTTTCTTTACTGGTGTCAATTCTCTTTTCGATGATCTGTTTGAGGATAAATATGTTACTTGTGTATGATCTACCTGCGCGGAACCCGCTTTGTTCTTCTGCTTCCTATCCATCTTATTCTCGTTCGATGAAATCCCTTATAACTTTTTCCTACAGCCTACTAAAGGTGGATTTAACTGTTATGCCCCGATAATTTTCGCATCGTTGTTTATCTCCCTTTTTATGGATTGATGACATGTATCCTATTTTCCATTCTTCTGAGATCGGTTCACCATTGATGCATCTGGTTTATCATTTTATAGTTTTTCTCTTCCGTTCCATATTAATTCAGCTTTAATATTTCCCGGTCCACTTGCTTTTCTGTTCTTTAAACATTTTAGAGATTTCTTTACGTCTTCTGATTTTATTTCTATTCTTTTTCTTTCCGCATTGGTAGATTGCAGTTCCTCATTCATATATTCGGGCCGATCTTTGGTAAGTGAATTGTTGTAGTTTCTTCCCATTTCTCAGCTGAGATGAGTTGTAAGTTAGTTTTCTTCTCAGATCTTATGTTATATATAAATTTCCAAGCTTCCATACATCTTCTACCGCCTATATACATGTTAATTATTCTACATTATGTATCCCAGCTATTTCTTTTATATTTTGTGACCAATCTTTTTTCTTCATTGATATCTCTGACCTATGCTTTCGAGTCTCGACTCTCCCAAGTGATGATCCATTTCAGATATTATTTCTTTTTTTTGTTCACTACTTTTATTTCACCACCATTTCATTCTCGTCCTGTTCTCCTCTTTGATTCCTAATGCTTCTCCAGGATTCATGATATCGAAAGGACTTACGCAAGGATGCTGCATTTCCCCCACATTATTTAAGATATATATGGAACATGTATTAAAAAACTGGAAAGAAAGATGTAGAAAAATGGGTTCAGATCTAAATGACACTACAGTGCTTACTTTCCAATTTGTGTACCACTAGGTTATCATTGCCCAAGACAAATACGATATTGAGTAAAAGACGCGAAAGATCAGAGAAGAATATGAAAAATGGGGCCTATCAATGAACTTAACAAAGACCAATTATATGTGCGTGGGAAATGATGTAGATGACTTGGAAATTTCCGATAACCATAAAATAGAGATATGTACTAACTATCTAGGAATATAACTTAATTCTATGATTGTTTCGGTCTTTACTTGACGGAAATTCATCTTGAAAATATGAATAAAAACAATATTCTAATTTCCGCTAATGTTTTATTAACACTACGATCGTTACATCATACCATGACTTCTTCAGGTGAGTTTTTTTATTCTCACCTGAAGAAGTCATGGTATGACGTAACGATCGTAGTGTTAATAAAACATTAGCCGAAATTAGAATATTGTTTTTATTCATATTTTCAATATAACTTAATGACGAAGGCAGGGATTCCTTAGAAATAAGAGAAAGGCTACGGCAGGGTGTAAGGTTAAAAACGCTCCACTGTTGATTTGAAACTCAATCGCTTAAAAATGCTCCTATAATGTGATTAAACTAAGACTATTAGGAAGTTTGGAGTTTCCGCAATGAAAGTCGACGATGTTATCGAATGCGCTGTAGAGTTACATTGCGTTCAAGATACGTAGAACTTCCCAGATTTCTTTCTTTAGTTTTGTGAGGTTACACGAGGACATACATTGTGGTATTATTATAGAATTAACGTACCTAATTCATGAAAATCGTGGAATATTGAATTTTTATTGTTTCATATAAGACATCTAATCAGAAGGCGGTAGGTAATATGTAAATCCCGATCAATCACTTCTGCTTTTATGAATGCCAATTATAATTTTTGATTTATTTCTTTCTCTGCAGGTTACACAAGTTAACATGTTTCTTTATATGATATGCATTTAATTTAATTTCCCTTCTCATGCTCAGGATCGAATAACGTGCCCTAATTCCTGTGTTCTGGATATGTCATCTCATATTTATTACCTTGTAAATAATTTTAATAATATCTAAGGTCACTGGGAGTGAGATCACGTTTTACAGGCAATATCTTATAGATTTGAAATTTACAGCCTCAATACCGGGGATCTTAGTACCGAATGATCTTAGAGTTGAACAATCTTGCTGGAGTGCCTTTTTGCTTCGATTATCTTAATACCAAACAATCTTCCTAGAGTATGTTATTACCGAACCATCTAGGCTCTGGATGCTCTACTAGTCATTTGGAACAAACTGAAACTGATTATATGAAGAATAGTAACTATCCTTGGAGGCAGCAGTATCACTCCGGCACCTTGGAAAACGACATTCCGGGAGAACCTCAAAGATAAGTCCTAACGTAAATCTCGTGGACCTCAAAACTGTAAAATTGTATTATATTGTAAATAAGAGTCACAATTTTAACTATGAAGTTCAAATAAATAGATAGGGAGTAAGAGTTTGCATTTTCACTATCAGGTGACCATTTGGGATTCATTCAGGAAAGACAAGTTTTATTTAACTTTTCATTGGCGCACTATGAGGCATTTTACGAAGTACGATGTTTCATGTGCGGACGGACAAAATTGCTCGCGAAAATTAGAGTGTTTTTGTTTAATTTACTTTCATCTTTTAATCATAGCCTTCGCTGTTGTGGGTTAGCGATTTTGGTTTCAAGGGAGGACGAGCTCTAAAAAGACTGAACGGAATCTGGTAGAACAAATGAATTTCCAAAAACAGAAAAATGAACATATACAATAGTATTGTAAAAAGTATCACACTGTATGGAGCGGAAACGTGGAAGTTGACGGAAGCCGGTAAAAACAGAATAAACGCAGTCGGTTCAATAGTTCCGAAGTTATTCATGTTTGAAAATTTTTCATGTTTTCCTAAACTTTTTCGAAACTACAAATTCGATCGATCTGAAATTCTGTATTTGAAGGTAGAATAATGAGGCATAATCTGGTAAAATTTCGTGAGCATCGTAATTAGAAGACCAAAAAATGTCATTTTATGAGTAACGTTGGTAAAATGTTCATATTTTTCCCATTATTTTCGAAACAACAAATTCGATTGATCTGAAATTTCATGCGGATCGTGTGATTAGAAGACCTAAGACAATTATTTTGTGAGGATCGTAGGTGATATGAACTGAAATTTAAAATACTCGGATTCAGTTCTAATAATTATTATATATATATACATATCTATATAAATTGTCGATTTACTAAATACATTGATTTAGTCTTCACTGAAATGATTCATATGTAATTTATTTCCAACAAATCCCACTTTATTTGGTAAAAACTGGGATAATAATTATATCTTCTTCCAATTTGTTGATATGACAAAAAATACTATTATTATCGACATCCCAAAACTCTTTGCTCATTAACTCAAACCCAAAATCACCGACGACATAACTCCAGTTAAGATTTCGTAACAGATAGGATATACCCGCAAATTTCCCTACAGACCATAGTAACAGACGAAATAAAAATTGTGCATATGGTTTTCTGAAATTGATAATATCATGGAACGAAAGCACCTGGCAGGCAATAAACGTACCTCTCGAGATGGGGTTCTAGAGATCTCCAAGAATCGTGATCGCAACTCGTGATGTCGATATACAAATATTAAATGTTTCTACTTTGTCCTGCTCTACTGAAATATGTGTCTATAATTTTATAGGTAATTTAGTGCTTATATTTATTGTTCCTGTTGTAGGACTGATTTATTGTCGGCGGAGATTTGTAGAATATGTTTCTTGATTTCGCAGTCTTTGTTTTTTATTATTAATGATATTTTGACCTATCACCTCGAAGTTGAATTTTGATTAATTGTGATACCCGAGTATAAAAATGTTGCATAAGATATTTTCATATTCACATCTAATATTCTTCAATAAGTCCATCAGTAATTTTTCAATGAATCACTTCAGTATATGGAGAAAAAATAAATGAATTGTTGCATAGAAGAGTTTAAATTAATACATTTTACTTCTTATCACTACTGATTTCATCAATAAGTTTATTATTGTAGTATTCAGAAGAAATTTTATAAAATGAAAAAGAATCCATTTTTCCAAATAAAATTTATTTCAGATATATTCTCGTGAATAAACTGAAAGGCGAAATCTATAATTAAGCTTAAAATTATGTTTCAACTTTTGTAAGCTTCACTTCTGCTTTTCATCACATTTTTAGCCTCAATTTATCTGACATCTTGTTCTTCAGATGTTATTATCTCTTTTTCACTCAATAAAAATTTTTCATCATGAAGTCACATTAAAGGATATGAGCCCTACTGTTTTTTCTGATATGTTTTATTGTTAAAATTGAATGAAAGTTTCACGAAATATTCAAACTTCCTTGGATGACTTGGAAATTCTCAGTCACTCCTCTTATACGGCAGATATAAAGATTTAAAACGATTTCAGTTATTTTCCATAAGGCCTGATTTAACCCTCATTGTTTAATTTTTGTAGGATATTATAGTGCGCAATGCCAAAAAAATAAAGAAAATACATAAAAAGTAAAATTCACAATATTATTTCGCTTTTGCGCTTTTGAAAAATTTGACTAATTCTAACCTGAAAAAAGCGCAGTAGAGAAATTAAAATAGAACCATTTTTTTGGGAAAACGTTTGGAAATTTATATTCCATTTTCTGAAACAATATCAAACTACAAAAAACAAATGTGGACGTGAAAAGAGCGCACTAAAGAAAGTAAAATGAAACCATTCTTTGGGACAACGGTTGGAAAACTATATCCTAACTTCTCTTTAGTGAATCTGAAAATTGAAAAAAAAATTTTAAGAAACAATATTAAAATACTTGAAAATAATGGGAATAAGTAAAAGCATATCGTTAAATCTATGTTCTGAAAATTACAAATACAGGATAAATTGAAGCTATGTTCCAGAAATTGCAGATTCCTTCTGTCAAACCACAGTTATCCCTATTGGAAGTTCTATCACTCTAAAAAAAAACCGTGCTAGTAACAAGCAGAAGCTTCAGTTATTCCCTGCTTGATTCGAGCATTCCAGTAAAAATTATTCGACACGCCTCAAGAATTTTATTTCTTAATTCTTTGGAGTTATCAGACCTATTATTCTTGTGGACTTATAACGACTGTTTAATTTGACTACAAAAAATTAGTTAATAGCTACATTAGTTGAGGGAAACATACCAGGAATAAATATTCAAACAGATGGAACGAGCTAATAGTGTATTAAAATGACGGGTCAACTTGAATGTCACCACAGTTTATTCTGGACAGTAGAACATGATGGTATCACAAAATAATGAAGTTGAGTTATGAGTAATTATAAGCTTGATCAAAATATAGAAATTGCTGGAATTCGATAAAATAAGGGTGAAAAATACTCAGAAGAATAGTTTCAAATATGATGATACGTCTGTGGACGAACATATGTTTTAATATTTAAAAATTCACTACATTCTAAGTTTTTTTAACGAAACACATGTGGTTTTAGTCGGGTGAATTATATACTTTCATTAACAACTTTCATTTTTTGGACTGATGGGTCATCGATTTGGTAATTCTAAATGCATTTTCAAACATGTGCTGCATGTTTCTGGAGTTTTTATTAAGGAAATATTTTTGAAGAAATTCTTAAGGTTATTTTGTGCATTGTTAGAATGGAATTTGGTTTTCATAATGCATTGGTACGAAAAAAAGTTTCTATGCTTCAAGTATTAATTCAATATATTTAATTAATATTTTATATTTTCTTTGTATTCTTTTATTCCTTTTGGTCCAGTGTAATGAGTGGTAATTCAGTCACTAAATTGAAACTTTATTTGCTGAGATATTTATTGAAGTTTAATTCAGAAAGATTTCGAGGAAAAATTCTATAAAATTAAAATCGTAATGAAATTAAATGAGGTTATCTTGATTTTCGAGAATTTTTATTGTTAATTCATACAAAAATTTTTTACCTAGTACAGTAGCATCTTCAGAATGTAAAATACCTACTACCTGACGATGCTACTATGATGTATTAAATAACGAAAAAAAATTTGTGAAAATTACAATAACCTTATTTAATATATATTTTTATCAAGTAAAGACTGATTCAATTAATCATTTAAAATTTGTAGTTTTAGTGAAATAAATCTGTATGATATTTAAGATATTGTAAAGAGCCTTCTATCAAGAAAAAAAACCTTTTCATTAGTTCACAATCTCTACCTACTAATTCAGGCAAAAATCAGGATTATATAAAAAATTGAACTTCATTCAAAATTGTATACCTCTTATTGCGTTTTCTCAAACTGAAATTCATTTGAAAACAACTTGACTTCCTCTAAATAAACCGATTTTCATTTGAGAAGCTTTGTTTACCACATTCTAATTTTAGGACACCAAAATAAACATTTGTCACTCTATTCGAAGTTATATGTTTATTGAAGCAGAACTCTTTATCAAGCTAGAAATTTTACCAGCAGATTGGCACAACTAAATTTCCACACATTGAAAAAATTTGCCAAACCAAAACACACATGTGAGACAGCCAGCTGCCATGTTTAATCCCCGCAACTTCAACTCGAGTAGCTCCCGGACATCGACTGCGTAAATCCAACTCAGAAGGAGGAGACACAACTATAAGTCACTTCAGTTCGGTTTGCTGGTGTTAATTTCAGGACTATCTAACGATCTTCAGACTTGACTGACCCGCGCGAGAAGAAGAAAAATTATGCAGATAGGCCGGAGCAGGTATGTTTTCGAGTACCGGGGCATTGTTTCAGAGGGAAAACTCCGCAGGCTGAATGGCAGAATACATATGCATGCGACCAACATATTAATTTATACGATAATTAGCATATTCGTATCCGTTAGAGGTTTTTTTCGACATATGTTGGCTGTAGTGGTTAATTATGACACATAAAAACCGACTGACTGCGGGGTAAGTTTTCGGATGTTTTACCTATCCTCACACTTTCTGAGAGTTTGTTTTTGGTTCTCGATGAAGATGTCACTACCCCGATATTATTGGCGAAGAAAAATAAAGGTGTTAATTTGATTTATAGTAAATAGTAGTAGTATAAATAGCCATTAGGTTGCCGATTTTATTACAAATGAAACACAATTTTTCATATACTTACAACTTTTTTGAACAATATCATTCTCATTTTGATCAATTACCATCTGCAATTTTTCCTCAACTTCATTATTTCAAGATCATATTATATAAATATTTTGACACTTATCCCCATATCTTTCATAATGAAAGGTGTAAGAAATTTTCTGAGCATCTGAAAAAATGGTAATCCGATGGTTCTTAGTCAAGGTTATATGGTACATGTGACATCAGTTCCAAACCAAACGTGAATTATTTTTGACTAGTGACCAATGATGTGTGTTGCCTAGCGTTGTAAAGATGGTGTACAATATTTTTACGATTCGGCAACTCTCTTCGTTAATCTTGCATTGCAGGCTTTAATTTGTCTAATAGGCGACGAAACAGTTCTAAATGAATCATTTGATCCCTAAGAATCAGCGCAAAATACACAATACCTCCTAATCGCACCATTCGATAGCATAATCTTTGTTTGGCGCCTTGCAGGTTTCGATTTTATTTGCGCTGATTAATTTTCTTTAAACAATGACCACTTTTCTTCAATAGTATGATAAGTTATCCATTTTTCATCATCAGTGTTCATCCGTTCAAAACAAGTTCCATTTCATAAAATAGAAAAAGGCTTTTCACTTGATAGAAGAAATATAACAAAATTTGAATATCAAAACAGATTTAATCTACAATTTTAAATTAAAAAATTTTTTTTTTAATATTAATTTAAATTTTTTAAATTTGATTTAAATATTATCTAGGGCCGATGAAGAGATTATCCGAATTCTACTTGTTTTTTGAAGATATATTGCATGTTTTGAGAGATTTTTCAATTAACTTATTTGAATATATTAAATATTTCGAATAAATTATTAGGAGTACAAATAAGTTTTCGCCGTTTTATTGTAGATGGCGCGGCACGGAGTTTCGGTTGGCTTTCGCAGATGATAACCGGCTTAAAAAATAGTTTGGACATTCAAGAACAACATAACCTATTAATATCATTGATTTTATATTGGTAAAATATAATTTTTATAAGTTGAAAATGTCAAAATTTGAGCCAAGTAAGCGTCATTTGCGGGAAATAATAGTTTACTACTTTAGTTTAAAGAAATCTGCTGCTGAGGCGCATCAATTGCTCGTAGAAGCATATGGTGAGGGTGCTTTGAGTGAGAGAACGTGTCGAGAGTGGTTTCAAAAGTTTAAAAACGGTGATTTCGACGTAGAAGACAGAGATCGCAGTGGGAGGCCAAAAATTTACGAGGATGCAGAATTGGAGGAATTATTGGAGGAAGATTCATCTCAAACACAAAAAAAACTTGATCTAACATTAGACGTCACTCAGCAAGCAGTCTCACATCGTTTAAAATCATTCTTCTGTAATAAATATTTAATTTGTGTTAAAAAACGGCGGAAACTTATTTGTACTCCTAATATATTTTTTGAGAAATCCTTAAGTTGTGTTTTATGTTTTTGAAAAGGCATTGGTTTCATTATGGTAAGATCAGAAACAAAATTTTGTCTCCTTCAAATATTTATTTATTGATTTTAAATGACTTTTTTTATATTTGTTGGTTTATTTACTCTATTTGACATTGTATATTGAGTTTTGATTATATACGTCTATTAAATATAAGCGGTGCTTATTGTAGACATTAATTTAATTCTTAAAGTTTTTTGAATAAAAATTCTTTTTGAAATTAAAATTGTAGAAGACTAACAGATTAAATATGTTTTGATATTCAAATTTTCAAAAAAAAAGTTCCATTTCATTGTGTTTGAGACACAAATCGCAAATGTAAATGAATTTCCTTTAGCTCAGGATGAAATGTCATATGTATCCCATATATTTAATGATTCTTAATTGATGTGTGTTATATATTCAACCATTTTGCCATATCCCGGTTTGGAATATGACTATCCGAATCAATTATGACTTTGTACCATTTTGTCTATAAGAAAGGGATTAAAGGTATTACATTGTACTGTCTGATGGTATTGAGTGTAATTAATCCCTTTCTTATAGACAAAATGGTATCCAATAAACAAAAGAAAATGGCATTAAATCTCGTGTACCCAATTATAAAAGAGGACATTACACAGAAATATTTTTCGTTGTCTTATGTCAATGGATTATCTGAAAATATTGCTAAATATTTCAAAAGATGTTTCAATTATAACGCGGCTTTTAAGACAATTAATAACTTTAGTACCTACATAAAAAACAATAAAGATCGTACAAATAAAGAAAATAAATCCGGAGTCTACAAGTTAACTTGCAAAGATTGCCCTTTAGTATACATTGGCCAGACTGGCGACCATTCCAGAAACGTATCCAAGAACACCAAAGGGGTTATATATACAATTCTGTACATTCGACATATTCTAATCATCTTAAGGAATTTAGGCATAATTTCAACAATAATTATGAAATTATCCACGTTGAAAGCAAAAGTTCTAGATTAACACTTTTAGAATTTCTTGAAATCAACAGGTATAATGCCCGTAAAATCCTTTTGAACGAACAAGCAGATGTCGATCATTCTCCATTACTGAATATTTTTCCTTAATGGCATTTTTAGCGGCAAACTCCAATAAACACCTAGAGTTTTTATGACTTGTGCTACTATTATTTGGTCACGTACCTAAAAATGTATATAAACTCGGTTACACTCAATACCATCAGACAGTACAATGTAATACCTGAAGAAGCCACATCGTGGTGAAACAATTGTTGTATTAGTACAAACATTTTTGTGGAAATAAATTACTGTCATATATACATTTTTTTAATTAAAATGTTACATGTTATTAATTTGCCTGTGTGTCAGAATTAGTCCAGATTATCTAGGAAAACCTTCATTGGATTCTGGAAACCATTAATAGCCATTTGAAAAAATTTTCTAATCTGAAATAGCATTACATATTCGACTCCTTCATATTGATCAATTTTTTCAAATAATTTCTAATAATTGTACTTATGAATGTTCATTAATCGGTCGAAATCATGAATATTTTCCAATAAAAGTTGTGTTTTCATTACAACACCTCTATTTTGTAGGTTAAAATAATGATTTATTAAGATACTGGGGTGAATTTAATGAAAAAAATTGATGAGAAAATATTGCAACTGAATCCACAATTCAAAAAATAACCGGACAAAAAGCATTTTCTATTGAAGTTCAATTAGCCAGACGGTAATCGAATTAGTAAGAATAATTTCTTCCATGACTGGCTGTTCAGCATAAAATATCCAAATTGGCATTCAAAAAAGGCAATCCATTCTGCAGGTACGCTGTGGCGCCTTGTCACTTCCGTTTTTCATCCGTGAAAGGAACCGCTATCGTTCCAAGAATTGTTGAATAAACACAATTAATTTCGCCAATGGACGATGAACAATAAGTGATTTACCCGTAAAATATATGAATAATTATTATGAAATCTACTGAAGACATTTCAATTTTCTTGTTAATTTTTGTTAGGAACGCATTGGGCGAAATGAAATCTATCTGTCATGGAATCTACTCATTAAATATTTATTTGATTTAATTAATTCTAAAATTTCGGTTTGGACTTTCTCGATTACCCTTGTATATAGGATGTAATTTGGCTGCCGGCCGACTTCAGTTGTATCAAAAATTTTCTATTATAATTTTAAATTGAAAATTTAAATTTAATTAATATTGATTTGATGTAATAGGGAGTATTCATATTTGAATTTATAATTCATTTTCGAAAATTTATTGAAACAAAAGTGATTCGATATATATAAAATCTATAATTTATGATAGATTGGGCCGTTGCTTGGTAGAAATCAGTTGTAATTGTAATTATAAAATAATAATAATAATAATAATAAAGTTTATTTCAAGAATAAACACTTTACATCACGGAGGAACATGAGATATGACCTGTATGCGATACTTGTTTTTTTTAAATTTAAAACACTTGTTTACATTTTCTACTTCATTTTTGGTATTGACGTACGTTTCGTCTTTGCTAGAAAGACTTCATCAGAATACGAAGTAACAGTTGTTGTACAATGAATTTATAAGATTTTTTACAGAAGGTGTACATGTGTTTTTAATTGTTCGTCGGGTTGGTTTTCTCAAAGAATATTCCCCTCAGAATCGTGTTCACTCGATCCCTTGTAAATATTGAATAGAGGGGTGTAACAAAAACAATAAAAACAGTATGGATAAACTTCAATTATCAGGTGTATACAAACTCACTTGCCCAGATTGCCCAAAGATTTATATTGGT
Organism: Megalocaria dilatata; assembly: GCA_034642435.1. NCBI lineage: Eukaryota > Metazoa > Arthropoda > Insecta > Coleoptera > Coccinellidae > Megalocaria > Megalocaria dilatata. The sequence continues at coordinate 36,508,802 of CM067857.1, read as the reverse complement.
AGAACAGGTAGAAATTTCGGTACACGCCTAGCCGAACATAAAAGAAGTTTCGATAAAAATAAAAAAGATTCACATTATGCTAAACACCTTCTTGAAAATAACCATTCTTTCACAAAAGAAATAGAAATTCTACATGTTGAAAATAGAGGTCTAAAATTGAACTTATGGGAAATTTACGAAATAAATAAACATAAAAACAGCAATAACCTAGTAAATGAACAAATAGATTTTTATTACACCCCTCTATTCAATATTTACAAGGGATCGAGTGAACACGATTCTGAAGGGAATATTCTTTGAGAAAACCAACCCGACGAACAATTAAAAACACATGTACACCTTCTGTAAAAAATCTTATAAATTCATTGTACAACAACTGTTACTTCGTATTCTGATGAAGTCTTTCTAGCAAAGACGAAACGTACGTCAATACCAAAAATGAAGTAGAAAATGTAAACAAGTGTTTTATTTTATAATGACAAATATAAAATCTAACCTAATTCTATATTGTACGATCTAACCTTAATGCATGGAATGCATTACAAAATGAAAAATATACATAATTAAATGGTTGCACCTTTGGTGAATATAAATTCCACCTAATTAATGTTCCTCTGAAAAATCTTCGTATTCTATTTCAGGAATTTCCTCTTAACGTTAACCTTTAGAAACTAAATGGTAAAATCAGTACTATTTGCAAAAGAACAGGTTAACAAATTACCCTTAATTTTATTTTGAGAGGTATCGATCTTTATTCAAGCATAACTCAACTTGACAGATTGAACATTTCAAAATGGTTCATTAAACATTGTTGGCTGTACTATATTCAGCACGCTAGATCTTTTATGAATACCTATACTGCACTTCGTACGACACAACCTTTTTGAAACTAATTGGTGGTAGATCTGAAAATGTTTGATAAGTTCAACCATACCTATTAGTCCTAGCGGCAGAGTTACAGTTAGTTAGTTAGAAGAAAACAAATGAATTGACTAAGGCATCAACGAAGTGAAAAAAAATCCGATGCCATTTCTCTATGGATTGGAACTCGTTAGGCAACAAGAATGACATAAATTTTTCTTGGAACTTGGAGAGTACTTATATTACCTTATATAGTCTATGTTAGTTCGGTAAATTCTTTTTGTATCAACAGAGATGCGCCCCTTCTTCAAGCAGGATTTTCAGGTAATATACTGAACTGAGTATGTGGGAGATTTATAATTTAAAGAAGGAAATATAGCCACTTGAATGATTTATCAAATTGTTACAAACTGTATGTTTATTAAAATGATTGTGTGCTTTTTATAATAGGTTCACATCGCAGACTAGACTATAATATAAGATGATATTTTATTACTTCAAATCAGATGATCGATTAAAACTGTACACTAAGCAAATAATAAAAAATAAAAGATCCCAGATATCTGTTTACATAAGTTTACACAATACTCCCAGACTTCAATATAATTTAAAGTATAAACCGCACTAACCTTGCGTTAAATTGTCAAATGATCAAACTTCAAATATGACCTTTTACTGCCTGAAACGATGTGTTCGGGTCCTTGCTCTTCACTGATGGGTATCCAAAGCTGTATCTTAAAATCCTAAACGTCCTTTTGTTCAATGCACGTCGTAAAACGAGTAAAAGTTACCAATTTCTGAATTAAGCCAATCAGATAGCTGTTAAATATATTTACTGTTTTAAAGTAAAAATGTACTGACCTCCAATAGAAACGTTACGGAATATGTTCTCATTCAAACTAGATCAAATGGTAGATCCAATGATATTTTATTTGATAGGAAATGGTGGCTTCAAATAAAGAAGTGAAAGAAGTTGGCCTCCTAGTTAATCCGAAAATATCGACTTTATTTGCCCAATGCAACTCCAGAACTAAAATCTAAGGCACCAATAATTTTCTCAAAGTTTAAACAATCATCCAAATTACAGATAATAGCTGAATTAATTTTCCGGAACCTCTACAGATTTTAATCTGAATATATCTCTTGAAAACAGAAACTTTAGAGAACTATAGAGATATACATATTATCAGCACATGTGGTGGTAATTAACTAATAACTTTATCAAAGGAAACATGAAGTTTTGGCCAAGTTATTCAAATTCACCACCTTATATAATCGTTTCGAGTGGATATCAAGGAATAATAAGTTCAATCGCCAAAAATATTCCACATATAATTCAAAAAGTTCTTTTTTATTTTCCATTTAAAAAAATAGATAGCTCATTCTCCAGAAAAAAAACCTGAATAATTCAAATCCACGTCTTTTCAATTGGGTGTTATTTGGATAAAATAAAATAATCAATAAAAATATACAAACCATCTTCAACAAACATTCAACGAAAAGGACTAATTTTTAGATAATGCATGGTATACTCACAAATTAGGTTATTCTACAGACATATATACTGAAAGAAGATACGAAATAGTTACAGCATTAGAAAACCACCACGCGCATGTGTGATAATACAAAACATTTTTTCAACAATATACCCACAAAATTCTTGGCCCCTCTAGGTTTCTCAAGAAATAAACAATCTATGTTCTGGAAATGACATGAATATTTACCTCTATTTCAACCGCAATACAGTTGATAGAAAATCTTTGTTTGTTACTCTTTGCTTTAAGCAAGATGAGACAAAATAGGAAAAATGAGAAAAAATCTAAATTTATCGATTATTTATTTTTGATTAATTATAGTTATTCCACAAATGAATCCAAATTCAGTAGTCCGTATTGCCACCTCTTCTTTCAATCAACTGGCCAATATGCCTAGGCATCCCACGAGTCAAGTCATTAATGAAATTTTCAGGCATATCGTTCCATTCTTACTGAAGGGCTAAGCTTAATTCCTGAAAAGTTGAAGGTGTGTTTTGGCGATTGGATATTGCTCCCCTAAGTAATCCCATACGTGCTCAATTTGAATCATGTCTGGTGTGTTTGCTGGCCAGTTCATTCTCTGGATATTGTTCTCTTGAATAATGTTTTGAACACTTCGTGTACAGTGTGGTGGGGCGTTATCATACTGATAGATGAAATTATCCCCAAATGCATTGCGCAGAGGAACAATGATTGGTTCAATGATGTTTTTTACGTAGATGACACCAGTCATTGTTCGTTCAACGATAATAAGAGGAACAAATGTTAACTTCCGCTATTTTATTGATTTACACGACAATTGTTTCGTCATACCATGTCGTATGACGAAACAATTGTCATGTAAATCAATAAAATAGCGGAAGTTAACATTTGTTTCTCTTATATTGAAGATGAATTTCCGTCAAGTAAAGACCGAGATAATAAAAAAAAAAGATAATAAGAGGGGTACAGCGACCGAACATCAAACCCCTCAGCACATTATTGATCCGCCTCGAAAGGGCACAACTTCCCGGGCGAAATTGAATCGATCTAGTCTGCCTGGACCTCTCCAAACCCTTTCTCGTCGACTGTCACCTTGTAAACCGAATCGTGTCTCGTTCGAAGAAAGTACGTTGCGCCATTCTGGTGAAAGCCAGTCTTGGTGGTCTTCTGCCCATTGCCGACGGGTAGCTCCATGTCCATGTGATAGCCGAGGTACTCTTAAAGGTGTTCTTGCTCTTAAATTTGAGGAATGCAACCGTCTCCTTATGGTACTGATTGAGACTACCTGTCTATAGGTCCTCAAAAATAATTTCGAAGGGCTGTTAAAGATACTGTTCGATTCCTTCGAGTAAAATTCGCGATATAATGGTCTTTCCTTGCAGATGTTACTCTGGGTCGACTAAGCACCGGTCTCCGGGCAACGCTGCCGGTTTCCAGGAAAAGGGCCACTATGCGCCTTACTGAAGTCCGTGGAATATTGAAACGTTGCGCAATATGGTGGTTCGACAAAGCTTCTTGATGTAGGGCTAGTATTCTTGCTCGGTCAAACTGAGAAATCCGATGTCCCGGCATTTTCCACGGAATATTTGCAATATTACAACTCTCTTTATTCGCCGAAAACTGATTAACTGCGAATACACCTGTATTCTCCCGAACAAGAAACATTTTTTGCTGGTTTAGTGTTTTCATTTAAGATAAAATAGTGAAGATTCCAGACACAAAAAATTAAAAATGTCATGTTACATTCAACAGTTTGAGAGTTTTTGGGGGGGGGAAGACTTTTGCTATTATCTGTAATATTAAAACCGAATAATACAAAATTATTTGATACTATAATCTTGGATAGAAAGTCCGGCAATCCAGTCATTCAGATTCAACTAAAATGTTCTGTGCTTCAATATCACTTCTAACATGTTCATGCAAAATTCTCCTCAGAGAATTAAGAGAAATGTTCAGTTCTTGAGGACGATGACCAGTTGACGTTGATAGATATTCAGCCACATTCTCAGCTGCAGCAAAAATGTTTTCAGGTGTGCTTACTGGATGAGATCGTGAACTGGTTGTTTCTTTAAATAACGATCCAGTTTCCACGAACAAATTGATCCACAAATTGCCGTGAGGGCATTTCATTCCTACTGAATTTTCCAGTTAAATTTCTAACAATTTGGATAGAGATTCACCAATTTGGAAATAAGTTTTTAATATTTCCTAGTTTTGTTCAACTGTAAATCGACCAATTTCAAATATTAAACTAACTTTCTGTCAAAACACGAATGATAGAAGTGTTGCCAGGCACAAAAATGCAAACTTTAAACAGCCCACTCTTTATGTTAAAATGCACGACCAGAAATCGTTGCAATCTACAAGCAGAGTGAAATTGATACGTAGGTAGCACATTGTTGTGCTAACAAAGTTTAGCCGATAGGTAAATAGTATAGTCAATAAATATTAGTGGTATGGTTTTTACTACCAAGAGTACTTAAGAGGCTAATTAATCTACCAATTCGGCAGTTTCACATGGTGTGAACGACATATAACACCTGCTAGCATCATCCACCTTATTCCCTCGTCTATTCAACACCAAGACAAATCTCTTAAGTGCGTTCAGCTCCACCAAAAGGCCACGTAGCTCCTCTGCCGCATTAATCGCCCCATCATTGTATTAATTTACTTAGTTCCAACAGTCCCGGGTCACCCGCGGAGTCCCCTGATGGTTTGATTAGCGGCCCCACAATGCACCATGTAACGGTGTTCAATCGATTCCGAAGTCAACATTGTAATTTCATGGCTGTCACGAAAAGCGACCGGTCTGATGGGCCGGTACAATACCCGTCCATCACGAGCCGTCCTCTTATGAACTTATTAACTATTCAGCTAAATAGCTGGCGCAACTACCATCTAGTCTGCATTATTCATGTCTCCTTGTGGAATGCCTTTTTTCGTGCGGCAGCCATCGCGTCTGCGGATGGTGGATTATAAAAGATGGGATTTCGAAAGAATTCCGATACGGTGAGGTCGGCATGATTTTTCTTATGAATATCAATATGAGAAGCCTATTGAGAATGTCTTTCGCAATGGGCGCTGTGTCTGTTTGAGCCGTTTCATAAAAGGAGGAAATGTCATGGATTGAACACCATGGTCCTAATGGATTAGAGAATAATTTGTGTTAAATGCCATCTTGGACCCATGAACTAAAATAAATATATTTTTACCATTATTTTAGTTTGGGGAAAAACAAATGCATTAATTTTTTGATAGATGGCTGTAGTGATTGATAACTAGAAAGTATCAATCAAACAATTTCAGATTTATACTCGTTATTGAGGTAACATTTCACAATATAAAAATCATTCCGCTGTTTTTTGTTTGGTTCATTCAGGTGTGAGTTACAAGGGGTTTAAAAATGGAAGTCAACAAAGGGAAAACTCAGTCCATTGTACAATTTTTTTATAGGGGCGAAAATGCAAGACAGGCGACTGTGTTTAAGGTACCGATAGTGTAAGAGCTGATAACCTGCAATTCTGATTTCGTACAGGTATTTTTTATGTTGAACATGCACTCGCACAGGCAGACTCGTCGTCGATAAAATCATAGAAATGATCGAAGTTGACTGGTATATTAGTAGTTGCAGCATCGCCCAGGAGCTGAATATCGACCATAAAAGAGTTTTAACATTTGCGCGAAGCTGGATTCAAAAAGAAGCACGATGTTTGGGTGCCACACAAATTAATACCAAAAAACATGATGGATCAAATTTCCATCTGCGAAGCCTTGGCTAAACGGAATGAACTCGACCCATTTCTTAAACAAATGGTGACTGGTGATGAGAAATCGATAACATACGACAATATTATGGGAAAATTATCGTGGTCAAAGCACAGTGAAGCAGCTCAAACGATGGCCAAACTGAGACATACAGCAAAGAAGGTTCTACTGTGCATTTGGTGCTTCCATGTGGCCAAACACTGAATGAGTATCTCAATAACTGGACCACTCGAAACTAGCGATTGACCATAAACAGCCAGAATTGACCTACAGAAGAGGTGCTATGTTCCACCAGGACAACGCCAAGCCACACACGTCTGTAGTGACTCGCCAGAAACTTCGGGAACTTGGTTAGGAACCAAGCATCTACCATATAGTCCGGATCAGCCATCATCATCTCTATCTCTCATTGAAAAACTTGAGTGATAAGAAATTGGCATCAAAAGAAGATTGTCAAAATCGATTGCTAGAATTTTTCGCCCATGTGGACCAAAACTTCTATGAGATGGCATTATGAAGCTACTTTTAAAATGGAAAAGAATTATAGAACAAAATGTTGAATATTTAACCCAAATCAAACAAATGTTAAATAAAGTCTTGAAATAATGGATTTTTCCCCAATCTATCACAAGGTGACAAGGAAAACTGCGGACAAATTTTACGGTATTCTGGAACAAAAGTATTTTAGCCCAGCCAAATAATTTTTATTCTATGAGATTCTCTACCCTTTCAAGTACTAATGTGTTAAGTTTCAGTTTGATAATACCTTATTTTGCAGAGTGTTAAAATGTCAACCAAACGTAGTGCAATTTTAGAGCTGTTTCGTTTAGGTAAGCGTCAATGCGAAATTGTTCGTTTGCTCAATGTGCCTCGACAAACCGTGTTCGATGCAATTTTCCGTTTCAAGAAGCTTGACCATGATGATCGTCGTCCAGGAAATGCGAGAAAACACACTGTCGATACGCCAAGCAATCGCAACATCGTCAAGAAGCGAGTTAATCGAAATCCGAGGGTCTCCATGAGGAAAATAGCCCGTGAGATCGGTATTAATCGCAAATCCGTTCGTCAAATGTCCAAAAAGGAGCTCAACCTCAAGCCATACAAGCTCCAAAAACTCCTCACGGATGAAAACAAGCGCATACTACTCCAAAGGTGCCGCCAACTCCTTCCTCTCATCAATGGAAGCTTATTCTCTTCACAAACGTTTTCACCGTAGAACAACCCCACGACCACCAAAATGACAGAGTCTGGTCCGCAGAGGCTCCCGGTTCGTTGGTCATTGTCAAACATCGTCAAAATCCGCAGTCCGTCATGGTCTGGGGCGAAATTTGCGCCAGCGGCAACACACCCTTGGTTTTCGTGGATCAAGGGATAAAAAACAATTAAGAAGTCTACCGCTGCGACATTCTCGAGGCCGTAGTACTTCTGTGGGCCCAACAGACCTTCGGCGCACGTATTGGACGTTTCAGCAGGATTCCTCTCCGGATCACAAAGCGAAAATGACGTAAGAATGGTGAAAGACCCATTTTCCGGGTTTTATCACATCTGCAGAATGGCCGCCCTACTCGCCGGATCTCAACCCAATGGACTACTGCGTGTGGTCGATTTTCGAACTCGGGGCGTGTGCTGAACACCACAAAAGTTTGGAGTCGCTGAAGCAATCCCCACGCCGGGAATGGGACCGATTAACACCCATTGCTCTGCTACTACTAAAAAGTTTCAATTTACGTATACATCAACATCTACAAGAGCTCTCTTTCACAAATCCATTAAAAAAAAAACAAGAAATTTTCTGAAATTAAAACCGAAGTGTAGTAGAATTACATTGTTTCATATTTAAGATATTGAATAAAACCTTCTAGGGAAAAAAACCCCTTCTTGTCATTTTATTCTGTATATAAGAATCATTATTTGTTTTTTCACACACGCATCAACATCGTACAACAGTTTGTGGATATAACCGGGTTTTGAATCAACTCTCTTTAATCTATGTGTTTATTTTGTAAACGAACACAAAATGCGAATGATGTCTGGTGCGTATCCGCTAGGAGATCATTTATGCTTTGCCGATTTAAAAGTGGCTATTTTGATTTGGAAGACAAAGAACGACCTGTAACGCCACCAAACATGAAGAATTAAAAGAAAGGCCCGAACTGCCGACGATAGCTTCGAAGATGAAGCAGGCCGTTAGCATTTCAATTTCGAATCTATCCCGTTTTGTCCCGTCTCATCGACCACCCCTTCGCACAACATCGGTATCAAGATACAGCAGGTTATAAGGATCCTCAAGACCCGATAACCGGTCCCAGGCATCTCCCCTAACCTATCTCATAACATCAACATTTGCTGTAGAGAAACTGAATCACGATCCTTTTGACGTATCTAGTATGACGTCCAAGATGGTTTATGGTAAATCCGGCTGTCCTTTGAATAAATATTCCCTCAACTACCGTCACCTGAAGGAGTTGGCTTGCACTGTACCATAGATGAATGCTAAGATGCTGCCGATGTAGACGGTCCGTTGAGCGACTTGCAACCCTGTGTTTCACCCAGCCAGTGGACCACCGATAACATCAAGAGAAGCTGCATGTGCCCGCCAGCTGCCGGTCTTGATTTTCCTCTAGTCTGAAATAAATACCGCAACCAACCGTCGTCTTATGACCAAAAGAATTATGTGTTTTCTTGAATTCGAATATAAACTTGTAAAGATCCATCATAAATGCAAGAGGAACTCGCAAAAACAATTGAAGTCACTCAGCCAGTCATTTGGCATCGTTTAAAAGAAATTAGAAAGATCAGATGGTAGGAAATTGGGAGCCATATGCTGAAGCCAATATACGTCGAACGCCGATTTTTCACGTGTGCACAACTTCTCCATCGGCAGAGAAGAGAGTGGTTTTTGGCATCGAATTGTGACTAGCGATGAAAAGTGGGTCTATTACGATAATCTAAAACCTCGGCAATGTCTGGATGCCTCATAATCAACTGTCAAGCCGCATTTTTATGACGAAAAGATCATGCTGTGTATTTGAAAGAACTAGCTGGGTGTGGTGTGTTATGAACTGCTAAAATCGAATAAAAAGATCATAGGGAAGGTCTACCTACGACAATTGATGCCTTTGAGCTAAGCATTGTCAAAAAAAAGGCCGCGATATGCCGACAGACATGAAAAAGTAACTGACAATGCAAGGCCACATGTTGCGTCGCCTATTAAAATATACTTAGAAACGCTCAAATGAAAAATACTACCCCATCCGCCGTACAGCGGTGACTTTCCGGTTTCCATACCGATCGGTGCAACATGGCCTGGCTTACCAGCACTTTCTCCAATTACGATGAAGTCAAAAAATGGATCGATGCAGAGATAGCGGCCAAAGAGCTGAACTTTTTTCGCGATGGGGTCCATCAATTGTCAGGAAGATGGAAAAAAGTAGTAGCTAGCGACAGAAAATACTTTGAACTTTAAAAATATAGCCAATTTTTCAAAATAAATCTTCAATTTTTGAAAAAAACCACATGAAATTATTCCTACTCGTAATATATTTTCTTTGGATTCTTTCAACTCTTTTTAATGTCACTAAAATTGAACAGCGGCTCTGAGACATATATGGTGCGCCTAGAAAGTATCCGGAAAGAGCAAAGCTCAATTGTAATTATTTAGTATATATTTTTAATTCTTGAATTAGAAATTTATGACAAAATGTTCATTTTATTTCCTTATACAACCTGCATTTAACTGTAAACACTTGACTAAACGTGGAGGTACATCCGAAACTAGATCACCTCCATAATTTTCGGTGATGGTAGTCCAGGACTGTAAAACTGACTGAATTAAATCCACTTTATTTCGTGGTGCGACTCGTTCAACTTCAATCTTCATTACTTCCCATATGTTTTCAATGGGACTAAGATCTGGTGAAGCTGCTGGCCATGAAATGGTTGTCACTTGGTGTTCTTCCATCCAAGCTTAAGTATAGGCCGAAGTATAGCATCTTGCATTATCCTGCTGAAAACGCCACCCCTCGTTTAAAATGCCACAATACTTTTCACTATTAATGGTACCATCAACTATACAGAGAGGCGTAGCACCACGCTGAGATATTGCTCCCAAACCCATTATTTTGGTGGGAAATTTGGAAGTTTGAACGGTAACAGGTTGTTTTGTAGGATTTTTAAGTGATTTCTACCAAGTTGGAAACAACTTTCATCAGATATAAAGACGTTATCAAAATTATCTTTTTGAAAACGATGACTAAATTCTATCCTTCGTTCCTTCTATAAGGATGTTATTATAGGGATTTTTTTGGTTTCCTTAATATGTAGCCTTGTCTTTTCAGTGACATAAGGACGGTTTTCAGACATACTTTTATATTTCGTTGATTTCCAAATCACTTAGCCAATTTGCGAAACCCCAGGCTTGGATTGTGTCGTCATAAGGCCAATAAAGCGTTTGAATTGTTTTATTTAATCTTACGCGGTCTTCCTGAAACTGGTCTATGCCTCATATCCATGCCATTTTTTATCCCCTATATTGTCTCATATACAGCACTTTTTCCCAGTTCAATCAATTGCACTAATTTTTTAAAGTTTCGAAAACCTTTTCTATACAAATATTCTACCTGTTTTTTTTCCTGACACGTTGCTATGCAACTTTGGCCATAGCCCACTATCTGCACAACCTATTTCATAAATCACTTTTGTCTTAGAATGTTACAAAAAAGGAGTATATTAAAATTATGAAAAATAATAAATTCCGGATACTTCCTAGACGGACTATATTTTATTCGTAAAAATTTTAAGAGAAATTTTGTGAACTTAAAATTTGTAAGGAGGTGTAAAATACCTTTATTTATTAAGTTATTAATATTTATTATTCTGAAAGTTTGATTGAACTCTATATTTTCTTTCATAGTTAGATATTTCCTACCATACAACAGAAGTTGATGTTGGAAAAGTAGGTAGGAGACAAATTATCTCCTGTAGTTGTCCAGGTTCTTATAGAACATTATAAATAAGGATTGTAGCTATGGTAAAAGAAAGTCCTACAAATCGAGACAGTGTAACATACATCTGTATAACAATTCCACACTCGAACAAACTCAACAAGGTTTTGCTGATCATAGGGGCAAATGGCAGACATGCATACGTTTCAAACTTGGTTGGTTCTGAACAGTACAACTTATATAACAATTTAAGCATGATAATAAGTTTTGAACTGATCGAAAAACTAGAAAAGTAGCGAATATTCTCCACTGGTCATCCCTTCTCAACCGCACATATGTTATTTTTCATTGGAATAGATTAGCATTATTCTTGCTATGTGAAATTGGTTCTATACGAACCCCTCCCCATTTTTATGTAAATAGCGATAGTTATAGTTCGGGTCCAGAATGTAATCGAGCAATTTTGTTAACGAAACTTTTCCCCATCACGTTATATCGCGTTTTCCTGCGGTATCAAGTGCAAAATGACGCTTTCACCGGTACATTCGTATGCGATAATTTTATACAGTTTACTTTTCAAATTATTCAATAATCGCACTGGCAGAAACTAACCGGTGGAACTCATTAGTGAAAAAATGAAAATTACAAAATAAATCATAAATAATGCATACAGGAGGATATTTAAACGTACCGTTAACCATTTCAAGTACCCGCATTAGAAAATTACACCTTTATACAGCGTGAATGAGAAATATTAAGGTGAAATGAGTAATTACTGAGGTGCAATCTTTGTTCTTCGCTGGTTAGCAAACATTTTATGAATGGTGTTTATTAATTTGATTCATTTCGCAAGTTGTTGTACATCCGTTCGTATTGTTGGGAAGAGTTCTTTGAAGTCTTATTTCGAGGATTTCAGTGTTAATTTTAAAGTCGATGTGTTGCTACCAGTAGTTCCATGTAGTTCATAAATTATCTATATTTACTAGTTATTTATTGTACAAGACGATAAATTTGTACTTTATTTTTGAGAGTATCTTTAGGGCTTGAGAAGATAATGCGATTTTATAGTCGTGTGCAATACAACATTTTTTTCTATAGTAATACTTCAAATTCAGGAAAAAATAAAATTTCAAAGAAAATTGTAATTTTTGGCACAAAACTCGCAACTATGTTGCTTCGTTACTAGGGATATGAATTAATCTGTCAAAAAATGTAAAACAAATTTTACATTCTCGTTTGTGCGGAGTGTTCAGTATTTTTGCGTTTTGTGTACGAAGTCAATACGAAATGTACGGAAAAGAATTAACACAAGAAGAAGAAAACCCGCCATCAGATGTAGAAGATGCAGCTTTGGAAGCAGAAAGTTTACTGTTGCCCTAAAAGTCTAGGATGATGTATGAGAAGGAATACCAGTCCTTTAAAATGTAGAAAAGCTTCAAGAATATCACATGGTAGCTGAAGAACGACGAAAACAATGCCCTGTACAAGTTGTGGTGTTCCAAAAATAGATGTTTCTAATAATGTTAATTGTGTACACAGAATCAACCCGCATCTGACTGTCCATTGCTTCAAGAATATACTCTGAATAAAGGACCAGTTTGGACACAGTAGATCTTTTAGGAACAAATCCATGTTGTTCAGGAATAATAAGAGATATTACTGAATTTATGATCCCATCACGAACGAAAAACTCGAGGATTCTGCTTAAAATACTTGATTTGCCTTAAATCATATAAGATGAATTTCCGTCGAGTGGAGACCGAACTAATCAAGAATGCAATTACTCCGTTTAAACCGTGCATTACGAGGAAAACGGCCAAAGTATAAAGACAAACATGATTAAGTTATATTTTGCCTCAAGTCGCGAAAGTTGTCAAAAAATACTTAGAAAAAATCAAATGGGATATATACTGCACTCGTCGTAATGTCCGGGCACTGCTCCTTTTGATTACCAGCTTGTTCGATGGATACAACACGATTTGGCAGATCACCGCTTCACTTCTTTACAAAAAACGAATCAAGAAACTATTTTGATTAATTTGTTAATTCATTATCTTTTGAAAGAAATGAATATTTTGAGTTAAATACACAGACAAAATTAGTTTTTACTCCCGATATTATATTTATACATACAACTTAAGATGAAAAAGTTGTTCCAAACTATAGTTACAGAAAATTTGTACCCATAAACATAAAAACTTCTAAATTTTTTCAGGGAAACATAGCAAAATTCGACAGAGTATGTTGGTTGATTTGGAATTACATCAGTAAAGACCACCAGCATTCGAAATTCATATAATTATTTGAACAACGAACCTTTTTACCCTTCATCATCAAGTCTAATTAGAAGAAAGAAACTATTAGGAATCGGGCATGTGCTCGACCCAACATACAAAAAAAATTGTTCGATTTCGTCTCTTCTCCATGCACCTTGACATAATTGTTGAATTTCGTCCTCAATCTTAGGAAGACCGGTTACCCATCCATCGGTCCATCAAAACGATATCAAATTTCTGTGTCCGGCCAGCATTTAATGAGAATTATACATCGAAACTCGGAATTAGATGTCATATAAGTACCGAACAGCTGAATACGATGCACTAATTGCACTCAGGTGTATAAGGCACGTGTCGGCAGGTGCCCTCCAGATTCACCTGTCCGAGAGATTCCACATATTAAGCTCTAAACTGCACGAAATTTTCAACGCACTGGAATAATAACACTGATCGAGACTTGTCTAGAAGGTGCTTCTTTGTATACAGTTCACTAACTCTTTCAGTGTGCTCATTGGGATGGCTATAAATGCAAATTTGTTCGTTGTTTTTCGACAAGGGAGAATTCTGAGTTTTTACGTTTCATTGAAATATATACGGGGTTCTTCTGACAGAAGAATACTAGTAAAATTGCATGAGGAATCAAATGATGAAAGGAGGTACTTTTTTCACTTGGTAGAAGGAAAAGAACAGAGTAATTCTGTTAAACATGGCTACAAATTTATATTTTGTGAAAATTCTTGAAACCTTGAAAATGTTAAGCCCTTTCCGCTTTTTCACTTTCGAGTGTAATTTTTTGAAGAGAGATAGAACTTTCTATAGGGATAACTGTGATTTGACAAAAGGTAGAAGCCATGTTGTTTTGACATTTCTGTTCAGTAAGCATTGACAAATTATCATGGAAAGACTCACGCCGCAACAACATTTACAAATTGTTGAAATTTATTTTCGAAATCAGTGTTCTATTCGCCAAGCTTATAGAGCACTTCGTGAAATTTATGGTTTACATAATCGTCCATCAGAGCAGCTTATTCGTCTAACTATCGATAGATTTCGGACAACATTTTCTCTACTCGATGCAACAACACAACAAGACGAAGAACTGTACGTACAGAAAAAAATATCGCTGCTGTAAGTTATAGTGTTAATGATGATCCAGGTTTGTCTACTCGTCGACGTTCACAACAAGTTGGACTCTATGCATCCACCACATGGAAAAAATCTAAATCTTAGTCTACACCCAAACAAGAACGAACTGGTTTAAGAACTAAAGCCACTTGACCATAATAAGCGTCGTCTGTTTGCTGATTGGGCCCTAGAACAGCTTGAAGTTGATCCACTTTTTTATCATAAAATTGTGTTTAGTGATGAAGCTCATTTCTGGTTGAACGACTATGTAAACAAGAAAAATCGCCGTAGATGGAGTGAAAACAATCCTCAAGAAGTTCTGCATCTTTAAAAATGCACTGTATGGTGTGCTTTACACGCAGGAGGCATCATCGGTCCATATTTCTTTAAAAACGATGCTGAAGCTAATGTTACAGTGAATGGTGCTCGTTAAAGATCGATTATCAATGATTATTTGTTTCAAAATTTGAATGGTATCGACCCAGAAGTGTTTTGGTTCCAACAAGATGGTGCTACACCTCATACTGCTACCGTACTAATTGATTTATTGAAAGAAAGATTTGGCAATAACATTATTTCGAGAATAATGCGACATAACTTCACTGGATTATTTTCTTTGGAATTATGTCAAGTCATTGGTTTATGCTAATAAACCAGAAACAATAGACGCTTTGGAAGCCAACATAACTCGTGTTATCGATGAAATAAGGCCTGAATTAATCGAAAAAATGGTCCAAAATTGGTATGGTCGAATGCTGTACCTCAGGGCTAGTCGTGGTGGACATATGCCGGAAATTATCTTAAAAACATAAATGTCATAAAATTATCTTTCGAATAAAAAATAATTTGGCTTCAATCTTAATTTAAATGTGTTTTTTTTTAATTTAAAGTTCTATCACTCTAAAAAAACACCCGATAGTTTCACATCTAAATAATGAATGAAAAAGTTATTAAGGGTTTTATTGAAGAAAGTAAATATATCTTGTAGACAAAAAAAGAATAAGTGCAAAAGTTCACATTATTTTCCCTTTTCCTGCGTACAAACATCAAGTCACAATTGGAAATTTTCTCTTATGAACTGTGAGACCTCTGGAAGTATTATTTCGCACTGAAGTTTTTTTCTACTGTCTTTGGTGTTTTTGTATTTTTCAAAACACATTTTTCTCAAGTTTCCCCACAAGGAGAATTCCAAATGGATCAGGTGAGCTGACCATTCAAAAGGATAATTTCTTACTATCCACCGACCAGAAAAGCTTTGACTTGAAGATTTTCTTACCACTGCAGCACAGTGTTGAGGATCCCATGCTACTGGTAGACAATCTTTCGGCAGAAAGTTTATCTATGAGTCTTTACTGAGATTTACAATACAAACAAATTACTATTATTGAAAAAGTCTGTCCAAATTTTCATTTTGTCTGTATATTATACCAATATTATTATTCCGTCAGCAGCTTAATGGTTTAAGCGTCCGACGGCAGAGAATCCTCTTAGTTGCGGCTTCACATCTTGGCGGGAAAAGAAATTTTCTCGCTAGGATGCCTGCTATGGTACTGTTGAGTTGAAAACTGACAATGTTATGCCTAGGATGGCGTAAGAACACAAATTTCTATCCAGGACACAGCTGATCTTCTAACTCGCACAGGCTTCACTAAAACTTCTGAAGAATCTTTAATGGATATCTAGGAGTATTTCTTTTAAATTTTTAATCCTGATACCCCTAGATCTTCTGTGAAGATCCCTCAGAAGCTTTTGCAGCTTGTGCGAGTTAGGAGTTCAGTTGTGTTCTGGGTAGGCTTTGTTACTGCGATCTTGCGCCACTTTAGGTCAGAGCACTGTTAATTTTCGACCCAACAGTGAAATGGCAGCCGACACCCGTCGGCTAGAACTAGAAAGTTTCTTTCCCACTCGAACAGGATTCGAACCCGCGACCTTCCGGTTACGAGCCCTAAAATCTACCAATGAGCTGCCGACCTACATCAATAATACCACTTAATCAAAATCGGAATTTCACCGTTTGATAGACAGTGCTGTTAAGAAAAAACACTTGTCAATAATCACTGGGCCACATTTATTGTACCTAAGCAGTCTCTTGTTATTTCAAACCATGAAACTAGCAAATGTGGAATAGTTATATTTATTAATTATTAACGTGTGATATCTCTAAAATATTGATATGCGTAATTATTGGCACGAACAAATTTAATTAAAAAGTTTTCATGACATTTTAAATAACAAATTCAAATTAAAAGAACTATATTAAATTCAGTTTAAAAATACCTAGAAAATACGTTTTAATAGCCAACCGGAATGAAAAGTAGAGTATAATTCCTAAGCAAGAATATAATGTTCTAAAGTGACATAATTTATTTATTCATAATAACTGAATGATTTGTGATAAACTCGAAATAAGAATTGAATTAATAAGAATTAATAATTTCAGAAAGAGCGTGGAAGATGCTCTGCGTTATATTTTTATAGAATTTCTGAATCTATACTTTTATATATAACTACCAATATGTAAATATAGTATCAGGCATCCCACGCTTTCTCTAAATAAAATAAATATTATTATAATATTATATTTTCACGAATACTTCAATTATATTATTTGACTTTACATCGCTAAACAGAGCAAACTGTTGAAATTTTTTCCAATTGTTCTGTTTACTATTGTGGCCAGTTTTTATTTTCTTTGTTTTATTAATTCGTTCACTTAATTTTTTATTTTTCCATTAGTATTTTTCGCAAGTTGTGCATTTTTTGAATGATTTTTTTAAAGATTATTGATGTGAATTCATTTCTTATTTTTGTCGAATTATCTATTATTTTGAGAATCGAAAGCGAGTCATTTTACAACATTTTACTGTAGCAAACTTCAAATAACTGTACTGCCTTAGAGGTATCCTTGTAATTATAGTGGTTTTACCCATTAACTAACTTAGCCACGGCATTTAGACGTCAAAACTTCCCTGAAAGTTTCAAGGCTCTAGCTCTTTCCTTTCGAAAGTCAGCGTGTTTACGGACGCCGTGAATAATTACTCTTGACCTTGGATTCTTCATCACTGAGTGCAACCTAGTTAAAAGTTTAAGACCTCTCTCGGCTCCTAATTTGAAAATCATAGACATGTGAAAAAAAATTACTCTTTTGAGCATTCTTAAGTTCTCATTTCAGAACTTAAGTGCAATTCCTAGGAGTAGAAATAAGTTCGTGCGAAATTTGGTAACACCTGTGGCTTCAAGTTTATTATTCTATTATTTCATCTGGTAACACCTTCATTTTGAAGTGTCATCATAAGACTTTTGTTCAGTATCTGTCATTTCGTTGAAGATTCTGTGTGATCTGAATATGTCAACATTTGTATCGAATAATGTGTTTTTGAGGGAAGTTTTACTTCATTACTTCAATATGAATAATGAGGCTAAAAGACATCGTATTTCAGTGGATGTTTATGGTGACCATGCTTTAGCTGAACGAACGTGTCTGGAGTGCTTTGCTCGATTTGGAAGTGGTAATTTTGATTTGGAAGTCGAAAAACGACCCGAAACACTAACAAAGTTTAAGGATGAAGAATTAGAAGCTAGGCTCGATGGAATATCCATCACAAACGTAAGACATGAAGTTTCAATTTTCAACAAATAACCGCACGAACTTATTCGTACTGCTAATACGTTTTTATTCAAGAAATTATTCAAATGGGAAATACTGTTGTATACAGATCTGTGCTGTCTAATGGAACATTCGCAGAAAATATTGACTGGAATGGCAATTATTGCTTATCCTCCCAATTACCTTCATTCTAGCAAGGCTCAGAGGAAAGTATATAGCCACTATAACTATAATTACTCGTTGAACTTGTATGAAGTGTATAAACCCAACAATGTGAGAAGACATCGGAAAGTAATACACACAAGAAATGTAAATTCTATCGCGTGTTACATTCGAAACCATATACGTTCCCGATGGTTAAACAAAGAATAATGCAGTTTAATTTAAAATGAATTAATAAGAAACGAAACAAAATAAACATGTCTGCCTCGTAGAACCCATTTAAAGAATACGTTGTTCTCTGTATGCCTCATATATTGTTACGTATTAGATATTCATTCGGGGCAAAATTACCAAGCTTTGTGTAATTAATACGTATCACGCAATGCTACAACAGTTAAAGCTATGAAGAATGTACCTTTACGGTGAGCGATCTGATAATTGAGTATTTTAAAACAAATATCAATATAACGTTATCATTAGGGGCCATAACTTGGGTTCTTAATTATAGTAATTATGTGAAATGGCGATTTTTGGGTTGCAACCCGTTGAAATCGACATTGTTGTACGAATCTTATGTGAAACTTAATATGATAATTAGTTTCCTGAGCAGCTTGGTGGTAAAGGAACTGAACCGTGAACCCGCAAAAATTGGAGTGTGATGATTTGAATGAGAGAAGAAGAAATTTATGTCTTCATTTCCTATTTGGTCGCAGCAAAATTAATATTTAACCTGGATACACCGGGCAAAAAAAGTCATAGAAGTGCATTAATTGTGATATGTAGAAAGCAGATGTTTTTTTGGAAAAAAAGTTACAAAGTACCCACCGTATAAAACTAAAAGTTGGTATTCGACCAGACTGAAAATTTGGTCACAGTTAAATCTTGGAAAGTTAAAAGGTGGGCCATCCGGAGTTTGCATTTTGAAGCAGTGGTTATTTGAAGTCTGGCAACACTTCTGCCATTAAATAATATTGAATAAGGTCATTCTGATTTTCACAAATTTTATTGTTGTTAATACAATTATTTCGCTATTACAGAAGCATCTACAGGGAGGTGGTGTATAACACTTTTGAATAACTACATTTGTTTTTGAAATCAACGTCTATTTATGTTAAAGTAGGTACAAACATTCTTATTGAGCACTGAAATCCGTAAATTCCAATTTATCGGAAATAGTGGGAGAAGTGAAGATTTATGACCTTCCGATGCGTTTCCACTTCAAAATAGTGAAAAGGGTTTTTTTACTTGATTATTACATTATCACACAGATTTATTCAGTAAATCTCGCTACAAATTCTAATTTTAATTTTGTCACAAACTTTTTAGAATTGAATTGAAGAAATGCCTTGAAAAACACAGTTTCAATTTAGTAAACATAAAGAACTAACAATCATTACACAGCACCAAAAGGAATGAAAGAATTCAAAAAAATATAAATTATTAATTAAAAATATAAATAAACACTTGAAGGATACAAAATTTTGTTTCGTATCAATGTATCATGAAAACCAAATTCATTTCCAAAAATGCACCACATAAACTCAAGAATTTTTTCAAGAATGACTTTCTTCAAAAAAGTTCTTTAAAAAAAAGCCATGTGTTATTACCACATCCTCAAAAAATAAAAGTAATTATCTATACATCTATACAAATAAATAAAATTGAAGTGTCTGTCTGTAATATTGAAATAACCGCTTTATACTACATGTTAATAAATGTATATAAGGTACACATACCAAAATGTTTTTTTAAAAATTTGTCTGTCTGTCTGCTTGTTCCGGTTAATCTCTGGAACGGCTGGACCGATTTGGACGGGACTTTCACTGCCAGATAGCTTATATAATAAGGAGAAACTTAGGCTACTTTTATTTCAGAAAAATTATTCTAAATATCAAAATATATATTTTTAAAATTTTTGTCTGTCTATCTGTTTGTTCCGGCTAATCTCTGGAACGGCTGAACCGATTTGGACGGGACTTTCACTGCCAGATAGCTTATGTGATAAGGAGTAACTTAGGCTACCTTTATTTCGGAAAAATTATTCTAAATTTTTCTTTATTACATTCCACGCGGAC
This sequence comes from Megalocaria dilatata, assembly GCA_034642435.1. Taxonomy (NCBI): domain Eukaryota; kingdom Metazoa; phylum Arthropoda; class Insecta; order Coleoptera; family Coccinellidae; genus Megalocaria; species Megalocaria dilatata. The sequence continues at coordinate 36,488,471 of CM067857.1, read as the reverse complement.
GAAGTCGTGGGCACAGCTAGTATACAATAAACAATAAAAAGGGGTTTTTCACTTGATAGAAGGCTCATACAATATCTCAAACATCATACAGATTTATTCTGTTAACCTAGTTACAAATTTTGATTTTATAAAAAAATTTTCTCAGAAACTTTTTGGTATTAAATTTAATAAATGTCTCAGATAAGACAGTTCCATTTTAAGGGACATATGCAATTAACACTCAATATACAGCACCAAAATGAATAAAAGAATTTAAAAAAATATAAATTAACAATAAGAAATATTAAACAATTGAAGGATACAGAATTTTGTTTCGCATCAATATATTATGAAAACCAAATTCCCTTTCAAAAATGCACAACATAACCTCAAGAATTTCTTTGAAAATAACATTCTTTAAAAATTTCTCTCAAAAAACTCCAAAAACATGTAGCACATCCTCAAAAAAGCTATTTGGAATTACAGTATCGATATCTTGTCAGTCGTATCCAAAAAATGATAGTAATTAATAAAAATATATCTCACATGACTAAAACCACTCATGCATAGTATCATTTGGATATAAATGAGTCCTCAAAAATACCTCACAGACTTTGTGTGATTTCTAAGACCAACATAGAATACGTAGGATTTTGATTTTCAAAAATTCACTATATTCAACGTTCGTTTAGAGGAAGACTTGTGGTTTTTGTCAGGTAAGATAGATTTTTATTAATTACTTTTATTTATTGGACACGATTTTGGACTGACTAGATATCGATGTTATATAATTACAAATAGCTCTTTCGAAGATATGCTACATGTTTTTGAAAGAACTTCTTTTGAAGGAAGTTATATTTGAAGAAATTCCTGAGTTTGAATATAAAAACAGATTTAATCTGTCAGTCTTCTAATTTCAGATAAGTTAATTAAAAAATCTCTCAAAACATTCACTATATCTTCAAAAAACAATAAGAATTCCGATAGTCCCTTCATCGGCCCTAAATAATATATCAAAATAAACCAACAATCAGTATATCTTACCTCGAAGTGGTAACCGGGTAATTTCTTAAACAGACTTACTTCAAAAATTAAGATAGTCCACGTTAGTCACAAAATCACAGAAAACTGTAAGGTATATAAGGTTTTCTTTAAACCATTGACATTCCATGATGAGATTTACTCAAGCCTAAATATGATTATATATTATGTATAAAATAAAATAGAAAAAGGCTTTTTACTTGATAGAAGAAATATAACAAGATTTGAATATCAAAACAGATTTAATCTGTCAGTCTTCTACAATTTTAATTTAAAAAAAATTTTTATTCAGAAAACTTTTAGAATTAAATTAATGTCTACATAAGCACCGCTCATTTTTAATAGACGTATATAATCAAAATTCAATATACAATGTCAAATGGAATAAATCAACCAAAAAATATAAATAATCATTTGAAATTAAGAACTAAATATTTGAAGGAGCCAAAATTTTGTTTCTGATCTTACCATTATGAACACCAATTCCTTTTCAAAAACATAAAACACAACTTGAGGACTCCTCAAAAAATATAATTTATTTGAAATATTCAATATATTTAAATATTCAAATAAGTTAATTCAAAAATCTCTCAAAACATGCACTATATCTTTAAAGAACAATTAGATTTACGATAATCTCTTCATCGGCCCTAAATAATATGTAAAATATCAAAATCAACTAACAATCAGTATATCTTACCTCAAAGTGGTAACCAGATAATTGCTTAAACAGACTAACTTTAAAAATCAAGATAGTCTACGTTCGTCACAAAATCACAGAAAACTGTGAGGTATTATAAGGTTTCCTTTAAACCATTGACATTTCATTGAGATTTATTCAAGCCTAAATATAAATGGAATTTGATTATCTTGATTTTTAAAGTTAGTCTGTTTAAGCAATTATCCGGTTACCACTTTGAGATAAGATATACTAATTGTTAGTTGATTTTGATATTTTTAATATTATTTAGGGCCGATGAAGAGATTATCGGAATTCTAATTGTTTTTTGAAGATATAGTGCATGTTTTGAGAGATTTTTGAATTAACTTATTTGAATATTTAAATATATTAAATATTTCAAATAAATTATATTTTTTGAGAAGTCCTCAAGTTGTGTTTTATGTTTTTGAAAAGGAATTGGTGTTCATAATGGTAAGATCAGTAACAAAATTCTGTATCCTTCAAATATTTATTCATTAATTTGAAATGACTATTTATATTTGTTGGTTTATTTATTCCATTTGACATTGTATATTGAGTTTTGATTATATACGTCCATTAAATATGAGCGGTGCTTATATTAATTTAATTCTAAAAGTTTTTTGAATGAAAATTTTTTCGAAAGTTAAATTTTAGAAGACTGACAGACAGATTAAATCTGTATTGATATTCAAATTTTGTTATATTGCTTTTATCAAGTTAAAAGGCTTTTTCGATTTTATTTATGAAATTCCTGAGGTTATGTTGTACATTTTTAGAAAGTATTTACGTTTTCATAATATATTGATGCTAAATAAAATTTTATATCCTTCAAGTGTTCATTTAATTTTTTTAATTTTTATTTTTTTGAATTCTTTTATTCCTTTTGGCGTTGTGGAATGAGTGTTAATTATATAAATTCACTAAAGTAAAACTGTTTTCTGAGATATTTATATAATTTCATTCTAAAAAATTTCTGAAAAAGAAATGTTCTGAAAGTAAAATTAAAATTTGTAGCGAGGTTAACAGAATAAATCTGTATTATACAGATACCGTTTCCACTTCGCTCAATGTGCTAATGATCGCATAGCCGAAGATGAGCCTTTTTCCAACAAAAAAAAAACATCTTTAGCGATGAGGCTCATTTTCACCTCATAAGACTATTTTGCCAAATCACCATGGACAGATATGCGCTCAATCACATGTGCAAATGATAAAATTGTTTCATCAAAATGAGTGTTTTGGACGATTAAGCTTCCTTGCGCTTCGCTAGGAAGCTTAATTGTCATGACTTGGGTCTGCACCCGTACACAATTCACCTCACCCTGGAGCTGAAGGTAAACGACCAAAGACAACGACGTGCTTCGCTGAGTGGTTCCTGGAGTATTTGAAAATTAACCTAAATACTCATCAAAAGATCGTCTTCAGCGAAGAGGCCTATTTCTGGGTGAATTTTTACGTCAACAAACAAAATTATCGAATTTAGGTCGATACCAAGTGAGATTCAAGAGCAATGCATTCCTAAAAAGTCACTGTTTGGTGTGAATTTGGGGCTAGCGGCGTCATCGGTCCATTTTTTCTGAGAACGGCATTGGTCAGGGTGTCAAAGGTGAGCGCAATATGATTATGATGATAATGATTACCAACTTCGTTTAGCCTGAGTTGGATAATATGAACACAATCGACATGCACGAGCGACTTGAGGGCAGGGTCATCTCACGTGGGGGTGATGTCAACTGGCCACCGAGATCATGCGATTTGACCCTGTTAGACTTTTCCTTGTAGGGTTATCTTTAATCACAGGTCTATACAAAAAAACACAAACCGTGGCGGCCCTCAAAGGAAACATAACTCATGTCAAGAGTCAAATTCAGCCTGATTTATGTGGCAGTCATGGAAAATTGGACAATTCGGATGCGCACCATCCAGCGAAGCCGTGGCGGATATTTGCAGGGTGTTATATTCCATACATAATGACATAGATAGCCTTTTCAAAAAAATGAAAAATTTCGATGATACATACTTTGTTTTGTTCAAATTTAAAAGAAGAAGCATAGATAAATTAAAACAATTCACTCAGCGAAAAATACAAGTACAAAATATTGACGTATTAGTACGAACCTAAACTTTCCAGAATATCCATCGACAATTTCAACTGATAAATGGTTGCAGATGCTCGAAAGCCGTATTTATAGGAAAACTTAACTTTCTAAACTGATGTAATCGAGACCGCTGAAGCGGAAAGTTGAAATTCGATGGAATTACGTCCAGTACATTGGCTATTTTAGCCATACGGCTGGACCTCACACCTCAGTAGGTTTTCTTATTCAGGCGGGATTTGTGGAATAAATAGTTACGGATTTACTAAATCCAACACTTTATTCGTATCGAATCCCAGCTATCCCATACCGTAAGCATATTCGAAGGAATTTTTTTCACGCAGATCTGATATGGAAAAATTCAATAGTAGTTGTGTGCCCTAAAATGCAACCAATCAGAAATATGAAGTTGACAGCTGATTATCATGGTCAACTTGCATTTACCACTACGCAATTTTAGAAATATATTTTTTCAGTGTGTAAAAAGATTAAGAAAATTAATTTTAAGAGATTATCAAAAAGGCTACAAATTCCTACACAATATTATTTCCTGATGAAAATTTCTGCTAAACTGAAGCAATATTTTCAGTTAGAACTACTTCTTTCAGTAAATTATTGAGAGTCAGATTAATTGCTCAAAAAATGCAATTATTTCAAGAGATAATGAATTCACAAATTAATCAAAATATTGTTCGTTACTACTTTTTCATAACTTTCAGGCAATTTTCGAATACGGTCAAACTATTCATGACATGTTAACTGTTTCAGCTGTTACTATTTGGTGGTTGATCATAATTAAAACAAATTTTTTATTACTATGTTTTACTACCAATAAGTTTTAGATGTTTCACAATATGTAAGGTTTACATTTTTGCAACTAGTTTCGAACTTTCGTTCATCTTCAGGCAACTGTTCCCTAAGCACATGGTACAGGGTTTTTTATGTAGATTCAGGTACAACGTAGTGATAATAAAAAATGAGTGTTTCAGGAATTTTGTCTCGATCAGATGTTGAAAAAAATGAACATTTTTTGGGTAAGTATTAGGGTAGGATGTTATTTGAGTGTATTGAGAATTTGGGAATTACATAGATCAGTTTGGTCGCTCAAGAATATTTTTGGTGCACCAATTTATAAACTTCAATGGACTCCAGATAATTGAGCTTCGACAGTCTTCGATAGCTTCGATAGTTGTCGGAAACCTAAAAATATTACATGTGGAATCACGACAGCCTAAAAATATTACATATGAAATCAAAAGGAACGAAGCTCAACTATCTGGAGTCCATTGAAGTTTATAAATTGGTGCAGAAAAATATTCTTGAGATAATGAATGCCCAAACTGATCTATGTAATTCCCAAATTCTCAATGCATTTAAATAACATCCTACCCTAATACTTACCCAAAAAATGTTCATTTTTTCTAACATTTGATCGAGACAAAATTCACTTTTTTATTATCATTTACGTTGTACCTGAATCTACATAAAATACCCTGTACCATGCGCTTAGAGATCAGTTGCCTGAAGATACATATTGTAAAACATCTCAAAATTGTTGTTAGTAAAACAAAGTAATAAGAAAAATTGTTTTAATTATCCATGATATTTTAACATCTCAAGTATCGGTGGAATACATTCCAAAATCGTATAGAGGAATATAAAAGCACTTTATACTACCAAAATTTATTCAAATATAAAAAAGATTTTCAACTTGCACCTTATAACAATCCAAAAGAATAGTTGAAATCGTTGCATTTTTAATCTAATTTTGAAACACTGTATGACATCAATTTTTTCCGACCTACTCACTAAGAATATGACGCACGACTGGCGTCGATTGTTGCATCATTGTCAGGTGTGAACAAATTCTGAAGAAAATTATTTTCAATTCACCATGGATTCTCATGACATTGAAAAGTTATCAATATTATCTATTGAAAACTAAAGAAAATTAATCTTATCTAGATGAATATACCACTTTCTACAGAATAAGTAAGTGTCCAAGAAAGTCGTGAATAAAATATTTTGAAAAGTTAAAGTACAACAAATAATATTCGAAAATTCTTCTGCCAGAATTCACTCAAAAATTCCGTGAAAAATTCATAAATTTTTATTTACAACACTTTTTTAAAATCAGGATATTTTTATACCAAGTTTCCTGAGATTTACTTATAATTTTTTCGATAAAAAATACAGGAATTAACAACTATTGAAAGGAAATAATAACGATTATAAGAAAGCTTTATTTCTTCAAATAAACAACAATAAATAAAATTTCAATCTTTTCTATCTCATTTTGTGAATAAACTTGTAGGTTTTTGACTGATTCGGTGGAAACTCATTTTAATTAAAAAATTTATAAATATATAAAAAGATATAAGTGAGTATTTTAATTTCCACATAAATGTTTACAATATAATAAATAATATTAAACACATGGTAACAACCCCTTTTTTATAGAAAAATTGAAATTCAATGAACAAAAAAAACATGGCATTAATTCTCCTGTACTCAATCATAAAAGAGGATAATACACATCGTTATATTATGTTAATGGATCATCTCAAAACATTGCTGAATATTTCAAAAATTGTTTCAATTACAACGCTTTTAAAACCATTAATGACCTTAGTACTTACATAAAAAACAATAAGGATCGAACAAATATAGGAAAATAAATCTGTCTAAAGTTGACTAAAATTGAGTCTAAATTTGACAGGCAACGAGTGCCCTTTTGTATATATTGGCCAGACAGGTAGGTCATCCAAGAACACAAAAGAAGTTACATATCGGATTCCGTACATTCAACATATGCTAATCATCCACGTCGAAAACAAAAGTTCTAGATTAATACTTTTTTAGAATTTCTTGACATCAACAGGTACAATTCCCGTGAAATCCATTTGAATGAACAGATGTTGACAAATCTGCATAACTAAATATTTTTCCCTAATGGCATTTTTTAGTGGCAAACTCTAATAAACACCCTAAGTTTTTATGACTTGATTTCCATTATTTGTCACGTACTTAGCTGTATTTAAACTCTGTTACACTGGACACCATCAGCTAGTAGAATGAAGACCTGAATAAGCCACATCGTGGTGAAAAATTACTGTCTCTTATATATTTTTTAATTAAACCTGTAGGTTATGGACATCCTTCTATTATTCTGGTCATTCATAATTTCCTGTGGTATGATGCTGTATAAAGCAATACTGCCACTTACTGAATTATTTTAAGATTTTGCTGTTCTATAGGAGCATGTTCTTAGATGCTGTCTTGATCTTATGGAATATTTATGGCAATGAACTACCTGACTTAGTTTTAGATTCGTTTTCGGATAATTGTTACTGATATTATCTATATATTTTAATCGTTCAAAGGTTTAATTTATAATATTTAAATAAGATTATTCTCATTTTCATAATTTATTGTTATGTTTACAACAATTGTTCCGCTATCACAGTAGCATCATCAGGCAGGTTTACATTTAGAATAAGTTAATTCAAAATGTTGTAAACATAATAATGAAAATTTTGAAAATCAGAATAACCTTAATAAAATATTATTCAATATGCATTTTCAGCAAGTAAGGACTGATTCATTTTCAAATTCAAGGTTTAATTTATGTCCAATATATTTATCTTGTTGATGTATACTCGTAATAGTCAAATCACAAACTGAATTTGATAACTTTTTTTTACATTCTATGAAGTTTTAATATTTCAATTAATATTAATTGACAACTCATTCTGACACAAACGTTTCTAATACAAATCCAGGTCAGAATTAACAGATTTTTGTAACTTCTTTATATTCATAATTAAAACAAATTGTAGAAATTACTATGTTTTACTACCCAAAAAATAAATATGTAAATGTGTAATATTTATTTTTTTGGTAATCAAACATAGTAATTTCTACAATTTGTTTTAATTATGATCAACTACCAAATAGTAACGGCTGAAACAATTCAGTATTCTTTATATTCGTATGGGGCAAGGAAATTACTGTGTTGACCGGAAAATCTAGACTCTAACGTTGACATCTTCACATAATGCACATATAACAAGTATTCTAATAGACCGAAATCCAATCCTTATGGAACTTGTATAGTACTATTGAATTGGGCCTTCACATCCATTAAATGAAGAAAAGATCTTCAGATGATTTGAAAGAATCTTACAATATATTTATTACTTATTTTATCCGAACCTGATACTTCTCACATTATATTTTCAATTTCCTTGAAATTCCGTTGGCACAAAATCTGCACCATTGTAAACTTCTTGTTACGTGAATTCAATATTTCATAAAGCCTCTCTTTTTCGACCTTTCTTCTCTCTAACTATAGCAAACTGTTTAACTGGTGTGCTATGTACTCATCTTCCTTTACCTCGATTCCATGTTTATTACTAAAACTTTTTGATTATCTCTTATACAATAAAATAGGAAAAGGCTTTTTACTTGATAGAAGGTATATAACAAAATTTGAATATCAAAACAGCCTGTTTTGATATTCAAGTTTTGTTATATCCCTTTCATCAAGTAAAAAGCCTTTTCCTGTTTTATTTAATACATAATATATAATTATATTAAGGCTTGAATAAAAATCTCATTATGGAATATAAGTGGTTTAAATAAAACCTTATAATACCTCACAGCTTTCTCTGATTTTTGTGACGAACATAGAATATCTTGATTATAAAGTTAGTTGTTCAAGCAATGATCCAGGGACGACTTTAGGTAAGTTATATTTATTGTTGGTTGATGTTGATTTTTAAGAGATTATCGGAATTCTAATTGTTTCTGAATATATAAGGCATATTTTGAGAGAATTTTTAATTTAATTATTTGAATATATTGAATATTTCAAATAAATTATATTTTTGAGAAGTCCTCAAATTATGTTTTATATTTTTGAAATGGAATTGATGTTCATAATGGTAAGATCAGAAACAAAATTTTGTCTCCTTCAAATATTTATTCATTAATTTCAATTGACAATTTATATTTGTTGGTTTATTCATTCCATTTAATATTGTATATTGAGTTTTGATTTTACACGTCTTATAAATATAAGCTGTGCTTATAAAACATCAATATAATTCTAAAAGGTTTTTGAATAAAAATTTTTTTCGAAATTAAAATTGTAGAAGACCGGCAGATTAAATCTGTTTCGATATTCAGATCTATTATACAGTTCATTATACGTTTTCTTGGCATTTTCTTTAGCTTTCAAGAATCTCTCTATTGTTATTATAATTCTTTTTTTATTATTATTTCTCATATACATGTATTTGCTTTTCCTTTGATTCACTAAAAATATCTACCTGACTTCACGCTTTTTATAGTTTGGTTTTGTTTATATTTCAGTTAACTAGATGACAGTTGATGGAAATTATTATCCATTGATGACCCTTCTAGTCTTTCAGTGGAATTGTATCAATACGTTTATATGACACTAGTAATCTGTATACCAGTTTCGTCATGTTGGATTTATATTTTACTATGTCCAACGGTCAATATGAACTAGATATGGAACCTAGAACTGAAACAGTGGAGTATAAAATGAGTAAGAAGTTTGGGATTGATATTTAAGTTTCAATGACCTTTTCATTTCATTAATATTATTTTGAAATAACTTCATGGTAATGATTGAAATCATATGAATAAAATTTCGTGAAATACACTGTTTTAATTCGAAGGAATTGGAATGAATTTATCAGTTCAGTTCAGACTAAACCTTTCATACTAAAAACCGGAAAAAAACACATCGATCATCCAGAAGGCCAAAAAACCAAGGGTGTAACATTCTAATTCAGAAACTCATTACCCATTTCACGCTCTCTTATAAACCGATACACGGGATTACTTTTCGGTTATTGTGTTATTCTCCCTTGGCAGTCCATAGCACAAAGAAGGATTACGTCTTCATTGAAGTTTCCGTCAAATTTATATTTAAAATATTCCACATGTGAACCAGAATGGTTTTTGGTCCACCTGCCCATAAATGAACACCGGGCCCTTTCATCGTTGGCCTGGCCTTGTGTCTTTGGCAATTCGGCCTCCTTAATTATACACGGAGGTGAGTTTATTAGGCCGATAAAAAGTACTTTTAGTACTTGGCAGTTGGAATGAAGAGCAACGAGGTCAAGGCGTAGGAGGCCACAAGGACTGAATTGCTAGATTAGTTTGGTCACTTGAATCCTTATTAAGAGGTGTAAACAGCTTGGCATTATTCCATTCTGGAATATTTAACAATTATTCTTTTCTAGGTTATTTTTGATAACTAACTTGTGGTAAGAATGTAAGGTTAACGGGTAATAATGGGAGATGTGGTGGTATCTTCTATGAATTCATTGAGATACAGAGTAAAAAAATGTTTATTAGGTTTTATTACTTCAATGAAATGATGATCCATCATTTACAAAGCGATTGCCAAATATAAACAGAGATTTATTATTTCCTGCTTCAAATGTGTTAAAAAAACAAATTTTGAGCAGCGTAAATAAATGTAACTTATAATATACAGGTGGCTTGATAAGGGACTTCCAGAGATAAAATTCACATGTCTTATCATGTATGTACAAATTTTCACTGGTTCAGAGGGTAGAATAAATACATTTCTAAAAAGTTGACTCGATTCCGAATAAGTTTTTGATTGATTAAATATTTCGGACTATTTCTAACAAAAATTTTCGATGAGATTTAGGCAATGTGTTGATTAACACAACTTGAAATTAAATAATTGAATAATGATACGATAAAATAATGCCCTTCATACTCATGCAAAAGTTTGTTTGGATTATTGTACTGAATGAGTGAAAAAACGATTTCTCATTTTGAGTAACTCGAAAACAATTTCTGAATTCAGTTGCGAATTTGTATGATCGTAAAAGCTGTCGTTGATATTAATAATTGAAATCTTGAAAATATTTGTTTAATTACAACAAGAAAAAGGTCATTCTGAGAATTCGTCACTTTTGCCTCAATATTTAATGAAAAATCCTCTTCATACTTTGAATCCGATTTACTGCCATTATCATGTTGAATATCTAGAAGATAACAATGCAGATAACTGATTAACAAATCTTTAAATTTGGATGCCCATTCTATTTATTTATTTCTATTGTTTAGATTCAATGTAAGACGAAGTTCTAATTCCAAATTAGTAGTTTCTTCCCTTCTGATAGGAATACTTTTATGCCAGTATATTAAATTACTGAAAAAATAAGATATTCATTTATTCAATTAATAGAAGACATCTTTGAATACCATTTTGACGATTGCAACGTCGAATGTAAGTTACTAACCTCAAGTTACGAAATTGAATTATAAATCTATCATAAGTTTTTCATCCACATGTAACCTCTTATTAACCATTCCATTTAACTCTCAATTATCACTTTGAATTCCCGAATATATTCATGATTTTCTTGTGGTATTCACTGGATTTCTAGCTTCAGCTTTTGTCCAACTTTTTTTCTTCAGATATCTAAACATTAATGGTAAACAAATATGAAAATATTTCATAATAGAAGGTTTCAAGTGAATAGTCCCAAACTGAATTCCTGAATTGTATATGTTGAATATATTATTTTAACATATAGAAAGTGTTATTGTCGTGATCTGTTTTCAATTTGAAATTTTCTAAGAATTCGGAAATTTGAAATTAATTTCTACGAAATATTTAATTGATTATAAACCTTGATAATAATAAGTTTATTGATTTCTGCAATCCCAAAAAGTATTTCCATATTTTCTTGGGGATGTTAAGGGTTTAGAATGAAAATCTGAAATTACTTGAATTAAATACTTTTTTCACACATATACATCGATATTTACATTTTATTTACTTATACGGGATACAATATATTTAATTACAGTATTTGTTGTAAATCATACAATTGATTCAATATTCAACACGAAAATTCCTTGGTTGTATCCACGGATTCAACCATTGAAGTTTCGCATTATGAAATGGCGATTTATTTAATGCCCTATAGTTAAGCAATAAATAAAAAATTGAGTAAAACTTACTTCAAATTTGTACTTCTATTGAAATCATAAGTCCAATTCCCAACTATTTTATTTTTTGTTATTTTATATTTCCATTTGACAAAATTGGAATAGGAAACTAATAAAATTCTTTGGGAGTTCATGAGAGCGATTGACACATCTCTCTAATCCAAAACTCTGATATAAAATTGGGATTGATTATACAATTTAGGGGCACCAGTCAAAAGTTTATCAATTCTTTGAGTGCCAGTGAATCAATATTTGTTATAATTTCAAATAGTTACAAAGTGAAAATTGCACATTTTGGAAATTATACACGCTTTAAAAAATTCTATAATTTATAACATCTATTTACAATAGATTACAATTGTTTTGTACTTATGTTTATATTTATAGTATGTATATATATTAAACTGTTCACAAATTCTCCTTTTTTTAGTGTATATTCACATTTTCATCAGAATTTGCGAACCAGTTTTTTAATCACGATCAGAAATTTATACAATATATGAAACAAAATTTCCACTGTTCTAGATGTAGAGTACATAATAAAATAGATTCAATCTATTCATCACGAAATGATGTGATGATTAATCATATGTTAATTTCATAAGTAATATTTCATTTTAACAGGTGTAACAATTGTGTAGACCTTGTGTATATCACAGTTTATGTCAGAAATAATGATATCATTATTTCACAAAAAAAAAGAATCAAACAATTTTTTAAATAAATATCAATATTTATTTGTATTCAATATTCTATCGAAATCTTGCAACTGCATTCAAATATTTTACTTTTTAATAAACCTGGGAGAATAGGTATAGTTTTATTTCAGTATTCAAAATGGCTGACAGTTACAGCGAACAAAATATTAAAAATATTGATTATTTCTTCAATTCATTTTAAAATGTATCTCAACATCGACAGACAGTGAAAATCGTAGATATCTACTATTATTATTGAATATTTACATTTATACACATTTTTTGGTCACTTTATCACGTATAATCTGATCTCCATCCAGTCTGAAACAAAAGGAAAGCATTGTAATTATTAGCGCATTAAGTTATAAGAATGATTTCCTAAGTCATTAATATCAAACGCTAGTCTACTGTCCAAAAGATCTTAATACATGAAAGATTAATTTGCATATAATGCGTTCGGGTAATAATATATTTAAATCCTCGGCTTTATTACACATTAACCACAATCCCGATAAAATCTTTTTTCCTTTACGGTCTGTAAACTGGAGAAAAGTTCAACTCAGGGTCCTGATGCTCAAGAACGGATGAAACAATTTCAATTCGACGTGGTGTTATTATTTTGGTAAGGCTGTAAATTATGAGTCCCGTGAGATACGTTTTAATCGTAATTTTGGATCTCGGAAAACGGACGCTTCCGAAATTAATTCAAATATTCATAGTCAAACATGATATTCGTTGTGAATAAACAAAGGACTGCTGGTTGGATTCTTTCGAATGGGTCTATAATCAAGAAAATTGGCGGTTAGCACATGGAACCAGAAATTTCTATACATGACCTCATTGAGTTGAAATTTTATGTTCATTGGGACAGAAGTCCTGTGAAAAATTCCGTGATAATTGAGGCATAATTAAAAAAAGAAAATTCTTAAGAAATTTCGAAAAATGATTACTATTGAAACGAACTTAGTCGATTGAACAATAAAATCCATTCATGAAGTTTTTCAGGATAGTTCAACGAGGAGATAAATCAAATAAACTGGTATAATATTTAAGGCGTGTGATCGTACCTTATTGTTGTCTGTGATCTCCAAAAATCATGCAAATTTGATAAATGTCACATTTTATCTAGTTCGTAACAAATAAACGAAAAATCGTATGTAAATAAAATGCTTTTATTAGTTAGATGGGCCTTTCAATATAAGACTCGTCCTCGCAATTTTTCTGCAGGTCCCACCGGAAAAAAGCCTTACGAGTCAAAAAAGAGCATTTTCGATGTTAGTCTTCTGTGGTCCGTTTCAAGGTCGATTATTCTTTAATTATTAGTCTAGGATCAATGCAATGCCTAGGAATAATATTTTCGGTTTAAAAACATGGAGAATATTTTTATGATTAAATAATCAGTAAGACTCAAGAAAACTATTTTTTAAGATTTTTGAAAATTTAAAATTGTAAAAATCTTTTTTTTTTTTTTGAGAAGGGCATACCTTTCAGGTTTCAGTTTATTTATATTTGTTTTCTATGGACTATAACTTTGATGGATAAGCTTTCAGATTTGAAAAATTTTGTATTTCCAGCTGACTGAAGAATTTTTACACAGGAAACGTCTCTGTTTTTTATTCATTTCATTAAAGGTTTTTAATTTCTTGATTTTTTTTTATTCTTATTATTTTGCAATAGTTTATATATTTGTTATATCCTTACAGGAGAAACTATTAAATTTAATTTTCATATTAATTATTTTATAGAGGTTTTTGAAATTCTCCTTTTTTCAATTTAGTTCTAACTTAAATCATTCAGAATTTAATTAATTTTCATCCAGAATTATTCACTCTGCTCGTATTTCCATCTGAATTCTTCCGGAATTTTTTAAACTTTTCCTATTACGAATCGAAGTTGCCATTGTCTTGAATTAATTTATCTCACTCATGTTATTGGAGAAATAAACTTAGATCCTATTTTGGAACAGTGACTATAACCTATTTGCGATAGAACTGAAAAAATTCAGTACTCACCATTCCATTCGACGTCAATCCTAAGCCTGCTGCAGAAAGAGAACTCATATGGTGATGATAGGAGGCTGTTGGAGGAGGCGCAGGTGGAGGGGGTCCAGAAACGAAGCTCTGTGGATGCGTACTGTGATGATACCACTGACTCATCGCGTGATGTGGGTGAAGTGCTGCATTGAGGTGATGGTGACTGCCTGACATGCCTCCTCCAAAACCTCCTCCTCCAAATCCTGATTTATCTCCCATCATGCTTCCCAGAGACAAACAAGAACCGCCGCTTTTCTTCTTTTTACTTTTCGATGACAGCTTTCTATTGCGGGTCTGTATACCTTCCTTCTTCATTGTCAGGGGCCTGTTAACCTGGAACAATAGAGAAATTTTTGTTGTAGCATTAAAAAGCAAATCATAAAAAATTGAACTAATTTGTTATTCTTGGATTTTAAACGCAAGCCATCATAAAAATTGAAATGACCTATAAAGGTGTGATAAATTCATCAAATGTTACTTGTCAAAAAATCATTATTCCCACTTTATTGAGATCTTCTGGAAAATCATAATTGAATATTATTACAGAAAATGACCGTTTCCAAGGTAAAATGATAGAGCACGTTTTCCTGGCTACCTTTCTTGACCTGGAATATATATAATTAAGTTTCAATGTAATTTCAAGATACTGCCAGAACTAGTTGAAAACATATTTTTAATAAATGATAAGTTCAGGGATAGGCTTAGAAGCTCGTAGATCCAATAAGTTCTTGAAGCCAATACAGTGATGCAAAATTTAAAAAAAAATAATCGATAACATCAAGTAAAACGAAAACACTTCGAAAAGAAAATGACAGATTTTTTGAATTTTTCGTTTGTCTTATATTGGTTCCATAATTCTTTTAAAACTATTTATGTAATAAGATAGCCGTTTAAACTGTTCTTTGATCTCTAAAGTACCGAAACACAATACCCCAATAGGCCTTACAATATACTTCACCCGGTATTCTTCACAACCCTAGTACCTTTTACTTTCTTTCGAATTTGTCGTTAGTGATAAAAACCGGGTAACATAAGAATTGAACGCCCAATTTCCTTGCATAAATGTTTATACATCCAACCCTCAATGCAGTCAGAGAGGGCCTGAACTGTATCAATAGCCAAGTACAAGAGGTAATACACATCCTCAGCTAAACGCCCCATGGTTCCTTTGTTCGGATAAAGTATCATTTTAGGGCCACTGTGTATATATTGTCATCACTTCTGCAGGACGCCTTAATAATAGAGCGGTAACTGTTTGAGGAAATGGACTGGTGAAATGCGAGTAAGATGGATAAAATGTAGATAAATCTTGGATCGAATTTTTCTGTTCGTACAAAATTAACAAAACTAAATTTGTCAGACGGGTCATGCATTAGTTTTCAGACAGAGCTTCGATAGAATTAGCAAATCATAAATGTGTCAACTTACGTCTATTTTCGAATAAAACATTTTGTAGAATTCACAAGAAGCTCGACGACATTCTTATATCCTTGGTTGTTTTGCGATTAATTTGGAAGAAATAAAATAACTATTTCTCTCGGAAACTATTCAACCAAATATATTGTTCTTAAATAATTAGTTCACTAGTTATCAAAAAGTAATGGTGACAATGTGAGAATAGAACTAGATGGCGGTAGAAAATGAAGAATTGATACATTTTTTGTGGAAAATACTGAGATTTTCAAGAAGTGTACATAAATTCCTTTGAAGCTTCTTAAATATTTCAAGTTTTAAGGGATGTATCGAATCGATGCCATAAGAAAAAAATGCTGTCGACGTGAAGAAATACTGACTATTCTCTAATCAATTCTTTCTTTATTTTTTAATAGGATCCGACTCGGTCACAATATTTTAATGAAACAAATTTACCGTTGCGTCAAAACGTGGGTTTTCTATTTCCTTTATCCTTGTTCGTAATCGAAAAAGTGCGGTTACCAAATCAGTCAATTAGAAGAAGGAATCGTTCGACGCGCCCCGAGGGTCGAAGGCTATTTCCAATCAGTATAAATCAAAACCCTTTCGGAGCCTCGCTTAATAAGAAGTCATTTTTCCCGGTGGAGCTACTGTACAGATAAATTATTTTTAACGATTTCTTAGATGAAATTGACCGATGACTGTTTAGTGATCAGGAACACACCTTGGTTTGGTGAGAAGTGGCCTTTAAAACTATTTCTCGCTACCGTTCTAGATTGGTATCGATCCATTTGGACTCATCAGTGATTGAATTATTTCCAATAATGAAGTCATTGAATACATTAAGAAAAATCGAATCTTCTGGACCATCATATCTTCTGGAAATTTTTGGATGTACTACAGTGTCGAAAACGTACCGGAAGTTCGTCAATGAAACACAAAATAATGTACTTTTAATCCAGATTTTTTGTATCGCCTTCCAAATAGAGCCTTTAGGAATTGAAAACTTACTTGCTATGGCAAGAATTATGATACAAATCGCAAAACACACTTGAGATTAACTGGATCACTGTAAACAAACCAAATGACAGTCGACACTCAAACTCAGCGTGAACACAGAGAACAATTGTACCAACCTATCGATAAAAAACTTTCGACAATCGTTTCGATGTTCAATGATCAATTCCAGGTACTTTCTTGACTTAATGTAATTGAAAAGATGATATCATTAGTTACTTCGGAGAACAATGAATTGAGTAAGCAATGCGTATCGATTTTTTTAGATTCTGATAAATTTTCTTCTCCTGGAATTCCATGACTGTTAAGTTGAAAGTCCGATGTTTTTCCTGAGTAACCCGGAACTTTGTTCAGTACCTTGGTGTTTTCTCAACGCAGCTTTTCATTCTCGATGATTACTACAACTTTCTAGCCCGTATATCCGCATTTAAGTTTTCAAAGAGGCAACGCGTAAAGTTGAATTATGTATGAAATTCATTGGGGCTTGAAAACCGTAACCGTAATGAGTATATACGGAGTTCACATAGATACAAACAGGCCTAGTGTTTTTCGAATCATAATTTTAAAATGATTGTAAATAATCAAAAGTTAGAGAGATATATATTCGGTTGGTAAAAATTAGAATTTTGATATAATTGTCTTGGAATTTATTCTCAGATTATCATATGAAATTAATATTCAGGTCCGCCAAAGTCAAGGTTAATCATATTCGGATTCCTTTTCTTCTTTATATTGTAAACGATAGATTCATATTTTGAAATGAAATTTCCACATATTCATTTGAATATAATGATTATTTCATATCATTCTAGCTTATTCAGAATTTACATTCCAACAAAATAAATTTGATTCACGAAATATCTCCTCAAATTTTCAATGGGCTCAAAAACATTTGAAGAAGACAAATTCTTAATCTCAAGAGTAACTCAACCATGAAAATTATTTTACATAATCGTATTACTCATTGAGACTAGGACGTACCTTCGGTTATAATTTCGAAATTTTGAATACTGAAAGTGAAAGTTACACTTTGAACTTCTTATGGTCTTTAGAAATTTCAATATGATTGAACAACCAACAAATGTGCACAATTCACCTTTTCCGAACAGTTTTCAAACTGTTGACAAAATTTTTGTTAATTGTGGACACCCGGAATTAATTTGGATACAGACAGTAATATATAAAGAAGGTACAGTGAAACAAAACAATTGTTTCACTTAAATGTATATATGGAAAATTGAGCTATATTATTTAAAATTTCATCAAGTTATATTTATGAGGAATCATTGTTGAACAGGCTTATGACTATAACAATATATTTTCCACAATATACATTTTTCTTTTCACTAATTTTTACCAATAAATGTCAGTAAGTGTATGTAGGTCAATGAAGTAAATTCATGCTCACTGAAGCATTTTTTGACTATTTCAAGAATCAGACATTGTAATTCATCAGAATATATGCAGAAATTCATTGGACCTAACCAATGAATAGATGATAATTTCAACCGAACTGTCCAATACCAGCGTGTTCCTTTCCTGGTGTTATTATTTCTTCAGGACCTTCGTCAGAAGTTATTAAATCTCTCTCCATTGTAATTGTTTGCGATCCGAAACGAAATATAGACTTCGATTATTATTCAAACAGTGTGCGAAAGAGTGGCAACAAGAAACAATAGCGGCCATTCAACAGGATGACTTATTGTTTTTCAAATGATTGGGTGTCTGGAATATACCTATTCATCATCGGAAATAATGTATTTTCGACTGCTTCCAGAGAGTGAAACTACCAGCCGGATGCAATTCGCGAAAATCAATTAGACATGAAGAAATATCTTAGAGGAGGTGATTAAATTTTATGCAATTTTGATTGATTTGATGTGGAAATGAGATTTGAGGGCAATTTGTTCATTCCAACATCCTTATATCAAGGTCTTTAAGGTGAAGAAAGCTCTTGTTGATGTTGATTGATATTGAAATATATAATAAAATAATAAGGAACGGTTTTTTACTTCATAGAAGGATTATTACAAAATTTGAATATCAAAACAGATTCAATCTGTTAGTCTTCTACAATTTTAATTTCAAAAAATTTACTTCAGAAACTTTAAGAATTAAATTAATGTCTTAATAAGCACTGCTCATATTTAATAGACGTGCTTATTAAGACATTAATTTAATTCTTAAAGTTTCTGAAGTAAATTTTTTGAAATTAAAATTGTAGAAGACTAACAGATTAAATCTGTTTTGATATTCAAATATTGAAATATATGAAATGAAGCTCCTCTTCAAAACGTACTCATTTATTATCTCCCATATTTTCTGATTATGACAAATTTGAGAACATCTTCTGATTTTTCTTCATAATAAATCTGTGAAAAAGTTATTTGATAATATTTCTTTCTCTATCAATTTTCATTGGACAACATTTCTGCTAGTAATGCTGGACGCCACAGAGTATGAAAAACATATTTTTTATACGTTTATTGAAGGCGACGATTCATTAACGTGAATTAGTACTACTCGAGAGCAGATCAAGAATGCATTTTCAATGTTCAATTCCAGAAGTTTATTCAGAGGAAATTAACAAACAAAAACTAATAGTAAATTTTGATTGCTATTATGAACTTTGGGGGCGCAAAATGGCGAATGCACGGGTTTAAAAATTGTTCCAATTAGATGAGAGCAACAGGTCATAGGATGACTGACAAAGAGGTTCCCTGGTTTAATACAATATCATTTTGACTCATAAATCAGATAATGATCACGTCTATATATAATATACTGTGCCAATATTGCAATGAAACTGGGAGTTTATTCAGCTTTATCCACTACATTACACATGATGTTGCCAGATTGTAAAATCGATCCCAGCTGAAAGTTTATAATTAAATAATAATTTGCAAATTTACTTTTGGTAAGAATTCTGGTTATTCAGTGAGGAGTTTTTCCATGCTCCGAATGTATAAATTTATAATTCCCCGAATTTCGAACGGCTCGCCACACAGAAATCTCATCCGATTTCCACATCCACCCTTATTTGTCCGCCAAACGACCCGAGAGCCATTCATTAATTCCTCGTAGCCCCGAAAAGCGAGAAAATGAGCCGTATCGCGAATGTTACGCAAGAAACTGAAAGCTTCCTGAATGGGAAACACAAGAAAACGGGATATCACATCCTTCCGTTTCAGTTGCAGCCGAGTCAGCAGTGCACCCTCGACAGTTGTAATGGAGATTGAGAGATCAGATTTGAGATTGAAGGACCGGGTGATAACATCCTGCTTCTATCTGAGGCTGTTTATCCGAAGGACGGATTCGGAAAGGGTCTCCAGAATTAATTGGGAGGATGTTGGAAATGTGTTTTTTCTTGGAATATTTTTTCGTTTCAAATCGATATGTGGACACAGTTTTACCGTGGTCAATAAGGATGTAATAAATTCTGATTATAAGTTATTTCATTATTTACGCAACAAATTACGACAAAAAATAATCCGAGTTCGTTCATTTGACACTCTTGATTTAAATGTTGATAACTTCATGAAAGCCAGTCTTTTAACTTTGGAATGAATCTTGAACATCTGTCATCTTAATCTTTATACTAGCGAAATTTCTAACAAATATTAAATTATTTCCTTTCTTCATTTAAATATTTGATTAAATGACTGATCAGAAGAAGCATAGCATATCGTTATTATTGATTACAACAATATTTCGTACATGTCTAACTTTATTTCTATGAAACTCTCAACACGCAATTCTTAACTGGCTTTATTACTAGTTTTAGTTTTTTCTGTAAATTTTGTGGCTTTGAATTGCGTTAAAACTTCTGGTTCCCGTCTGAAGATGGCGCAGTTCAAAAATGTCGAAATACATATGTATTTTTTTATTTTATGCTTCCTGTCGTTAGATTAGGGAACCTCCTGTAAATTTTCAACAAATTTAACTCGTTTTATGTAGGCTCATACAAGAAATACTTAGGAGTCTCCATTAAATTCTAAATCGTGCATTGATGAGAAAAAAGAATCGTATCTGCTGATGGATACAAAACATTCTCAAGATTTTATTCAACCTCAAAAACTGAAAATGAAAGAATTCTAAATGTGAGTCCTTTGCATTCAAATCTCACAATATTATTAATTCTATTAACCCTTGCCTTATTCATAAGTTTCTCACAATTATAACTGCAAATTGATATTTTATCAAATAAAATTAGTTATCTATCAACCTATAAAAATAATGAACATTTTTCCCCTATGATAATACCTTGCACAAGAAATTTCTTGTAGAAAGTCGCAACCTTGCGAACTAAGGGACTCATACACCTGAGTTTGTTTCCCTCTCAAAGACCATATTGTCAAGGACGTTTCAGCTTTTTTCTTCAAATATCAGTATATAAATTCCCGAGTTTCAATATTTATTTGGAGCTTTGAGCTATTCAGGGTCAATAAGAAATATATAAAAATAATCAGAATTCCTTTATCCTTTGCAAATAAAATTTGTAGAATATTGAATTTCATACAACGTTGCCAGCATAGAACTATCAGATTTGTTCATCCTTGTCGCGCTCGTTAGTTCCACTATATTCGTCTCTATCCAAATAATCTGAATGTTGGCCTTAAAACAAATAAAATTTCAACAAAGGGATGTTTCGTTTCCTTAGGATAATAAGTCTATGGTTTCATTCATCTGGACGTGACTAAAGTTTCAATGAAGTTCTCTTTATGAAGTAAGTGGGTATTGCGTAAGTATTATGCAAAGTTGGTCGAGAAAAATACGACCTCCTTTGAAGACGGACAAAATATCTGATATTTACTGTACGTAATCTTTGAATGACTCAGGTTTTACTTCATCTTGAAATTTACCGAATAAGAACAATGCTTGGCCAATTTTAATTACTTATGAGATCCCATCTACTTAATATATTAGAATAACATCTTTTAGTTGCCTTATTATAGTAGTTATATTTGTCCAGCTTTCTATTTTTCATCCTGCCTCTATTATTTGTGGATAAAGTTTGATATTTAAGAATATGTTTCTTCTTTTGATATCCAGTTTAAATACTCAGCTCATGAAGTCTTGGTATGACAACAATTGTTATGTACACACTTAAATTCAGCGAAAATTAAAAGTGTTTTTATTTCGTAAATTAACTTTAGTTACTGAAGCTAATACCGTCCTGCCAAGTCTAAGCGAATGTCTCGAATTAACTTAATTAGGCAACCTTGCGCAAGTGCTCCGTCTAAATTCTGACAACTGACAGCTACGTCGAGTCACGACTACGGCTTCCAGTTTCCCTCGGTTTCGAAATGACCAAAAGGAGCCTTTCCACTTTCAACCAGATAATTATACCGGGCACCCAGAGAACCGAACGGGAGTTGATGAACTGTTAATAAATGCTAATATAGTGCGGCGTTCGGTCAGCTCTTCTGGATTCGATACGGTAAACGGAAACATGGGAAAGCATGCATATTCAGGAGCGACATCGCTAGATATGATACAGACATCGCTTTTTATGCTAATTCCCGACTTGGTGAATGTCCGTAAATCGAGATGTTTCTCACATAAAGTCGCCTAGGACGCTTCCTCATCTGAAAATATTAATATTTCTATTGGCAAATTTATTCGATACAAAAATGAACATCGAAAAGATGTCGAACATGAATGCCCCTATATTAATGAGTTCGTTAACTTCATGGTTAGATTATTCGACTAAGAATCGATGGAAAATTCTCCAGTGCTGTGCCTGTATGCCGTAAGTCTACAGTATCATAGCTTGATCAGATCGCAAATGATTGTCCTTGCCCCGGCAAGTTTTATAATTGCTCTAAAAGGTATTCTATAAACATTTACGAACAAAAAATTGAAAATCATGACGTTGTAAAAAGATTTCTGTAAATTTTTTTCGACTATTCAAATATGTTCGAAATGTAAAGCGATTTTAATGAACCCAATGGGCAGTTCAAAGTTGGGCCTTCCAGTTGAGTTCAAGTCAAAATGTTCCTAAATTTTTCACTTCAATATTATCCGTTTTTTTCGCAGAATTTCCGGAATACCAACATTTGAATGATATCATAGAGCTCGTTCTGTTACGAGTGCGAAAAATATAATTCACCTGAACTCATTTCGCAGAAGTTTGATTGCTGATAAATTTGCAATAATTATGTGGAAGATTGCCTAGATAACTGAATGAAATCTTAAATTCCCCAATTAGAAATTACGACTATGATAAAAGGAGTAAACAATTAATAAATCTACTTATTCATGTAGACAAAAACGGGGAACCTAGCAACAAATTCCCCATGTTCATATTATCATAATTCTTTTCCCAGAAAAACAAACGAATAACAAAGCAATTCGGTATCTAATCAACATTGGACCTAATGACTATAAGACATCCGAGTTCCATCAGTCGAAACACTACTGGCCTGCATTAATAATATTAATATTAATAAAGTAGCCAGGTCTCCTGTGGAGCAACATTAGATAAACCGTGGTATCTGTCAACCACCTCGATGCTACTAAAGCTACCAAATGGTCACGTAGAACGTATACCCATTTTAATGGTTCTTATGATTTATGTAGGTGTTGTACGAGTCAGAATCTGGATTTATCATTCGGTCTCTTGTCCCGAGATAATGAAGGCAGGAACAGCCGTGTATAAAATGCTTATGAGAGCTGAAATGTTAATGGAGCTGTCAGGGGGTTTGATATCATTTGGGGATTTTCAAGTTTTTATGATGAAACACTTGAGTTGCACTTTGGAAATGCCATGGTTTTACGCTACGAAAGGTGCAATGATCGATGTTCTTGAAACTTTTAATAAAAAGTAAGATACTTAGTGAAAATGTCGTGAAAAGCGACCATACTAGTGTGATAAGAAACTCAGTCAATTTTTCATTTACACGTTGAAAAATCATAAAATATTTTCGTGAGCTAATGCTAATACCTTTGATATCTATGAAGAACTTCAGTCAATATATCCAATGCCATAATGAATCTTCGATTTTGTTGAGCAAACAATTCATATTCAATTCGTTTGTAGAGTGAAAATGAAACAAAGACGCTGCAGATGGTGATGGAACTATGTAGCCAAAAACATTTCCAAGAGCAACGTTGCAAAGTTGCGGAACTGCGTACTGCGCAGAAACTTTTCTGAGCGGTGGTCGTTAGTCAAAAGAATCGTTTACAAATCCACTAAAGTGAGATCTTCAGTTTTATTCACGATAATTAATTGTGTTGGTTACTTTTCGTTTCATACGGATTTAAGAGTAAATACAGGTAAATTGAATATTCCATGTACCACCCTCAGTGCAATATGGTTTTGAAATATTTCAGCTATTTTAGAAGAAAGTTTTCACCTTTTCCTTACGTTCATGCTCTAAACCACTATAACAGGAAGACATTCCATGTCTGGTGACCAGGTCTCAGAAGAAATGAACCTGGAAAGCTTTGAAGTCCCTTTTCCTTACCAACGTTCTACGGTTTCAAGTATCACAGCTAAGTCTATAACCATTGTTTTTTATGTTGATGAAAATCTGAATTTAAAGTGATTATACCAATTAAGTTCTCCAATGTTCCGGAAGTTCCTAAATTGAAGGTACAAACGAAGAATGGAGATTCCTTGCATAATTTTAAGAAAAAAGTCCCATAAACATGGGACCGCAAAGGTTTCGTTTCGAGATACAGGGTGTTAAAATTGAATTTCTTTAAAGTTGTTTTCTTATAGTATCTGCATTTCACGAAATATTCAACTGAAATTTGGCATATATATTACAATTTAAAGTTCTATGTGACATGCCAATTTCGATTGCAGATCTACCGGGTGATTGTTTTTTCTAGAACACTGTCCCCTGTTTTACTGTTTTTAGTGGGCCACTGTTAGTTTTAAAAATTGCAAAAAGAAGCTTTGTTGTGGTACTAAACTTTATGGTCGCTTGTAGTTTTGTCGTAGTTGCTTCCGATTTCGAGAAAAAATTAAAACGATTCTCTCGAAATCCTCAGAAAAATCCAAATTGTCATAAAAATTTAGTAAGCAAGCTGTGGTGAATAAATTCATTGTTAGTTTTGATACATCAAATTCAACTCCTGTGTTTTGAAAAGTTAATTTAATATCAAAGCATGTCGATTTTCATAAATTCCGAAATGGCTCACATGCATTTCATGTATGGTCTTGCAAATGGAAATTCAAGAGAAACTAAGCGTTTTAACATGGAACGCTATCCTAATAGAGTGATGCCTAATCATGGAATGTTCTCTCATATTCTTGCAGAAACTGGATCTTCTTCTATGAAAAGTATTAATGCAGCTAGACCACGAAGTGTGACAACATCACGCATCGAAGAGGCAGTTCTGAACGAAATAGAAGAACATCCAGGAACCAGTGCAAGAAAAATTAGTGTTACTTTAAATACAAGTCGTCAAGTTGTTTGCCGGATATTGCGGGATTCTTTGCTATATCCTTATCACATTCAAAAGGTGCAGGCGCTCCTGCCTCGAGATTTTCATTCCAGGATTATTTTTTATCAGTGGTACCTCAATAGACTATTGAACAATCCTCATTTTGATTGCCAAATTCTATTCACTGATGAAGCCTGTTTCTCAAGAACTTCAATTATAAATTTTCATAATGAACACATATGGGCTGAGAACTCTCCACATGAAATTGTAGAACCTCATTTTCAAGAGCAATTTTCGTCAAATGTGTGGGGTGGAAATATTGGCGATTATTTGATTCGTGGGTTTTTCTTGCCAGGTGGACTTACTGGTCAATCATACAGACACGATTTGCCCTTGTTTTTGGATGATTTACCTCTTATGCTACGGTTCATGTGCTCCTGCTCATTTTTCGGCTAAGGAGTATTTGAACGAAAATTATGAAAACAGGTCGATTGAACGAGGTGAACATTAGTCATGACCCGCCAGAACCCCAGACGTAAATAGTTCAGATTTATTTTTATGGAGCCATCTAAAATCTCTAGTGTACTTAACGCCAGTGAACACCGTAGATGAACAGAGAAATCGTATAATAGGCGCGTTTGATATAGTTAGGAAGAACAAAAGCTTGTATGAAGGGTTGGGAGGGACATTTTCAACAATTTCTGTAGTTCATCTCTGGTAAACTCATTGTAGAATCTCCATGAATATGGTTTACATCAGACAAATAGTCTCCCTAAAATAATCGATGTGAACTTTTCTAAGCACGATTGAGATAACATTAAAGAATGACTAAATATTTCAAACGGCATATTCCAAATACCCCGACTAATGATCGTCCAATAACAATATTTCATAACAGACACAGAAAATATCGACAAATTCCAATGTGTCACCAGATACCGCAATCTGGTTTTTGATAGCATGTAAACTCGACCGGCAAAAAGCGTCCGTTTGAAAAATGACTTATCTATGGGTTTCCTAACATTATTGAATAACGATAAGAATTAATAGCTCATTCCTTCAAACAGGTTATACAGCTGAATTAATTATTCCTAAAGAGTCTGAGCTTCATGTTATGTTCGGGTTCTTCTGGGAACTGAGAAAATTATGAATAATTAAACAGATAAAAAGTATTCAATTTTGGATCCGCTGGAGTTGTCATACGTTTCCTGGACATTACAAGGAGGAATGCTAGCTGTCTTACGAAAAAGGACTTTTTTTTCGATAAATGTTAATCGAAGTTTCAATTCGACGTTTCTTATGTAAATCATTACAGTTACTAGCTACAGATCCGGCGCTAGGTAGATCATTAGTTTTCAAAAGACGCCACACTTTTTTCAATGATTTTTTTTCCGAAAACGCTGCAAATAAAAGATTCTTTTTCAAAGTCAAAAAAATCTGAGTTCAAACAGAATGTGTTTTTATTATGGATAAAACTAGTGGTAGTAATACGGTCGATTACCATAAATTCAGTTTAAGAGCTCTATAAGATCGGTGAGAGTTTGAATTCATAGAATTCCACTCTTGTTGACCACTTGAGAGGCCTAAGTTTAACCTCGAAGCTCGATATATGGGTGCCCCATGTTCCCACGGAAAGAAATATGTGTCGTCGTGTTAACGTCAATGATTCGCTTCTCAAACGTCACGAAAATGATCCATTTTTGAAGCGCATCTTTACTGGGGACGAAAAATAGGTTGTATATAACAATGTCAAACGCAAGAGATCATGAAGCAAAAAAGAAGAACCGGCTCAAAGTATTTCGAAAGCCAATATCCATAAAAAAAAATGATGCTGTCTGTTCGGTGGGATTTTAAAGGACTTGAGCTTTTACCAGATAACACAACAACTAATTCGAAAGTCTATCGTCATCAACTGAACAAACTGAATGATGCACTTCAACAGAAAAGTCCAGAATTAATCAGTAGTGTTCCACCAAGATAATGTGAGACTTCATACAAATTTGGTCACTCGTCAAAAGCTTTTTTATAGCTTGAATGGGATAAACTGCCACACCCACCATATTCTCCAGATTTGGCGCTTTCGTATTATTATTTGTTCCGGTCATTGCAAAAGGTAAGACCTTAATTTCAAATGAAGTGGTCAAAAATCACCTGGATCAGTTTTTTGCCAGCAAAGACAAAACATTTTATGAGCGTGGAATCATGATACTACCATGATGTCAAAAGTTGTAAGACCAGAATGGTCAAAATATAAATCAATAAAATATTTATTTATTATAAGAAAATTGTCTTTCGTTTTCCCAAAAATAAGAGAAATTACTTTCCAAACAACCCAACATTATATAATATATATATATATATATATATATATATATTCCTTGAAGGCTTCGGCTTGTAAAAAACTTCGAGAAAATGTCCAATCTCATTTAATAGTTTCATTTCTAAAACGTGCATCTGCTTAAATATTCCTATGGAAGCCTGGAAGCGGAAGATAAAAAACTACACATCCTGGAATCCATAGAAATATTTAAGCACAAGCATCTTACAGCTCGGAACTCTCTACTCAATTGCGGGTGCCTGGCGGAACTTCTAGCCCTCAAATTGAAACAGTACAACTTATTCTGTATTGATTGACGAAAAACTATTCTACCGGTAGCTTTTCGGAATGAGCTTTTAATTCGGTATGTGAGGAAGGGGTGTCGTCGCACAATTAACCGTATTAGCCGATCTCATGCGACGCTTGTAGGTCTTGCTCTTCCACCCCATGAGTAGATGCAGCACTTTCACTAATACGATAGTGATTCCATTCTCTACTAACTATAGTTTACGAAACCCGGAGACTTTTAGCAACTTATTGTTGAGTTGAACCTACATTTAATCAACACACTGATTGTTCAATTATCGTTTAGAATAAACGCGTTGCGAAAACAATATATAGTTACTTGAACTAATCGCTCTAATGGACGATCGAGAGCACCATGAAATACACGAAAAAGCTCATGACTCATGAAGAACTGCCAAATCGGCTGTAAGTGAAAACGGTGTTACCAATTTAAAGGAATATGTCCCTAAAATAAACATCCTTAAGTAATGTACCCAATGACCATTCAAGAAACAAATACCTGGAACACCAGTCGAAATCGCGTCACCACGCGCGTCAACGAGGTAGACAAACAAAGATTTTACGTCCCGCAATCTTGACCCAATTGTCTTTTAACGCGCGCATCGCATCAAGGCAGTCACCGACGGATTCGACGTTTGTCGAATTAAGAATGCCGTCAATTTTCTCATCTTGCGGAATTGTCGGCAATTCCAGCTGCCGCATTCCCCGACACACAAATTGGCAGATCAATTAGTGTCCGAGCGTCGGAGATGGCAGCGCGACATCGTCACAAACTAATAACATATTCAATGCATTTTACACACGCCTATGAATGTCGCCTATGTGTTGGGTCACTGGTCTCGCTCTCTGTGCAGCCGCGGAATGGCATTCGTTGCAATTCTGTCATAAGCTCGCGGCTCTTCTATTGTTTCGTCCGAGCCGACAGCGGGGATCTCCTGTCACGTAGCCTTGCCTTGCCCGCCGCCACGAAAACCATAAATCATTTGACGGCCGAATATTGTGAATAATCGCGGTGGTAAACATGAGCTGCATTTCTTCGCCGGTCGCAGCGGCGGAAAACTGCGATTCATGGCCATCGCGACACGACGGAAATTTTCGTGTTTCTGCTAAGCTCAGTTGAGGTCACTAGCAATAATCATCGGCAAGATTGTGCTACATGCTTGATCTGAAGACCAAAAAAACTTTTTACAGGAAGTTTTTTCACTGATCTATCTAAACCAATTTGACAATTGACATATTGAGTGTCAAATTCGATTTAGCACTATAAATTGAAACAATTGCTCCTCTTATTAGCTCTTAGTTAAGGCCACTTTCAGTAATCATCAACAAGATTGTGCTACATGCTTGATCTGAAGACTTGAAAAACTTTTTGCGGGAAGTTTTTTCACTGATCTATCTAAACCAATTTGACAATTGACATATTGAGTGTCAAATTGGATTTAGCACTATAATTTGAAACAATTGCTCCCCTTATTAGTTTTTAGTTAAGGCCACTTTCACTAATCATCAACAAGATTGTGTGTGTAACATGCTTGATCTGAAGACTCAAAAAACTTTTTGCGGGAAGTTTTTTTCACTGATCTATCTGAACCAATTTGGCAATTGACATATTGAAAATCAAATTGGATTTAGCACTTTAATTTGAAACAATTGCTCCTCTTATTAACTCTTAGTTAAGGCCACTTTCAGTAATCATCAACAAGATTGTGCTACATGCTTGATCTGAAAACTCGAAAAACTTTTTGCGGGAAGTTTTTTCACTGATCTATCTAAACCAATTTGACAATTGACATATTGAGTGTCAAATTGGATTTAGCATTATAATTTGAAACAATTGCTCCTCCTATTAGCTCTTAGTTAACGCCACTTTCAGTAATCATCAACAAGATTGTGCTACATGTTTGATTTGAAGACTCAAAAAACTTTTTGCGGGAAGTTTTTTCACTGATCCATCTAAACCAATTTGGCAGTTGACATATCAAATGTCAAATTGGATTTAGCACTCTAATCTGCAACAATTATTCCTCTTAGTGGCTCATTTTTAGATACATATAAAGGCCAAGATGCAAAATTACTGGATTTGTAGATCAAAATAAACCATTAGTTCTCATCGAAACCTAGATTATATTCACAGTTAGTCATTGTTGTCATATGTACTGCCTGAATACTCAGTTCGGATTTGTCCAGAAATTATTCCACATCGTTTACTACAGATGTAGACAGTTATAAAGAATGGGCCATCTAGAGTTCGCATTGTAAAATAGTGGTTTTTTCGAGTTTGGAAACACTTTTGTCTTTCGTGTTTGACAGAAAGTGATTCGATTTACGTTTGAAGAAAACTGGCAAATATTAAAAACTTATTTCCTAAGTGATGGATCTTCTATCCAAACTGTTAGAAATCCAGTGACCTCGGTACGAAGGCTTACAAAGTTCAATTAGTTCAACACATGAAGCATCGTGACAATATGATGCGTTTTCATTTCGCTCAATGGCTAATGAACGCATGGCCGAAGATGAACATTTTCCCAGAAAACTTAAGTTTAGCGATGAAGCTCGTTTTCACTTTGGAGGGCTATTTTTTGTGCAGATCCGTTGAAGATAAGCGTTACACTGACCATCCATAAACGATTGGTGACTTGAAACACGAATTCGAAGTTGCCATTAATGAGATTAAGCCCCAAAAAATCGACAATGTGCTGAAAAATTGGGTTGATCGGATTGTTTTTCATTCGTAAGTATCAAGGTTCAATCTTTCTATAATAAACTTACTCATTAGTTTTTTATTTAGAGCCGATCAAAAACGCAAGTTTATAATAGCCCACCTTTAGTTTCATTATTATTAAAATTCTTTAACTAATGACCTCAAATTGTAGCTTTGTTTTTCCAAGAGAATGCTACATGCTGCAAAAAGAGCAACTCCTACAATTATTCTTTATTTCAAACTCAACATGATCTTGGTGAGGATTTTGGTTCACACCTTCTGTACTTACTGTATATCGAAAACACAAATATGCAATAAAACGTAAGAAATTAGCGTACCTTAAAAGTATATTTGTGACATCTGATTGCGTTGTTAAGCACTTTGAAACTGATACGGTTTTAATAACAAAAATATCATTCCAGATGAAGCTTGTTTCTGGTTGAACTGAATAGTAAATTTTGTTGTCAAAATAATCCAACCCAAATCCATAATCATGCATACAAAATATTCTTCATTCGGTGTGGTTTACAGCATGGTTGCATCGTCAGATTTTATTTTCTCGAGAATGTTAATCAAGATTCAGTAATAGTGAGTTAGTAGAGCTTTAGATCAATGCCACCATACACCTGGTACAAAAATTGAATACAATTGATTTGTGAGATAGTGCTTCAAAATATTCTACCAACGCACCGAAGCAATGTTAATGAATGCATTGTTTTTTGCAATAAGGCACCAAATTCATTTTGATCTTTCAAAGAAAGAAGATGTGAATATTTGAGTGATTGTTTTTTATTTTGCATCTATCTTGAATATCCTGAATGTCATTCTATTAAAAAAACTCTCTCATTGGTGATTCCTTCGTGAGCCACATACAGCAGGAGATCAATGGTGACCAAATTGGTTAAGATTCAGCACAACTTTAAAAAGAGATGGGAATGAGTGGTGGAATTCCAACCAGCCCAAACTAATCATATAATGAGTGAGTCCACATGAGATATCAAAAAACATCAGGAACCGATCAGACATTGCCTAATATCTTCATCGATTCGCCTCGCATCATCATGACACCTATTTAACCTCGACGTTCCACTGTTAAAATCACCTCGAGCTCGGTAGATGACGAAGTTATCAAAGATCTGACCCGATATGTTTGGCTTATTACGACTTGAGCTAGTCCTGTAACAAATTGTTATTGTTGTTGGGTAACGACGTTGCTTGTTGTGGGCGTGGATTTCAGTATGATATACTGGTCGAAGACCAGCTCCGGGCTCTTGTGGACTCAACATGCGCATTTCGACCATAGAACGTGTCATTACCGTATACTGCGGACGAATATCCTGGAATTATGAGAGATTTGTCTTTCATGCGTGGAAGTCCTTGGAAGCAAGTCTGTAACCCCCATTGCTAACGGTGATGGAAGCAAGACGCCAGTTCTTCTTTTTCTGTATGTCTGGCTACGGAGTTCGATCTCAGGAATGACAACTATATGGCATAGTGACTTGCGTGATTTACCTATTTCCTCAGAGAATTTTTATAGTGTTTAAAATGTAACTGAGAAAATTGTTCTCACAAGGGTTTTATTGAACAATGATTGTACACAATTAGTGTTTATAGATGGCAACAAAACGTATAGATATCAATACTCATAAGACAAAACATCTAAGGACAAAATTTGACGGATAAGACTACTCGATTTACAACTCGACACATTTAACACAACAATATATTGATATAGCACTATGTTCACAAGTGAAGTGTTCACCAATAAACAATAGACAAATATTTTCAAAATTATATAAAGGGTTTTCCAATGAGAGGTTTCATTTGACACTACAAATATGGTGAAAATTTTGCAGTCATAATTCGCAAAAAAATTAATGTCTTATTGGAAAATCCTTTAAAATGAAAATATTGAATATATTTGTGTTAAAGCAACATTACTCCAAGTTGAGGCAAAAGTAATGACATCTAATTTATAAATATTCCTTCGAATATTCACGGCTTGAGTCATCGCGGAAAAAGAAACTTCATTAGTATTCTGCAGGTGGCACCACAGGGTGGTTATTTTCCCCGGCAAAACCCTGTGACTCCGCTGCGGCCGTACGACCTAGAGCGGCCGCTTAATATGTAAGCCGAGCGCTTTCCACCACGTGAAGGTCAATGTCTTCCCAAAACCGATACGATGACTGAATAACAAAAGTACGAACCAGATCACAGACACCTTGCAACTTACTGTAAAACTTATCCGAACGAATAATTATAAAATTCTTCTCATACGAAGCTGGAATTTATTATATTCATATACACAACAAATTGTTCCTACGCTGGAAATTAAAAATGAATTTGTGGAGTATATCCTTAATGACCTTCTCTCATACATATATTCATTCTGTTCTACAACAATGACGATGAATTTCAATTAGACAGGTGGAATCGTTGAGTGATTTGCGAAGTGTTAGATCTAACAAATTCCGAATTCGACGCTCGGCACGACGAGAAACTTTTGTGCAAACATAATTATGGGATATTCGGCCGAGAAAAATATCAGCGACTGTCGAATTCTGCCTCAAACTAGACTGTGTGACGCGATGAAATCGTTTTGTATGTAAAGCAGACCATCTGAACGTCTCATGACCTAACCTACTAAAAATACCCAAATTGAAGATGACGAAGTAATCAACATATCTAGTGGAAGACTCAAAAAGGCGTACAGTATTGCACAAATTGATAAAATAGGCATTTATTCTGCTAAAAACTATTACTGATTGTGGAAAAACATTTTTATAAGACTATGCAGATACCATCAAGCTGATTGATAAGAAATATCTATGTCTCCCTTCGACCTCATGATCAACTTTTACACTTCTTGGCATGGCCTCCACTAGTTTTTGATAATTTTCACAGATTTTCTGGCTCCAATACTTAACTTGAATGACTGAACCGCTGTAGGGCAGTCGAACTTTACAAATAGTATATAAAGTTTCAATAGAATTCAGATCGGCCAACTTACAAACCATTATCTCTAGGATCAAAAGATCCTGGAGATATTTCAAGATTTCTTTCCACTTGTAGCAGGGAGAAGAATTGCTCCTAATTGTTGTCTTTTCCTGGTTCTTTGTTTAAATAGAGTTCCGACATCGATTTCTATTTTTGGCTGTTCATCATTTCTTCGAACCAAATATCCAACGGCATCTGTATGAAAACCACCCCATAATATCTTCTTGATTTGATATTTTACAGTTTGGTCGATGAGCTGGAAAAAGTTGTTCATTTTGAGACATTTTGGATTTAAATGGCTTTGCCTGAGAGATGCTGTAAATTTCTAGCAGTAGAATTTTTTAGCCCAAAACAGCCTCTGTTTCTTCATGTAGTTAGTTAACACTTTGTTTTTGTAATCAATCAAATAGCTCTTCTGCTAGATTCCAATAGCCTTAGACGGACAGTTCAGTCAGTATTGTCATGCCTGGTGCTTCTAAGTTTTGTTGCACTTTGTGAATTCTTCTTCTTTGGTTAAACTTGCTCTGTCCAAGCAAAACTCTTGTCGTTTTTTTACAACTGCCGAATTTCTACATTTCAGCTGATGTCTTGTACCAGTTACTACTTTCCAACGTTCACGTCAAACTCTCTTGCAATATTTCTTTGTGAAAAAGATGTATGTTTATTCAGCGAGACCAGTTTTTCGCGTTTTCTTGAAGTGATATTTATCACGAACATCAAACTGCACGAAGTCACTCAACTGGGAATACATCTTTGAATAACAAAAGCTGAAAAACTTGGTGTAAATATTCCGAATAACCATTTTTAATAAGCAGAGAATAACAGGTAATAGTTTTTTTTCGACAATTCCAAGCGATAGCATTATTGTCATATAGGAAAAAGCGAAATATAAAAATAGGTTCACTAATTTGCGCTTTACTGTACTTCAAGAAAGTAACAGGAATTATCAAATTGAATACAAATTTTACATTGAATTTTCGCTCTGGATTGCAGGCTATATACATGTACCAGCGAGTTTTACAAACATCGAAGCATTTATACATAGTATAGGTTCTTTGCGCTTGTCAAATTTTATTTTATGGTTTTAATGGAGCCAGAGAAAAGAAATAATAAATAAAGAAGAGAAACTATCAAAGTATGCTCAACCAGACGGATATAGTGGTTGATTAATCTTTATTGAGTTTTATGCCTTGAATTCACTCTGAATAGTAGCTCAGATGATAGCGCTTTATCGTTTTTTTAAATTTCCCATATATTTTTCCCTAGGTAATTCGAGTCTTGTTGTGGATTTTATTTTCATTAAATAGCCGGTATGAACCGAATACCAAATATTGACTGAAATAATGGGTATCTCCTTGTCTTTTGTAAGTAATAAGCGTTTTTTTCTTTCGACTCATTTTAACCAGCTTATTTAAGAAATCTGACATTTAACTGGTTGATATACAGGTATGGAAAAGACACTCGGAAACATAGGAAATTCAGTGTGAATCAAGAATGCAGTGGAGTAGTGGAAGAATCAGAACGTCAACGCGATGCGATGATGAATAAATTATTGTTCTTTCTCAATGGTAGTGCGCAGTGTTGTGCTTCGATCGAAAGGCTGTGCAGTCTGTTTTACCTCCCCAATGAGAGAGAACAGTCGTTTGTTCGTCATAGCATCGCGCTGAGGTTCTGATTCTTCCACTGCTCCACTGCATTCTTGATTAACACTAAATTTCGTATGTTTTCAACTGTCTTTCCATACTGTATGGTCATGATAGTTAAAGGCAGTCTTAACAATCAGGAGAAAAGCTTAGTTTTTTCACGAATATTTCAAATCAACAAATTCCAAGACATTTTTCACAAGCTAGTGTAAAATAAAAAGGTACTCACGTTGTGTAATTTATAGTATAGACCACACGCGTTACATACTGGTTCTCCGTTTTGGTTACGCCTCCAGAGTGTTGTGGTGGTAGTTTTACAGTTTGCACAACTTGTTCCAGCTCTTCTGGCTGCGCTCTGTAAACTCTGTAAAAGAATAAAGAGAGTGGATTAGTTGAAGTTAGATATTTCAGAAAAACAAATTAAGCAAGTTATAGTTGAATGTCCATCAAAGGGACAGATGAGAGTGTGAACAATATTTACTGTGTGAATTGTTGATTAGCTCCCATTTTCTTCTATTATATCTTTTACAGATAACAGCTTTATGACCTAACACTGTAACCTTATAATTTCTCTAGTTTAATCTGAAGATCTTTCCTTCTAGATTATATGCTAGTTATGCTTTATACTTCAAGCAGAAACATTATGAAGTGATGCCTATCCAAGTTTCTCAAAGTTGACTCCTTCATAAAACCATTCTTTATCTACCTAGTTCATTATAATTTATAGAGGGCACAATAAGTTGCAGTTAACATTTCAATGTCTAAAATAATGAAAATATTACATATATGACTATAGTTGTTTTCTATATTCTAGATCTACAAATGTCAAGTTATCCACGTTTATTTCTCGCAAACAATTCAAGATGAAAAGTTTTTTATTCGACTTGACTAAACCGATTTATAATCTAAATTTCGCCTCATCGATTCTACCAATCAAATCAAAAATATTGTATACCAAACTTCAAAGCAGACCGCCGCTTTGAAAAAACCCGAAATCCATCAAACCCTCCAAAAAGTATCAAAATCGCCGGATTCAAATTCAAAAACATTCAAGATGTCCCCACGCAAACAAATGAATCCTTTTCAATAATGTCACCATCAAAATCCAGTACCAAAATAGACATGCCGTTAAAAAACGCCGCCTCCTCTCCACTCCGCTTCGCTGGCCAAGTATTGCGGGCCAAGAGGCCGAATTCAATGCATTAATGAAAAGGATCACTTGCC
The DNA here is from genome assembly GCA_034642435.1 of Megalocaria dilatata. NCBI lineage: Eukaryota > Metazoa > Arthropoda > Insecta > Coleoptera > Coccinellidae > Megalocaria > Megalocaria dilatata. Next base: position 36,451,875 of record CM067857.1, on the reverse strand, counting down.
GCTCTTCCACAGACACTTTTTGTTCTTTTTCTATGAGCTCTCTTCATAAACGGAACGTACGCTATGTCGGACAGATACTAAAAAAGTTCACGATTGTGTCAAAAAGCTTTTACTGCGACAATAGATTTTTTCCCGAATGTCAGGTTGAAATAAACGACATAAACGTGTGTCCATTCACCAGAATCATTCTAGTTAAGTGGTTTATTGTCAACTTTCACGATGATGGGACGGCATCCCAGCCGTAGACCAATATCTGCATCCAAAGTGCCCTATCTACCTGCTTTATCCATCTCGGGCAGGTCCGTAGTCTTTGTGCGATGAAAAATGTTATTTTGAATAGAGCAATCATTAATCGATTACATAAAATGGGGAGGTTTTCTCCCATGAAATTGCATAAGATTTTGAAGAGGCTTTCGTTGTAGTGAATTTTCAGATTTGAAAAGAAGGATGGAGGAGTATACAGTACAATAATTTCTGCTAATGCTTTGGCGCAAATGTTTATTTAGTTATACAAATTCTGGAAAAGAATCTGCAGCAGGTATAAAATCTAAAACGGTGGAATTAGATTAAACATCTCTGATCCAACTCTGACTCTGTCCAATCTACGATGCCCTGTTAGGTTGCCTCTCGGATTCTTGTGTCATGTCGAAATATCAATCAGGCTTAATGTCAAATTTGTTTTTATTCGATAACTCATCTTATACACGATAGGCCGATGTACCCATCCGATCTACAAGATATCAAAGATACAATCGATTATAATACCGATAAGTAAAAGAATACAAGAAGCAGGTATTATGGTCGATTTGCACCGACGGACACGTAGCTCCGAATGTTAAAGGGAATCCTCTAATCCCCATCAAGGGACAATAAAAACTGTCAAAAGTATCGAGCGAAGAAACAGATGTAATATTCAAATGAAGATCTGTAAGCGATTGTATCCTTTGATCGGGATAAAACTGTCTGATATTCTACTAATGTCGATTTCGTCAGAATGCTGACAAGCTGAAGATTGGAATTTTTGAATTATTGATCAATATGAAATTGAATTCAATGAATTGCACAAACACATGAGATGAATTCTTTGAAATGATCATGGTTGTTTCAAATTTGCTGTAGGTCAAAACATCATTATATTTCACAAAAATGTTGGAGTTCCACAAGGAAGTAGCCTTGGCTTCTTACTATACTCGTGAATTTATGAAAATACAAAAATATACAAATCAGTATAGTGATTCGAACCAAATATGATAAGTAGACTTCAGAGGATTGGAAAAAATTAACAATGTAATAATTTATATAACATGGATTTTTTAGAATAAAAAAAAAATTAAGATGTAGCACATGATACTGTTAATATTCTTAACTGTAATCAATCCTTCAAAATACAAATATCCAAACGGGCAGAAAAGCATCAGCTGAAACAAAGAGATGGCGTCGGTATAAATCGAAAGCCGATTACATGGCACATTTGATCAACAACCGTTTGCGGTCTAATCCAACGACTTCTGCAATCTCTGATTGTCCTGCTTTTATTGCTGAAGCAGGGATCCCACCCGCACAGCACTCCAGCTCTATTTATCTTCTAATCAATCAAGTGCTCTGGTGATTAGGATGAAGTCTGCCGTCATACGGTCGGAAGTCGCGTGAAAGGATTTTTTACCATCTAGGAGAATCGCCTTTGGACGATTTCAGGCGTTGTACGGGATTTTCTACCTTATCGACCGACGTTGCTTATCGCGAGCTGATCGCTACCCAATTAAATCTGACAATAGGTTTACGTCGGTGACACAAGTTGTGAAGCACATTCCATTTTCAGCCCAGGGGCGTAGGGATTTGCGCAAAAAAGTACGAAGTTGATAGAATTTTCAGTTGACGAATCTAGGGGTTCATTTAGAGCTGTTAAAGATTTCAGCAGTTGGTGCTTACTTTATGCAGACAATGAGAAGGCCAAGAAGATAACTGGTATTCATTGTTGAACATTTCCATCATATGGAAGTTCGAATGTTAGAATCTGCTCAGTGCGTTCATCTTAAATTGAATTTTCCAAATGAAACAATCGTGGTAGGAATAGAAAGAAAACTTGAGAAAACTGCTTTTGATGGCTTGAAAAGTTTAGTATATAATTCGGACCATTTTTCTTTAAGGATAAAGAATGTCATTGAGGAAGAGCTTATGAAGATATGTTACCAATGAGTCGTTTTTCAGTAAGTTTTCTGATGATTTTCACGCTGTGTTTTAAATAATATACACAACCTCTTTTTCATTCTCTGTTTAAGTAAAACACAAAAATAATTCGTATCGGTCAGAAAAAATTACAACTGATGGCATTTTCACATGTTGTTTCTAAGAGTATAATCTACTCGTTATGTTTAGATTATTTAATTTGTCACTTTTCATAGCTCTACGTTATCTCATTAAAGTATTTGTCTTTCTTGATGCAAGAACAAATTTTCATCAAGGAACATTTTCATATTTTCGAGGAATGTTCAGTTCTTGACGAGTTGAGGTTGCTGGATATTCAGCCACATTCTGGACTACAGGAGCAATGCTCACTGAGCGGGAACGTAAACTGGTTGTTTTATCAAATAACGATCAGATTTCACAAACTAAGTGATCCACAAATTGCCGTGAAGGCATTTAATTTCTATGGAACTTTCCACGTAAATTTCGTACAGTTTGAATGGAATATCACATCATTGGAAATGTGTTTTTAATATTTCCCAGTTTTGTTCAAGCGTAAATCGACCCATTTCGTTAATGTCAAATATTAGACTAAATTTTTGTCAAAACACGAATGATAGACTCGAAATAACCACCTTTTTAAAATGCAAGCTATAGATAGCGTATCCTTTAACAATATGTCGCCAGTCCTTAATGAACATTAAATTCAAAATTAATATTTTGTAATATGCTGTTAATTGATCATTTTCAATCTCTTCTAATTATTTAACAACTCAAAAAGTTTTGGCGTTTTCTGCTACTCACTTTAGTTTGAAGTAAAATAAATGCAACTGAAACAAGTACAAAATGTTCGATGCTTCTACATCATTAAGCATGTTACGTTGGATTTGGTCTCTGGCAGTCTAAATCTAAAATGTCATTGCTCTTGTTAGCCTGATCCCTTTTTCAATCTTCTCATGAGCCTTTAAGCGGACTTTATTTATGAACTCGAGAAAGGCGAGCGTACGGGTTTCTTCAGTTCTCATTGCATACAAATGAAAAAATGATGAATCGCCATGGAATGAGTAATAATACGCTCAGGTAGCCGTTCGGGCTGATATATTTTAACGTTTGTGTGTTCGAAAGCGCGAGCGAGGTGTTATTACATGTTTTCGATTTCTCCCAATAAATAATTGGTCAAGTGGGAAAATATTTTGACAAGCGGTGGTTAAGCAATTACGACAAATCAAATGTAAAATGGGGGCCCAGCTTGGGAAGTAATCAGGACCGAGAATTGAGGCAGCAAATGATGTATGGTGCACCTACATACGTTTAATTCCTGTGTTTAGTACGGTCGGAAAAGTTATACGGGAATTATCGAGTTTACTGTGTAAATGAATGGGGCTTTTCGAGTTAGAATTCTTAAGAATTTAAATCTTACACGCGTCATCATATTAATTTGATACTTTCTAAGAATTTTAACAATAGCAGAAAAAATTTCGATACTATTCGTTGCAATGTTACTATTAATAAATATTAGAGCAGGTTTTAATTCCTAACAACTACAAACGTAGATACAGCAACTTAACAACTGGATGACAATGCAATATTAGCTCGCAAATTGCAAATATTCGAAATCTTTGTACTCAAATACAATAACGATTCAAAGTTAGAGTGACTTTAAATTCAGAATTATATATTCTAACTTCTACACTATATATTGAAACTATATACAAAAACTATCAAATTGATATCCTTATATATAATCAATATAAAAATTTTTCAATGTCTCGGAAAAAACCTTTTTACATCCCGACTTGAAATGTATTAATACAAATGTATTAACAAAAACTATATAAGTATGTATATTAACATACAAATACAAGAAAATCCACTATTCCAAAATTATCAAAATAAAGGATCAAATAAAAATAATTGAATGAGAACTCGAACATTTGATAGCTATTTCGGCCTATCTGACCTCATCAAAAATGTATTGAATTCAGATTCAAATATATAACAAGATCAAAATTCAACTCACCAAAATAAGATAAAACATGGAACGAATAAACTTGAAGTAAGCTTTAAAGTATCCAAAATAAAACAGAAATGATAACGTATTGTTACGTATAACCTATAACTATTTGTACTCGGAACACAGAAAAACAATAACAAAACTTATTCACCCCAAATAATGCCCCATGATAAGAAAAATAACCAGAATTTCAAAAATAATAAATAATTGGGGAATATATTGTGGATATTGTCAATTAAATTTTACTTCTATCAAGTATTGACTCACATTCAAATTGGTTTTTCAAAGTTAGAGGTTAGAATTATTCTGCACCACAGTTGTAGGCACTGTATAGCTGTCAATATTGATACAAAAACTGTCATCTGTCAGTGGAATGGAACTATAGAAAAAATTAATAAGTTGAATGGAACTGAACATGAAAAGAGAAGACATAATAAGAAGAGTGGAAATCATGAAATTACAAAAACACAGAAAGAATGAGTAAAAATGTATGTAACTGAAATTAACTGACAGTAGCATGAAGGAAATTTGCGATTTTTCAACCTGACTACAATGTTGGATGGAGTAGTGACTAGTGAGTAATGACTACAATGTTCAAGAATACATGTGTATTGTACGCTGAGTATTTAATATTACCAAACCAACAATTCATCATAGAATCATAATCCAATAAATGAACTATAGACGCAATTTCCGATCCATAGACTAATAAAACAACAAACGACTACATCTAAAACAAATAGAAACCCAATAACCCCATCGGCTGAGATCATATCAATCCAATTTGGTACGTGACGCAAAAAGGTAGACCGCAAGTAGCCCATTACGTCAAAATTTCATGGGGCCTGTGGACGATCGCGAGACGAGAAGCGACCAGAGACAATCGATACGCAAACCCTTAAATGGACCACGCTATCGTCGTGATCTACACCGATGGAAATCAATAGCATCCATCAGGAGTGTCAATCAATACCTCACGTGTCAATCAGGCAGTGGACAGTTGTTGTGCCTTGTCCTACACTGCTTGCTTTACGGGCTCGATCTTCGGCCTGGGGACTCGAGAACAGGCTGCACGAGATCTTGGATGCAGATAGGAGTGTGGAGCTGGTTTTGGACCGAAAGATTCTGAAGGAAAGTGCCTTGAGATAATGTAAAAAAAGGTAAAATATCTCTGTATACACCCTGTACTCTACCAGAAAACTAAATGGAGATTATCACTAAATCAAGTTTGGAAGAGTATCATCTTACCAAATATCTGCCTAGCACGTCAATGACTTCGTGCATGTGTGACTAATTGTTTAAACTGAAAAAAATTAATTTGATGCTGTATCCCATAATGAAAATTTGGAGAGGTGTTTTCGAGAAGATGCAGAAATTATCTCACCGTATACCAGTGGGGTTGCTAAAAGTGCCTTCAATACGAAGGTTGTGAAAGTATCAGACTAGCTCTCCCAATTTTAAACCCAGTAATCATTTGTGGGATATATCGTGATGAAAAGATATCGGTCATCATAACAACCCGGAAATAGCAGAATAACTTACATCGTAGAAAAAACTTGACAGTCTTATAGTGAACACACCCAGAAGAATTCATAAAGTATGTATTGAAACGAAAGGAAAGGAGTTAAAAATCATTAAACTCTTTGAAGGTAATACAGTTCTTCTTGAAGTTGTTTTTATAAAACTGAGCTATCATATACTTTTTATATAGTAAATTTTTGGCGAATTTTTTAGTAAATATTCCACTTGAAAGTAGTTTAGTATCCAATGAAATTTTCATCATGAATGTTCCATTTCTCTGAATTACTGAAAACTATACCTTCAGAAACGTACACATGTGGAGGCGTCCCTCTTAACATAAAACCCTTCACCTACGATACAAATCGCATATGTGTTCATTATCCAATGATTGACATTTATTACTCGCGATATATCAAAGCCAATGACACTTAAATGACGCGTCTACTGGTAATAATAGTGATTATGGTATTCTCAAGTCAGGCACATTGAATTTTTGGTTCGGTTCGTAGTAATCACTCAATCAACTGTACCATTAGAAAGACGAAACTGTAAAAAATTGGTATACACAAATGTAGCAATTATCGGATTGTAACGAAAATCAGATGAATGGAAGAGCAAGCATCCTGTGTACTATCGTGAATGGTCGTGTCTGGCCATACATAACCAACTTGAATTTCCGCCTCATTCATCCTATCTTGTAATTTGGATAATTCTGTTCAGGTTCCACCCATTGCTTGAGTCTATTATGGATGGAATTGGCTTCTTTATGAGCAGTATTAGACGTAACCGTAATCTCAAGTCAAAAATTATGCTTCAGATTCTTTGTCACAAAGATCAATAGTGAATTTCGTCCCACAAACTTGGCTTTATAGAGGTTATTCTGCCTTACACTATAATTTTGAGGACAGCGAGTGGAGTGAAGGTACTATTATGGAATTAGTAAATCAATCATCGATGTTTCTGTAAGAATAGAAAATCTGATAGTGATCACCATAGTGTTGTTTATGGAATTTTGATAATGCATAAACACAGTATGCGCATCTATTCACGTACCCATAAGTTGGGTTTCCACCAAAAATATGAATTCAAAAAAGGTTGAACATGCAGAAAGATCTGCCATTAAAGTTCAAGCAAAGGTTGAATTTCCTTTTTGTTACAATAATATTTTTCATGTTCCCTTCGTCTCGTCTGAAAAGGTCTTCCTATTTGACAAACATATACAAAATGCCAAGTACTGCAAGTTAGCTAATAAACACATGATTTCTTGTTCTTAGATATTTTATTTTTATTATTTTTCATTAATTTTCCTAATGAATTATTAGTTTTGAAAGAAATTTTGAAGTGGTCATTCATCTTTAGATATCTAACTACCTTTTGTGTTTTTAATCCTAAGTGTGTTAATGATATGTATTCACTTTCAGTTAAATTATTGATTTTAGGATATACTAATAACAGAGCCAGTTTTAATTGTATTTCTGCGAAGAGATTTTCGATAACTGCAACATTGAAACCGTTGTTCAACGCAATCTGTTTAATAATATTGTATTTCTTGTCAAAATTTTCACGTGACATAGGTATGTTGGCCAATCTATATAATATACTATTGTATGCTGCTATTTTTTGTGAAAATGGGTGATTTTAACTAAAATGAATTGTGCTACCAGTATAGGTTGGTTTCCAGTATATTGAAAAATCATCTTCATTATCAATTTTTGTGATGGTCCAAAAGATTGATACTATTGTTTTTTTCCAATTCATAAGTGAACTGTATGGTTGGGGATAATTTTTTTATGAAATCCACAAATAAAGAAAATTATCTATCAGTGCGATTGAATAAACATTGAATATAATCTACATATACGTACCAATAAATGAAACATTTAAAGTAGGGTATTCTAGTTTCTAAAGAATCCATAAAAATTTCGGATAGTAACGGACTCAAAGGATTTCCCATAGTGAGGCTATAGTTATCTATGTAAGATTTACATCGTTCAACGTGAAAAAATTTGAATTTGCGTCAAGTAAAGACCAAAACAATCAATGATATGTTGGAACAGTAAATAAAATTTGGTTCAATCATGTTCTATTGAATCTCTCTGAACTTCTATATGATTCGTTTACGGAATTTCGAAAGGATAACATGGACTTATTTTGAAAAAGATAGTTTCGCATAGAGGGAATGTACAAACAAAAATGGTACCCATATATTTTTAGTGAAGGAACTTTAAATGCTTATAAACCCAGGCAAAGTGCGTAAATAAAGTAGAGAAATTAAATGTCTCTGGTACAAAAGTTCAGTATCATCTGGAAAGGTGTATGCAAGCTTTTCATCTTTGGAGGATATATTTTAAGACGTGCATGACATGAAATTTAATGCGGAACATTTCATCGTGTGACACTTGATTTTTATATCACAATGTTCTACGATCATTACTTGCAAGTTCAAGGATCAATGGTGATTGATAGGAAATAGCTGTAGTTATATTCGAAAAGAAGGGAGAACAGAAGATTACGTACAAGTGTATAAAATCAACCTTGTTAATCTCTTTGCAGATACTCTGCAAGGAAGGCCAATAGAGACTCAACCCGAATTTCGTATTAACCTAACGGATGTCTCTTAATAGGTTCGACCTGCGGTTAATAAGAGGGTCAAAAATAAAAACAATCTACCGATTCCATTAAGAAAACACGTTTGGCATAAATCTCGTTTAATAAATTAAATTCTCATCGACATTTTCCCATAAGACCGTATAGCCCGTAATATATAGGTCCATTTTTTTTAATATTTATTTACGTTCATATATCGAATAAACTCAAGGCGATTTTATTATAAAAAGTCTCACTTTCTATGGTGCGCTCTGTAATTATAGGCTGAAATTAATTCGGATCACAATCTGAACGGAGCGAAAGATCCCAGAGTTCCCTGAGCCGGCTACGTTAAAATGGACATCAGCATTATATTATAAGTTAATAAGTAAACGCCCATCTATTTGAAATTTGATTTACGACCCCAGGGGCAGGTGAGGGGGAAGTGACCTGCCGGGGGGTGAAGTTCACCTGTCTCCTCTCGTTTCTACGATCCGGAATTATGTTTTAACTACTTCCGGCGCAGATGGAGCCACGCGACCGCTCTTCACCCGATAAACCGCATCTAAATTGTTTATTGCACGCCGTCACCAATTGTGCGTGTCCAATTGGATGGCCGTAGGAATTCCGAGGATTTTGTGATAGGGGATATTCCGGAATACGGCTCAATATCACTCTTTATGGCTTAATCATATACCTGTCCATAGGGTAAAACGATATCCTGAAACGCCTTGGACATATCGTGTTTCCAAGCATGATTTTAAAGAAAAGGTGTTCAATGATACTCCTTTTTATCGATGATCGTGTTGCAGATTATTGAGAAAATTTATTGATGTTATTTATTTTCATTGTTTATTCTATAAAACCCTGGTTATAAGAAATCGAAAACATTATTATACATTAAAAACCGCTGCCTTGGAATGATTTTTAACGTCGGCCTCCCTCATACTCATACATAAATAAACACATCGACATCCGCATCATCTATCCATAAGCGTCTATAATAGTTCAAATATCGGAAAGTATCAGAAATATTGGGTTTACCAAATATTCCCAATTCTGATACGTGTTTCGTTCTTTTCACCATCTTCAAAGGAGTACAAAAAGTAACTAAACTTAAAATTGAAAAGTCTCTCTCATTACCCTTAGGGAATCTATATAGAAATAACAGCATTCAATATAGGGGTGTTCCCAAAAAGTATTAGGGAATTTGTTAAATTCTTCTTTTTCTCAATGGCTTTTTCGATTGAAAGAATCTCCAAATAAACCATCAATTTACCTTCTTTAACATTATATAGTAAAGTGACATCTTTCTCATAAAACAAATCAATGGCCAAGTGGAATAAGTCCACTTTCAGCTGAACTACTTATTTTTTACTTTGAAAAATTATAAGTCACCAACACTACAAATGATAAGTTGGCAAAACTCGTTCACTTTGGGCTAGATATGTAGATGACGTATTTTGCATTTGGACTGGAACTGACAGACTGCTATCGCACTTTTTGTATTATCTGAATAGCACAGATGAAAATAATAAATTCACAATAGAAAAAGAAAAAAATTCTTCAATAAACTTCTTAGATCTTAATGAAAGTTCTAGTAATAATAAGTCCGAATTCGACATTTTTAGAAAACCTACAACTACTGATACCATAATCCATTCAAAATCTAATCAGTCATGGCAAATTAAAATGTCAACATTCCATAGATTCATTCATAGATTTTTGAGAAGTCAATTTCCGAAAAGAAGTCAATATAATTTAAACTATAGGGGTGAACAATGGCTATAGAACTGAAATCATTGACAAAATGATTAAAAGGAAAACTTACCACAATATTTGAAAAAAAATTTATATCAATATAAATGATCCTTATGAAGAAAAGAAGTTATGGTTTTCAAAGGCTTATATTAAAGGTTTCAGCAGTAGGATCTCTTATGGTTTTCATTAAATGAGAATTAATCCTTTAGCAGTAAATAGAAATAATTTAGCTAAGAAAATTTGAATATTAAAACAAATTAATATATGTTTATCAAGTGAAAGGCCTTTCTATTTTATTTTAATTTAGCTTAGATCTTGGTGAATAATAAAGAAAGGAACTCCAACTTTTACAAATCGGAGATTTATCAGATTGAATGTTATGATTGTAATGTTATATATATATATATATATATATATATATATATATATATATATATATATATAACAAACAGGCTGATGTTTTTACCAATATAGAATCCAAGAGCATAGGATTTTGCAGAGCATTGTATAGATAACAATCATTTTTTAATGAGAAAGACGTCACTTTACTATATGATGTAAAAAAGGGTAAATTGATGGAATATTTGGAAATTCTTTCGATAAAAAAATCCATTGAAAAAATGGAGAATTTAACAAATTCTCAAATAATCTTTGGGAACACCCCTAAAGTGGATGCTGTCATTTCCATGCGCTATAAAAATACACAGATGTCTTAAGAGTTACAAAAGAACCTTTTCAATTTTAAGTTTAGTTACTTTTTGTACTCCTTTGAAGATGTTCGAAAGACCGAAACACGAGTCAAGAGTATTAATAAACTTTGAAGCATAAAAACCGTGTGAATTTTTTTAAAATAAAATTGTTATAATGTTTCACCTAGAGCATACTCCATTCATTTAACTACTTCATCAATCAAATACAGTTGAATATCTGCTGAAAATGACGAATAATAATGTAGTGATTGCAGTGTCACAACACTTCTGTCATTCGTGTTTTGACATAAAGTTAGTCTAATATTTCACATTAACGAAATAGGTTTTCTTATGTTATTTATAGTCGATCAAAACTGCAAATGTTAAATGTCCCGTACCCTTATTTTCTGCAAAGACTTTCATAACCTAAAACCCAGCTTATATATTTCAAGCCAACCATTTTGTAGGACCGAGTCAAGCTTATAATTTCAGCAACTCAGCTTGGTGAATCACTACTTATATATTTGATTGTATATATTGCATATAAAGTTGATCCAAGTATTCACAGATGTACTTTAATTTGAGAACTGAAACTGGATATGAAGAGGTGTGCTATCCCTACCATTTTTTCTGCAGTAAGCCTTGGATAACAACAAAATATTCTTGAGAGAGCTGAATATAACAATTTCTTCGGAATATCATCGAACAGCCCCAGCTATTCCCATTGTTCTACTACTCTTTATACAAGTTGTAAAGTAAAATAATTAGATCATTGTTATTTGTTCTTCTGCTGCTATTGTGTTTTGTTTGAATCGGGGTGGTACTCGACATCCGATCGAAGGTGCCGGCGACCATGGTGGCGAGGCACACTCGATTTATTCAGGTTTTTGTCTTCGGGACTGAATTATATGTGTCGAGTGTGTCTGCAGGAATGTTAACTCCCAGAGTCGAGGAGCCTAGTTTACATATACTGTCAGTCGGACCAGAAACACGAATATTTACTAACTCTACTTTCAACTCCACCAGATCCTGCAGAACCTTCGAGCACACAGTAACAACGTTCGATATTGTGGAAACGTATTGTGGTTTATTATAATCAAATTCAGCAAATCAGCAGGATAAATTTAGTGGGTCTTATTTCGTAGAACTATATGAAAAATCAATTGAAATCTAATTAATTCTCCCCAAGAAAAAAGATGCGTTAATCGAAAAAACAAATCGAAATATAAATCAATGCCAAAAAACTTCACCACAAGATCAAAGTCAGATTTTACAGTCAACAATGAGACAAAAATACACCAAATTGTAGCCGACTGTCCAATGTATTGATTCAAGTGGAATAAATTCACTTTTAGTTGGTTGTTCAAAAAAATTTCACAAAAGTTTGTTCAGCTTTTCATGTAATTATAAAATTAATTGATAGGCTTATTTTGTTTCGGTGAGAGATCTGGAAACTATAAAATTCAAAAAAGTTTTACATTTAATTCAGTACGTTTACACAAAGATTTTATAATGCAGTTTTGCATTATCATCTTCATACACGAACATATCTTGCAAATGATTTTCGTCCACTTATGCAGCAAAAAAATCTATAACATTGACGGATAACTCTCATTCTTCAGTACTTTTGTATTTGCAGAAATAAAAATTCTGCAGTAAAGAGTATCTATTTTTTGTCAAACCGTACTAAAAATGTATGACAAGTGACATTCCTAACATTTCAAATTTACCACCATGCTGTTTTGTTACATAATGTTGGTGAACTTGAAGTGGCATAAAAAATGCCACTTTCATTGCAGTGGGAGTAAAAAACTTATAATTTTCGCTGAAAGGTGTTTTCCAATGTAACACTACGTCTGCCATTATCTGAAGTGAATTCAAATCACCTTTAACCAAAATTAATAATCCACACAAAAGAATCAAGAAGCTTCGCAAACATCGCGTTCAAGACATGCCAGTCTTAAGTACATTGTACTTAACTGAATAAATTGCGAAAGAATGGCATATATTAATTATTATGCAGCGGTGCAGTTCATTCAACGTGGCGCAATTAAAATATCTCCGTCTAAATCACTATTAACAATCGCAATGAACATATAACTTGTGGGAAATTAATATTATTTCAATGAAGTACGTCTGTAAGTTCCCCTGTCATGATTTTAACATGTACTTGATCGTTAGAAGTAGCAAGTTAGCGGTAAGATTTATAAAATGCGAGTTTCGAGAGGCAAGATTTTATTTTCACTCAAAGTGACAGGTTGGTATGTTTTCTTCTTTTTAACCAATAACACATCGGTTTCGTCTGTATTACCCATCAAAGATATACATTTCTATCTAACATAAATTGGAATATTAAAATTAATAGTTTTTTATTAACAAAAAAGAAAAAGAAGAGGAATGAAATCAATTTAAAATATTTTAAGTGGAATCCTCATTCGACAGAAGGATTCCTGAATGTATTTCGTCATAGAGTCACCAAGTTTCCATTTAATTTTTGTCTTGAAATCGTATATCAATCAGCTTTCTTATGTCGTGTGAACTCCTGGTCGTAAATCTTTCAATTTTAATCGAATCAAGATCATTCAAAGCAAAATATCTGTTTTTTCGCGAAATATTTCAGCATAAAGTTGGATACATTGAAGAGTGCAGTATTTTGCTAAAAAAATAATTAGCCGTTGGTATTGAAGAAATTTTTCAGATTTTTTCTCAGGTCTTATCGTTGAAAAACCTCTCCATTGATAGATGATTAGCTGTTTAGTCAATCAGCTACTAAGTTTTTAAACATCAGGATTTTTCTTTTATCTCAAAAGTGTCTGCTTTAAAATCTTGATGTCAGCGTTTCAGTTCAGTAATATCCCTATGGGACAATAATGTTGAAAGCAATATATATCCATATCTTTGAAAATAATGTCCGAATTCAGCTCATGTCAGCAAAAAAAATCCAATGTAATGATCATAAAAATGATAAAATTAAAACTATGATGTTCTCATTGATTCACACAGAGAAAATTAATATAAAACAACGCATACAGATAAAATGGAATCACTTACACTCTCAAATAGCTTAATATTTGATTGTGTACAATACTGACTCAACTAACCAATTTGGATCCGGGTACGTTATTCGATTAGAAAGAAGCCTACCGATGTTTTGACTTGAAGAAGATCGAAACAGGTCCTTAAATGACTTGCAACACACATATACAATTCATTACAAGTTAACTCATTAGTTGTTTCGTTAACAAGTTAACAAGATGGCTGTTTTATCGATCGGGAATGATAGTGTAGCGATCCACACAGCACAGGTAACGTGACGTAGAACCAAAGAAGCCAGGGCTGGTTTTAAGATATTCGAAATTTCAGCTTTGCTAATAAAGTTGTTCGAACAAGTGTTTCACGGATATTGTTTTGGTTTTTATTTCCAAAAGAAAGGAAGTGCTTTCCTATGAAACAACATCAAATTCAACCAGGAATTGATACTAAAGGATTATAGTTTAATGAAAAATGGACCATTTAGATTTTCATTGTAGTGGTTACTTCTGTCTGGGTCTGGGAACACTTATGTCATTCGTGTTTTGATAAAAACTCAGTTTTATATTTGACATTAACGAAATGGGCCGATTTACGCTTGAACAAAACTGGAAATATCAAAAACTCATTTCATGAAATGCCCTCACGGAAATTTCCGAACACCTGAAAACATTGCTTGTGTTGCCCAGAATGTGGCTGAACGTCCTTCAACATCAACCCGTCCTCGAGCTCAAGACCTGAACATTTGTCGCACTTTTCCGAAGGGAATTTTGCAAAAAGACCTCGGTATGGAGGCTTACAAAGCTCAACTAGTACAAGAAGTGAAGCCTCGTGATCATAAGATGCGTTTCCACTTCGCTCAATGGGGTAATGATCGCACCGCCGAAGATGAGGCTGATATAATCAAAATATAAAGCGACTAAGCAAGCATACATAAAATATTTGGCATTATATAAAATAAACAAGCTGTTCTTGATCAAATAAATGTAGAGCCACCTGAATTTTAGCTACAAATTTAAGTATGAATTATTAATATTATCAATATTAAGATAAAATCATATGAAATGAGGACGCAACATATTTATTTATCTGTAAAGATTAATTTTGATAATAGATAAGAATCAGAATACTGGGATCAGATAACCTTACTTGAATACGAAATCTAGGAGGCTTCTGGATTCTCGCTTACTTGTGATGATCACCAAAATTTTACATAAACATGTGAAAATTTTACATTATATTATTTAATATATCGTTTTCAGTTTCACCATGTAACATTGTTTTTAAATAACAAGGAAAAAAGAACCCGTTGAATTCAATATTGTTGAAACTAACACAAGTAGAGTAAGCTTTATCAGGTTAGTCATCTACTCACTGCTACTATAGCTTAAGAAGAGTCAAGATTTGCTTAAAGATGGGCAGCAAAGCATGCTGTATTGGCCGGTGAAAAATATGCCACATCATTATTAAATGTATCCAGATTTAATAACAATGTTGAATCTTCTTAATTGGCTAATGTAGCAGCTTTGCTGCATATCTGAGTATCTATTCAGACTTGCACTAACCTTAGGTCTTTAACAACTCTGCAATTTCTGCATAATACTGTATTTCATATTCTTTGTAAAATGCAAAGGTGTTATTGTTTTCCTTGTCTCTACTTCGGTCCTGGAAGCTGCATCCAAAACCCATGTCGTCGAGACAATTTCGATCAAAATTACAGTCATGGAGACCTGTACTAGCCTGTTGTTAACTTTTTGTTACGTATACATGTATTTTCTCAACCTTTTTATTAGCCAAATCACCACAACTAGCGTCCGGTACTTATGATATTTCGAATCACGAGCTAAACTGAACATACCCATCGGTATTTGGAGGTATTATTTTCTCCGAGGTATGTTTATTTACTCATTGTTATTATTATTCGAATTGGCTGTTGATTTGTACGTGACTATCTGCCTAGAGTCATCATTCTTGTCGGAACGATGACGGTATGATTCATTTTCAGTATGCGATTTGAACTTTACGCAAGTCTCAAGACAAATCACATCGTACGGTCTTTTATAGCTTTAAATTATAAGTCTGCTCTTGTCGCTCTGGTAATTTCAACTGGATACTGTACCACCCAATTGATTCGTAGACAACTTGATTGGAAGGATTCTCCCAAAGAAAGATTTTCTTCAATAGAATATCATCATAATAAGATATATATATCTAAGAAGCTTTTCGTTCAGCTTGAAGGAAGATTCCAAAAATGATAGAGTATCCAACGTTTGTTGCAGATGGATGCGTACACCACAAGTGTTCAAGAAATCAGCTAGACTAAAACCATCAAATATCTGGTAGCCTTACTTAAAATGCAGTATTCATAGACAAGATCCAAAATACACCATGCCCCAATTAATGCAGTATTTCAGTTAATTCTACTCTATTTCTCCGATTATGACATAAAGTAGTGCTTAGAAAAAACAATAATGAAATTTATTGCATAAAATTGAATGAAAAAGATTAAAATTTCTTCTGAATGAGGCCAGATTGACGCTTCGCCTCAATTCCTCAAAAAGGGAAAAGAAAACAATGGCCGGCAACTAGCAATTAATTATCAACGATATTGCGCGCTATATTACGAAAGATGACTCAGATGTCTTTTGTTCGACAAACATTACCTTAGCGAACGTTACTAAATATTCCAAAATCGGCCAAGCGCTTTTTAAATGGATTTTAATTATCGTCGTTATTGTTTCATCCTGGAAAAATTTCGCAAGATCTCTTCGGTGAGAAACTGTCGAATTTCGTGGGTTTGTTCCAGAAATATCCCATGTGTAGCTTCCTTAGCTTATTCCTTCTCACTTAAAATATTTTGAGCTGATACATGGAGCCCTATATTCCTTTATTCGTAATCAAATATGGAACATGGAATCAATTTGAGTTCGATAATCCATTGCTCAAGGGCAATCAAAGTTTTTTTAGGCCACCGTTAATTCCTCTAATTATTACTGATAATCTCAAGGCCCACTCATAAAAGGAAGAATATTGTACCTGTTGAGTGTGCTAAGAACGGGTAGCAACTAAGGCCACTCGAGATTCTCAATAATGTTTTTATTCCCTATTGTAAAGCACTGGACCTGAGTGGTAAACACTTGTCAACGGCAACAATACTTTAATAAATACCTGCGACTACATTGTAGTCTTAATGAGAGCTTTCTAGAGACCTCTGGCGCCTGGCTTAAGCCAGCACGCCTCTCAAAGGTTTAGACTGACAGACGCCATATTAGACGTTCTTAAGGGTATTATGCCTTCGGACACAAAAGGCTTACAAATTTTGGTTACTGTGGCATGCTTTGTTGGGTTTATTTATTTGCTTTAGAAGACCAGTAGTCTGGGACTGAAGCACTATTAGGAATGCTCAAGAGTTGCCACCCTTTTCGCGACTTTTACGTTTAAGTTTTATTTATTTTCGTTGGAGGAATTTTTTCAACTTGAATAGTTCTCATATAAGTATTTCTTTGGTATAATTAAACATTCAAAAGATTATTTAGTTAAAAATTTGGGAAATCTCTAAGTAAAAGCCAATATATTGTGAAATTTGCAACCTTTCGGCGAATGTTATAGTGTAAAAAAAATTTCTAGAGAAACAATATATTCGTATAAAAAAGAATATGGTTCACACTGTCTTTATGTTCAATTTTTCCACATAGGAAGAAATGTTTTATTTTGCTTTTTTTTGTTTTAAAAAATTCACAAAGTTTTTATATCTCACAGTTTATTCAGAGTCCTGACACGGGGTTCGATATTACGACAAACTTCAAAGGAGTTCAAAAAGTAACTAAACTTAAAAATTGAAAAGGTTCTTTTTATTACACTTAGGAGATCTGTGTATTTTTATGGCGAATGGAAATAACAGCATCCAATATATAGGTGTTCCCAATGAGTATTTATTTAGGAATATGTTGAAATCTCTTTTTTCTCAATGGCTTTTTTGATTGAAAGAATCTCCAAATAGTCCATCAATTTACTCTTTTTAACATTATATCGTAAAGTGACATCTTTCTCATTAAAAAAATTATTATTTTCTATACAATGTTCTGCAAAACCAGTTGATTTCTGGTTTTTCAAAATGTTCTTTGATTCTACATTATAAACATCGACCTGTCTGTCCTATATATGTAGAATTACAATCATCACATTAAATTTGATAAATCCCCGATTCGGAAAAGTTGTGGTTTCTTTCTTTATTATTCTCCAACATCTTAGCTAAATTATTTCTGTTTACTGCTAAAGAATTAATTCTTATTTCATGAAGACCATCAGAGATCTTACTGCTGAAACCTTTTATGTAAGCCATTGAAAATCATATTATATTTTCTTCATAAGGGTCGTTTATATTAATATAATTTTCTTTTTAAGTATTGTGGTAAGTCAAAAAAATATACAGAAGTCCTAAGTGCAATAAAGAGGACATTTTAAGTTAAGTTACTTTTTGTACTCCTTTGAAGATAGTCGAAAGACTGAAACACTTGTCAGGATTCTGAATAAATTGTGGAACATAAAAACACAAATATGTCACAACAACATAAACTACCTTGTCGTTCTTTGCCAAAGTTCCCCGACTCCAAAAGAGGAATATGAGCATTCCCGTCTCTCATTTATATTCCAGAAGTATAAAGAAACAGAATGAATTATTTTCTGTAGATTAATTAGACTTTTATAGAGGAAATGCCAATGCAGTAGGCGGTTTTCGATATGCCAGCCGGCGATACAAAGTGTAAAACAATTCAACAATTCAATGGCAATAGAAAACTGGTTTTCTCGAGATGAGGCTGAGATAAAACGAATTGTAGACATTCGGAGAGAGCGAAGAATGTATTTATTCACTCACATTAATTAACATTTTTTACGCAAGTATTATTACATATCGAACTACATCTAATTATTGACTGGTGCTGCCAATATAGTAATTTATGAACTAATTATAAGGTAGTTCTGAAACTCGGATAACATCTTTTGCTGAGGAGAGACGATATATGAGTTTTATTACGGTGATTGATTCGTTATTCGATCGATTTCGACTCGGAGCTCTTCTATGCAGGGCGAATCAGCAAAATCGATTATTCAGGGAGTAATCGTTCCGTATATTTGAAGAAGAGAGTCAAGTCCTAACTCAAATTCAATATCGACAGAGACAAGAGATGAAGGAAAAAAATTTATTATGATAATTAGCAATGAAAATTTGACGATTAAATAAAATTATACGACCCAGCAATTGTTCCGCCAACACTGTGACTTCATGAGGTTTTTGTAACTAACTTCTTAAAATAGCAACTTTAAATCTTATACAGCTGTTCCAAATATATAAATTGTAATGTTAACTAAATTCCCCTTAGTGTTGAAAACTGGTTGAATCCCGAAACATATATGTCAACAACATAAATCAAATTTTTGTAAAACAAATCAAGTGTATCTAACCTTATTAATATCCAAAATGTTTCATCAAGTGATTTGTGAGAAATCAATATACATTCTGTCAAGAAAGTACCGGGAATTATCGATTTAAATCTGGCGGGGCAATGAGGCAGGTAAAAATTTTTTCTCCTAGGTTGGTACCACTGTCCTTAATTACTATGCCAAGCTTGAGCAGGATCTGTCAACTAGTGTGTTTGTAACAGCTGATTAAGTCAGTCGATGTCAGAGTGCGTGCCGATTTTTACTATGGGTGATTACGTTGAGCAAAGAATTTGTTTAAAGTTTTGTGTTGCAAATGAATTTTCCTGTGCCGATGCATTGAAAATGTTGCAAAAGGCCTTTGATGATAATGCTCTATCGAAAACTCGTGCATATCAGTGGTACAGAGCCTTCAAGGACGGTCGTGAAGTGGTCGAAGACTTGCCTCGTTCCGGACGGCCATCGACGACTTCGATCGAAGATAATGTCGATAAAATTAAGGAAAGGGTGCTGGAAAACCGTCGTACCAGCTTGAGAGAGATAGCACATGATCTTAAGATATCCCACGAGTCCGCACGTACGATTTTGATTGATATTTTGGGCATGAGAAAGGTGGCCGCACGACTCGTACCGAAAGACCTGAATTTTCTTCAAAAACGTCATCGCGAACAGGTTGCTTCAGACATGCTGGATCGCTGTAATTCCGATTCTACATTCATGGAACGCATTATAACTGGTGATGAGACCTGATTCTACGAGTACGATATGCAAACAAGCCAGCAATCATCGGAATGGGTGGCAAAAAATGAGCCGAAACCGAAAAAACCACGCCAAAGCCGCTCGAAAATGAAGGTGATGCTCATTGTTTTCTTCGATATCCGTGGCGTGGTGCACTACGAATTCGTTCCAGAGGGTCAGACGGTAAACACGGAGTATTACCTAGGCGTTATGAAACGTTTGCGTGAGCGTATCCATAAGAAGCGGCCAAATTTGTGGGCGAACAACTCATGGATTTTGCATGACGATAACGCGCCTTCTCACCGAGCTACGATTGTAACTTTCTCGCCAAAAACTCAACAAACGTGCTTCAGCAACCACCGTATTCGCCGGATTTGGCTCCCTGCGACTTTTTCCTCTTCCCAAAACTAAAATTGCCCCTTCGTGGCACCCGTTTTGAGTTGATTGAAGCCATAAAACAAAATTCGGCGCGAGAGCTAAAGTCCATCCCGAAAAGCGCCTATAAAAAATGTTTCGATAATTGGAAGTGCCGTTGGCATAGATGTATTGGAGCAAATGGAGCCTATTTTGAAGGCGACCCAATAAATTTTGACGATTGAATGTAAAAATGTTCTTTCAATTGAAAATTCCCGGTACTTTCTTGACAGAGTAGTATTTGTTATTATATTATCCTGATACTCCAAGATCTTTTGTGGAGATTCCTCAGAAGCTTTTCAGCTTACGAATTAGGAGTTCAGTTGTGTTTTGGTTAGCCTTTGTTATTATATGATCCTGATACTCCGAGATCTTTTGTGAAGATGCCTCAGAAGTTTTTCTGCTTATGCGAGTTAGGAGTGGAGTTGTGTTCTGGTTAGCCTTTGTTATTATATGATCCTGATACTCCGAGATCTCCTGTGAAGATGCCTCAGAAGCTGTGCGAGTGAGAAGTTGTGTTGTGCATAGGCTTTGTTACTGCATCCTCACGCGATATGCAAATCTTATACTTGTTTTACCGCGTTTATTGATGATTCTTCAAATCTGAAAGAAAATCCTAGACTTTTCTAATATATTCTATAAATATTTCCATAATCTTATGTTACCCAAGATGAAATTGTAGAGAAAAGTACTGAATTTGGAGTGAAGAATTATAGATAATACCTTAAGCAAAACTGTATAAATAGATATAGTGTGCGTATTTTTCTTTTCACACGTTGCTACTGTAGCAATGGATGCTGTAAGTGGATGTATGAATTTCAATACCCCCATTGAATGAAAATTCTCTATAGGTCATAAATTATCTTTTACGGTAGTTGTGACAAACAGAACAATAATAAAATACTCGGTTGGCGTTCAGACCACCTCTCATGAAAATTTATTATGATTTATAAAACGAATCCAGCCGGAAAGAGGCGGACTATAGGGAAAAAGACAACTTTATGAAGTTATTAATAGTTGATGTGACTTTCATTCGCCGTATAACATTGTTAAGTGAATAAATTTATCAATAATTGTTCGTAAAATTACACTACATAAAACTTGTCAAAGTTTTTACCTGAGGTGAATATTATATTAGGTTCCGATGGAACCCGTGGCCCTGCTAGAATATAAAGAACATAAAAAATCCCACCCGCGTGCTTATGACATTTTTAAGGCCAGGCCTAATGGAAAGTGACACCGCAATTGGGTGTCAGATATCTTTTTCAAAGTTTCTGCCCACATAATCGTCTTTATCACTTCTTAGCTTTGGCCGAACGGAAAACAATCACTTCAGATAAATTAGATGTGAAATTACATAAACTGAACAATTTATAATCGACATACATTTCAGAATTCATTTTCTTTCTCCATTGTAAATTCCCATACTCATGACATTTGATTTCGTATCTTTATATCTTGAATCTTTCCTGTTTTAATTGGAAACAACTGTGGTTTTTTCTCGAGTCATTAATCATTAGAGAATAAAATTGTTAGTTTAGAATTACAAATTTGAAGAAGTGAGTAAATATTAATTAGCTCAGCGTTCCTCTTATAATATTGATCTGAATTCATTTACTCGTTAATGCAAATGCGTTAAATATGTAACCATAAATCTTTTTGAGTTATAAGAAATTAGACAGCATTTATGCTGTTGGTAAATATAAGGTATTGAAAGAACATCGAATAGTTCGTGCCCGATAGTTCTAGGCAACAGAGTGATATCGTTTCGACCAAATCTCTGTAATTTTCGAATTTTGAGCTGAAAATGGACCCCAGCGATTAGGTTCAACTCGGTTATGAAGAATTCGAGGTCAGTCCGCTCCGTCGGTAAACAATAAGCTAGAGATGAAACTTTCAGGATAGGTTAGGGGCCTGATTATCTCAGTCATCTTCGTTAATTGGAAAAATTAGTCTAGTGGTTCCGGATTTATTGGCATTTGAAACTTTTCATTCACCCATTAATCCTAATTACTGATCCGATCGAAATGAAGTTTTTATTTTTGTGTACAATAACGACACGAATATTTACGCAAAATTTGCTTTACAGGTAGATGACTGGAGGTAAAAACGCCAATTTCTGAACGTTAAGGTCTGGAAACTTGAAATTTTCAGGGCAAGTTTGAAGTCTGAATAAGGAGTGGTCATCTAAAGTTTGTATTTTGAAGTGGTGGTTATTTCGGGTTTGTCAACACTTCTGTCATTCATATTTTGACAGGAAGTGAGTTTAATATCCAACATTAAAAAAATTAAATTAAAATTCAATAGGAATGAAATGCCCTCACGTGGATTAATTTGCTCGTAAAAACTGGAACTTCATTTGACAAAACAACACGTTTACGTTCTCGCCCAGTGAGCACACCTGAGAACTTTGCTGCTGTAGTCAAAAATGTTGCTTAACATCTATCAAGATCAACTCGTCATCATGCTCAAGAAGTGGACATTTCTCGCACCTCGCTGAAGAGAATTTTGTATGGAGACCTCAGTAGGGAGGCTCACAAAGTTCAACTAATGCAAGAAGTGAAGCTTCTTGACCATCCAATGCGTTTCCACTTCTCTCAATGGACTAATGATCGCATGGCCGAAGGAGAGCATCTTCCAGAAAAATCATCTTTAGCGATTAAGCTCACCTTCACCTCGGAAAACTATTTTTCGTAGGGATTCATTGAGGATAAGTATTCGGTGTTTTTTTTTAGAGAGATAAAACTTTAAATTGAAATGAAACACATTCAAATTAAGATTGAAGCCAAATTTTTTTTTATTTAAATGATGATTTTATGACATTTATGCTTTTAAAATAATTTCCTGCATATGTCCACCACGACTAGCTCTGAGGAACCGCATTCGACCAGACCAATTTAAGACCACTTTTTCGAGTAATTCAGGCCTTACTTCATCAATTACACGAGTTATGTTGGCTTCCAAAGCGTCGTTGTTTCTGGTTTATCAGCATAAACCAATGAGTTGTTATAACCCTAAAGAAAATAATCCAGTGAAGTTATGTCGCATGATCTTGGAGGCCAATTAATTGGACCATTTCTCTAAATGTTATTATCGCCAAATATTTCTTTCAATAAATCAATTGTTACGGTAGCAGCATTAGGTGACAGAACACGGAATTCTGTGTTCAGGGGAAATTGGCTGTCGAACAAGCGCGCAAAGGCTTCCAACTTTTTTTCACCATATCCGCTGCAAATACTCGTAGTGGTGCAAAAAATTATAATTTCCATTTAATTAGATAATTCGTATACTCCCTAACAGAGCGTATATAATATTTATCTATAATGAAATCATTTTAGACAACAAAGCGACACTGAGCTTCAGCTGATCATATTTATAATTTTGTTATTAGTCTATGACAATTAGATCGCGAAATTCAAATGGCCGTTAGATAAAATTATCAGTGAAATTAACCGCAATTAGCCCTCCAGACAATTGAGAATGCATAAGCAACAATAAAAATTCAATATAATTCCGATTTCATTTATTTCAGGTCCCCTTTTACGGAATGTGAGGGTGCTGCATAAGCTGTATGGTACATTGATTTATCCCCTGAAACGGCAATCCGATAAATCATATATGCAAAATAGCACGGCGGAACAAAACTGCTAAAACAAAATAAGAGAAGAATTGAATATCGTCTATCAAGTAAAAACAATGGCATCGGCCCAGGTGTTTAGCCGGTCAGCCTGAGGCATGGCAAGCTATGATTAATAATAATCCTACTGTATGCTATCTCGGGATCTTTCTCTCTGTAGTTCTTGCTCACCAATATGCATGCGTTTTAATACACCATATTCTAGTACTTATTTATTACGAGCTCTTGTATCAGTATGTTGAGAGCTAGAATTTTATGTAGATGAAGAAATTTCGAAATAAAAAAATTGACAAAGTATAAGGAACAGTATATGTGAAAACAGCGATAAATATAAAAGAGGACTCTGTTTATAAATGATTAAAACTGATTTCTGCTTATTTCTCATTTTAATATGGGAACAATGAAGCTTAATACGAAATTTGAGGCATCCAAAGGTCCTGGAATTCGTTTGCTCGCCGTCGAACTAAGCCGAAATCGAGACTCATCCATACTTGGGACCCACTTCGCCTTCATTGATTACAATAGTCATTTCGAGCACGGCAAAGCTCACAAACTTCTTGTAACTAATATCCTCAATTAAACCGGTCCATTCTGATGCAGCTTGTACCATACTCAGATCGATACAACTCGAATAACCATCGATCAAAGTCAGTACCATTACCGATCATAGTCAGTGAAAATATGCGGTTGGGATTGCCGTATTGATAGAAATTAGAACGTTTGTCTGCCGAATCTGCTTGGTCCGACACACTTGTATGCCGAGAATTACACATAGTCCGTCTAGAAATTATCCGGAATTTATTATTTTTCATATGTTTATTTTTTGTAACATTCTAAGACAAAAGCAATGTATAAAATAGATTGTGCAGCTGGCTATGATCAATGTTAAATAGCAACACACTTTGTCAAATACTGTAGATCGTCAATAGATAAACAACTTATGTAATAATATCGCAACTAGAAGAAAGAAAACAGGTAGAATATTTATACAAAAAAGTTAATAGAAACGTTAAAAAATTAGTGCAATTGACTGAATTGGGAAAAAGTGCTGTAATGAGACAATAAACAGGATCAAAATGGCTTGGATATGACGCATAGACCAGTTTCAGGAAGACCATAAGATTAAAGGAAAGTTGTTCCCAGCTTGATGAAAATCACTTAAAAATTCTATCAAATCGGTAACAATTTGTTAAATTTCCAAATTTCCCACCGAAATAATGATATGGGGAGGAATATCTCAATGTGGTGCTACGCCTCTCTGTATAGTTGATGGTACCATTAATAGTGAAAAGTATTTTGGCACATTTTAAACGATTTTCTCCCTGAAACGTCGCATGCTTTATATCCAGAAGGGTGGTGTTTTCAGCAGGATAATGCCAGATGCCATACTTCGAACTATACTCAAGTTTGGATGCAAGAACATCAAGTGAAAACCATTTCATGGCCAGCAGCTTCACCAGATCTTGGTCCCCTTGAAAACATATGAGGATTAATGAAGATTGAAGTTGAATGAACAGCGCCACGAAATAGAGAGGATTAATTTAGTCAGTTTTACAATCCTGGACTACCATCACCGAAAATTATGGAGGTGACCTAGTTTCGAGTGTACCTCGACGTTTAGTCAAGTGCTGTCAGATAAATGGAGGTTGTATAATTTTGTTATAATTTTCCAATTCAAAACTTAAATATATATACTAAATAATTACAATTGAGGTTTTTTTTCCGGATACTTTCTAAACGGACTATAATTAAATTTCCCGAAGAGACGAAGCCATGAAGAAGTTTGTGAGGTTGAAGCAGCATGTTTTTCGAGCTACACATGTCAAATTTTAATGATAATTGTTGAGTATAATAAGCTGAATCAACATGGAAATTCATAACATTGGGCAAGATATGCAAATCATCTTATTTTATTTTCGAAATAAATGCACTGTTCGAAAATTGCTTAAAATACGATTTTTATCATCGCCATAACCGTCTTTCGAATTTGCTAGACAGAACCATACCAACTGGCTTAGTAAATACATATCGCCATTTTTCGTGAGACAAAAAGAGACAGTTGATTTCTCACAAGCTTGCCCTTTTTGAGATAGCAACTTGTCCAATTTTGCGTTTGATTTCCGTCCATATAATTCAAATGATCAATATAATTCACATAATCTAGCAAACCAAGCCAAATTCAAGGCATAGAATTTACAAAAATTCACCTTATCTAATGAAGAGTGGGTCATCTAGAGTTTGCATTTTGAAGTACTGGTCATTTCGAGTCTGGCAACACTTCTTTAATTCGTGTTTCGACAGAAAATATGCTTGATATTTGACATTAACAAAATGGATCGATTTACGCTTGAACAAAACTGGGAAATATTAAAACTTATTTGCAAACTGGTGAATCTTCTATCCAATCGTTTGAAAGTTAAATGGAAAATTCAATAGAAATTAAATGCCCTCACAACAATTCGTGGATCAATTTGTTCGTGAAAACTGGATCGTTGTTTGAGGAAACAACCCGTTTACTTTCTTGTCCAGTGAGAACACCTAAAACCATTGCTGCTGTAGCCCAGAATATGACTGAACATCCATCAACATCAACTCGTCAACGAGCCTAAGAGCTGAAAATTTTTCGCACTTTGCAGAGGAGAATTTTATATAAAGACCTTGATATGAAGGGTTTCAGAGTTCAACTAATGGCAGAAGTGGAGCCGTCCTGAACTTCCAATGCATTTTGACTTCACTCTATGGGCTTATGGTAATTGCATGGTCGAAAAAATCATCTTTAGCGATGAAGCTCATTTTCACCTCGGAGGACTATTTTTTGTGGTGATCCGTTAAGGATATGTGTTATACTAATCATCTAGAAACAATTGATGCCTTGAAACACAAAATCGAATTTGCCTTTCAGGACATTGTGCCCCAAACAATGGACAATATACTGAAAAAATTGATTGATCGGATAGGTTATTGTAGCTAGTGGTACTGGTCACTTGAATGATATTGTTTTTCATTTGTAAATGTTAAAGTCCAACAGACCAACCTTTCTAATAAAATTGCAACTTTGAAAAAATATTCACTAGTTTAAAACCAATCGAAAATGTCCCATTCCTTACATGGCACAAATCAAATCTTGGTTAGCCATTTCAACCAAGTTGTATCCCATAATTAATGACTTATGATATTCTTCCAAGTGAAAAATAGTAATCTAGGATTCAACTTGTTTGATTTACATCCAAAACTAAAGGAGGACCCTTAGAACATAACTATGCCGAAATAGCTCCATCAAACACATGAATTCGCCGAGAATTACATAATCAATTTTTCCCGAAAGGATAAAGACATAGAACACTCTGCGAGAGCGGCAAGAGGCAGCCATGGGGCTGTGAACTTGCCGACAAAGATAATATGTAGAGCATATAACATTAACATAATATTATAAGCCCTCAAGGCTTCATTGTACCGCAGTATAAGGTCCAGAATTGTCTGTTATGCTGCATTAAAACCACTGAAGCAGCAATACAGCAGTTCCTCCGCAATGTCAAATACATCATATGCGTTTTATTTTCTTGTCCAGTAAGTGTCTAGAGGCTACTTTTCTCTGCTGTATGGACACAAACTACTCCGTTTAGATACACTCTTCTCTCGACGATCGAGTAAGATATGACCCTACATTTTTTAGAATGTAGACAGTTTATGTCGAGAAATATTAGAAAATAGTCGAAAAATTCTGAATTCTAAAGAGACAAAAAATTAGATGAGACGTATAAAATAAATTATCATAGCATTAACATTGCCCCAAAACTCGCCAAACTCATTTATTAAAGATATCATTTATATATTTTTAGTACGATTTTATCACTTCAGTATTGTTTTTGATGACCACGATTATCGAAAGTCGATCCTCAAAATAACTTCTTGTAGTAAATTAAAATATATAGTTGATTTTTAAGATGACTCATATTATGGGCATACACTCGATATACTATATAACATAAATTTCCGAAACCTAGTGACATCTCGTTCTCGAAAGATTCGCAATTTGTTGAAACTGTGAAATCAAATAGATTCCAATTTCAAGTCGTTAGAGCCTTAGACCGTATATTGAGAAAGATAATTTCTAATTAGTATTTTTCTGCATTCAATTGGAGGAATTTGGTAATTATAAAATTACTCTTCCTTTTTAGGCTATATAAACCTGCAAATTTCTGACTTCTACCACTAAGTTTCCATATGTTAACATCTGGTGTAATGAAAAGGTTCGATTATAACAATTTGAAATTTCCAGTTGACTAGTTAAAATAAAATGTAGGCCATAAAGAATGACATTTGAAAAATTTGTGTATTTTTAGAATATTAAGCTCGATGTTTCTAGTCCTTCAATTTGAATAAATATAAGCTGTTAAAAATTAGTGGAAGCTTTTCCAGTCGAAATTCCTTTATGCCCTTATAATTCTTGTATTTCAGATCATCACTGAGTGGACATTCGCGTCATACCTGATCTGAAGGAAGTGCGGGCAAACGAGGTCACTCTGTTTATGTGCCCATCCAGTGTGTATCTTAACAAATTCGAAAAGTTCATACGGTACACATCGTTGGCAGCGCTGGAAAAATTATTGGCGCGTTCAGTTACAACAAGGTTCTTGGAATTCTGAAGCATACACGACCGCCATAACTTTCTTTCACGGCCAACTCGTCTTCGATAATTCGAAAATGATATAGTTTTCCACGTAAAACGCTCGTTTTATTTGCTAGATTTCCATTTTTCGGATAGCGAATGATGGAACTCATCGGTAGCGATTCTTGCCAAATAAAATGAACTTTTACTGAATATACTGTTCATTTGATATCCGAAAATATAATCAATAATTACATATGAAATATACAACAATTGTGAGTTTTAAATAAAAATGATTTGGTGAATCCTACATCAATATAAATGAAGTATGGATTGCTCCAAGTTCAGAAGATGAAACGAAAATTTTAGAAAATATATCGAGCAAATAAATTTATGAGTTTCCCTAATCTAGTGCGGAAAGAACATATGACTTAAGTTACCTCATTTTGTACCGTAACTTTAATAAAGTATATTATTTCGGTTGATTCATTATTCTATTAAAAAATTAATCACCAGTATAAATTTTTTCCTTTGAAGTGAGCACATTTCAATGGTATTTAATATAATATATCATTTCCTGAACATACAGGGTTAAACGCGGAATTTATACCAAACATCAATCCGTTGTCACTTTTGACAGCCGAAAGAAATGATTTCAGACTTTTGACAGTTTGTTTGTCATTGAAATAACTTTTAAACGCGCGTCTATTTGTGAAAATCGATTAACAAGAACCGAAGATATAGATTCAAATGCAAAAAAGTGCAATAACTTCCAGTTTGAATTGTTTTTAGGTTCATACAAAACGTTTTTAGTTATGCTGTTGAAAATGTTAGATTAGAAGATAACTTAACAGCATTTTCGGAAAAGTTTAATTTTTTGTTTTAATTAGAAAAAAGGGCAGCTGAAGCCCATCGTAATCTTTATGATAAAAATGTCCCAACCGACAAGTCATGTAGGAAACGGTTTCGGCGCTTGAAAAGTGATGATTTAAGCGTTGAAGATAGACCTTGGGACAGCCAAAAAAATTCTGAGATGATGAACTACAGACATTACTCGATGAAGATCTGACCCAAGACAAGTTTGCACTTACGTTGGGAATGACCCAACAAGCAGATTCTGTACATTTGAAATCTATGAACCTAATTCAAAAGTAAGCAATTAGGTTCCTTATGAGTTGAAATCTAGAGATCTGAAAAAGCGATTATTTTCTAGGGAACAATTGCCTCAAAGGCAGAAGTGAAAGGGTTTTTTTACACCGAGTAGTGACTGTTGACGAATGGTGGATCTTTTACGTCAACCCTAAGAAAAAATACTACGTTTTACTCGGCTAGTCGTTGCCATAGATCTCAACACGAAACCATTCAGAACATTCATGATTCGAAGCTGAACATTCACGATTCGAAAGTTGGGCCGTATATCTGAGTATATGAGTGTGGATAGCTCAGTGTGAGAGCATCGGGCTCATGACCGAGAGGTCCGGGTTCGAATCCTGTTCAGGTGGAAAAGAAATTTTCTAGTTAGACTTAGTGTCTGCCACGATTTCACTGTTGGGTCAAAAATTAACAGTGCTGTGACCTAAAGTGGCGCAAGATCGTAGTAACAAAGCCTAGCCAAAACTCCTAACTCGCACAAGATTAACACAGAAGATCTAGGAGTATCTGGATAATAATAATGATAATAATAATATCTGTTCATACCAAGGGGGTCTTGTGTACTACGAGCTGCTAATACGGATGATCGGTATATAAGGACACGCTCGATAAAAGTTATCAAGAAATATTTAAAAACGACCAAATGGGATATCGTCCTGCACCCTACGTATTCTCCGGACATTGCTCTTTCTGACTATAGGCTGTTTTAACAGATGCAACACGATTTGGCAGGTCACCGTTTGAGTTCTTTCGAAGAAATCGAACATTGGCTACAAAACTGGATCGTATTAAAAAAAACGAAATTTTTCCGAGATAGGATTTGGAAATTTCCTGTCATTAACTGTGATAGAAAATTTTTTGATTGATTTGTTTGTTCATCATCTTTTGAAATAAATGCATTTTTTGAGCTAAAAAACCAACCAAATTAATTTGTACTCCCAATATTTGTCTTAACAAAGGAAGAAAATGTCAAATTAAATATATGATATCATTATTAATATATTATCAGTTTATGAAGATGAATATCAGAAAATTGAATAAAACAAAATTTCCAGATATTCCTAGTAGTTTTTAAAAGATCTAGGTTTCTTTTCCATGAAATTCCATAATACTATCTGATAACCTCACTGTATCGTATTTAGGCTTTCGTTTTATCGAATAGCTTCCCTAGCGTGAAACCAGTTATATTTTCGATCAAATCGATAAGTTTCCGTGCACGCATTTTGTGTCTGACCACCTGTTTCCATTCGAGGATATTGAATCGAAAAAGCATCGAACATCATTTCTAGAAAGGTTCTCGATAGGACATAAGTGCGCACAATTCTGTACTTTGTACTAATTACCACCAATTCTGATGTGACAACAAATGCGACACTCGAGCGACTTCTATTCAGGATAATTACTTCCATGTGCGCCTGATCACGCGAGGGGGTTAGTCCCACCCCTTGTCCTAGCAACCGTGGTATCGACTTTTCACGCAATGTCCTATACGCCACGATAATCATGGCGCCTGCTCACTGCTGATGTCTGTTTTACACGGAAAATTCATGATATCCTGAAGGAACTGGAAATGTCCACATGATGTTTATATTACTTTAACATGAAATGGGTTTCAATGCGTATTTTCGACCAAACGATCGATTCACAAAATTTACGACATATGCCATGTTTTGGCTCAAATTGAGTTCGCATGATTTGAAACTGATATTCCTTCTAATAAACCTGAAAAATTCATCTTCAACCATAAAAAAACCTAATGCAACAAGCACGTTCCAGACATCTAGGTTATATCATAGAATGAAAGTTCGTTCATAAAAAGCAAACGTGAACATCACGGTATAAAATGAAGCTAGGGGTATTCCGAACGAAACTATCTTTGAATTAGAACCTTTCTAGAAGTTCAACAGTGAATATTAACTCTAAAGTATTTCAAAGTGAATATCTGTTTTTGTATAGTAATTTAAATTCTGAATTCTAGAAATATTGGAAACGTCAGGTTGTATTGTTCGTAGAAACGTTTGGTCTGCATCCGTGGTTCGGATTTTATTTTATACTGTATTGTTTTGTCTGTTTTTTATGAACGAGTATTCAATCTATGACTCTAATAATTTGAGGTTATATCTTTTGAAAAAAAAAACAATAAACAATACAACGAAAATTTTGATTCACCAAAATCGGCCAATCAACTTGATCTGTGATTTACCAGCGATTCTAGGTTAAATCTGAGCACAAAATATTTTGTGGAACCCAATTTGACCAATGACCAACAGAGGTTAACCTGTCATAGTTTGACACAGTGACTAAATCTGTGATTAGTACTTTGGGAACGTAGAACTACAACAGACTTGATCCGATGACTAAAGTTTTGTGAGTTTTAACTGATCCAGTCCTCTAAAGAGTTCCAAGAGAACGAACAAATTTTCTAAGCAGTTTCCCTAATATTTTCATTTCTCGTTATTTTTTGGAATATTGTGATAACAAGACGAAAATGCTTGAGTAAACTATGTTTTGTTTCAAATTGAAACCTTGACTTTCATTTTCTACTTTATGTTAGTTCCATCATACACAAATGATAATATCCCATCGAAATAAACAAAAAAACAACAGTTTGAAAATATCCCATAATAATGATTCATTGAAAATTAAATTTTCCAACAATAATACTCCTTATTGAAATATTACCAATATTAAAAAGTGCAATTTATGTGCTTCTAATTACCATAATTTCAGTATTGCGATTTGATTTCTGTTGGAATTCTAGGTCGAAAGTGAAAAAATATAATTAAGTAGATATGTCAAATTATATGGATGAAAATAATTTCATCTGTATTTCATTTATTTCGTTAGAATATATCGAAATATAAACAATATAGAAAAATGAGCATATATCGTAGAAAACTTGTTATTTTCGAACTCGTCGAGCATGAGTTGGAGCATGATTATACTGATTTTGCTTCATTCAGCTCTGGTTAGAGTCGAAATTAGTATAATCAATCAGTTCAGTTAATGAATTGCAAAAAAAAGAAATCACACATAACGATAAGGCTCCTTGTTATTAATTTCGACATAAATAATTGAGACAAATTCTTGATACCAATAAATTAAGTTCGGGTGAATATTCCCTCAGATTTTTCAGTGAAACCAA
Source organism: Megalocaria dilatata (assembly GCA_034642435.1). NCBI lineage: Eukaryota > Metazoa > Arthropoda > Insecta > Coleoptera > Coccinellidae > Megalocaria > Megalocaria dilatata. Next base: position 36,418,956 of record CM067857.1, on the reverse strand, counting down.
TCTCAATTACTTCTTTCACTTCCTTTCTAAATCCGGTGGAACAGTGTTGTATAAATACTGACTGCAATACGCATGAAGAAATCAATTTATTCATATCAGTCACATCTCTCTTGTCAATGTATCAAACAGGTACGTTCTTCTACCTAGCCAGTTGATTGATTCAAGAAATGCTTCTAGCTGTCAGGATAGATAGGAGATCAATTAATCCACACAAACGTTTACTATTAACGGCAACTCGTTCATATATATCAACGCCTGAGCGTGAAACATATTTCATATCATTAATTTAAGATTTCAATTGTCAATTTTGGAAAGTTTGGGTGGGGCATTTTTTCAAAGGTCAATTGTGACTATGAGTATATCGGGCAAGCGGAATCTTGTTTCGTTTGCAAAATCGCTTGCCTAATAATTAGATCGTTAGGTGGTCCAGCGTATTCGATATTATTTAATCCGTTCTTTGACAGTTCGCAATATATGGGTCCATAAATTCGATAGTTGGTATTGACCGACAAATTAGTTCATTGCCACAGACGGTCAAGCCTCTCGTATGCAGCTATTAAAGCGATCATTATAAAACCATATCGGTTTTTCAACTCACGGTATGACCTATTTTGGGCAAAACTTCCAACGCTATATTTTATATTTCAACATTTTTCTCGATGCCTACGAACGGCCTCATAAAGAACATGATCGATACTAATTAGTGTTGGAGTTGAAAACTAAGATATAATTTGACGGGAGTGTCTCATTTGGTGAGCTATAATTTATTAAACCAGCGACCTAAAAGTTGTTAGACAGCTGATATAAAATAGTTTATAACTAAATAAGCCGTACGTTCGCATAACAAAAATTTATGTGAAATACTGAAAGCATTAGATATACAGATCACATTCATTCTAATGTGTTGTTTTCAATTCGATTTTTTGTAAACAGGATGTTTGTCATGATTTCACAAAATTACAAGAGTCTTATTACATGAAAAATGGAATGCTTTGCTTTCAAGGTACAAGTTAGAGCAACTTTATTTTCGTATCTCTAAAATTATCAGGAATTATTTTCCTTGCGAAAAATTTGACATTCAGATTTAGATTTCAAAATCTTTTGTCAATTAGCGAATTATAAAAACGATTGTGATAAAAATAGGGTGAATTTTGCATTTAATCTTTACAGATATTGAAAAATCATACACTTTTTTTGTACCACTTTCTCCAACATTTGCTTAGGATTATAAGGCAATTGTATTTAATTGCCTTAGTTTTTATAGGTTAACACAAAAATTAGTTTTCAATATGTCTGTTTTTGTTGAGCAGAAAATTAGCATCAAATTTTGTTTGCGGAACGAATATTCTGTCAAGGAAATGTTAAGATATTGCTGAACGCGTTTTTGGCGATGAACAGATGTCAAAAAATGTATTTATTTATAATCTGTACAAGGAACTCAGAGAACGAGTTCGAATCGAACTGAAGCAATGTCAAGATTCGCTGCTTATAAATCCTTGATTGACAATTAGTAACCTTGCTAATCCGTGATCATTTAATCTTGGCAAACCAAAGTTTTTTTGAATGATATTTTTTGTCTTAATCGCGTCAAATCACGATTCGTAGATTGGTTTGAGAAATAATCGATATTTTTAGAATGCTCTGGATGATAAAGGTAAAACAATAGTTTTTGATAAACGCATTTGCAGATGAGGATTCGTTGGATCGTGAATTCTACCAGTTAGTTTATTGGCATGTGAGCATAGCTCTTTTACCGAGTGACTATTAAGCAGTCTTCACCATCTGCCCCAAGAAGCAGAAAGTGTGATAAGGGATAACGCCTTATCATCGCGCATTAGCGAGAACCCCTCCAAAAAGTTGAACCCACCAAGCTTCCAATTTCGGCTTCAGTTCAAAAACCTACACCGTGACTGGTAGCAGAGAAGCACTATCCAACCGCTCCTGGGTCCGCCTGGTCAGTACCCGAGTTTTTTGGGGCGCAACTCACACTCCTAAGGGTCTTCTTACCCACCCACCCGAACGCAGTCCCATGAACCAAGAAAGTCTCAAGATTTAATACCTCAATTGATCCGGGTACGAACATCGTCAATCCAGCCTGTACGTCAAGACCCACGAACCCTTGTGAAGTCTTTCAATTAATCCTAGCTTCAAGCACCAACGGCCTAGCCGTATCGTCGAGATCCACAAACCACAGAAACATCTCGCAATCGATCCTGGTTCAGGACGAGGTCGGTGGAACCGTCAAGTCCCGCTAAACCCTAATTATATCCCGAAATATCTTGAACATGAGTTTCTGCGAACAGATAGGTGGAATACCCTTCTATTCCAGCATGCGGACTTTCACATTGGCTGGATCTATGCGATATCATGCAAATGTGAACCATGGCATAAGTCAATTTACCTCAAAAACCAAGGACATTTCGACAGTTTTTTCTATTACTGCGGTGTTATGCATCATGAGTTTCTTATGTTAAGACAAACAACATTATATGTTGTTTATGCAAATCTTTTCATCTCCAGAAGCCTGTATTATTACCCTTTCTTGAAATTTGCTTCACGCTAATTCAACAGCCTACACTTCATAGTTTTTTTGAAAGCATTCTGCAAAGAATCCAACCTCATCAATCCACAGCCAGCTAATTCTTCTGTTTTAGAATAACAAATCCAGAAGATTTTTCGAGGAATACGCTTTTGACTCGATTGAATACATAAATGAATATGATAAAATATTGAAGTCAATTCAGAAGAAGAATTCTTTGACTGTTGGCAGATTCCAAAAATTTATGACTATATGAAAATCACGTATTTTATAAACAAATTTGCCCAACTTCGTGATCACAGAATATTTGCTTATCTTCAGTGTGTTTCTTTCCCTAATATATGCTACACTTCTTTCTGTCTTTCCTTGCTATTTATCGTCTATATTTTTCGAAATAATATTTAAAGCAAGTCTACGAGCCTCGAAAGTTATAACGTTCGATTTGCAACTCGTGAATTATGCCATAACAAATCTGCAGAGCAGGATAGTTAATTGGATAGAAGGTTGTAAAGCAGTCGGTAGAGAAAATCTCTATGTACTTCTTTTAACACCTCCAACTGTTGACTTCATGCGGAATAGGAAAATGTCTCTCTCGCCTGTTTTATGCGATGATAAATTCAGCGGAGGATTGAGGAGCAGGCCAAAGTATAGCAACTATAATTCAAGGCCTGTGTGCCTCTTAAGATGCAGGCACGTATTAGAACAGGACGTGCTAGGGGTTTTGTTGGAAAGATAGAATATTTATTTCCAAAGGTGGACGTAAAAATATGACTTTCTAATGCTGAATGATGTATAAAAATTTATGAATGAAGCAAAAAGGATGCAAAATTGATACAAAGGTTTTCCTTCTACACCTCATTTATACCATTTTTAGTACCAATTCCCAAAGAAATTCTTGCTAGCAGGCAAATTGCCTACTGAAGGATAAAGCTAAAACAAAATTAAATCCAAGATGACTGAAATTTTTAATCAATGCCAATTCTTTCTTGGATATCAATAAATAGAAAATAAGAAGAATATAAGTTCTTTGAATTCAAGCCTACAAATTCCGGAGGTTATTAAATAGTTGCATGGATTTATTATAGAATAGATTTGAATTTTATGTGATTCAAACGTAAATTATAAAATTATAATAGAGGTTATATAATTATAAAAGAGGTGAAAGGTTTTTTACGATTGTATATTTGACCAACATAAAGCATTTGATTCACATGAAAATATGAATTAACATAGAAATGTTTATTTAGTAAGCTTTGGTGGTATAGTGGTTTAAACAAACAAGCGAAAAACCTTTTCGATTGCAAGTTCTCATCTTGGTCAAAAACTAACAGTCCTGTGTCTGAGGTGGAGTGAGAACAGAGTAATAAACACTAACTAGACCGAAAGTTATCTCTCAACTCGACACTAAGCATCTACTTGAATTTTAATCTAGTTTGAAGAAATTCCTTTCAGGAGTTTCTGTGAAAAGCTCTGGATGACAGTTGAATGTATTATGGTTTAAAATCTTTTCGCGTAATAAGCCAGCAACAGAAACATTCAGATATCGGATCATTCCCTATTGCTAAATATGAACCTTAGTAGATATGTTTGAAGTTCGCGAAGTTTTTTGTTCAAAAATTGATGCAAATGAAACAATTTAATCCTCCATGAATATATTATATATTGTATAACGCTTTGAAGTGTATATTTATCAGAAACTATTCAAAAATAGGTACTCGTCCACAGTCCTTTCGACACAAATTCGAAAAATTTGTGACAAGAATCCAATGCTCTCTAGCTATTGACTCAGTAAATTTAATCCGAAAGTTGAAAATGATAAAATAAACCTAATTTTTGGTAATTTTAGAGCTGTTCTCCTGAAGAAACGGAAAATCTGATGAAGTTCCAAATGAAGACGTTTACCGAAATTCTTAAACTTTGTAACTTCCAAACAGAAGAAAGAATAATTTTTACCATTTCTGTTCAAACTTGCATCATTCCACCAAATTTCTTTCCAGAAAAGCCCAAGTTCAAATAGCGAACAACGCAAACTCTCAGGCGTTGGAAAATCATAAAATCCCGTATACCCGCCTCCTGGACCCTAGCAGCCCCGCCCCTGTCTCTTCATCTCATCCTTCCCTCGGTACATTTACTGCTAAATTGTCAGTGGCGAATAAATCGACTGGAGAGCCTGCACCGCGGCCGTCTAGCGGTGCAGATTTACGTCAAGTAACAGACCGTAGGCGCAAAACGTCCCCGCTGTCCCATCAATAACGAACCAATGAAAGGTGCTACTTACGATTTGAATATTTAACCCGATAATAAGATGGTACGTCCATGTTTGCGTAATGAAAAGCACCTGTCGTCCCATTTATTAAGGGGGGTGCGAAAATTCGTCTATATTTCATCATGGGGCGGACAACCGTTCGAATCGCGCGCCGTCCGTGATTTATTACATCGTTGGATCGATGAATTATTGAAGAGGGACATATGTGACTTTTCCGTAACTTATAATTTTCATTACGAGTTGATTGAGTGGAATTTCGACAAGAAACAGAGACCTACAATGCTACAATCCCGTGGGCTGGTTCTCTCGGCCTTCAAATTCTAAACGATCTAGTTGAGTGTAATTACTATAAAAGAAACTTCAACTGCCTACTCAAACTACATAAAAACAAGAATTGAAGTGAACTAAGTAAAGAACTTAGGAGTACTTCAAGGTGGTGTACTTGGACCTCTAATGTTCCTTATGTAGAAGTAAAGTTTAAAGAAGCCAATAAACATCAATGCGTTATAGGTAGAGAAGGAAATTAAAAAATTAAGTGTATTCGTAGTTGTTTTCTTTTTGTTTTTTTTTCATTTGACAAAACTCTATTATTTCGACCTATCCAAATAAAGAAACAATCAATTAATATTTATAACTGAAAACAATATCTTGCAATACTTTTATAAACCCAAAAGTGACTTGAATCGGTGTACTTAGACTGCTTATATTCCTTATGTATACGTAAGATTTGAAGAAGGCAATGAACAAGACCGCTAAAATGTTTTTATTTGTCGTTACGTATATTAGACAGCAACAAATAAAAAAAAAATATCACCTTAACCAGAAGTGAGAAATTAATGAATGAGGGGTAGTCATATTATTTTAAACATACTATAGATTCTCAGTTTTTTATTGAAAATTTAATTTGACTTAGAGTTTCTAGTACAAATCCAAATAAACAATGAAGTTTGTCCTCTCACCCGTCAAACTCTAAATGACTTGATTCATTACAATCATTAATATATAAGACACTTTAAGCTGACCGAGACAATAAGATTAAATTATGAATAAACATGTGGAACTAAGGAAAATCATTGAATTGAAATGTCCCATGGAAATATTCTTGGACTGCTACTATTTACTCTATAAGCCTTATATCTTTAAGTCAATAAACATGACTGTCTCAATGTTACAGTAATCACAATCTGTCACTGAAAATATATATCAAAGGAAATAGTTTGTTTGAAAGGAAGATGAAAGAACAGCACTATTTAAAATTTGCATTTTTGATCGGCTACATATAAAAAACTAATGAATATTTTTTCGAAGTTCAAATGACCGCCACGACTGTACTCCATTCGTTCAACCCAATTTTTAGTGTAGTCGATTGTTTGAGGCTCAATCTGATGAATGGCAATTTTTTTTCGTATTTCATGGCATTAATCGTTTCTGGATGATTAGCGTAACACTTATTCTTAACGGATCTAGACTCGAAATAAACACTACTTCAAAATGCAAACTCTAGATAGCCTACCCTTCATATCGTATATTATTTGCTAATGGGGCAGTTTTTAATTGTTCTAAAGTTATTTCACAGAATTTTATTGAAAATTTGGGAAAAATATGAAATCATATCGGAAATTTTCCATTTCAACTGGAATCGACTTTTTTCGAATATTAATAGTTAAGATCCAAAAATTCGTGATACAACTTCGAAATTAGTAAGTTAACGTGAAGAATTGGTACAAATTTAAGTCTCTGAGCTTGCAGTCCGAAACAAGAGGTCAAAGTTGGTGGTTCACTATAATTTTCAAGGGTAGGTAGTTAATATATCGGGTGTTTTTTTTAGAGTGATAGAACTTTAAATTGAAATAAAACACATTTAAATTACTATTGAAGCCAAATTTTTTTTATTTGAAAGATAATGTTATGACATTTTTGTATTGAAAATAATTTCCGGCATATGTCCACCTCGACTAGCTCTGAGGAACCGTATTCAACCAGACGAATTTTGGACCACTTTTTCGAGTAATTGAGGCCTTATTTCATCAATTACACGAATTATGTTGGCTTCCAAAGCGTCTATTGTTTCTGGTTTATCAGCATAAACCAATGGCTTGACATAACCCCAAAGAAAATAATCCAGTGGAGTTATGTCGCATCATCTTGAAGGCCAATTATTTGGACCATTTCTCGAAATAATGTTATCCCTAAATCTTTCTTTCAATAAATCAATTGTTACGGTAGCATCATGAGGTGTAGTGCCGTCTTGTTGGAACCAAAGCGCTTCTGGGTCGATACCATTCAAATTTTGAAACAAATAATCATTGATCATCGATCTGTAACAAGCACCATTCACTGTAACATTAGCTCCAGCATCGTTTTTTAAGAAATATGAACCCATAATGCCTCCAACATGTAAAGCACACCATACAGTGCATTTTCCAGGATGTAATGGAACCTGCAAAACTTCTTGAGGATTGTTTTCACTCCATATATAGCAATTTTGCTTGTTTACATAGCCGTTCAACCAGAAATGAGCTTCATCACTAAACACCATTTTACGATGAAAAAGTGTATCAACTTCAAGATGTTCTAAGGCCCAATCAGCAAACAAACGACACTTATTATGGTCAAGTGGCTTTAGTTCTTGAATCAGTTGGATCTTGTATGGGTGTAGACCAAGATCTTTTCTTCTGTACGTACAATTCTTTGTCTTGTTGTTGCATCGAGTAGAGACAATGTTGTCCGAATCTATCGATAGTTCGACGAATAAGCTGCCTGATGGACGATTATGTAAACCATAAATTTCACGAAGTGCTCTATAAGTTTGGCGAATAGAACACTGATTTTGAAAATAAATTTCAACAATTTGTAAACATTGTTGCGACGTGAGTCTTTCCATGATAATTTGGCAATGCATACTGAATAGAAATGTCAAAACAACATGGCTTCTACCTTCTGTCAAATCACAGTTATTCCTATCGAAAGTCTAAAAAAAATACCCAATAGTTGATATAGATAGCGAGGTACAACTGTTTCAAAATCGGCAACTAGCTGCGCTGTGGCAAGTTTTTAAGCAGGCAAGTATTAGACTTCTATTTCACTAAAATTGAATTCAATTAATTAATTGATTTATTTAAGTACAGCGTTCAGTTATGCTTGATTTGAAATAATGTTGACTGACATCAATGTTTGACATGTGATAAATATGAATGAATAACTGATAAATCAATCAATACATGAAATTAAGATGTAACTGAAAAAAATATTGGAGGATGAAAAAAATATCACAAAAAAAACAGTCAACTGAGTGCACAATGATGAACAAAACCTAACATCTTCAATTCACGAGCCTATTCGACAAAAGAAGGTTAAAATTAGTGAGGGTAATCAATTAAAAACTTACTTACTTTAAATATAGAAAATTACCCACGGATCACGTAAAATATCGAAAATTTCTATTTTCATATTCATATGTGTCTTTACGGATTGCAAGATAGTTAAAGTTGTTGTCAGATACTTTTATATTCCTGAAATTAATATGTTTACTCTTTCGCTTTGAGGTCACTCTCAAATTTCTATTCGAAATGTCTCACTTTATCATGATAAAAATCTATCACGTCAAAGAACTCCTCTTCCCGTTTGAAGTTCGAAACGTTTATCTTCAGAGTCAGCAAACGCCACAATATGTAATTAGCTATATATGGAACTGGCAATCGAAAAATCAATGGGCGTCTGATACTTTATAACTGTGAAAATGAATAATCGGAATACCCTCGCCTCGACTTAATATATGGTTCTCGAAAAGAGCGCATCCGCGGTGGCAATGTGAAACACCAATTTAGGAGTCCGGTGAGCAGCAGCGAGAGAGCTGGTTGCAGATGCATTTATTCATTGTCACTAACTCGGCTAACAAATGGGATGAGTGTACATTGGTAATAGTCCAGAACTCATTAGCCTATGAAGGGAGCCATTGAGAGAGCACAGCCTACCATCGCACTCGCTTGCAACCGTCAGCCTGGTAGTTAATTTTAAAAACGTATTTCGAGAGTACTAGATCTCGCGATAACCAGCCCAGGACCGGGTTAGATAAGTGGAAATTGAACATCACCAACAATCTCCTATCACCCAACTGTCTATTCAACATGCGGTTCTTTACTTCCTTTTCAAAACGTAACATTATTTGAATATATCTATCACCAAGAGTTTTTTATGTCGTTGGCGTTTTGCCAGAGAGTTAGTTTAATATATGATCTTCTATCCAAACTGTTCACGTGAAAAATTCAATAGAAATTAAATGCCCTCACGGCAATTTGTGAATCGATGTGTTCGTGAAACTGAATCTTTGTTTTATTTGTTCTCGTGCCTGTTATCTCTGAGGATGAAGTGAGGTCAATAATGTCCGAATTTCCGAACAAGGCTACAGCTGGCGATGATGGCATTTCATCAAATGTCATAAGGAATTACAGTTTCGTGCTTGCTAAGCCCCTATATTAGATTATTAGTTTAAGTCTGAAAATATGTATCTTCCCTAAGAACTGGAAGAGAGCTCTTGTGGTCCCTGTATTCAAGAAGGGTGATGGCACCCAGATTGAAAATTATAGACCAATTTCGATATTGTCCAATTTTTACGAAGGTTTATGAGGAGCTGTTACATGGAGATATGTATTTCAGAGTCAGTTCATATTTTTCCACGGAGCAGCAGTTTTGTTAGATCAAGATCTACTGTGACTGACTTGGCAACGATCGCATTTGCTGCTGAAGAAGATCTCGTCCTTCGGTTTCAGTCCGGCATATGTAAAGCTCATCGGATCATACTTGGAGGATAGAGTAACTTATTACCTCTACAATGGTTATAGATCACTTGAGTATGTTCTTTCATGTGGAGTGCCTCAGGAATATAATTTGGAACCATTATTTTTTATCATGTATATAAATGATCTTCTTACTTTCCTTAAATTTCCTGTTTTAGCGTTTGCCGATGACTTGAAGATTTACTTGAGAATACGCAGTCCTGATGATTTGGTGCTGCTCCAGTCAAGACTCACCTTATCTGCTGTCGAAAATAAATTTCAATGTTCCAAAAATGGCAGCGAGGTTAACATCTACTTTTTATTTGCGTACAGCTTGTATTAATTTGTCGGAGCGGGCACCGGTGAACTGTATGTGTAAATGTGCTGATAAACTTCTAGTAAATATATTTGGTTAGTTTTGTGAATTATTGATCATTTTATGTTTTTATCCATTATTACTTTGTAATATTCCGCATTCTGTAATATGTTACCCTGTAATTGGGATATTCCTGTTGAGTAAAATGAAGAATTATATTACTATTATTATCATAAAACAACTCTTTCATTGCTTCTCTAGTCCAAATATGGCTGAACATACATCAACTTGTAATCTTTCTCAAGAACTGAACATTTCTCGTACTTCCCTGAGGAGAAATTAGCATAAAGAGCGCGGTATGAAGGTGTACCTCCATAATATTGAGCTCTAAATAATCGACAATATACTGAAAAATAGGGTTGATCGGATAGGGTACTGTGGTTAGTCGTGGCGGTCATTTCAATGATATTGTTTATCATTGGTGAATGCCAAGGTTCAACACTTCTGATAAAACTATAACTTCATGAAAATATTTATTGGTTTTTATTTATAGCCGATCAAAAATGCAAATTTTAAATGGCCTACCACTTACAACAATATTAGTTGTGAAATCAAATATTTGATACCTCACAATGGAAAGGAAAATCAGGTCAGTTAAAAATTTGTGTTGTGTCATTTCGAATAAAAATTAAAAATTACCATGAAGTAAGGTCTTTGAATGATTTCTAGATCTTTCATAGTAACACTTCAACCGCACTGGTATTAGTCAAAAAGAAATGTACGGTCCTGCTTCATCAACACATTACGGTTCAGTATGAGCCTTCCCCTCATTGTGCCTAGAATATGTTGATAAACATCGCAGATTCAGATAAAAGGCCACAATAATACCCCGAAGGAACGCATAGAAAACGCAACAAAGGACGTTATTATTCCGAAGCGTAGAAAACATTATTCAATCTGCTGCGTTGAAAAACCCATGCCTGGATGACCGAAAATAAATTACCATATTTTTCAATTTCGCTGGTTTGGTACGGTTTGGAGCACACCGATGTAATTTGGGAGGCGTAACTCCTACGCTCATTCCTTCCGTTTTCTATAACTCATCCTGCCAGGTGACTAAATTTGAATTTTCAGATTGTTCATAGGTCCAATAATTCTGTCTACGTCCCTGATTGTTTCACCTTTTCACTCCTGTCACAGAATAAAAATTCATGAAAGGATTGACCTGACTTCAGGAGCTTGAATGCGTTCCTGCATCAATAGTTGAATAAATCCACTCATATGCAACTTCACACGTTAGAATCCATTAAAATAACCAGAGATTTCTGAAGTTACCGGAGCATTACTGCAGCTATGCTGACCAAGCTCAGTAGGTCATTCCACGATCGGATTGCTTTGTGTTTGAGAGAAGACGGGACGACACATTGAACATCTCGTGAATCATTAAAATAAAGAAATACGAGCGGCGTTCAATGTATTCTTGGTATCGGTGTGATTTGCTAATAATGTAGTAATCTAATTATGTCATTTACTAAAGACACTATTTGAGAGTATAAATATAAAATTTCACCTATTTATGAACATTAGTTTTCTTGGTATCCTCAATGAAAGACGACCATAATGACTGACGCTACAATGATGAAGAAAATCGAGCATCACGCCGTTATAAAGCTAAGCACTAAGCAGGGAAAAGGTCAAAAAATCATTCATGAAGAGATGGTTGCTGTTTACCCAGACTGTGCTTCGTCGTTATCCGAGATTACATTGAATACACCTCGTACGTACCGAATATTAAATGAATAATTTCTACAGCAGATTTTAGTCTCTGAACTATTTTTATTGTCCTTTAGTTCTTATGTTAATTATTCCAATGAAGCTATAAACGCTCAACACCCTATTGTAAGAACCTGTATAACGCAAAAATGGCAATAAGTACGATTTGCTAAATGAATGCGTGCGGATATAGATTCAATCAATGAATTTCGACCGAAATTTTAAGAATGGAAGGTACTCACCAGTCTTCTCTTTGGTTTTATTAACGGTCTGTTTTGTCCGTTCATTTTGTAGTACAATCCACAAGCATTACATAGGTAATGTCCGGTACCATCTCTTCTCCATAAAGGCGTACTTGTAGCACCACAATTTACGCACTCTCGACCCTCTGCACAGAAAAAATTATAGGAATCAGGAAAGTATACATAATTGAAATATAAAGATACTAACTATATTACATACTACATCTATCTACACATCGATAAAAATCATGCTTATATACAATTGGGGTGGTTGTCAGGCAGAAATTGAAGGAATTACACTAAATTGTTATCAATTAAGTTGATTGTAGTCATTTGGGCACCAAGGAAGAAATCAATAATAATCAAATCTATAATTCAAATGCCCAGCCGTTCGTATACACCAAGTTAATCGGCGAAGTAAGTTTACTGATAATTTTTCCGTTAATGAAATTTGAAATAAATGAGTCACTGCAACAGTTGAAAATGTGATTTTAATTTGCAAAATTCTAGATGAAATGGAGGAATATGCTAAAATTGAATTGATTTGGCCAATGCTTAGTAGAAATTATTTATAATCGATTTATTAATGAAAGACATGTTTCTGTTTCTACTTTATTTTAATGGTACTTACGTAAGTTTCATCCATCTTGAAGGACTTTCAAAATCAATTGCTTAACTGCTCAAAAATCTATTTCAGTAGAACAGGTAGAAATTTTGGAATTCTGAACACAAACGAAGTTTTGATAAAGACAAGAAAGACTCACATTATGCAAAATACTTTTTAGAGAATAATCGTAATTTATTCATTACACCCCTCTTCTTAATATTTCTGAGAGACTAATCTGAAATGTGATTCTGATATAAATCAATAAAAATAACATCTTCAAACTTTTACCAAAAACAATAAATTCAAAAGAAAAATTTATACTGACGAAGTTCACGATTCAACTTACGTTAGTACCATTATAATACAGTAGAAATGATATTAAAGATACTGAAAAAAGACACCATCATCAAATAAGGCTTATTTCGAATTATCGCTGCTGGTGAAGTTTTTTGAAACTTCAATAAAGCCAATTTTCAGAGAAAAGTTTATTTTGATGTATTCTAGCTTCTGTTAACGAAACATCAGAAAGAGACGAATTTTATCGTTTAAAAAATTTGGAAACTAATAATAGACTCAAAGTCACGACTATGTATGAATAACAATGCAACTGATCCATTTTTTCTTCTCTAACTTACAAGTAAGCTCTTATCTCACACGCCTACTTGATTATTTTATATTAAAAATAATAATAGTAGACACTCCGAAGGTTTTTCGAAATTTACGACCATTTTCGAGGTTCTTTGTGCGCTAACAGCACCAGCCACGCAATTTCAACATATGGTCACTTTGAATGCACCTTAAAAGGCAAAAGTGCCCATTCCCGGACATTGAAATCCTTCAATTCAGTTTCCACCATCATACCAAACAAGTACATGCTTTCCTACCAATAAATGTTAATCTAAATAAACTCTGTCACATTCTAACTGCGAGTAATTTAACAAATGAAGCTTTATAATCGTGTGTGGTCTTATTCCTATCAATGCTTAATTTAACTGGTAAATTGAAAGAGATTTTAATTATGTCCAAGTTATACCAACAAGACGCTAGAGTTTGTAATGAAAGTCCAGTTGGAGTTAATGGCTGCCATTTATTTTTCCTCGGAGGTCAGTGTTGTTTCATTCTTTTTCTCTGTTGATTTTCAGACGCTTGATTTAAAAGCTACACTTCATTCAGAAAGGGGAATTTCTTCTACTCTACATCTCATACAGAAGCTCGTGCAATACATTCACCAGAGGGTACTCCGTCTGTCCTCGGTATTCGAAGGATCTCTTTGGTAGAAAACTGAATTTTGATCCTATGAAAATTACAAATAATCGCACTTTGTAAGCCTAGTACTAAATTAACTGAACTCTTATATCTTCAAAACATGGATCAAAATAAAACAAACATAAATATCTATTGAAATAATGTGTTTGATTCAAATTGTTTCACATTATTTCATGATCTAGAGGAATCTGACCTTCTTCTACTTTTTCTAAGCCCTCATAAAGATTTGTTGTTTCATTTCAGAAATTTCCTGAAAATAGCTTGAACCATAGATGAATTGAATGGAGGTCGAAAATTCTTCAGAAGGATAATAATTTTGATTAGTTACCATTTCGATGATGTTGCTAATAATATCTTGTCATGCAAATTTCATATATACGTTCAGTTCTTAGTCAGTATGTATGAATTTCCTTTATTCATTGTCGATTTACAAATCTTTTTATTTTTTCCTATCCAGTTTTTATTCATAGCACCTACAATATGGGCTTTAGAATATTCCTTTCAAATACAATCTTTTAGTATAATAAAGAAGTCATTGGTAGGACCACAATTCTTTTCAACCCAATTTTTGACGCCTAAACTATCAAAATTTCTAGCGTGGAGTTATGAAATTTAGCAGTACTCGGTTTGAATGTTCGAATAAAAGAACCCACATGACTTGTTTTAGAGAGAATTTAAACCAACTAGGATCTTAGGTACTTCCATGACTCAAGGTCCAATGGATGAATCTAGTGTTTACCTTTCATTGCAGGTTTAACCTTAACCTTTAATATATTCGTGCAATATTCGAATGGATTAGTAAATCTAATATTGTTCATCATATCGAGATGTTAAAGATATTAATTTCTTGAGGATATTGTTTGTACTTTTTCGGTATGATAAATATTTTATTCAAATTCTTATTCCTTTTTACACATATTGATTCGTCCTTTTTATCAACAATTAATCTCCAATTAATCCTCAATTTCTTGGAGTAAGTGTCATAGTAGTATTCAAGGAGATGGACTTTCAGAAGCCGCGATTATATGCTATTAGATAAAAATTTTGATCCTATGTGGTCGCAGCAATCTTGACGAAGTAAGTACTTGAAAATAAATACCATTTCATGTCAACAACCGATCTCTCAAACAGAAAAAACTTTACAAAACATTGTATGCGGGGAATCAATTCAAGGAATAAACTCAGACCTCTTAAAATATTGCAATATCAAGTGACATTTAGAAATGGGAAACACAATCTGGAGTACCTGATATAAAACAAATCGACCTTTAACTCACGCATCTGCAAAATTTAACAATAAAGGGAATGAATTGAATTTTTTCCACTCATTAGAAATAGCTATTAGCCCGAGGAAAATAATTTTATCTGCAATCTGAAGTGTTCCAAGTACTTGAGAATAATCGGAAACTAATTTTGCATTCACTCCTTTGATCGGATGAGATAGTACGTTTTGTTTTATATATTTTGAGTGACTGTTTCGTAATTTTTATTGGATGTATTTTTTCTCAACAATCTTTTCGAAATGTTATTTCGAAATGTTTAGAATCATTATTTTTCTGATTGAACGATTTACGAAATGATTGATATAAATTTATTTCAATTGAGAGAATGGTAAATTCTCTCAAATTTTTTTGCATGGAAATGTTTAATAATATTCGATATTTGACTTTTTCGAATAATCAAACATAAATCAACTAAGATTCAGAGTATAATAAAATGTACTGATATTGGTATCCTATGAACAGTATTAATGTTCTTAAAGAAGTGAAAAGAATTCACTTTATAAGTATTTAGATTTAGTAATGGACCAAGTTTAATAGACTATTACAAGGAATTTGACAATTTATTCAATTGTATACAAATAAATCTATCCTTGATTGAAAGATAAAAAGTTTCAAACGGTAAAGATTTTATTGAATTTGAATACATTTCGTATATTTCAACAGTAATCATATATTTTCAATCCGAGGCTGCTTAAAAGGAGAATAATTTCTTCTGATAATAACAAGCCAACAGCATTATTAATCAACTGCTAAACTACCAACTTCTGAAATAGTCAGCCTCATATTGATTTGCATTTGTAAACACCACCTTCATCCAGGATGTCATCAATTAATAATAAATATGGAGTACAACGTGGAAAAACAATTTATAGATCTTCTATAACTTAACCGTTCTCCGACGAACAGAAGCTATATTCTTGTTGACGTGATGATTAGAAAAATATATCTTCCGTGAGGTTGGGTCCTAATTTATCGATGGCTTTTGTATTCATAAGTATGTTCTCTCACGAATATCAGAGCATATTTTAAATTTTTCTCAATCTGATACGATTTCATAAATTATAACTGCATATTGAAATGATGATTGTGAAAGTGTTCACCCTCATTTGTTTCATTTCCGGTGCTTGAGCAGTTTATACTCGAACCCACACTAAATTATCCAAGTTTGCTATCGATTTTAACCCCTCTAACATCTTTCCTTATTCATTCATTCGATCAATTTTCCACAACATTCACCCCTAATACAAACGTATTCGAAAAGCAAACTTTCTGCGCCTTAATCACATTCAGTATTGGGTATTCGGTGCTGTTCTTGTACTATCCGATTTTCATTTTTCGAAAGAATGAACTGTGGATTTTTGTCGGTGTTAAATCAAACGTGAAAATGTCAAGAAAGCACTTGGGGATGAATGAAAACCACTTAAGCGCGGACCGCAAATCCTCATATGCAATTTTGGGTTTATTTGTGACCGAATTTAAAGTACACACAGTGGTACATGTAAGAGGATTAAGATACAATGTTGCGGATATTGGTCTGGTATTAACTGCTTATTTTTGGATTTGTTAAGTTCAGTCCTTGCACCTGGATTGGAATAACAAATAACCCTCCATCCAGTGTCGTGCAGGTATAGGTCGGACAATCCTATATAAAGCATCTGTAGAATTAGGAAAATCTAATAATTTTGTGCAATAATTTGATTCCACGTCAAAAGAGTGTGTAGGTTTCGACCATCGTACTGGTTTAAATGTTAGTTTTTGAAAACAGTTTTATTAACTCCTTATTCCACTTCTCAGAATTCATTCATCAATTATAAACTCTCAAAGGACTGTAGTATTTTCACCGCCGAAGTAGCTTCAATATCATTCATATAGAATATGCTATAGGCCAAAGCATTTCACATCCGATTCTTTGTTCCGATTCGCTGAAATCAATTCGGGCAATTCGAAATATTCATTATAACAGTCCAATGCTGAAAATTATTTCAGATTTAATTAACCAAAAACAGGAGCCAACAAAGACAGCACTAATGGGAGTACCCTCAAATTCTCGTATTGATGGAACTGAAAGGGTTGAGACAGCTGCAAAGGAAGCCATATCTGAGGAAAAGCTATTGACGTGATGATGAGCTAACACTTGAGTTATAGCTATAAGACCAAAATGGACGACTTTATGGCACGAACGCGGATCCAAACTTTTTCTTTTTGAGCATAATACTACTAACACTCCTCCCACCTTATAACCTTGAAAACACTTCGAATAGGCCATACAAACCTACACACTCCTATCTACTGAATAAAGAATCTCCCCCAAGTAACCTGCAAATGAGTGTCTACCACATAATTACAGAATGTCCACTATAGGTATCCCAAATTAGTCTCAACAGAGTTAGCATCCAAAAAGAAGTCCTCGGTATCAGTAGAACAGCGTCTGTTACCACAGTATATATCAGATCACTCAATCTCAAGATATGAGTATGACCTCCTATTCTCTCTCTCCCTTCTCTCTAACATGATGATATATTGATGATATATTATCCTGATACTCCTAGATCTTCTGTGAAGATCCCTCAGAAGCTTTTTCAGCTTGTGCGAGGTAGGAGCTCAGTTGTGTTATAGTTAGCCTTTGTTACTGCGACCTTACGCCACTTTCAGTCACAGCCCTGTTATTTTTCGATCCAACAGTAAAATGGTGGCCGAAATCCATCCAAATAGAAAATTTCTTTCCTACTTGACGGGGCATGAACAACTTTCACCTTTTGGTTCCCAACGGTACTAACAACCCAGATTGTCGAAGCGGAATTTATAAATAAATAAAAAGGAACCAATGTGCAGCTAAACAATTGTTGTCTTTAAATAAACATGTGTGAATTTTAGATTATATGATTCAATATCTTTCAAACTTTCCATCAAGAAAATACTGATTAACTCCAACGTTAAAAGAATTACTTGAACTTTTTTCATCGAGAAAAATATTCGTCCACCCATTCAACCGCAAACAATGTGTTGAGAAATGACGCAAATCCTCTCCTAAAAGGTTTCCACGCGTATTTATATTCAAACGGCACGATCACGTAGTTGGTCGCAGAGAGCACTTCTGCCGAGTTAAAAATCCGAAACCGAAACATCAAAGTATGCGGGTCTCTTCTCCTCACCGAACAATAGAAGAACAGCAATGACATCTTTAATTAGCAACATCATCGCGGCACCCCTCGATCTCTCGTTCCCACGAAAGAATTTCCATGAAGGTCGACACTTCGCGAAACAAAAGAAGATATTTCATCCTCATCACTCATTACGCAGTCACTTTTGGTTTCGCTGCAATTTTTAATTAGTTTTCTTCACGCATCACCGCTATAAAATGGCGGATACTGTGCAACTTACTAATTGTCGACGTCACGTGATAAAAGGCCGTAGAGCGGATGTTGCGGTCGAGGAAAAAATAAAGTTACAACATCCCACTTTGTGTAGTAGGTGCAACACTGGAAAATCTGTGAATCATCGACAGAATTTGAGAAATTACAAAAAGTGAGCTGTGGAAACACCGAAAAACCAAATGGGGAAAACGTGTAGTGATAAGCTTGCTGAAAACTCAAAAAAATCAAAGCGAAAAGAAAAAGAATATGGTATAAAGAAAAAGATAAATAACTCAAACGTGATTATAAATTTCGAAAGATAATTCCTGCACTGAACTCATAGCTTGTAGATGCTAAAATGTCCTATGATTTATCATTACAAAAGAAGTGTAATCTTTATCAATGTCCAATCACATCAAAGTTATTAAGACACCGACCTGATAGAAAGTTATTTTGTTGTTATAGCTTAGTACAAAAAATTTATATAACTATAGAGAATGCTTTTTCAAAAACAGAAAATATCACACTCGACACAATGTAAATAATACCATAGTATAGTTTAAAAGCGTATTTGGGATAACCCTAAATGATATTTTGATTAACTATCAAGAAAAGATGATTCTGTATCCTCGAGTAAATTAGTTTGATGAGTTTTTCATTGTCTTTTAGTAAAGTTCACTTCATTGAAAAAGATAATACAATGGAAAAATGTATTCATTAGTCTTAGCTGTTTCAAACCCAAAATTATGTGTGGACCATGCATGTCTTTGAAATGTTTTAATGTCATTTCCATTTTTCATTAACTACAAAACTGGTCTACTTTGAACTACTAGACTCTGCCTCTTTCCTTATTACAAATATTATATAAGGACGGGCTACTTTACCATAAGAAATTTTATGAAATGTACTTCTTTAACCATTTCAGTGATATTATTGTCTCTTGAATATTTACAGTTACTTTTGTTCGAAATATTATACATTCACCAATTCTACCATAAGGGAATAAGTTAGGTTATAAGAAAAAAACTACGAGATTGGTAAATATGGTATCAACGAGTTCAATGCAAGAGGAAAGGGGAGAATAAAAGAAACTAAAATTCAATAAAAACTAAAGAATAATTAAAATGTTTTTGCATTAGCTTTTGCTTGTCTCAAGTTGGAATTGAATTATTTCGTACTACGAGGAAAGAAAATATGGATAGTTAAAATTAATTTCTTTGATTCACGTTTTTGAACCAGATGAAAGTAATAATGTATAGTGATGCATTTTCAGAATTCGAGAACTTTACATTCTAATACTAGGCATAAAGGAATAATCGCAAATAAATGGACTTGAGAAACGGCAGAGAAAATCACGACTTGAAATTAGATGATAATATAGAATTCTATTTAGAATAGTATTCAGATACTGAATTTATTTTATGTTCGAAACATACAGATATCGAAATATCAATTACTCCTTATTAATAACTCACTTCTTTACTGAAGACTGGATGTCATTACGGATTTTAGTCTGATAATTAAAAGGACCCAATTACTTGAATGAGGTTCTCGAGATTTTTGAGAACTATCGGATGGTTTCGAATACCTTACTCTTGGCTAATAAATTTTCGGATTCAGTGACGTCAAGACTGGATGTGAGTTCAGATTTTATCTCGAAACTGGTGGTATTCGAATACTCAAACAAATATTTGAAATTATCTCGAATTCTGCATCGCAATATCAGATT
Source organism: Megalocaria dilatata (assembly GCA_034642435.1). NCBI lineage: Eukaryota > Metazoa > Arthropoda > Insecta > Coleoptera > Coccinellidae > Megalocaria > Megalocaria dilatata. The sequence goes on along the minus strand of CM067857.1, from coordinate 36,398,807 downwards.
TTCCACATGTTCTTTCCTCGTCTCGAGACAAGTTCACTCCCAACTATTCCTGTTCCGCCATTTTGTTAGTAGTAGGGTCATCTCCGAGTCAAATCTTACCGGCGCTGGTCCTAGACTTGTTTCTAGGTTTATTAGGTGACTGGGCGCCTTGAGCAGCCAAATGTGATTTATTCTGAGGCGAATACGCCGCTCCATGAATACCGTGGCCATACGCAGACCCATACGAACTTTCAAAGTTACCATTAAACATGCCGGAGCCCGCTTCATAGTCACTACCTTCACGCTGCTTGTTCGAACTGGATCCTGACGAGGGCTTCATATCCAACGCGCAGCTCTGGGGGTTATCGTGCATGAAGGCTCCCATCGCCACCGCCACAGCGCTCTGGTACTCCGAGCCGGCCGACGGCGCCACTGAGTCCGGCGTGCTGTCTTTCGGGGGTGTTGGAGGAAATGCGAAGAGGTTGTGGTGTTGGCTAGGCGCCGAGCTAGGACTCTGGGACTTATCTGGATCACCGCTACCGAAGGGCACCCAGGGTCCTGAATGGGCTAGAGGTTTTGAGTCTGACAGCCAGGGGTGAAGAGGAGTGTGGAAATGTGGACGACACATTTGGCTGGATGACATTCGGGAAGCTGAAACAAGAAGAAATTATTATTCTCAAAATATATAATTTCGCAAAAAAACATCAATACAAAAGTTGCAAAATAAGGGAGTAAAAGTTCTCCGAAGTTTACAGTTATTTCCAATCCGGTCCTGTTCTTAAAAATGTCAAGACTCTGTGAATTTTGTTCACATCTTAGGATTCACCTCCAGAAAATCTTGTATTATTCATCGTGGCCAAGTCACAGTTACGATTATTCTAGTGAATAATTTTAATTATATTTTCAGTTGATTAGTAGAGAAGGGTCAAAAAGGGATAGGAATTTCTCTGAGTCCTCCACTCCGTACGAAAACTAGGTTTTCAGCAACAATTTTCTTTGAATGTGTTAATGGGAAAATTCGTTATTTTCAAGGTTCGACCTTTCTAATAAATTCATAACTCTGAAAAAATATTCATCACTTTTTTATTTATAGCCGTTCAAAAATGCAAATTTGTATTAGCCCTCTTCTTAGATTCATTATCAATAAAATTCTTCAGCTAATGACCTCAACTTGTAACTTTGTCCTTCGCAACTCCTAAAATCATTCTTTACCTCAAACTCAACATGATCTTTTTGGGACTTTGGTGCTTGCTGTGCTTCGAAGACACAAATATGCAACAAAACGTAGGAGATCAGTAGAATTTGATCAGAAAATGTTGTTTTTCCCTTACTTTCCTTTCAAAGAGTAAAAATTAGGGAATGAAATCGTAAGAAATATACTAAAACTTCATTAAACAATATCAGGAAAGGTGTCAAGTTAACGCAGTGAAGCTTCAGAAGTCGCACGTTTCATGCTCTTGCAATCCATTAAGAAAACCTCATCTATGTCTTCCTCTGATCACCATCATTCCGCCCAATTTCGGAAATTAACCACAATAAATCTTGCGTAGGGAATGTTCCCGATATTCCCAACGTGACGGGCACAATCACGTATCCCAATAAACTCATTCTGATTCCCACACGCACGTCAGGAAATCCACGCTGGAACAATGGGCCAAGCTGTCAAACCCTTTGGTGGCCATCTGCGGAAGTCCGTTAGAATCCCCGCTAATCTTGCAGCTATCTGCAGATCGCATCGCGCGATAATCTAGCCGGCGACGGTGGCAGCCATTGTGGACGTAGGCAAGATGGCCGCCGACCGCCAGGTGAGGGGTTAAATTCGAACCCCCAACCCCGGCGCTGACGAACAACACAAATAGTCGGACGTGCAGAAGCACATACGGTGACTAGGATGTCCCGCTGTGGGGAATTTGGCGAATGGGAGAGGGACCTTCTGCACGCAGATGTCTGAATTTTTAACAGGGGTTGAAATAGGGATGGGGTAATTCTCATAAATTGGCACCATTGGGAATTCATAGGTTCAAGAGTACAGAGAATGAATAAAAAATTTCAAGGAAGCGATCCTGTACATAAAACCCTTACACTATACTCTAAAGAAGCCCGTTAGTTGATGTCAGCCATTTTGGAGAACCAAAGTATCTAAACTGATGGAAGAGTCCATCCTAACCTACCTTTAAATAAAATTTGAACAAATCTGTTAAATAATTTTGTCATCATGCTCTCCGTGACTTCTTTATGTTTATGGCCGCACTCGGCCGAATTTAAATAGGAGCATGTCATCTTTCCTCGTGAGGATGATTCTAAACCAATGCCTAACAAGTTCTGAACTCTTTTTACCTAGAACATTTTCGGAATACTAATTGCACTTTTTTCCAGGTTCGTGCGAATTCTCTGTTTTAGTCATCGCCAAAAGGAGGAAATACTTGACGTATCAGTTACTTTTAGACATTCCAGCAACTTAATTGTTGTAACAGAATGAAATTGTCAGGGAAAACGTGTTGGATATTTCAAGTGAAATCCCATATAGATGCATGTGCTTATATTTATTATTTGATGCACATGTCACCTCTTACGTTAGAAGTATTTAATTTTCTGTGTTTTATGCCACCTGTAATGCCTGTGAAAAATAAGTTTAAGCAATCATGGGACTGCCTGGATCAATCTAGAATCGTTTTCGAATTGACCGTTGAAGCAAGCGGATCAGGTATTCTAAATACCATCGAAAAGTTGATCGACTCGCTATCTTTCAAACTGTGTAAACATACATATTTTCGCCAAGAGCTGCATTAAATTGTGGAACTACTCCGTTAGTAACTTCATCAACATACGTATCTGATGTAATGGTTCTTGAAAGTACCAAAAAAGTAAGTTCTGCAATCAAAACAGACTCTACCCCAAACCTTAATTGTGCCTCCTCGAAAAGAATAGGCTTCTTGAACGGGATGGCGATTCCTTCATTTGAGTGGACGTATCCATATCAATACGTGTCGACTATAAGAAAAACGCCCCTATCTAGACTTGTCAGTAAAGATTAGTATCGCTATTCATCTCGACAGTGTACCCGCTCCATTACCCAAACTAATCTTTGACGATTGTGTTCGCTAGTGAGTAAAACTCTCCTAAATAAGCGTCTCGATGTTAGATCGACTTCATGAAGACCTCTTCTGACTGTGCTCAAGGAAACTAAAGTATTTGAGCCATCACGTAGAAATTTACTGGCCATTCTGCAAGTGCTGTCTTCTAAAGAGTTGAAAAACGGTCTTTTACTGACGTTTTAGAAATAGGTCTACAACTTCTGGTTCTTTGAAGTACAGTAAGAGTGGAAAAGTACCGATGTGATATCACACTTCGCCTAACATTGAAGAAATTGACCACTTGCACTTGTGTTCGACCAGCTTGAAGCATCCTAAGTGCTCTGTTGGCATCGTCCTTGGATGACACTTGTCTTAGCATACTGAAAACTAGATTTTTAATTGCATACAATCGTTTGATCTTATTGAAAGTGAAATAAAGACTAGATAGAAAATAATTTAAATATGCCCTTCTGACAAACAGTGATCAAACTTGATAAAAACTTGCTACACGATGAACATTCATTAATTAATTCATTAATCGTTCTAAACTTTTGTTATTGATAAAAAATGTTACGATACGGAAAATATCAACTTAACTTTTGAAGAGCAGTTTTTATTGTTAAAACAAGTTGTAGAAATTACTAATGTTTTACTACCAATAAATTGATGTTTTAGTCATGTAATTGATAGTAAAGCATAGTAATTTCTACAACTTGTTTTAATTATGATCAAGTACCAAATAGTAACAGCTGAAACAGTTCAGTAGTTTTTATTGGGTTCAGTCACTAAGATTTTCAAATTATGTGAAAAAATTTTCAGGAATTGTTTCTATCAATTTCAAGTGGTTCTAAATATTCTGATCTACAACTTACACTCTTCTTGTGGAAATTCTCCCAGTTGTGAATGGTGTTACTTGCATATTTTTCGTGAGAGATCTACCAGTTTGATCAAGATTTCTTTGACAACATTCAGTCCTGCATAAAACTTTTTCTCTCGTTCAAATATCTGTTTTTTGGAAACTTTTAAATTTCAAGACATTCTAAATTGCTTTTTTCACAAAACAGCAAACTAGAATTTCTTGTATTTGGAGTATTTGGAGATTGTTTTGAATACACGTGCTTCAATCATTATGGTCATGGGATAATTAAGAATTGATTTTTAATGGCTAGTTTAAATTACCTTCCTGCTCGCGTTTATATATAGGAAATAAATGAAAAGTACTCGATGAATTATGACATTATTTTCACGTTCGAATCTCGATATTCACACTGTATTTATGTAAATCGTTTTATTATGCATTATTCATTATAAAAATATAATGTTCATTATTTTTGAGTGCTAACAATTTCTAACTTATGATATCCTACGTTCAGCGTTTTATAGGTATAATTTCGAATAATATTGTTGTTGCCCCACTATTTGAATTATTAACCGAGAATAAAGAGGAAGTAAGGCAGTATAAATTTGAATATGCAAACGAAATAGTTCCATTCCCAGTCCAGAGTTCAGGTAGTCGAAACAATGAAGTTGATTGAATTGGCAATCTTCAGGACACACTGAATTTTGTACTCGAGTACTGCAGTTATGCTATTTTATTTCATTTAAGTTTATTCCATAAGGTCTAAAATACTACTTAATAATTGAAAATATTAAAACTCTGAAATGACGTTTAATTTCGTATTGTAGGTAAAACTTCTGCCTCTCTACGAGTTGGTCTTTCAATTTGTTATAGTAATGGAGAAATTAACTTGAGAATCGGACATCAAAGGGAAGAATCTATATCATGACCTTTTAAATATTTTATATAACAATTCTATTTAGTTAGTGTTTTCGATGTAATAAAATAAAAGCTACTTAACAAACGATACTTGAGAGCACCATTGTGTAGTTTAGATCTAACGGTTGTTTTTTTTAGAGTTATAGAACTTCCGATAGGGATAACTGTGATTTAATAGAAGGTAGAAGCCATGTTGTTTTGACATTTCTGTTCAGTGCGCATTGACAAATTATCATGGAAAGACTCACACCGCAACAACGTTTACAAATTGTTAAAATTTATTTGAACTCGTGTTATTGATTAAATAAGGCCTGAATTAATCGAAAAAGTTGTCCAAAATTGGTCTGGTCGAATGCGGTTCCTCAGAGCTAGTCGTGGCGGACATATGCCGGAAATTATTTTTAAAACATAAATGTCATAAAATTATTTTTCAATAAAAAAAATTTGGCTTCAATCTTAATTTAAATGTGTTTTATTTCAATTTAAAGTTCTATCACTCTTAAAAAAACACCCGATACCTCTAAAGTTCAATTTCTCTAACTCGTCCATATTAAGGAATGGACCATTTGAAATTTGCATTTTTGATCGGCTATAAATGAAAAACTAACGAATATTTTGTCGAAGTTATGAGTTTCTTAGGCATTTACGAATGAAAGACAATATTTTTTAATTGGCAGCATTGACTGGCTACAGTATCGTATCTAATAAACCCATTTTTTCAGTACATTGTCCATTGTTTGAGGCTCAATCTCATGAATAGCAGCTTCAATCTAGTGCTTCAAAGCATCAATCATTTCTGAATAATAGTTATTCTTAACGGATCTCCACAAGAAATTGTCCACCAAGGTGAAATTGAGCTCCATCTTAAAAGATCATTTTTCTGGGATAATGTTCATCTTCGACCATGCAATCATTCGCCCAATAAGCGAAATGGAAACGCATCGGATGGTCATGAGGTTTCACTTCTTGTACTAGCTGAACTTTATAAGCCTTCATACCGAGGTTTTTATGCAAAATTATCCTCAGTCGAGAATTGTTCAGTTCTTGAGTACGGTGACGAGTCGATGTTGATGAATGTTCAGCCACATCAGCAACATTTTCAGATGTGCTCACAGCACGAGAACGTGATTAGGTTGTTTTATCAAACAACGATCCACTTTTTACGAACAAATTGATCCACAGATTGCCATGAGGGCAATTCGTTTTTATTGAATTTTTCACTTGAATTTCTAACCGTTTCGATGGAATATTTACCACTTTGGAAATAAGTTCTTAATATTTTCCAGTATTGTTCAAGCGTAAACCAATCCAATTCGTTAATATCAAATATTACACTATTCCAGTATTGTTCAAGCGTAAACCAATCCAATTTGTTAATATCAAATATTACACTAACTTTTTGTCAAATCAAGAATGACAGAAGTGTTTGCAGACTTGAAATAGCCACTTCTTCAAATAGCAAACACGCTTTATTTAGTTGTTGATAATTAAAACTAGTTATTAGAAATGACTATGTCTTAGTACCAAAAACTTCAAAGCTTGCACAGTTTCGAGGTATTGCCTCCATCTTCAGGCAATTGTTGGTTTACCAGAGCGCATTCGTTACTCCGATTTAACAATAAAATGGCGAAACCTCACATTGAATCGATCACAATTCTGTCAGAATAGAACGAATGTAAAACGCGAGTTACAACCAACAAAAAGCCAGTTCGGCCGTTACCATTTCTGCCAATAATATATGTATTTAGTTAAGTATATGCTACACAAGGACTATCACGCTATATTATATCGCATGTCAATTGAGGTAATGCACTTTATGACGGTGTGCTTAGCACGAACAAGAAAGCTTTGCTGTTCGCGCTCGGTCGGTGTAGTATATGATTGGGAGCACATGTTGCTGCCTGCCAAGAGATGTAAAGCCCCATTCTGTATTCAGATTGGATGGTACGAGCTAGACTCTCCGGTTCCAGTGGATATTTATTTCAAATTTAATTGATGGTTGACGGCAAAGTGGAATAAATATCTGTGCTGGTTCTTCGTGGTTTTCTACATGATCTTTTATCTGAAATTCTTCAAGTCCTTCTTCTACACCCATAAAAAGATCAAGGCATTTATCTTATCAACCCAAAACCTAGGCAACTAAATTTATCCATTAAATTTTGGGCTTTAGTTTTGCTGCCGAATGATAATGTGCTAACTGCAATTAAACTCAGCTTCGATCTTATAATATACCTTCGTTTCTCTCATGAAGATTCAATGTTGCATGTAGCTAACTCTTCTTGATTCGAAATACTTTTAGAAAAAATAAGGAATCAGTATATGCCGAAAACCTTTGCAACATTGTCTACATCTGTGGATTGAAAATTATTCAATCTATTGTTGTTTACAAATGAATTTGTGGGATCTGATATCACTCTATGATAAAAACCAGGTAAATATTTGAAACGTGTTTGTTTACTTGTGTTACTTACGTTTAGTGTGTTCATACTTGAAATATTTATATTCTGATAATATAACTTACTTAAGATTTCTTATATAGAATGGAACATATACAGGTGACAAGAAAAACAACGGGCAAACTTCTTTTCATTCAACTTTATCAAGAAATTAAACAAAACAACGAATAATAACATTTTGTTGTAATACATTTAATCGGTTTCGAAGTGGCTTCCTTCGGCGGCGATACATGGCTTCTGAGGCTTCTTGAAATTTTCGGCAATGCGTCGCATCTCTTCGGGCGTTAATCGGTCCTATTCCCGGCGCAGGGATTGCTTCAACGACTCCAAACTTTTGTGGTGTTTAGCACACACCCTGAGCTCCAAAATCCACCACACGGTGTCATTCTGCAGATGTGATGATACCCGGAAAATGAGTCTTACACCATTCTTGAGTCGTTTTCGCTGTGTGAGCCGGAGCGGAGTCCTGTTAAAAGGTCCAATTCGTGTCGCCGAAGAGCTGCTGGACCCAAGGAAGTACTACGGCCTCGAGAATGTCGCAGCTGTAGACTGCTTGATTGATTTTAACCCTTTGATCCACGAAAATCAATGGTGTTTTGCCACTGGCGCAAATTCTGCCTCAGACCATGACGGATTGCAGATTTTGACGATATTTGACGATGACAGACTTACCGGGAGCCTCTTCGAACCAGACTCTGTCGTTTTGGTGGTTATGGGATTGTTCTACGGTGAAAAGCTTCTCGTTTAAGAAGAGAATGCGCTCTCATTGCTGATCGCCAGCGAGACGAAGAAGTTGCCGGCAGCTTTGGAATCCTACGCGCTTGTTTTCATCCGTGAGGAGTTGAACTTTTTGGAGCTGTATAGCTTGAAGTTGAGCTACTTTTTGGACATTTGATGAATGGATTCACGGTTAATATCGATCTCACGGGCTATTTTCCTCATGGAAACTCTCAGATTTCGATTGACTCGTTTATTGACGATGTTGCGATTGCTAGGCGTATTGACAGTGCGTCCAGGAAGTGGGAGAAAACCCCGCTTCCTGGACGACGACCATCATGGCCAAGCTCCTTGAAATAGTGAATTGCATCGGACATTATTTGTCGAGGCACATTGAGCAGACGAACAATTTCCCATTGACGCTTACCTTAAAGAAACCGCCCAAAAATTGCACTACATTTGTTTGACATTCTAACACTCTACAGAATAAAGTAATATCAAACTGAAAATTCACACGTTAATACAAGAATATGTAGAGAATCTAATAGAATAAAAATCATTTGGCTACGCTTAAATACTATTGTTCCAGAGCACAGTGAAGTTTCTCCGAAGTTTACGCTTCCATTTGAATCGTAAATATCTCAATTTCCTTGAAATTCCTACAAACATATATTTCTGAAAAAACTATTTGTTGAACCTCAATGCCCAGGTTTTGAATATTGATGAGGACAGCCTATCCTGAAATATTTGGAGGATTATGTATGGGTAAGTATTACTTCATTCTTTGTCTGTTGTCATAAAGTTAAAGGGGGATTCTTGAACACCAATTTTTACTTCAATAAACTTTCCAAACATAATTGAAAATTGTTTATGTGGGTAAAGTTTCTCACCACTCTCGTATATCAATAGTTGAGAAATGTTCACTTACTATAATTTTATTCAGATTTTGTTGTTGACAATTTCAATCAATATTTTCTTTGAAATCATATATTCCATCACCAGTATTAGTTTTATTCATTTATTTTAATTTTACTGATTATTTATTTATATATCTCATTTCATAGATACTTTTATTTTTCTACAAATATTGAGCTCCATCTTACGAATTTTCATGAAAATTTTAAATCGTGTCACGAAAATTCTCGAGAATAGGTACGTCGTGGAAAAATAGTCACTATCAGAAGAATGAAAATAAAGAAAGAAGAAGAGCTTTGGATAATAGAGGAATAAGATGCTGTAGCAATAAAATTTCAAGAAAAAATGTAATATTTCCGGGATTTTATGTATTTCCGTTCTGAGTGCATTCGCCATTTTGTAGTATGTGAAATAAAAGTTGTTGATGAAACATTAGTTTCAAGTGACTTTTCAAATATGGAGATTTATAACTCTTTTGAACTCTCATATTCATTAGCCACATCCTTCATTTTGTACAAATTTATCAGTCAACTGAACAAATATTCTACACGAAAAAGCTGAGTGAGTGAAAAAAGAATAATTCACCTTAAAAATAATGGAAGTGTGAAGTAATAGAAAAGGAAATGATATAAATAAAGCTGAAACATAAACGAGAAACGGTAAATAGTGGTAATTATGCTAATTCTTCCCTTTATCTCCAGAAAACAGCTAAGGTGAAAAAACAATCTAATCCTCAATCTGTCCAACAGTCGAGTGATTTCATGACTATCAATTTACCAAGTCATGAACAGTGGATTAGCAAACGAGTTCCTCCAACCCAGTTAGGTTAAAACAAATCCAACACTGAGAAATCCGACTGTAGGTACGTATTATAAAGACATTCTCGTTAATTACACAATGGTTGATTATTTCCAACAAAAGCTATTAAATGAATAATGCAAATGTGGCCCAGTTATAGTCGGTTTCTTTATTGCCAATAATACGCTTATAATAATAGATTTTTAATAATACGAGTTGAGCTCATAGAGTGCAGGAAGGAAGTCGTAGATAAGATCTCATCTGATCGCGCTAGCATATCGTGTATGTATGTGTGGAAACAAATGAAAACAAAACATTTGATTGCTAAATAAGCACCTTTGTGAAGTAATAATCAACTGTCCGAAACGTCGATACATCCAATTTTTGCCCAAAATAACGAGCTGTTTTTTACATGGACTTAAAACGAGAAAATTTTTGCATAAAGTGTAAGAGACAATAAGGAATGATCTTTGTGAATGGATATTCAGCGAAATTCAAATAAGCATCTGTTATTCAAATTTCAGTATTTATCGTTTATTTAATTTCGTCAGTCTTTCCTGTTGGAAATGCATTAGATGAATTAAATTTGAATTAATAAGGTGTTACAACTGCCTACCGTTTATTTCTAAACATAGTGCTTTAGTTCAACATTCTCTCTCACATTCTGTAATATTTCAGGTGTTATTTCATTACATTCTTACAATATTCCCTGCCGAAGTAGGTACTGTCTTAACTCTCTTCAAATGGTCCCACCAAAAATATTTAGATGTGTTAACTCAGGAGATCTTGGAGACCATTTAATAAGAATTCACCTTCCAATTCAATTTTCGAAAATTTCGATGATACAGAAAGTGACTCACGTGGACTGGATAGTGTGGCGAAGCATCATCTTAATGGAAAAATATGCTTTCTCTCCAATATCATTTTCTCGAATTTCTACAATGATTGGGTGGATAGGATCTTGGAGTAGATTGAGATCTGTCAAATTATCACTAAGGAAAAAAGAGACTATTTCCTGAAATTCCAGCACAGACGTGAAATTTTCTGGGTACTTTGTACAGTTCTAATAGAATTCTAGATGTTGAAACTCTAGTAGATACAGTTATATAGACCAGAATGTGGCTTAATCTCCATCAACATCAATTCGTCTTCGCGCTCAAGCACTTCTTGTGCTTCGTAGGAATATTACATAAAGACCGAATCTAAGACTTTGGCATAAAATGAAAAATAAATGTTTTCCGAAACATGTATTAATTCTATATCAATGAATTTATTTTTCCATATACATATATGGTAAAAAATTTTTGGAATTCTGATATTATTTTTAATTTCAAATCAGAATTTTTAACTCAATTTATAATTTATATGAGTTTGTAAGTAAGTTCTTTTAAAGATTATGAAAATTATTTCAAATTTACGTACAGATTATTTAGAAGAAAAATATAGTTGCTTCTGTGACAACAGATATGTGTTGATGAACAAATAAAATTGATTTAAAAGTTATTATCAGGTAGAAAAATGTGCTCATGGCTGACGGTGTTTGGGATTTTGTTAAGAATATTTTTGAATGAGTGAGTTTTTAATCTTGTTATCATGTTCATATTTTAATTTTTAATCTGTCTGAAGATTGAAAATAGTCATAATATTTTGAGTTCAGTATTTTATCACTTCTGTAGTATTTTTCCGATTTTCACTACATAAGTTTAAATTTTATATCAATCTCATATATATTGATTTTTAATATATTCAGAATTCCGATATTGAATTTCAATTTTATTAAGAATAAAATTATGAAATATTCGAAACTTCGGTTGTAGGTTCCCAACAATTGATGGAAATTTTTATCGTTTAAAGTTGACTATATCAATATTTTCTTGGAAAATCTTTACAGGGAGAAAAAATGAACAGATTCCGAAATTTTAACATGTTTGCGTTCTATGCACGAGAGAATCATAGTATAATGACGCACACAATGGTGACAGTAATGATTCGAAAGAACATGTGACCGAAATTAACTTTGAACGATCGCCGTATCCTCCCAATTACAACAATCCCAACAAATTGCCGTTTGTTGGTAATCCATGGGCGTTTTTCCGTCGAAAAACATAATAGGTGAACCACGTCTCGTTACTCAGGCCGAACCTCCTGAAATAAAGTAACCCATTCGAGAAAATAACAAGGCATGCGACATTAAACACATTGTCGGAATTCTCGCGCCACAATATAACCATAGGTTCTTTTTATGCCAATTATTTTAAAAAGAGGCTCAGTCGAGACACTCGTTATACCAGTGTATTCCGCGGTGGGACCATGGGATTCGTTTATTTATAGGATGGGCGCACGGCATAAGGGCGAGAATCCAGCGTCTCGAGAACATTTTTATGATCACGTCGGTCTAAGATATAGCGCTATCAGCTTACCAACTTTTATTCGTCGAAAAACAGGACGGATCGTATTTCACGGGCGAGTTATATACAAGTGTCATTCAATTTGAAATTGTTGCTTATTTGTTGAAAACGGGGGCTTTGTCGCGGGCCCTTCGGATCATACGGGACAAAAGATTCTATTGTGCTCAAGACGTCCTTCCGCTTACAAAAGATTCCAGCAATTATCATACATAAGAGCACCGAAAGTCATGGCCTATTTTGTGGATATACATACAAATGTGAACTATTACATTTCGACATAAAAAAGAAAACACTTTCATCAAATTTCATCTCAACTTGATTTTTCAAGAGCAATTAATTTCCTAAATCTAACAATTAATAGAAATAATAATAACCTTTCATAGAACAATATTTTAAATATCATACAGATATATTCTGTTAACTTCTACAAATTTTAATTAAAAAAAAATGTTTATTCAAAAACTTTTGAGAATTAATTCAATTAAATGTCTTAGAAAACACTTTCAATTTAGTAGACATATAGAATTAACACTCTACACACTACCAACTGGAATAAAAGAATTCCAATAAATTATTAATTACAAATACTAAATAAACACTTGAAGGATACAAAATTTTGTTTTCGTATCTATTATAAAAATCACATCCCTTTTCAACCATGCAAATCATAACCTCTAGAACTTCTTTTAAAATTACTCACTCCCAATAAGTTCCTTCAAAAAAATTCCTAAAACATGCATCACATCTTCAAAAAATAATTTAGAATTCCAACAACGAAAACTCCTCAGTCCCACTTCATATTTAAAAAATAAAAATAATCAACAAAAAATATCTTACTAGACCAGCCAAATGTCTTTCTCTACAAACACCAGAATATAATGAACTTTTAAAAATCCTATGTTCGTCACAAATACACAAAGCTTGCAAGGTATTTTATTTTGTTGTATATGTAATAATTTTATTTTGGTTTATCACTCATACATAGTATCATTGGGATTTAACTGAGTCCATAAAATACCTTGCAAAAGCTTTGTGTAATTTCTGTGAAGAACATAGAATACAACACAGGATTTTTAAAAGATCACTATGTTCTGATGTTTGTAGAGAAAGACATTTGGCTATTTGGAATTCTAAATTACTTTGTAAAGATGTGTTGCATGTTTTATGAATTTTTTTTGAAGGAACTTATTTGAAGTAAGTTATTTTTGAAGAAGTTCTTGAGGTTATGTTTTGCATTTTTGGGAAGGGATTTGGTTTCACAATACGAAACAAATTTTTGTATCCTTCAAGTGTTTATTTAGTATTTTCAATTATTAATTTATATTTCTTGGAATTCTTTTATTCCTTTTGGTATTGAGTAATGTGTATTAATTCTATATGTCTACGAAATTGAAACTGTTTTATCTTATACACTCATTCAATTTAATTCTGAGAATTTTTCTTCAAATTAAAATTTTTAGAATTTAACAGAATGAATCTGTATGATATTTAAAATATTGTAATAATCCTTCTTTCAAGTAAAAACCTCTTTTTTATTATTATTATTATTTATCACAAAACATCTTCATTCATGTTTCAGTAGTCCATTTCTCCTAAAAATTTAAAATTTGTGAATAATTTCTTGAAGAAGCTACATATAAAAACACAGAATTCTGTGTTCTTGCATCCGAAAGTCAAGAACGTGTGAAAAAAGAATATATTCAACAAAAATTCTGGTAATTTATCTTGACGAAATTATATGACACTTCGTGTCATTTCACCTTGTTAAAATTAGTCAGAGATAAGTTAGGCACACTGTATAAACAATAGTATTCGCAGTTAAGACTCTAGCAAGTTAGACGTGCACGCAAATAAGACTATCGCAGCAAGTTGATGGTACCATGCATGTAGTTTGAGTTTATTTAAATTTTTTTCAAATGAATCTTTAGTTTTTTGGGTTTTAATTTGAAGAACAGAGTGCTTAGATAGTCTACGGCTTGTGTAAAGAGTGCAATTAGCAAAGACCTCGGTGATTGCACACACAGGAAAACGACCTCGACCGTTTGGACAAATTCACCCTTAGCGATCTAATAGAAGAATGATTGCAGTAAATCTCTGATGTAGAAATATAATACCGTTAATTATTGAGTCAATTTAGTAGTGAAATTATTTATTTTTCGGAACCATTTAAAAAAAAAAGATTCTTTGATTCATCATATAATTTACTACGGGTTCCCCAAAAATGAGACAAGTTGTCATCTCATGAAACTCATGTTGTCATCTTGGTGCAAAAAAATATGAAAATAACTAAACAATATAATATTGCCTCACGAAATACTGTTAAATGCCATAATCATTCTACAGGAAACTTTTTTTGCGATGATATCAGGACTACTTGATACGATGATGGATTTCGTCGAAAGATCTTTTTATCTGTAATGAGTAATTGCCGTTGGTTTTTATAATTTAGTCTATTTATCTAGATATCGATTTTATCTCGAGCTAATTTGAAAGCAATGAATAATATTTGTTCAACACGGTACAGCGATCCAACGTACGAATTTATCTGACTATATGCTCATCCAGCAAACGGTACAATCTTGGACGAAGTTCAAAGATTGAAGATAAGCAGAATCGTTTTAACTATGAAATCATAGTAACTGGTGGAAGATGCGCTCTGTATAAAAATAATCTGGGAGATAAGGGATCTCGGCTTATTTATACATTGCCATTATCCAAATTCCCCTACGCAAGATCCAACTAGAGATGCTAAAATATGAGTAGAATTTCGATAGAGGAACTAAATTCGTGGATACTCCAAGATCAAAAGAAAATATTGATCGACGTCTATCAAGGTCTTAGATGTTTACAGAAGATAACGTGACCGTGATAAAGATTCGATGATATCTTGGAAGATTTCGAATAAGAAAATCTCGTTTTCACTTGTGTGAGTAAATTTGTATATGCTCGAAAGTTGAGAGCAAATTTAAGTCCTCTAAAGGATTAAATTTAAATTTTTGGGGTTTTAGCCAATGCAAGATATTTTGATCAATCAAACGTGAGATGTTGAAGTTGAAAAGAAAATGAAAGTAAAGTCAGGAGCTTTTGCGCGCTAGTTTATATCATCCATAATCCTCACAAAATAATTTCTTTTGTTGGTGTTCTAATAATTCACGTTATTTTGTATGAGCTTTCTTGTCATTATTTCACATACAAATACTAAATTTAAACTCGATCATAGGAATCCTTGCTACAGTTTCATAAGCACAAAATTTTTGTCTTTGTTTTGCATCTTCTAATCATACGATCATCATGAAACACTCAGATAATATTTCTTATATATCATTCCACCTTCTGGCAAGAATTTCGATAGTTATATGTTAACATCTCTTCCGCTTTTGGTCCGTATTAACGTGATTTTTTCAAATCGAGCTTTCGATAAAATCCATTTGCTATAAGCCTGTGTAACATTCTCAATTATTCTGACCTTTAGGATAGTAAAAAATAATAATTATCTATTACGAAAGTACCTTCAAATAAAAAGATTTATTGAATTGAAGAAAATTTGAATATAGGAAACCAAAATTGACTTTCACTCATGAATATACATTGTTTCTTCTAATTAATATTCAATCTGTTCAGAATAAAGCAACAAAATTTTTATACTATTTCAGATGAAGTACTAACTTCATGCTTGAATCAAAAATAAAAAATGAAAATTATTGCACGCATTCAAAATTGAAATTCCTGTTGAAAGATAAGAACGATCACAATGAGATGTAAATTCTAGAGACCTAAAATCGACGAAAGTGCCAAGCACGAGGCTGATAATTTTTATCTTCCTGATAAGTCAATATTGCGAGACGCTAAACCTTGATAGAACACAGTTTTATGAGTTTTTTATTTTTCATAAAAAATGTTTCGACCGTGCCATATTTCACAACCTGAAGAAGTTCTCTTCGGGAAGTAGAAATTACATTCATCATCGAGGGATTCAGAGCATAACACTTTCTGCTTTGAAAAAGTGATAAAATCAAGGTTAATTCGTTGGAACCAGCAAAATAAATCTTCTTGCTTTGTCAATATGAGTTAATTTCCACAGGTTAAAGCTACGTTCAGACCAAAGTTGGGTTTTTATTCAAATCTGGGACAGTCATCTGATGTTGGTTTTGTTACCGCAATAAACTTAGTTTTCTGTTTTGAACAAGAGAAAAACTACGGTGCTAGAATACCAACGAAACGCAAAAAAGGAATAATAAAGCTGTTATATTAAAATAGATGAAAATCAAATGTTATCACCAACTTTTTATTTATTTTTGTTCTCTAATTTGAAGTTGTTGACAATAAACGTTGAAGTAAATATCTATAAACAAAATTTCACGTTATCCAGTATTTAATTGTGACTGAGGTTAATCGAATTCAATGTAGCCAACAAAACAAGGGTGCCTAGACAGAAAAAGTCCACCTAGGCAGTGAAAATGCATATTTTGAACTTGACAAGTATCATTGAAAAGCCGCTTTTAGTGACAGTGGAAGAAAAAAAATATATTGAATGCACTTTTAGGATTCTCTTTTATATTTTCTATCGAGTGGAAACGAGTGTAATTTGAGTTCTGGAAAGAAAAAAGGCCCTTAAAGCCATATAAAGGAAATATGGTGGCTATTATACAAGATTTGTTGACTTTTTGGACACAAATTCGTTTCATATGTTTCATAACGCTCAGATAACATATTTTATTCTGTCTCACTTTCTGATAAGATAATCGCAAAAAGCTGTCGACGTGACCTTCACTTTTGCTGGACATTGACAAGTTTTTTTTTTGTTTCTGCTGCATTTTGACACCTGTTTACTTATTTGCAGGCCTGCTAACTTAGCGACTTTTTGAAGTCGGTTTTTTAGTGCTCAGTTCCTTTATAGTACCCAATTTCCTGACAGAATGTATATAATTTAATTTTGAAGATAACCCTTTCTATTGTAGAATCGCCCTCTTCATTAAATATTTTTTATCTAATTCAAATAAATATCAAGGTTGAGCTCAACCAGATATATTTCATATCAATATTCAGACCGTATCGCTACATTTTTTAGTGTAGGCTTTATTTCCATAAGCCGTCGATAGCCCTTGCAATTTCGTGAGAAGTACCACTATGTTCTAGTTAACATCTCAATTAACCGGGAGTTTTGTCTCGCGATCCTCATAAATATTAGCATATTACCGTGTTAAAATAAAATGGATAAATAATCGATCTGCTAATGGTACCACATTCGGCGTAAGGCCACGTATGCGCTGGACGGCATGTTGGAAAATTACTGTGATCGATCCTTTATACCCACTCATTATACCGCAGCTTATATCGAAAATCTTTCCCTATAAAAGCGATAATATCTGTTATTATTTTTTAATCACGAATTCCAATTTGTTCCTGCATATTCACGGGTTTGTTTGCCGCGAAATCATCCACCAACCGACTGCAATCAATATTGCAACGTGTTGTTGGTCCTTCGCGATGGATTTCATATAAAAACGCGGAAGAATTGGATGGTTCTATGCTTTTTGTATCGTGGATCTCATGCCTTGAGTCCCAGTTTGTGTCTTGGCATCGGGTTACCTTTTTTATCGTAGAAAAAACTATTGATTTCAATTATACTTGGTGAGATATTCAAACGAAAGATTTTTCGTGTACTTTTGTTACCAATTTTATTTCTTTTTTTAACTATTTGCCTTTGAATCCCGTAAAAAAAATTTCACAAAAATAAATTAATATTATACATACTACTTTAAAACATAATGATTCTCTCTATCTTTAGAAGCTTTAACTAGATACAAACGTCTCTAGTTTTATAATTTTGAGTCGAAAATAAAAATAGTATGTGTTTTTCATTGTTTCAACCTAAGGTTATTCTTACACTTGAGCTGCATCACACCAAGCATAAAAGAAATAGTTATTCAGGGTTATACATTCACAGAAAAGAGAAGAGACACAATGATTTCAAGAAATTGAACACAGAGCTGAAAAAAAATTAAATGTAAACCATTAAAAAATTAAAAACTCATTTATGAATATAAAATACCCTCAAACGGATATATTAGACCTATTATTGAACACAACAAGTTTCTAATTCAATTTTGAACTTAAATATGAAAATTAATCTAGTGAATGGGCGAAGTCGACTAAAATACGGCAATATAAATTTCATTTTCTTATATTGTTGTCAATATGTGGCCAATCAAGTATTTAAGTAAAATAGAAAGGCCTTTTACTTGATAGAAGAAATATAACAAAATTGAATATTAAAACAAATTGAAATATGTTTATCTTCTACAATTTTAATTTAAAAGAAAAAAAATTTATTCAAAAAACTTTTAGAATTAAATTTTTGTCTACAACAAGCACCGCTTACATTTAATAGACGTATATAATCAAAACTCAATATATAATGTCAAATGGAATGAATAACCCAACAGATATACGAAAGTGATTAAAATTAATAAATAAATATTTAAAGGAGACAAAATTTTGTTTCTGGTCTTACCTTTAAGAACACCAATTGCCTTTTAAAAACATGAACACACTTAAAGGACTTCTGAAAGAATATAATTTATTTGAAATATTTAATAGGTCTCAAAGATCTGTATTTCGAAGCTTTAGTCTTTTAACACGTGGAGAGATATAGGTTAGTTTTTTGATTTTGATATTTGGAATATTAAATGAGGACTGAAGGCTGGATTGTCTAGAATTATATTTGTTTTTTGAAGATATAGTACACATTTTTTAGAGATTTTTGAAATAACTTATTCGAATATTTAAATATATTAAATATTTCAAATGAATTATATTCTTTGAGAAGTCCTTTCAGTGTGTTCATGTTTTTAAAAGGCAATTGGTGTTCTTAAAGGTAAGACCAGAAACAAAATTTTGTCTCCTTTAAATATTTATTTATTAATTTTAATCACTTTCGTATATCTGTTGGGTTATTCATTCCATTTGACATTATATATTGAGTTTTGATTATATACGTCTATTAAATGTAAGCGGTGCTTGTTGTAGACAAAAATTTAATTCTAAAAGTTTTTTGAATAAAATTTTTTTTTTTTTTTAATTAAAATTGTAGAAGATAAATATATTTCAATTTGTTTTAATATTCAATCAAGTATTTAAGTTATGAAACTTTATTGATGAAATTCATGTAGTATCTATCTACAAGCGATCTGAAGCTTTTAATGCTGGATCAATACTTTTAAACATTCCTTTGACAATGTTTCATGAAATTTCATTTCTGTGGATACTTTTTTCATGTATTGTTATCCCAAAATATTTTTTCGAAAATTAAGACGCTTATTTTTGTTTCTATCCTTTTGTTTTTTTTTTTCAGGGTTGAGTGGAGTAGCTTTAAGCTAGACTTCGCCCTATGTTTATATATTGTAAATGTATGAATAAAGGCACTATTATTATTATTATTATTAAGATGTATCTTACTAGAATTTACTATTTAATGTAAAATGTATCAGATCCTCAAGGACGTGATACATGTTTTGAGAGTAACTTATTTAAATTATTAAATATTTCAAATAAATTATATTTTTGAGTAGTCTTAAAATTATGTTATATATTCTTGAAACGGTATTAGTTTTCATAAATATAAGATCAGAAACAAAATTTTGTCTCCTTCAAATATTAATTTATTAATTTTAATTGACAATTTAGATTTGTTGGGTTTTTTATTGCATTTGATATTATATAATGAGTTTTGATTTTATATGTCTATTAAATATATGCTAATTTAATTCTAAAAGATTTTGAATAAAATTTTTTTGAATTGAAATTATTGGAGGCTAACAGTTGAAATCTGTTTTGATATTCAAATTTTGTAATTTCTGAAACGTGTATCTTTCCATGATTGAATGGCATAACCTACTGAACACCAATGACATGGGAAATTTTAAAAACACTATGCAGTGATGCCAATATAACCACTTTAAATTGTTTCATTACCATCGGAAAACCCGTTACTTCACATGGGTCTTCAAGTATTGATATATTTGGATATTTTGGCATGTGTATTGAAAAGTTTTGAAAGTTTTCTGGTATTAGCAAGAACGAAATCTCTTGGGAATTCATATATTTTCTCAGAGGAGAAACAAACATTATTCCTGTATCCTAATCAATTTTCAAACACTTCGTTGTAGTACGATTGTCGCTTAGATTCTACCTCTAACTTCAACAACTTGATAAACAATTAATGAAGGTCGCTATGGCATAACATTTGCGCCATTTCGAATTCAGACCGCCCGACGCTATCTAGATTTCGCCATATCGCGAAAAACATTATTCATGCCAAAACTACGTTTTCCATAAGCGATTTCTCCGTCGATGGAAAGCGGCCGTATACAGAATTTTTGAGAGCACAAAAGATCTGACGGGGAATGCTTATTGCTAGATTAAGAATTCCGCTATCGTATTCTAAGCACTCATTGTCACCTCTGCCACGTATCTAATTTGCCTCGACTAATTCTTAATTAGCAAAATTCGTCTTTGAAATACACCGATGAACTGAAATGTCCGTTTGGTCGATGTGTATCTCGATGAACACGTGATTTCGAATATTAATTCTTTGGGAAGAAGTTGTTGATGAATTGTAATCATTTTGGCTGGGATGTAGCTAGAATAAAGTGGACATTTGGGAATCTGGAACGGGCTAGTTCGTAAGATTGAAACAGCGCCATCTATTGTCGGAAAGATAATAGCGACAACTTGAATTAAAATTGATCAAGATATATAAATTTTACAAACATAAGCACAAATTTTTCTTTCTTAAATTAGTTCCACTTTTATAAGCCCTCTTCAACCTACTTAAATTATCGAATTATAAACTTCCGGATTGAAGAAATTACATATATATGTAACTGCTCTTTCTGTTTTTATTTACCTTGAAAAAAATATTACTTCACGAATTGGAAAATATTGTTAGTTTTTCATTCAAAGACAATAAGCTATTCATAGGAATCTATGAAAATATCCTGAGAAATATTAAAACAATTCTCCTAAAAATGGTGAACAGCGGAGACGTGAACTAGAAAGCTTTTACACGCTTGTTCAACAATCCATTTCCCCTGAAAATTTAAAATCTGTGGATTACTTATTTGAAAAATAAAAATTCAAATGAGAATAACTTAAACAAAATTGAGCTGATTCTGCTCATTTTTGAAAATAACCGATATATCGGGTGTATTTTTTAGAGTGAGAGAACTTTCGATAGGAATAACTGTGATTTCGGACAACATTTTCTATACTCGATGCAACAACAACAAGACAAAGAACTGTACGTATAGAAGAAAACATCGCTGTTGTGAGTCATAGCGTTAATGATGATCCATATTTGTCTATTCGTCGACGTTCACAACAAGTTGGACTCTGTGCATCCATCACATGGAAAATTTTGCGTAAAGATCTTGGTCTACACCCATACAAGATCCAACTGGTTCAAGAACTAAAGCCACTTGACCATAATAAGCGTCGTTTGTTTGCTGATTGGGCTCTAGAACAGTTTGAAGTTGATCCACTTTTTTATCGTAAAATTATGTTCAGTGATGAAGCTCATTTCTGGTTGAACGGCTATGTAAACAAGCAAAATTGCCGTATATGTAGTGAAAACAATCCTCAAGAAGTTTCAACCTGAAAAATTGCGTGCTTTACACGCTGGAGGCATCATCGGTCCATATTTCTTTAAAAACGATGCTGGAGCCAATGTTACATTGAATGGTGCTCGTTAGAGATCGATGATCAATGATTTTTTGTTTCAAAATTTGAATGGTACCGACCCAGAAGTGTTTTGGTTCCAACAAGATGGTGCTACACCTCATGCTTCTACCCTAACAATTGATTTATTGAAAGAAAGATTTGGGGATAACATTATTTCGAGAAATGTTCCAATTAATTGGCTTCCAAGATCATGCGACATAACTCCACTGGATTATTTTCTTTGGGGTTATGTCAAGTCATTAGTTTATGCTGATAAACCAGAAACAATAGACACTTTGGAAGCTAACATAACTCGTGTTATTGATGAAATAAATCCTGAATTACTCGAAAAAGTGGTCCAAAATTGGTCTGGTCGAATGCTGTTCCTCAGAGCTAGTCGTGGTGGACATATGCCGGAAATTATTTTCAAAATATGAATGTTATGAAATTATCTTTCAAATAAAAAAAAATTTGGCTTCAATCTTAATTTAGATGTGTTTTATTTCAATTTAAAGTTCTAACACTCTAAAAAAAACACCCGATAATTTGACTTGAAACCTACTCTGAAAATCTCATGTTTCAAGGTATCCACGTTCAGAAATTAGCCTTTCCCTTTGAAATTAAGAATAAATGTCTGCGTCGCCATTATACAGCTAAAAACGAAATTCAGTTCTAATCGGATCAGTAGTTTCGAAAATATTGGCAATATAAGAAGAAGTTAAAATATATCTTTAACTGCGGAATCATTAGACCGAATTTGTGCATAAAAGAACTCATTCAAGCTATTCACTTCCCAAACCTACTCTGAAAATTGCAAGCCTCTAGCTCGTTCTGCTCGAAAGTGACTGTTTACGGTCGACCGGACAGAATTACTTTTGAATTCCAATTTTTTTTGGTGAGTCCAACCTAAACGTTTGAGGCAATTTTCAGCGCAAAATTCTGAAACAACAGATATTTGAGCAAAATACTAGCAGGCTATCGCCTATGACAAACGCGCAAAAGGGTGAATCTCTTAAGTCACCCCAGATTATGTATTATATTCCAAATAAAGATGAGATAATATGTACCTACATTATCATTTTCAGTTATTAGTTCAGGGGCGTACTAGTTTAAACGTGTTTAACTGTCATTTACTTTCATATACTTTCAAACGACTATGATTTATTATTTTCTGATGAAATTTCCTCAGTCCCCTATACATTCTACAAAATAATTCCTTCATATTTCTTTTGTTAGTACTTTTTGTCACGATAATAAATTTTGGTTTGAGTATTTCAAATTTGATAAATATTCTTCATTTCACGTCAAAACATCGACCGTTACTAAGGTAAATCTTAATAGATATACACAAAATTTCAATAAAAAGGCGGAATTTTTATATAATTTTACGTAAGCAACCAAATTATCCAGAGACAATGAGAAATGTATTAGAGCATTTTCATTAAGTCAAAAAATGCAGAACGAACTGATTCAAAATTTCGCAGAATTAATAATTGAAAATGCCAAAGTTCTCAAAATATTCATGACGTTTTAGATCATTCCTATCAAAACAATAGTTGCCAACAATATTTATAGACTCCTAAAGATGTATAAACTCAACGAATATATAGGCAGCGTACAGATACGGAGAAACAGAAATAATGACAATTTCATTAGGTATTGTTAACGAAATTAAACAATTTTGTGGTTATTACTTCACTGGATAGTTTTATATTTTTCTTGTCCATTTAGCATTTATTTATTTCAAAAAATTATGCAGAAAATATCTCATTTATCAAATTCTTGAAGTAGTGATGAACTTGGGCTAACAAAAATCTCATGAGACATAAAGTTTTATATTCTTCCACGTTTATACCAATTCTTAGTCATCCTCAAGACAATATAAATTAGATTTCTTCAAATAATAATGAACCATTCAAGCAACATTTTCAGTGATATAATAGTTGACAATTTGTATTTATTTAACAAGTTTATTGAAAGTAAGTAAGGCATAAAAAAAACACAAAATTAATTTTGGGATAGGACCAGTACTTAAAGTGTTAATATCGCTAGATCTTCAAGAAAAATAATTTATTTTGAGGGTGAACGCCTGAGTGCGGTTCTGCGCAGGTTCCCGGAATATCTTGCGCCTAAACTCGCATCGAATTTAAATCAAACCCGAGGAACGGATGACCCGCACGGTTGCTCGCTGTCAAATTTTGAACCTCAGCGGCTGTCTTTTTTTATTGGCGTGTGAAAGTCGGGAAAAATTCGATATGACATTCCACGAATGTCCGAACTCAAGGACGCGACAGGTAGCATCATCGTGATAATTCATTATTTGTAACATGACATGAAACGAACTATCTTCTACCTAGAAACCTGGCCTAGACCAGTTCGAGAAATTCAAATGAGTATCTCCAGATGTAACAAACATTGTTCACATAAATTATAGAATGATATTTGGGGCTATTCTAGAGAACGCTGCAAGATTCTAATTCCATGTTGTTTAATGCATAATTTGCCATTTTATACTATGGTAAAATATTTTGGACTTAGTAGAACACACATCATATGTTAATTGGATTTCATCAAATTCTTTCAAGTCGGGGTAGTTTATCACAGACAACAAGTAATCAAATTCTTACGTTGGCTCTTTGGTGAACAAGTAATAGAGAAACAACAGTATGCAATTATTTTGAGGTTGCTGAAAGATTGTTAAGACAAGAGGACATAACGTTTTCGAATTACGTATTTGAAGCTTGTTGTGCGAAGCCGGTCTGTTAAGTTTTCAGAAAAACCGATAGATCTTTACGATCTATATCCAAGTATAAACGAGTGTGGAGACAAGAAAAACTAAGAAACAAACTTTACTTTTTTTCTTGGTTTCGGAACATCCAAAGCCCTTCGGCTTTGGATGTTCCAGAGGATTCACTTTGCATCTAGGTCTCCGATTGAGACTTATGGTTTTTAAAAACAATTTCGCAGAAAGTGAACCATCGCAAATCAGTGCTTTGTAGAGTACAATATATTGACGAATACAAAGTTTTGTTATCATCAGCATTAAGTTCTACCTTTTACTGTTGAACATCGACATAACCATCTACTCTGGTTTAGAAAGAGGACTCAATGGAAACGATGTAATCATGTAATCTTTAGAGACTAGTTTGAAGATGGAGACTAATGAAAGGACGTGCTGCACAATTTTATAAAGAGCATCTTGGTCACCACATATTATGATAGAGGGTTCCATTGCATATGGAAAAAGATCACCAATAGTTTCCTTCAGAGGTAACATGACATCTCAGAGCTACATTCAAGATGTAATCGAACCACATGTGATTCCATTCTTTTACACTATCCAAACTACATTTCAGCAAGATAATGTCAGGCCCGGGAAATGATAGTCTTCATGGATCGACGTCACATCAGCCGTATACCTTAGTGTTCAAGATTAACTAATCTATTTTAGATGGAACATATCTGGGACATGATTTGTCGAAGTCTCATGATTTTTCAAGAAACTCCAAAGACTTTAGCAGCCCTTTCTCATGAATTTAAGTCAAGACGTATCAAAAGCATGTAGCAGAGACACTATCGAACCAGTTTTTCCTACTGAAGTCCAAATTCTAACCATTTTCTAGGAGACACTGAACAATAAGTGTACCAGAAATTATAGAAATCCGATGAGCGTATAAGGATGTTGACTATTTAAATCAGTCAGTACATTTTTTACAACTTGCTTCGATGTGGCTTGAACTTACGAGTAGGCTCAATTCCAAGAAACAACGCACAAACGAAAATACGTGACGCAAGGGACACAAAGATAAAAAGTCTGGTAAACTCAGATCTTCCCAGAAAATCCCCATTATCGGATTTAATCGACTTTGTCACAGACAAAGGGGTTGGTTCGGAAACAAGTACACGAACAGGAAATATCTGAACGCGTATTGTTTCCGGTACCGACTATCAACCCAAACAATCGAATCAATAAGTCCACCGGCTGAATATGAATTTGAGAGTCCACCATTCTTCGTATCCGTCCGAGCGGAGATTCCCAGAAATCTGGTCGAATATCCTAAGTATGCGTGCCGGGAACAAGGTGCTCAAACTTCGGAGACGTCGGTCTAATGACGCAATGTGAAGGTAACAATCCAAATGCTATTTTAACTATTTCTGTAAATGATCGTGAAACTCGACTCTAGGAGAACGGCATAGATTTAGGCGGTCCGGCTTATAAGTCACGAACAAAGTCGTAATTCATTCCGGTTCTTTAAAAATGAATTAAAAATGCATAAATAGTTTTTGTTGCTTCTTAGGAGCGTTCTGTGTTTCAGGAAGTTCAAGTCGAGCTAAATTGGAATTGAATGAAGATTTTAGTAGTTACGTGGACAATAAATCACAGTCGTCGAAAAGAAAGATTAATTTCGGACTGTGTTAAGAAAGCGAAAACTAAAAGAAACTGAGAGGAAAGAAAAAATGCTTCGAAATTTACACAAAGATATATTATTCTCCTATAATAGTCCGGTCTATTTAAGCCTAAAATCAGGAGGAAGGTTACATAAATTCCCATAAAGCTGAATATTGGCATAGTTGTTCAAAACATCATTATAAAGAAAATCTCAAAAGTTCTCATCGTTCCGAGGTGTGCTAAAAATTTGGCACGGGGTCAAAGGTCAAAAAAATGAGTTTTTTGCGATTTTTAGCGAAACGGTGAGTTTTTTCGCAAAATTACCCCAGTACAAAATTGTAGATCACGAAATTCTCTACAAAAAATATATTAATAATTTTTTTCCTAAAAGCCACCATTTTGGAGATATAACGTTCCGAAAAGTTGGATCAGTCGTAATCCCTCTATTTTGCACACGTACGCCACATATGAAAGTATTGGGGCAGTTTACGTGTGAAATAGAACAAGAAGAAAAAGAAGAACAAGAGGATGAACAGGAAGAAGAAGGAGAAGAAGATCAAGAAGAAGAAGAAACAGAAATCTTGGACAGTTATGAATCAGACGACTAACTTTTTATTTTAAGTATTTTATTTAATTACACCGCCGTTGTTTTTGCCCACTATAATATATAATATTATTTTGCAATAGTTTTAAAACATATAAAATCTCAGCAGACCCGTGGAATAGGCCTACTGGGGAAACCACGTTAAAAAAAACGCGCTTTGTACACTACCTCATAGGTGGCGTGGAAACGTGTGCAAAATAGAGGGATTACGACTGATCCAACTTTTCGGAACGTTATATCTCCAAAATGGTGGCTTTTAGGAAAAAAATTATTGATATATTTTTTGTAGAGAATTTTGTGATCTACAATTTTGTACTGGGGTAATTTTGCGAAAAAACTCACCGTTTCGCTAAAAATCGCAAAAAACTCATTTTTTTGACCTTTGACCACGTGCCAAATTTTTAGCACACCTCCGAACGATGAAGACTTTTGAGATTTTCTTTATAATGATGTTTTGAACAACTATGCCAATATTCAGCTTTATGGGAATTTATGTAAACTTGAATGTGTAAATAGACCGGACTATAAGTTGACACCAATAAATTTTTAGAACTTTGTTTTCAGTTAATCCCGAATTTTGAACTCTGAGAGTTAACCGATTAAGTTGAGTATTATATTTCAACCAAGCTTCATGGAAATTCGGCAATGAGTTTTTCAATATTGTATTTTGAACTCCTAACTCTGGCTGAAAAGCTTGGAGAATTATTTTTGGATAGCGTCTAATTTTAGTACAAAATTGTACGAATTTTTATCACATAGATTCATGAAATCATGAGAATCAATCGGCAACGTACAAAATTTTTTTAAACGATATTTTAAATCATGCATCATTAAATGTAAAATAGTCAAAAATAGTTGAATATGATTGTTTAATCGAATAGGTTTATTATTTTCTGAAATAATAAATTATTTGTACATAAAGTATGTGGTGGAAACATCTTATTTGTTAATTTAATTTGAGACTAAAGAATAGAAAATATTGAAGTGCCATACATTATTAATTCGAACTGAGTTTATTTTGACAAATTGCATTTTTTCGCACGTTTTTTCATGTGGAATAAGTTTGTAGTGGAATCTAGTGTTTTCCAATCCTATTGAGAAATAATATTTCAATTCCAAATAGGTTCCGAACATTTTCGAATATCATTTCAATTTTATTGCCTGTCTGAATGAATCCATGTTTAGAAAACAATTCAAAAATTTCATGTGCAAACCACAGTTCTTTAGCACATTTTTTAATATTAAAAGGATTAGTCTTCTGACTCAAGATCTACACTTACACAATTTTCTATACATATAATTTCGAATTTCATAAAAATATAGAAAATGGTGCTAGAGATATTCTTTAATTCCACTTCTTAGAGTAAAGGGAATGAAATCATAAATATCAAATCTCTATGTGGAACTGAAATATTTTATTGAATTAACGTTTACAAAACTTATTTTGCTGCAAACTGAGCCTTATTTTTCGAGAAGGAATAAATCATTATTTAGGAAATGATAAGAATTAGCCCATTAATTAGTAATATTTTCTTGAAACGTTATGTTACACTAAATAAATTATTTGCATTTTAGGATTTGTAAGTACTTCGGGTTATTAAAGCAAATTGAATTGATGTCATCAGTCAGAATTTCGAACATTACCACTTATGGCAGGTGTATAACACTTCATTATCTTATTTGCTATCAGTAATTAGCACTACTAGAATAACTTTTATCTTTCCATTTGATCCTAAGAGATATCTTGCTAAAAATCTAAGTTTTTAAATTGCCAATTCAATGAATTGTAACTGAAACCCAATATTTAGGAGAGTTCATTATGAGCGCGGATGTTCATACAAATTATATAAACAAATTAAATTAATTTTCAATCCCAATAAAACTAGATCTTGCCAAATAGATACAAAAAATTTTTTGAACTATGGCATTAAAGAGAAAAGAGTAAGATATGAAAAATCTCTTTTTATATTATTTAAGTTCATATACTCGTAGATTATTTGAAACATGTGTAATATGGTTTTTCATGATTACTTGTATTACCTTGACAAGATTATAGAACTAGCTGATATTCATCAAATAGTTATAATTTAATTTTTTCTTATAAATGATTGAAAATTGTATGAAAACACATGAATTGGCACGAATGTATTCAACGAAATTGTGAAGGTTTTTGAAAGGAGGCTCTTGAACTCACTGAAAATGTAAGACCTCGAGAGATAACATTTTCAGATGTCAATATTTAGATAAAGACATTCGATAAATAAAAACAATTTTATCTTTACTCAAATGGCTCATCAATTAAAATTGAGAGGAATATATTGTGATGTTATTACCTCGAATTATCTGAAACATTTCAGTTCCATGAGGGCACATGAAAACAACCAATGTTTAAGGACAGAATTTCAAGGTATTCGGAATAGAGCCTTGGGGATCACCACATTTGCAAAGATTTTAGTAACTTAGCAGTTTAGGAAAAGAATACTAGGGAAGTTCGTGGAGAACTTTGGCGAACAAAATTATTTTCGAAATTTTTTGAGGAAAGACTTACCGTGACTAGCGACGGATCCGTAGGTTGGGTGCATACTTTGGTGGTAATACCTGGCCCTCTGACTCCCGGACGGGTCCAGGAAAAAAGCGCCCATATGCTCGGCCACACTACTGTTAATGTCCACGCTGGAACCACTCTCCAGGTTACCTTGACCAGGACTTCCTGTGGTGCCGGTCCTTGGCGACTCGTACCACCTACCAACGGCCGCGTCGTTTGGCATCGTCATCTCCATGATCATTTGTGATTCAATGTTCTTCGATCACTGCACACGCGAAATGAAAACACGAAAAATCTAGTCAAAAATCACGTTTAGGTCAATTCCTGATCGTAGCGAGCCGATCATGGCATTGTGCGCAACTGATGGCTTCCTGAGCTTTAGCTTCGTCGATAGTCGTTTGTTTATTCTGACTGCTATGCGACGGGCAGCGCCAGCTAGGTTGAATGATGCACGCGATCTGAAACAAAACGTTTTATCAGTGCTTGTGAACTGAGCTTATCTAGATTTATCAAATTTCTGTTCAATTTGAATCCATTTGAAAAGTTTTATCTCGGAGCGACATCGATAATTGAGATGAAGGATGTAACGTCAATATATTGCACCTTATTCCCTTAAATTTACAGTGAATACTTTTTTTATTCCTTGAACCAAATTTGAATTTTTTATAATAGAGATAGTATTTGATTTATCTATTCTTATATATTTTTATACTAGCCCTCAGAAATTTACTGAAAGATACCATTTATTCCTAACAATAAAAATACTAATTCGTCAGAATAAAGGAGAATAACATTCAATGAAGATGTAAATACTACCTATGAACATTATTTATACATAAATGAACTTATGTTCTCAATTTTCACATATCACATGAGAAGTGTCTTCTTCGCGGTCTTTGCAGGGCGCTCTCATTTCGTCGAAACATCTTTATTTCCAAAATTTTTAATAAAAAATGTTCTCTTACAGATGTTTTCTTACGAATAAACAATTTGTAGTCCAGTTTGATTTTCTGTGTTCTCCTGACATCTTTGAATACGATGAGTTGGGGAATAAACAAAATTACTTTTAAAATCAATCTCTATTCGATCTATCACTGAAACAAGCTGCCAGTCAAATCGAAACCTTTTTTGTGTTATCTCAAAAAAATACATCCCATTAAATTTGAATGATAAATTCTATGTGAAATAATAAGGTGAGGTTCGTTCCTATGGAACTACAGAAAAACTAATTTTACAAATCTTGGATATCTCTAGATCAACTACCCAAATGCGACTGAATTTATTATATATAATCCAAATGTTGTTGTTATTCAGTGTTAATATTGTATTTGGAAGATAAAAACTCAAATAAATGAATGAATAGATATCGATATACTTCTCAAGAATACACATATTTTTTTCTAATAGTGTATATTGCAACAGAGAAAAACTATCTCTGAAAGTATGTTCAATCTTATCGAATCTATTATTTATTTTGTAAACTTTTTTTCATATCCGTAATTGAAATTACTTTTCTTGGTAATCGACATCAACAAATAGTCAAAACTCGATTGAAAATCAGGATTTGAATTCGCAACATATATTTCAGCAGATTTTCAAACATTTCTCATTAATTCATGAAAAATGCAATTTTAACTTATATTAGGTATCAAAAAGTAATGAAATTCATTTGATAATGAACACAGGAAGAGCCTAGAGCTCCAGATTCTCACATGCCCGTGTTATTAAACTTTACTGCATCCAAAAAAGTAACTAGTATACTTTATAACCTAATGGAGTTTTTTCGAACATAGCAGAGTCATAGTTGAAAAAAGAACAAAATTTGAATAAACCTTTTTTTAACATTTATAGAAACCAAGGCCTTGTTTAACTTATATAAAATTGAACCGCTATAAATTTCCATTAAACAAATATATCCCATCATATATTACACAAGGATGTACAGTTGACATGTTGTCTACTTTTATATCTTGGAAACAAGTCAATAAATCGAGTTTGAGCAGGTAGGTAGTCCAACGCCACAGAAAGATTCATCAAGTTTATTTCTAATTAATATACTGCAGGATGTGTTTATTGAATAGACTGGTTAACGACATCAAATGTTAAAAAAATAAAAGGTGTGATTTTAGTTATGAAGGATCCTGCAACTCTTGAAACTTATTTTATGAATTTATGTTCTTTTGAAGATTTTTTTGTCATTGAAGCGATTTCAATAATTTTTTAATATACATAGAAATACGATATATTTATATTTACGAAAAATTAATGTAATGCAAATCTTTGAATAAATAGAATTCGCCAGTTTATAGGACGAATAATTCAATAAACTGCATAATAAATTGAATCAAAATCCAGCACTCAATTCATAAATCATTGGGTTTCTCTCTACTTCGACAGCCTTCAATGAAAGTCTTAGTCCAGTCGACAATTTAATTAAACTCAAACATGAACGTTTAAGATAATACGTATCTAATAGCTTTGCAATTAATTTAATATTGTAATTATGAGGCAAATTATGCCGACTTCTGGAAAAGGTTATTTTTTATCTAATTAGTCTCGGGTTTCCATTGTTCTGCAATTTGTTACAGTTGAGACAAGATAGGATATATTGTGGGTACTTAGTTTCAGGAAAATTATGCTGTTGAAAATGCTCAACAGCACCTTTCTGTATCATTATAGGCATGATATGTTTCTTGGGGAATTTTTAATGGAGATAAACAGAGAATTTTACATCAAAGTAATATTTGAGATTAATGCGTATGGATTTCTAGAAGATTTTTTCTCTTATCAAATGTTGTAAAGACGAAAATGTTGAATACTCAAATTCATCATACAGTTTTGTCACATATGAAGAGAATGGAAATATGTTTTTACACTAATTTCGCAATAAACTGAGATGAAAGTTCTAAATTTCATTATGGAGATCAAAAGTCAACTCTGAATGATTGAAATAATGCATTGGTGTGTGGCAACAATATCATTTCCATCGAAAAAAGATCGATAACATATCGATTTCGCATTTATAAGAGGAGATATCAACAGCCGGTTAAGCGCGAAACCTGAACA
This sequence comes from Megalocaria dilatata, assembly GCA_034642435.1. Lineage (NCBI taxonomy): Eukaryota > Metazoa > Arthropoda > Insecta > Coleoptera > Coccinellidae > Megalocaria > Megalocaria dilatata. Next base: position 36,366,358 of record CM067857.1, on the reverse strand, counting down.
TTGTATTTTATTGATAGCGGAAATAAATCCTTGTATGGTTTCAGTATGTAATTAAGCCTCTCTTAGAAAAAAATCATCAATAAACAAGTATCCTCAGTATTTGTTTCAAAATGGAGTTTGTTAGTATTATTGAATTATTTCTCTATTTATTCAAGAATCGAATACTTATTTTTATGAGGCAAATTAACTGTGACTTCAAGAATGATAACTGTACTTTTCCTCATCTTTCCAGATAAGCATCGCATTAAGTGGATAATTAGCAAAGTGCGACATAAAATCTATCCTCACCTTAAAATATAATCAAACAGAAGATCAAATCCAATGGCTTTTAAAATCACAAACACAGTATCACAGTCCAATGGATGTTATCTAAACACTTTCAATGTCAAATTATCGCTGTTATTGACATAATGAACAAAACACAATCAATACGTAACAAACGGACACCGATCTCTACACCACGATACACACGGACATACTAAATGGTAAACTTGCTAGGGTATGCCGTTACTATTAGCAACTCGATTCGGCTGGTTTCGACTATAGACGCCAGCACATAGTGCGCTATTGGCGTTGCTGAAATGGGTGGAGCTTATCGTGAGGGTAGGGATGTGGAGTGAAAAGACGTTTCAATTTAATTCCACACATTATTTTACTATTCCATTCAATTTGCTTATTAGTCCATCTCAAATATTTGTTTTATCGCATTTATATAATTCATGACCGGTCTGTGCAGCATCCAGATCGAGAGTTATGTCTTCGAGAGTGTTTATGCTGTTTTCCTCTTGTGAAACTCGACGGATTGTCTCATTTCCGCCCAGTATCATGAAATTCCAGATCGGGATTATTAGTTGATGCAAGGTCGTTTTCAATCATAGTAATCGTTGTTAGTGCGTTGATTTTTGGCTGTGCATTAAATTCGACCAGAGAGGTGGGAGATTCTCCAATGAGATAAAACATCTAACAAAACACTACTATTTGACAAAATGGCGACCACAAATCAACTCGCCCCGCCTATTTAACGATTGTCTGCCCCTTTTTCATGCTCATGTCTGGTATTGGTTCTCTGTTAACTTCTTTCTTTATTCAAGCAGGAGATTTATACGTATATTGCTTGTAATTTTTCTGCCTTGTAAGTCTTAACTCGGATCTTATCGATGTTTGGTGAGAATATTTGTTCGGAGTCGAAAATTATGTCCATGCTTGGACTGCTTCCAAGTTATGAGTCGAAGGGAGATTTTCATGATGAAAATTGTCTTGTTTGTTATATCCTCTCACTCTCTATCGATTTCTCGACATGGCCTGGGAAATCTACCATTACCTAGACTTCAATATTTATATCCGCGAGTATAAAGATAAAATGGATAGGTTGGAATTGATCAACAACATAACTCTTCATCAGAAAATAATTTGGATGCCAATATGGAAAATTTGACAGATTCATTTGATAACTCCAGTGCGTGAAAATACTTTTGGGAAAATCTTATATAGAGACAAAGAAAAGTGCTTCATCTGTATCTACATTTAGAAAACTTTTGATGAAGTTCACTATTAACTCTCCAAAATATTCCAGTTATCATTAATTTCTGACAAAATCTTTCACTTCTTTCACCTTACAGGACATACTGCCCAGCAAATTACAGGGAATTGATCATTTGAAAGTCCCGTTTGAAGGGTCCATATACCATATATATTAATTGAAATATAATTTCTTAAATATCGTTAAAAATTTTAATTTTATAAAATTTTTAAAAAATGGTATAAAATTAAAATTGTTAGCAAGATATAACAAAATTACTCAGATATTTAAGAAATTGAAATTAAATTAATTTGAAATTGAAATTAATTAACAAAATATGATTAGATAGCCTGTGTACATATTTGATATTAGAGAAATATGAATAAAATTAAATTGGAAATGTGAAATAAAACAATTGAATTTATTGCTAGGTCATTATCAAGTTAAAAGTATTTTCTTCCTTATTTATAATAAATTTTCATAAAATAATCTATCATCCATATTTTTTACAATTATATTCAGAAAGCACAATGATTCCTTGAATACAAATTTGAAAGTTAGTTATATGCATTCAATAGTTATTTTGATTTCTAAACAGAACTTTTCTCAAGAAAGTCTTCCAAACTGGGGAAATTAAAATAAATTAAATTATAAAAAAAAGCATTTTTCACTTGATAGTAGGCTTTTCAATATCTTAAATACCAAACAGAGTCATTCTGTTATACCTCGCCACAAATTCAAATCTTATAAAAAATTTTTAAAATTTTACAAAAATAATTAAAAAATTAAATTAATTATATTTTTCAATTTTATTTTGTTTCTGAAATATCAGAGTATTTCTGTTATACCCTGCTACAAATTTCAATTTTATAAAATTTCGAAAATATTATTTAAGAATAAAATTGATAGGGAGGTAGAACAGAATTACTTTGATATTTAAGAAATTAAAATTAAATTTATTTGAAATTGGAATTAATTAAGAAAATATGATTAGATGCGTAGGTAATTGTACATATTTGGTACATCAGTGAATTATAAATAAAATTAAATTTGAAATGTAAAATAAAAAAATTGAATTTATTGTAAGGTCATTATCAAATTATTATGACCTAGTATAGTCCTAAATATAACATATGTAATACTTACAAACCAATGACTCAAAAACAATTGTTATGAAGAGGAAATCATTTACTCGTTATATATACTGTCTTTCTCGTGTTTTATATAACATCAATTCCAAGAATCTCCCCTTCATATTCGCAAATCTGTCCATCACAGAATCAATATCTAGTTCAATTTTTCTATGGACGTACAATAAGGCCAAACCTACCAATCTTTCTTGACGCATTCTGGATCTGAGCAAAATTTTCAACCTCTTTAATGTTGAAAAACTCTTCTCAGAGCTCGCCACACTTACAGGCATTACAGATATCAAGTATAGTGTAAGTAAACATTCGGATATATTGACTAGTGCATTTTTTATACCACAGCTCTCATTCTGTTTCCATCAAACTAGAAATGATACTATCATTATTTTCTTGGAATTTTGATAACAATAGGGATAAATTATTTTTAAAACTAGAATCATATTTACCTTTTAATTTAACGATTTTGGAGGGAATCTTATCATTTATATCAAAAACTTCGAAAACATTATTATGAAAACAGAATTTGAGATCCACCAGCACATTATCTAACAATGAAAATACTACTCCTAAAATAATCTCAGATTGAATCAACTGGACTGGATATAAGTATAACCAAAAAAAAAATAGTCAATTGAAAAAAGAAATTAAAGAGATATGTGCTAAATAAATATCCAAATTAATTTGAAAATATGTATCAAAAGTCTATTTACTCCTTTCTGTGCGTTTGTTCTTAAGAATATTGTGCTACATTTTTACCTAAATAACTGTAATTTTCTAGTTTTGAGCCTGAAATTCTCTCAAACGACTAGGTTGGACTTGCCGATGAAAATTCCGAGGTCAATTGTAATGATGTCCGTAAACATTCTAACTTTCGAACAGATAGAGTTAGACACTTTAAACTTTAAGGGTGTGTTAGCGTTGATCTTTACCGAAACCGTAATAACATTCCTACGGTGAAGTTTTTAAGAGTGATAGAACTTTAAATTGAAATAAAACACATTTAAATTAAGATTGAAGCCAAATGTTTTTTATTGGAAATATAATTTTATGACATTTATGTTTCAAACATAATTTCCGGCATATGTCCACCACGACTAGCTCTGAGGAACCGCATTCGACCAGACCACTTTTTCGAGTAATTCAGGCCTTATTTCATCAATAACACGAGTTATGTTGGCTTTCAAAGCGTCTATTGTTTTTGGTTTAGCAGCATAAACCAATGACTTGACATAACCAGTGGAGTTATGTCGCATGATCTTGGAGGCCAATTAATTGGATCATTTCTCGAAATAATGTTATCTTCAAATCTTTCTTTCAATAAATCAATAGTTACGGTAGCAGAATGAGGTGTAGCACCATCTTGTTGGAACCAAAACACTTCTGGGTCGATTCCATCCAAATTTTGAAACAAATAATCATTGATCATCGATCTGTAACGAGCACCATTCACTGTTGCATTAGCTCCAGCATCGTTTTTAAGTAAATATGGACTGATGATGCATCCAGCGTTTGAAGCACACCATACAGTGCATTTTTCAGGATGCAATGGAACCTGCAGAACTTCTTGAGGTTTGTTTTCACTCCATATACTCCAAATTTGCTTGTTCACATAGCCGTTCAACCAGAAATGAGCTTCATCACTAAACACAATTTTAAGATGAAAAAGAGGATCAACTTCAAGCTGTTCTAGGGCCCAATCAGCAAACAAACGAGGCTTATATGGCCAAGTAACTTCAGTTCTTGAACCAGTTGGATCTTGTATGAATGTAGACCAAGATCTTTAGGCAAAATTTTTCATGTGGTAGATGCAGAGAGTGTAACGTGTTGTGAACGTCGACGAAAAGACAGATCTGGATCATCATTAACACTATGACTTACAGCAGCGATAGTTTCTTCTGTACGTACAGTTCTTTGTCTTTTTGTTGTTGTTGCATCGAGTAGAGAAAATGTTGTTGCGGCGTGAGTCTTTCCATGCTAATTTGTCAATGCCTATTGAACAGAAGTGTCAAAAAAACATGGCTGCTACCTTCTCTCAAATCACAGTTATCCCTATCGAAAGTTCTATGACTCTAAATAAAACACCCAATACAAAACAATGAAGTATACTTACATCTCTGGCTCAGAATATAAATCGGTGCAATAGTTTCGCAGTTATTCAAGTTTAAAAGTTTTTTATATATTTTCCGATATTGAAAGTTTTGAGAATATGCGCACTCTTTTGGATAAAACAAACTACAACACGTTCAAATGGCAGATATGTGGAGACTTGAAATTTATAGGAATTTTAGTGGGACTTCAAGGATAATTCACAAAATATTGCTATTTTCTAGGTCTATGGGACAGTCGTGCAGTAAATCAGTATTATATAACAATAATTTGGCCAGAAAGAAGTTTGTTTCAACCGGAATCTCAAATTCTTAAGTTTAGACCTCTTGTAAACCCCAAAAATATCCTTCTACCTCCTCTTCACATTAAAATTGAGCTGATGAAAAACTTTGTGGAGGCTAATAATGAAGATGATGATGGATTCAAATACTTAAAATAAGTCTTTTTCAAGTTAAGTGATGCCAAATTAAAGGAAGGCATCTTTTTGGACCATAAATTAGAAAATTGCTAGACGACGTTAATTTTACAAAGAAACTTACCAGGCAGGAGTTCAGAGCATGGAACTCATTTGTTAGTACGGTAAAAGGATTTTTGGGCAACAAAATGGATGCAAACTACCAACCTAGTTATTGAACTATTATATGCCTTCAAATCGAACCCAATATCATAAAAAATTAATTTCCTCTATTCACATCGGTAATTTTTTCCTGAAAACTTGGAAACTGTCAGTGACGAGCAGGGTGAAAGATTTCACCAAGATATTAGGACAATGGAAATTCGCAATCAAGGACGATGGGATCCAGCCATGATGGGTGATTACTGCTGGTTTTTGAAGACAGGAAATATGTCCCCTCATAAAAGGATAGAATAGTATTTGATTGGTATTTTAAATCAATATTGTCAATATTTAGGTACATTTATTAGGTGTAAATAAAGTTGATATATACGGTAAAAAAACATTAAATCATTTTTTTCAATAAACTTCAGATAATGCAACATTAAATATAGTTCTATAAATGTAACAAGAAAACCTTACGTGCTACAACTTTTTTTTCTCATTTTCGTATTTGGATACGTCCATTCTACCGTGATATGCTATTCAGCTTTATGTTACAACCAAAAAAATTTTTTGTCAGCCAGTGATATAAAAAAATTATTTTATAGATATTAATTCTAAAACTAGTTTTGAAATATTATAGAGATAAATTCTGAAATCGGCAAAAAGATTATCATTGGATATCAATTATTTTAAAACGTGATCTTTGGTAGTCACAGCATTCTAGAAATTTTTTTTATGTTTACTCGATGTATTCGTGTGCATTTGGTTGTATTTGTCTGAAGTGCCCGTGATACTGCATAGATTTTTCATCTGAAACATCCAAAACATATCTGATTTATTTGTTTGTCAATTTGTTCTATAGGGTTTTTTCTGCTTCGGAATTTTGTGTAATGGTTGAATTTTCTTTATTGTCGTCAAATAGGCACAGTGTTTGTTTGACATTATTTTATTGTTATTATTAATGATAATTATATTGGTAACGGTTTCAGAATTTTTTTATATTATTTCAAGAATAGGTTTAAAATTAACTTGCATAAATTTTTAACTTATAACTTGTCTTCAAGTAAATACTCAATAAATATATTTTATTTTTCTATTTTATCCAAATAATTGCACTTTGAGTGTATAGAAACAAATTAATAATTTTTGGAATTTATAAAAATTCTGAACAGAGCATTATTTTAACAAGTGGTCTTTGCTTGTCACAAAATTTCAGAAACATGTCTTTATTCAGTTGGTGTGCATTTAGTTTAATCTAGTTATTTCTCTGTAGTGCTCATGTTACAGTATGAATTTTTTGTGTGTTGCCTTTTGTTTTTTCAATTATGTAATATATTTTGAATGTTGCTGATGAAGATCAAATTATCTGAGATACAGTCACACAAATATGTTATACATTTTCACCAACTTGTTCTATAGACTTTTTTCTGGTTCGGAATATTGTATAATGGTTAAATTTCGTTAATTTTCTTCTGATTTTTGTAACGGTTTCAGAATTTTTTTCCATAATATTTCAAGAAAATTTTATAATTGATGTCTATAAATTTTTTAAAATTTTAACTAATAACCAATTATCAAGTAAGTACTCAATAAATTTATTTTATTCTATTTATTTTTGTGGACATAAGTTCACTTTGAATTACAATTATTGTGTAATTTTCAGAATTTGTGAAGATTCCGAACTCCGCATTATTTTAATATGAAATAGAAAAAGGCTTTCTATCTGATAGAAGAAATATAACAAAATTTGAATATCAAAACAGATTAAATCTGTTAGTCTTCAACAATTTTAATTTCAAAAAATTTCAAAAAGATATTATCTAGGACCGAAGAAGAGATTACCTAGAATTATATTTGTTTTTTGAAGATATAGTGCATGTTTTGAGAGATTTCTGAATTAACTTATTCGAATATTTAAATATATTAAATATTTCAAATAAGTTATATTCTGTGAGAAGTCCTTAAGTTGTGTTCATGTTTTTAAAAGGCAATTGGTGTTCTTAAAGGTAAGATCAGAAACAAAATTTTGTCTCCTTTAAATATTTATTAATTTTAATGACTTTCTTATATCTGTTGGTTTATTTATTCCATTTGACATTATATATTGAGTTTTGATTATATACGTCTATTAAACGTAAGCGGTGCTTATTTTAGACATTAATTTAATTCTTAAAGTTTTTTGAATAAAATTTTTTTGAAATTAAAATTGTAGAAGACTAACAGATTTAATCTGTTATATTTCTTCTATCAAGTAAAAAGCCTTTTTCTATTCTATTTTATATATAACATATAATTATATTTTGGCTTCAATAAATCTCATTATAGGATGTCAATGAATTTAAATATTACCTGAAAAATAACTTACACTGTTCTGTGATTTTGTTTGAACATAGACCAATCTTGAATTTTAAAGTTAGACTGGTTGAAGCATCCATCCTTAACACGTGTTTGTTCTGATATAGTTGTAGTTATTTGATTTTGATATTTGGAATATTATCTAGGACCGAAGAAGAGATTACCTAGAATTATATTTGTTTTTTGAAGATATAGTGCATGTTTTGAGAGATTTCTGAATTAACTCATTCGAATATTTAAATATATTAAATATTTCAAATAAATTATATTCTGTGAGACGTCCCTAAGTTGAATTCATCTTTTTAAAAGGCAATTGGTGTTCTTAAATGTAAGATCAGAAACGAAATTTTATCTCCTTCAAATATTTATTTATTAATTTTAATGACTTTCTTATATCTGTTGGTTTATTTATTCCATTTGACATTATATATTGAGTTTTGATTATATACGTCTATTAAACGTAAGCGGTGCTTATTTTAGACATTAATTTAATTCTAAAAGTTTTTTGAATAAAATTTTTTTGAAATTAAAATTGTAGAATACTAACAGATTTAATCTGTTTTGATATTCAAATTTTATTATTTTAATATGTGGTCTTTGTTTGTCACGGAATTTCAAAACTTTTCTATGTTTACTCGATTTGTTAGTGTGCATTTGGTTGATTTAGTTATTTATCTAAAGTGCTCGTATTACAGTATGAATTTTTGATTTGTGTTTGTCTCTTGCTTTTTCACTCATATTTTGAGTGCTGCCAATGAAGATTAAATTATCTGAGACAAACTGTTCAACACATATTTGATTTATATTTTTACTATTATAGTTTTTTTCTATAGAGTTTTTTCTGGTGACGAATTCTGGATAATGCTTGAATTTCCTTTATTGTCTTCAAATAGAAACAGTGTTTCTTGGACATTATTTCATTATTATTATTGATAATAATTACTTCAGAAATTTATTTCGAGTATATTGTACTAATAACCTGTTGTCAAGTGAATACTGAACAAATTTATTTTATTTCACTTAATATATGAGTCCTCCTATGAAGTGAAAACAGATCTTATGTTGAAGATATCTGTAACAAAAATGGACCATGAGTTGTGAAATATTTTTAACTGAAATTGAAGTTGATACCATTTATGAAGGGTGAATCTTCTATCCAAACTGTTTACGTGGAAAATTCAATAGTAATCAAATGTCCTCACGGCAATTTTTAGAACAATTTTTGTGAAAACTGGATTGCTATTTGATAAAACAACTCGTTTACGTTCTCAGTATGCATACCTGAAAACATTGCAGCTGTAGTCCAGAATGTGGCTGAACATCCATCAACATCAACTCGTCATCGTGCTCAAGAACTACACATTTTAAGCCCTTCTCTGAAGAAAATTTTGCATAAAGACCTTGGTATGAAAGCTTACAAAGATCAACTAGTACAAGAAAAGAAGCCTCATAACCATCTAATGCGTTTCTACTTCGTCAATGATCGTATGGCCGAATATGAGCATTTTCCCAGAAAAATCATCTTCAGCGATTAAGCTCATATTCACGTCTGTGGAATATTTTTTTTGGGGATCCGTTAAGAATAAGTACTACGCTAACCATCGATTGATGACTTGAAACACGAACTCGAAGTTACCATTCATGAGTTTAAGTCCCAAACAATCGACAATGTACTGAAAAATTGGTTTGATCGGATGAGGTACCTCAGGAAGTGTAGGTGTTCTCTTGAATGATATTAATTTTCATTCGTAAATGCTAGGGTTAAGCCTTTCTAATAAACTCAAAACATTGAAAAATTATTAGTTTATTTATAGCCGTTCAAAAATGCAAATCATAAATGGGGTACCTTACAAATATTTAATAAAATTCCATTTTCTTCGAACTGATATTGCAGTTTCACTAAGAATTTTCTTGTCTAATTCTTAGATTTATTATTAATGAAATTGATGACGGAAGGAAGTATCTTCCTTTGCCCACGACAATTATGCATTAATATTCGTTATTAGTAGACTTCTTTGTATTGAATAAAATTGGTATTTCCAATTCCCCGTTTTTATTCGAAATTATATTCCTCTGACAACAGATCGTAAAAAACAGAGAGAATCGCAATATTTTGAAAGGAGTCGTTCTTATAAATTAAACTGAATGATCAATTATATAATGAAATAAACATTGACTCATTCAAATAATATTATACTTTTGTTGAAAGTTGGACATTGTGATTTAATTTTACGAACACAAATTCTGCCCAATTCAACCCCAATTACCATAACACATGCCCGATATCAAACTCAATACAATAGATAAAACATCCAAGAGCGATCGAGGCTCTCTAGATAAGATCTGGATACAAATAAATCCAAAAGGAGCACACCACATTGCACACGTAATATCTTTGAGCAAGTTATAATTAAGTAACAATGGCCATCGGATCTTGATGAATATGGAGCAAAAGCCACGGGGCCAACGTTTTAAAATCGAAATTACACGTTATCAGAGGTGAAAAAACGTGAGTTAATGAAATATTTCCAGTGGCGGCGCGCTGGGTTCAGATAAGGATCGGGCAGGAATCCAAACAATGACAAAACTTTGTTCTTCATTTGAATAAGGGGAAGGGCGTTTGGATGGGAGCTGGAGATGAAAACGTTAAGGTTAGATAAGATCGTATTCGTTGGTAGTCTTGTACACCCACCTTGTCTACTAAGTACTAGAACGGTTCTGGAAGGGTTAGAGACGAGAAACATCAGAATTGTTTTAATTTGATTAGGTTTCTGAGAGTGTACAACATTAATTGGGAATAAAATAACAGAAAGTATTGCATAATCATCCACTGTTTATATTAACACGTTTTCTATTAGTGGTAATCGGTGATTTATATTTTTTAAACACAAATAATCTCTGGTTTTTCAGGAATGTAGAGGTAGTCACTCGGCGATCTCAACAAATTTTCTGAAGGTATTGGAAGTACAAAAAATGCATTTAATTTGAAAATCAATGCTTATTACATTTCTTGATGACTCAGGCAATTTTCGAAAAGCGTCCCGGAAAAACTTCTTATCTTTTGAGGCGATTCAATTTTGTAGCCAATTCTCCATCTCTTCGAAAAAAGTGAAGCGGTGACTTGCCAAATCGTGTTGCATCCGTCGAAACAGCTAGTAGTTAGAAGGAGCAATGTCCGGAGAATACGGCGGGTATACTAAGATACCTCATTTGATCCTTCCTGAATATTTTTTGACAACTTTTGCGACTTGAGGCCGAGCATTGTCATACAAAAGAATCTTTATCAAATATGTACTTATATTCCGGTCGTTTTTCTCGTAATTAACGGTTCAAATTAAGTAATTGCAGTTTGTACCGATCAACCGTAATGAAACAACCAGGTTTAAGGAGCTCGTAGTACACAACGCTTTCTTGGTCCCACCAGATACACAGTATAACTTTCGAACCATAAATGTTCTACTTTGGTGTTGATGTTAAGATCGATGGCAGCGATTGACCAGGCACAGCGTAGTATTTTTTTTTTGGGGGTTCTCGTAGAAAATCTATTTTTCGTCTATATTCACTAACTGATGTAAAAAACCTTTGTTTTTGCCTATGAAGCAGCTGCTCACAAGAATATAATCGCCTTTCCAGATCTCTGGGTTTCAATTCATAAAGAATCCAATTGCCTTGCTTTTGAATCAAGCCCATAGATTTCAAACGTACAGACTACTTGTTTGATCACTCTCTACGTAAGTGCAAGTTAGGCTTCCATTAGACTATTTTCTTAATCGAGTAATGTCTGTAATTAATCGTCTTTGAAATTTTTTGGCTGTCTCGAGCGAGGTCTGTCTTCAATTCTTTAATCACCACTTTTAAAGGGCCAAAACCATCCTCTACATAACTTGTCAGTTGGAACATCGTCACATCGTAAACTTCCACAAGTATTCAAATAAATTAATTCGGCTGATTTGTAACGAATATCATTAATAAGGAGTATGAGCTATGGTAATAAAAAACTCTTCAAATTGAGACAGTTCAATCGCCATCTAGTGCACGCAAATATACATACACGTCATACCCTAGCAAGACAATTCAAGTAAAGGAATATATTCCCGATTTTTTGTAACGTTACAAACGCAGAAATCTTTCCTCATGTTCTAGTCACATCTGAGCTGTGAGGAAAGTTTTCTGCGTTTGTAACGTTAGGAAAAATCGGGAATGCATTTCTTCACTTGAATTTGCTCGCTAGGGTATGTCATGTTGAAATCAAATCGCTAACCCACCACAGCGAAGGCTATGATAAAAAGGTAAAAGGTAGTGAAACTAAAACGTTCTAGCTTGCGCTAGCGATTATGTCCGTCCGCACATGAAATATCCTACTTCGTAAAATGCCTCATAGTGCGCCAATGAAAAGATAAATAAAACTCGTTTTTTCCGAATGAATCCCAAATTGTCAATCTGAAAGTGAAAATGCAAACTCTTACTCCCTATCCATTTATTTCAACTTTAAAATTAAAATAGTGACTCTTATTTACAATATAATATAGTTTTAGAGTTAGCTTGAGATCCAAGATTCACATAAGGACTTGTCTTTGAGGTTCTCCTGGAATATTGTTTTCCAAGGTGTCGGAGTGATAGTGCTTTCTCCAACGATAGTTACTGTTCTGCATATAATCAGTAGGTTTTCAGTTTTAATTAGTTCCAAATGACCAGTAGAGCATCCGGTACAAAGATGCTTCGGTAATAAGATACTCTAAATCTGGTACGTACAAGGAAGATAGTCTGGTATTTAGATAATCCAACTAAAAATCCACTCCAACAGAAGAAGGTTCCGAACCAAGATTGCCCAGTTCTAAGATCATCCGGTACTAAGATCATCCGGTATTAAGATCATCTGGGACTAAGATCATCCGGTACTAGGATCATCCGGTACTAAGATCATCCGGTACTAAGATCATCCGGTACTAAGATCATCCGGTACTAAGATCATCCGGTACTAAGATCATCCGGTACGAAGATCATCCGTTACTAAGATCATCCGGTACTAGGATCATCCGGTACTAGGATCATCCGGTACTAGGATCATCCGGTACTAAGACTGTAAATTTCAAATCTATAAGATAGAGCCTGATCGTGATCTCACTCCCAGTGTCTCTAAACAGTATTAAAATTATTTACAATGTAATAAACATGAGATGAAATATCCAGAACACAGGAATTTGATCATGAGCATGAGAAAGGAAATTAAATGCATAATATCATATAAAGCAACATGTTAACCTTTGTAACTTGCAGAGAATGAATTAAATAAAAAATTATAACTGGCATTCCCAAAAGCAGAAAATATTGTTTGAATCTACGTAGTACTTAAAATAATTACAACAAAATTCAATATTCCACGATTTTCATGGATTAGGTATGTTAATTCGATAAAAATACCAGAAGGTGTGTATTCGTACAACCTCACTGTACGAAAAAAAGAAAACTGGGAAATTCTACACTTCTTGAAAACAATGCAACTCTACAGCGCATGCGATAACAACGTCGACTTTCATTGCGGAAAGTCCAAACTTCGTAATGGTCTTAGTTTAATAACATTATTGGAGCGTTTTTTAGCGATGAAATTCAAATCAATATTGAAGCTTTTTTTTAAGTTACAAAGTATGTTTATTTGGGTGTACTAGATGGCGCTAGTGTATGATAAATACCTTGATGTTTCTGTGCAGAGCAAATATAGGTGCGTGACAGATTTGTAGTAGAATTTAGAAATGTTATACAGATGTGTGTTTCTTTGTCTCGATTTGTAGAACTTTCTATTACTCCTTATTAATTTCCAGAAGCATACGATAAGCTTCAGCTGCACTTTTTGTAACAAAAAACGTTTTGTATGAAACTCAAAACAATTAAAACTAGGTGTTTTTGGCAAATGTCCAATCTGCCTAATATCGCAGCAATAAGCTGCATCGTTTGAAAACGGACCGAATTAATTTATACACCTAATACAATTTGGAATTAAAAAAAAACTAGGGCAATGTAATTTAGGTTCACTATTAGATAACAATCCTTTATATAAGAAATTCCCGTTGGTCTACTACTTAAGGGTATCCTATATGTCCAAGTTTCATAATTCTTTCACTGATTTAACGCCATCGTTTGATTAAATTGTAGATTTACTTTTCAAAAAAATTAAACTTGGAAACGTCTGAATAAACCACATAACGTAAATAAAACTCCAAATTCACCCAGAATTCAATTTATGATTATTAAATAAGAACACACATTTTAACCGACGACACTGCTCTCTTAGTCTGTTTTGGGAAATCACGATGACGCATTATTTCTTAGGCCAGAATACCCTCTTAGGACAGGGATGGTAAGTTGCTGAGCCAAATACACTTGTAAATGGAGATGATTCAGCTCTTTGCCTAATGCACATTCCGTTCAGGAGGAATTAGCCAAGTCGGTCGATAGCTGCCCAAACCTTGGTGCACTATAACTAATAACAGACTTCGAAATTGAGCCTCACACACTTCTTACACGTGTTGTAAGTTTCCGTCTAATTGTAGTCTGAAGAATGCATTTAAATGTATGTTCTTAATACCGATACAGGCTTTAAATTTTTCGTGCCACTTTCAATATGCTCTATCAGCTCTATTCTGTAAAACTGGTAGACATACGTGATGGCGATGTAATGTTTCACTTTTGTGGTGTTGAAGGTGGTTATTCTGTAACCAATCTCATAGACGCTACTAAATCACAGTGTTATTTTCTTTAAAGCTCGTTCAAATACAGTTCTAAATTAGTCCTTACCTCTTACTTACGTTTATTATCTCATCCATATATGTAATATTATTATATTGAATTTTTGTAACTTAGACGCCTGATTACTAACCCAAAGATGTATACTTTCATTTCCAGCACCCTTTAATACACAAATTGCATATTTGATATGAAACAGCCAAAAGTATAGAAAATTTTTAAAATGTCCTAGTAAAGAGGTTTATTAATTGCAGTAACGTGAATTGTGGTGAAATGATAGCTCAGATTAAGTAGAGATAAAATAGACCGTAAAAACATAGGTAATAGCTTTGCGATGTCATAAGAAAACTCAACTTTAATACAGAGTGGGTCTATTATCTGGAGATGAGGAATGATTCTTGCAGAAGCATTGGCTCTCCACTTACATTAACTGTGATAACGGGTTATGTGGAAATTGTCACTATCGATAATTCAAATATTGGCAAAGGTATATAGCGAAAATTAACACTGATCAAATAATGGCGAAAAACAGCAAAGTAATAAGCGATTTTTTCCAAGCAGTATGCTTGCATTCGATATCTATGCAATTAGAAGACTTCTTCTTATTTACTTTTTTTCATTGTCTCGGTCTTTACTTGACGGAAATTCATATTCAATATAAGAAAATCAAATGTTAACTTCCGTTATTTTATTGATTTACACGATAATTGTTTCGTCATACCACACATGAAGATGAAGTAAATAATAGCATCAATTTCCTAGATTTAAAAATCGCCAAAATTAATAATAGACACGACTTTTCCATATACAGGAAACCTACACATACAGATGGTACGATTCACTATACTTCAAACCCATACATTTTCACAAAAATTTTCAGCTTACAATAGTATGCTTTATAGATTTGTTAACATACCCATGACGAAAGAAAATTTTGAGAAAGAGTATATAAACATTAAACAAATAGCTTTCAATAATGATTTTAATTCGTTAATTGTAGATAATTCACTTGATAAAATAAATTACAAGAAAGCAATATCACTTGTATATACAAAATTTCGAAATTCAAACGAAACGAAATTTATTTCATTAACTTACATATGCAAAAAATCGGAAAATATTGCTAAATATTTAAAGAAATAAGAAAATTATAACATCTCTCTTAAAACCATTAATTCTTTCGGCAGCTTAATAAAAAAAAAATAAAGACGTCATTCCTAAAAACGAAAAATCAGAAGTTTACATGTAATGATTGTCCATGTGTATATGTGAAACAGACAGACCGTTCATTCCAAACAAGGATACGAGAACATAAAAAATGTTAAATTAATAATAAACCAAATTCAACTCATGCCAACCATTTGTTAGAGACTGGTCATAATTTTAATATAAACTATGAAATATTACATATCGAAAACAAAAGTCAGAGACTAAATCTATTAGAAACTTTAGGGATCAATAGATATAATAAAAAAAAAATTTTATTGAATAATCAAATAGATTTAAACAGATTTTCCTACTTAATATTTTTCATTAATTGTAAACCATCTCTTTCCATCTCTATTTTTTGTACCAGAGCTGTGTATTTAAGGTCATGTTTTGCATTGTATACCTTAGTTTAAATATTCACCTGATGAAGTCATGGTATGACGAAAAATCAATATAAAATCTCGGCAGTTAACATTTGTTTTTCTTATATTATGATTGAACTGTTTTTCTTCGATGGAGAGGAAAGAATTCTGATACCATTTTAAAGGAGATACCAAAATGTACTTCATAAATCAGTATGCTTTCCCAAACAGTAAATATACTACTCTGTCAAGAAAGTACCGGGAATTTTCAATTAAAACAACATTTTTACATTTAATCGTCAAAATTTATTGGGTCGCCTTCAAAATAGGCTCCATTTGCTCCAATACATCTATGCCAACGGCACTTCCAATTATCGAAACATTTTTTATAGGCGCTTTCCGGGATGGACTTTAGCTCTCGCGCCGAATTTTGTTTTATGGCTTCAATCGACTCAAAACGGGTGCCACGAAGGAACAATTTTAGTTTTGGGAAGAGGAAAAAGTCGCAGGGAGCCAAATCCGGCGAATACGGTGGTTGCTGAAGCACGTTTGTTGAGTTTTTGGCGAGAAAGTCAGTCACAATCGTAGCTCGGTGAGAAGGCGCGTTATCGTCATGCAAAATCCATGAGTTGTTCGCCCACAAGTTTGGCCGCTTCTTACGGATACGCTCACGCAAACGTTTCATAACGCCTAGGTTATAGTCCTTGTTTACCGTCTGACCCTCTGGAATGAATTCGTAGTGCACCACGCCACGGATATCGAAGAAAACAATGAGCATCACCCTCATTTTCGAGCGGCTTTGGCGTGGTTTTTTTCGGTTTCGGCTCATTTTTTGCCACCCATTCCGATGATTGCTGGCTTGTTTGCATATCGTACTCGTAGACCCAGGTCTCATCACCAGTTATAATGCGTTCCATGAATGTAGAATCGGAATTACAGCGATCCAGCATGTCTGAAGCAATCTGTTCGCAATGACGTTTTAGAAGAAAATTCAGGTCTTTCGGTACGAGTCGTGCGGCCACCTTTCTCATGCCCAAAATATCAATCAAAATCGTACGTGCGGACTCGTGGGATATCTTAAGATCACGTGCTATCTCTCTCAAGCTGGAACGACGGTTTTCCAGCACCCTTTTCTTAATTTTATCGACGTTATCTTCGATCACTTCACGACCGTCCTTGAAGGCTCTGTACCACTGATATGCACGAGTTTTCGATAGAGCATTATCACCAAAGGCCTTTTGCAACATTTTCAATGCATCGGCACACGAAAATTCATTTGCAACACAAAACTTTAAACAAATTCTTTGCTCAACGCAATCACCCATAGTAAAAATCGGCACGCACTCTGACATCGACTGACTTAATCAGCTGTTGCAAACACACTAGTTGACAGATTCCGCTCAAGCTTGGCATAATAATTAAGGACAGTGGTACCAACCGAGGAAAAAAAATTTTACCTGCCTCATTGCCCCGCCAGATTTAAATCGATAATTCCCGGTACTTTCTTGACAGAATGTAAATATTAAATATCATACAGATTTATTCTGTTAACCCCCAACAAATTTTAATTTAAAAAAACTTTCGGAATTCAATAAAATAAATGTCTCTAGAACACACTGTGTATAAAAAAATTCAAAGAAATATTAATTGTCAACTATAAATTATTGAATAAATACTTGAACACTACAAAATTTCGTTTCATTCCTTGTTTTATGAAAACTAAATTTCTTTCCAAAATGAAAAGCATAACTTCAAGAACTACTTCAAAAACAACTTGCTCAAAATAAGTTCTTTCAAAATAAATTCCTAAAACATGCAGAACATCTTCAAAATGCAATTTAGAATTATAACAACGGAAACTCACGCATGTTTTAGGAAGTTTTTTGAAGGAACTTATTTTGAGCAAGTTGTTTTTGAAGAAGTTCTTGAGGTTATGTAGGCATTTTTGGAAAGGAATTTAGTTTTCATAAAACAGAGAACGAAAGAAGATTTAATACTCTTCAATTATTTATTCAATAATTTTTAGCTGACAATTTATACTTCTTTGCATTCTTTTATTCCTTTTGGTACTGTAAAAGATGTTAATTCTATATGTCTACTAAATTGATGTATTGTGTTCTAAAGACTTTTATTTCATTTGATTCTTAAAGATTTTGCATAAAAATTTTTTGAAATTAAAATTTGTAGGAGGTTAACAGTATGAATCGGTATGATATTTGAAATTTTGTAATGATCCTTCTATCAAGGAAAAACCTCTTTTTATTATTTTATTGTATAGATAGAAATATGTTTAACATTATTTTTATTGTTTTCTCTCATTTATGTCATCATAGGAAAATTCAAATTTTTGCGATTGCGCGTAATTGCCAAATCTCAAATTTTTACACTTAGTAGTCTATTTCAGTAGTTTATAAAAAAAGTCATCTGGAATTATTTAGCTTAGTTTAATGAATTATTTTCAATCAAATCAAATCAAAATTATTGAGCACAAAAGTTACATTACAATAAATATCCAGACAGTCGTTATGTACTTTCAGTATAAAATTATGCGGTCTACCAACATCCGAGAGCGGAAATGCAATGCATTTTGTTTTCTTGATCTTTATGCTTAGGAGATTATAATTAAACAAATGTAACATCATTCTTCGCAGCTGATAAACCTCATTCCAATCCGAACACTCGAAAAATAGAAGTGTGTCATCAGCGTATGAAATCAGCACAATCTTTTCTAAAATTGATTCAATTTCGCTAACGAATATCAAAAACAAAACAAGCTCCAAAACCGTACCCTGTGGGATACCTATTGTAGAAAGTTTAATATCGCTACAGCTGTTTTCAAGATTTACTTTTCGAGTTGTATTTGATAACCTATATAGTATATATTTGTACTTAACAAAATTGATTATGAAAAATGTTTTAAGTTCTTTATTAGCCAAAATATTCATGAACAATATTGAATTTAAAATTCACCAAAATCCCCTCATGAAATAGTTTCCATATTTTCTGTTGCTTTTGTCTATCTGTTGCTGTTGCCTATCAAAAGTTTCTTTTTTGTTTATCAACGAACTACATCCTTCAATATTATTCACTAAGGAAATTAAGCAGAATAATAATTTCATAAATTTTCTTGATTTAAGATTTACCAGAATCAATAATTCACATGAATTTTTAATATTTCATAAGCCAATATATAGATACAGAAGCTATGATCCAAAATAAATCAAATCAACATTTTAACCAAAAATTATCAGCATTTAATTGTATCGAGAAAAGTAATTGTAGAGCATCATTAAACAAATAGCTATTAATAATGACGATCTACACTGATAGATAAGATGTTCCTGAATAAAAATAATGAAATAGCTTTAATAATGTATGTCCGAGTACAAAAAAATGGGAGAAACTTTTCCTTAAAATATACTAAAAGTATTTCTGAGAATATTGCTACATACAATTATTATTATTACTCATTGAAACTCAGTGAATTTATTAAAAACATTACACATAAAGATGATTATCGGGAGGTAAGTTATCCCGCGGTCATTGCCAAAAAGTTTAAGTAGGAAGGACTTTCCGACAGAGAATTGGAGAACATCTGAAGAGTTTCCTCAATAATAAAGAAACCATGTACACATACCTTCAACCATAATTTTGAAATTATACATAAAACAAAATCAGAATAGTACTCAACGAACTATTAGATCTAAATATCCACTGTTGAATCTTTTCAGATGAACTGGATTTTCCAGAGATCCCCTTTTTTTGGATTTTAGGTCTCAATAAAATTTTGTACCCACCCTAATATTAATAGAAGCTGATTTCTGAATCTGAGTTGGTTATTCAAAAATGTTAGACTATCTTTGTATATTAATAACATTTGTGAAAATCATTAATCATTAATATGGATGTCCATTAAGTAGAGACTGATTCAATCAAATATTTTCTTATCAATTTTGAAATTTCGAAAGAGAGATAAACTGAAAAAAGAGTTCCTCTTTATGCTAGCTCTTTAACTCGGTACTTACTTGACTTAATGTAATATGAGTGACAAAGGGAAGAATTTCCGGTCCTCATTCTAAATCAAGGATCTATTCTGAAATTTCAAGCAAACGTTAATTCAAGGCGAAAATTCCTCCCATTCAATTCCACATCCTGCTATTGTCCAATCTTTCCGCGAGAATCATCGTAAGACAAGAGTCAGTAAATTAGTTATGCCGTATTCAAGGGATGATGTCTCTTTGGAGAATTCTCCCGATGTCACGGCTTCTCGAGGAATAGGGTGACCCTGGGGTGGAGTTGGAGGGGCTAGGGGAGACCAAGAAGAAACGCCGGGACAGATAAGGAAAGATCCGGGATCGCTCGGGGGCAATTTATGGCGGCAACTTTTAAAACACACTCGGGGGCGGCGTATATAACGTTCGGTACACTCAAAGCCAGACAAGATGGACTAAATGTTTTTAAGTACGTCTTAAATGCGCCGACGATAAGAATGGCGGTTTTATGATGAAAGTTGAAATGAATGCCGAATTTATAGAGGACTTTTATTGTCCGACGAAGTTTTATACCTGCGGTTTTTTAATCGGGCGGTGCAAGAGAATTTTCGGCGGAATGAGAGTTTCGGAGAGGGTTGTACGACAAAGGAAAGAATATGATGGGTGAAGAAGGGGTTGAATCTTTCTTTGATTCTGTGATTTGCTTCTTATGAATGAGTTTCGGTTCTTGGATGCTACAAATTTGAGTTCGATATAACTATCGGGTGTTTTTTTAGAGTGATAGAACTTTAAATTGAAATAAAACTCATTCGAATTAAGATAGAAGCCAATTTTTTTATTTGAAGAATAATTTTATGACATTTATGTTTCAAAAATAATTTCCGGCATATGTCCACCACGACTAGCTCTGAGGAACCGCATTCGACCAGACCAATTTTGTACCCGTTTTTCGAGTAATTCAGGCCTTATTTCATCAATAACACGAGTTATGTTGGCTTTCAAAGCGTCTATTGTTTCTGGTTTATCAGCATAAACCAATAACTTGACATAACCCCAAAGAAAATAATCCAGTGGAGTTATGTCGCATGATCTTGGAGGCCAATTAATTGGACCATTTCTCGAAATAATATTATCACCAAATATTTCTTTCAATAAATGAATTGGTAGCAGCATGAGGTGTAGCACCATCTTGTTGGAACCAAAACCCTTCTGGGTCGATACCATTCAAATTTTGAAATGAATAATCATTGATCATCGATCTGTAACGAGCACCATTTACTGTAACATTAGCTGCAGCATTTTAAATAAATATGGACCGATGATGCCTCCAGCGTGTAAAGCACACCATACAGTGCATTTTTCAGGATGCAATGGAACCTGCAAAACTTCTTGAGGATTGTTTTCACTCCATATACGACAATTTTGCTTGTTTACATAGCCGTTCAACCAGAAATAAGCTTCATCACTAAACACAATTTAACCATAAAAAAGTGCATCAACTTCAAGCTGTTTTAGGGCCCAATCAGCAAACAAATGACGCTTATTATGGTCAAATGGCTCTAGTTCTTGAACCAGTTGGACCTTGTATGGGTATAGACCAAGATCTTCACGCAAAATTTGCCATGTGGTGGATGCACAGAGTCCAACTTGTTGTGAACGTCGACGACTAGACAAATCTGGATCATCATTAACACTATGACTTACAGCAGCGATATTTTCTTCTGTTCGTACAGTTCTTTGTCTTGTTGCTGTTGTTGCATGGAGTAGAGAAAATGTTGTCCGAAATCTATCGATAGCTCGACGAATAAGCTGCTGATGGACGATTATGTAAACCATAAATTTCACGAAGTGCTCTATAAGTTTGGCGACTAGAACACTGATTTTGAAAATAAATTTCAACAATTTGTAAACGTTGTTGCGGCGTGAGTCTTTCCATGATAATTTGTCAATGCTTACTGAACAGAAATGTCAAAACAATATGGCTTGTACCTTCTGTCAAATCACAGTTATCCCTATCGAAAGTTCTATCACTCTAAACAAACACCCGATATAGGATTGTGTGTTGTTTTTCGAGTTCAAGCATTTGTTTATATTCCCTCACTGTAACAGAGAACATGCTAGTCATAATTTGCATGTCAATTGTGTTTGGTGGTCTTGAGAACTGATAGATTTCCTAACATCTAAAAGAAATTCGAAAAATTTTACAATACCTTAATTCCTGGGAAATTTTTGGACATAATGTCTTTTAAGAGCATTCACATTTTATCAGTCAGAACACTGGGGTTATAACTTGGATGTGGGAGACATTTGTTTTTAATTTTCGTATTATGTTATGTTTTTATACAAATTTATTGTTGTTGCTGTGTAAGACTTTAAAATCCTTTTTTCAAGTGCCCTAAGGATGGCCTACTTTATATCGAAACGTCGGCAAATACAACTTATTTACCTCCAACGAGTATTTCACTTGACTTACTTCCAACCAAATTTCTATAATTATATACACTGAGGTAACAAATTTTATTATTGATTACTTATCTTGGATTCAATTTTCATGTTGAAAAAAACTGCACAATATCGGCATTTCTGCTGGTTCACCATGCCGTTCAAATGGAAATAAACTTCATCAGACATGAAGATAATGATTTTTTCATTTTGATCAAAATCTCACACTCCAAGGTTAGAGTTACTAGCATGTGAACATAGCTCTTCACCAGGTGACCACTAAGTACTCTCTACAATTCTCGAAAGCAGGTTGTGATAAGGATATGCCTTACCATCGCGCAAAGCGAGAAACCCTCCATTGGAGGTGAACCTACCCCGCTTCCAGTTTCGGCTACAGTTCGAAAACGTACACCGTAACTGGTAGCAGTGAAGCACTATCGAATTGCTCCTAGCTCTGCAGGTCAGTACCCGAGTTGTTTGAGACGCAACTCACACACCGAAGGGAAATGATTTCCACCACCTAGCCGCAAATTTTAAAAAAATGAATTATCTTAAGAATAGATACTCCAGTTGATTCCTGGTTCGAGTTCTAGCAACCGATCGTATCGTCAAGGCCCACGAACCCCTGTGAAGTCTTTCGATTCAGGTTCGAGCACCAACGGTCTTCAACCGTATCGTCAAGAGCCACAAACCCTTATGAAGTCTTCCAATCTCTCCTTGTTCGAACCGACGTCAAGACCCGCTAAAACCCCTGAGGCTCTTCTGAAGATGGATTAAATATCTTTCCAGTATAGCATGAAGGCTTTCAGTCGGGTCCAACATCAATTGGGTGGCCAGAAGTACGTGACCATCCACCCTGTCGAGTTAAAGCAGTAGATTACATTTGTCCGTTTGAAAGATCAATCTAGAAGTGGGTTAAGTAACCTTAGTTTTAACGGTGAATCACTCTGCTGCAACACCCACCGTGCCTCCGTGTTAGGCAACAAGACTCAATCCTCCAGGGCACCTAAGTGAGACTAGAATACTAGCCATAACGAGCCCCCACACCGTGACCAGGTCCAGAGGCAAGGGGGGAGGGGACGCGCGAAGATTAGCCGTTTTTCGAAATCCCTTGGGTGTAACTATTGACTAACTGCCAATTTGTAAGGATTGAAATATAGGTCAAAGTTCAAAATATTCCTTACCGTCTGAGTACTTAAACGAAGTTAAGTGGAATCGTTTCAAGCAGATCGACCTTGACTGCTCAGAAGGGTTTGTTGGACATGTTCAAGAATTTCTGGGGTTCGAGGCGTTGGTGGAGCCCCCGGGAGCTTTTTGTTTATCCAAACACCTTGTATGCCTGAACCCAGCGTAGAATGGTGTTTGGTGAAGGAACACTTTAATACCGAGAGAGGTTGAAGTAGCGACGGAATTCAAACTGAACTATCGTGACAGGCTTTGACTAATACAAAAATTCTAAGACTACGAACTTACGGTCCAAGCCTCACCCTGGACGGTTTTTCAGGGGAGAAGTACTAACCGTTTCAAAAAGTCTTCCTTCACTAACCCATCTTGCATGCGTGACAGAATTTTAAAAACAAAATGAGAAAAATGGTTTCATCATTATCTTAGTTACACACTATAATTTTAAATATTTGGAAGCCACTTTTCTCACATTAAACTTTATAACAATAATAACATTCGACCTCCTAACTCATTTCAGGTCAGACACCACAACCCCAATACTCGCGATTTAAAAAATTCCCTCATATTTACGAAACGTGCAATTGTCCACTAATACCCGCAGGAGCAAAAGCTGAGCACGCCGCATTTTTCCCTTGATTTACAGACGAAAGTTTCCGCTTCCCTTGTATCTGTACGCTCTACATATGACTCGATGGGCCGATATCTCGGCTGAAAAACCGCTGGAAAACATTCCAGTACTTTTTATTTGCCCAATAAATTTTTCCATATGAGTTATCTGGCTCGTCCCTCGAGTGTACCGATGCCGCAGTAACTTTTATCGGCGCGATATTATTTTCGCCGCTGTTTAGATAAGGACGTCGAGGCTGGAAAAATAAATTGCCCTCCGCGGAAAATAGCTGAACTTTTCGAAGAAGAGGATCCCGACGCTATTGTGCCAGCCGTTGCTGCCTCACCCTTCACTATTTCCGGCGTCCTTCCCCCCACAGCGGGTACATTGAATAAAGCGTGATTTTTTTCAAAATATGCGAGACTTCCTCGGAAAAATACCGAACTTTTTTAATAAAGTGTCAGTGGAGTTATTTAGAGTCTTCGCTTGACAGCAATGTGTCATTCATAATCTCATCTGTAACTACATGTTCTTGTATTGTTGATGTCTCGTTTAGTTTTCACGCTATTTGTATGTGAGTGCAAGATTATTGAGAGTTAGTGCCAATATTTGAGTGCGCCATTTTCTGAAACAAATTTACTACGTAAAATTTTTCGTTGAAGTGAAGAAAATTTTCACGAAAGCAATAAAAATTTTGAAACAAGCCGTGTTTTTGGATTTCACTCTTGATTTAAACCTTAAAAGTACTGGTAGAGAGTTTTAGTCAGAAGCATATTGGCCCACAAGTCGGTATTAAAAATACCTTGATTCTGGCAACAGTACGATGGGCGTCTAATGTATTCTCGATATAGGCATGAAAAAAATCCACTGCATGGACTGGTAACTGACCAGCCTTTTTCCATGCTTAGTGAGGAACTTTATAACGGCGCGATTGCCGATTTTCTTCATCATTCTGGCGTCAGTCATTCTGGTTGTCTTTCACTGGGGATACCTAGAAAACAAATTATCGTAAATTAGTGAACTTTTATATTTATACCCTCAGATAGAGTCATTACTAAATGAGATGATTAGATTACTCATATAATTAGCCAAAATTAGTTGCCTTTGCAAGTTAGTTACCTAAAGTAAGTTGTAACAAAAGTGTAATCATTTTAAATTTCGACTATCTATAACAACTCCTTAGGTAGAAAGGTAGACAATACCAATAGCTCTAGGCATAGCAATGAGCTATTATGGTTACAAACATATTTAGAAATAAACTTTGAAATTCTTTGCTACATTTCACAACCAAACCAGTGCGCCTATTTGCTAGAAAAGCCTTAAATCACGTTAAGCAGAATGGGTGATTTTCAATTACTTCATATTTAAAGCACATGAAGAAGCTGCTCTAAGTCGTAGACAATATTGAAATAGTCGAATGGTTTTCCTGATTTGAAGGTTATCATCACTTAGTTAAAGAGGAGCTTCGATCAGAAACGCTCACTCTTTTATCGACTTTCAGGGAAATGTGAATTTTGAGTTGAGACTAGTCTTGTAGGTAGACAACTCAGGATTCCCACACTTCTCGTATGAATCATTGTATTTTGGTTGGTAAATTTGAAGCATATGGGTGTGCCAGAAATAACTGTGAACTTATAACATCTTATCTTTCAAATAGATTTCAAGCAACAATAATGACAAGTCAGATAAAACAAGTAAATCACTGGGTGTACCTCAGGGCTCTTTTTTTGGGATCATTGTTGTTTTTAATATTTATAAATGATATACCAGCATTATTGAAAGAGTACATTACAGTGTTATTGGCTGACGACACGACATTCTCTGTTACATCTGGGGACTTTACTGTGCTGACTGAGATTGAAGCTGTTCAGTCGAAGAGTCTTTACTGGTTCACTTCGAATAGGCTGTTGGCAAACGAGCCAAATACATTTAAATTTCTGTTTACCTTGCGAAGAATGAATGACTTTGGAGGTAATACAAATTTCCTTGGGCATTTTCTTGATTCTGGTCTAGGCGGTGATTTTATTATTATTATTATTATTATTATTATTATCCTGATACTCCTAGATCTTCTGTGAAGATCCCTCAGAAGCTTTTTCAGCTTGTGCGAGTTAGGAGTTCAGTTGTGTTCTGTGTAGGCTTTGTTACTGCGATCTTGCGCCACTTTAGGTCACAGCACTGTTAATTTTTGACCCAACAGTGAAATGGTGGCAGATACCCGTCCAACTAGAAAATTTCTTTTCTACCTGAACAGGACTCGAACCTGGACCTCCCGGTCACGAGTCCGATGCTCTCCCGCTGAGCTATCCACACTCATACACTGATACCCAAATTGATCAGTAAGTTTTAAAACTGAGCAAAATTTTTTTTATTGAAATTAATATCACACGAGTTATCAACTGAGATATTGAGAACAGCTCATTTCGCTTCGATAGAGTCGTCAATTAGATGTGAACTCTTAGTTTGTAGAAACTGTACATACAGTACTTGAATATTTTCACTTCGAAGAAGAACTGTCAGAATAGTTGTTAGTCTGAATTATAGAGAAGAGTGGAAGATTCCTAGTATTTACATCATGGAAGCATTGACTTTGGTCTTCAGACATAAATATAAATTACTTCAAATGGAAATTGGACCGGAAGGAAATGTCACTTACCCGAATTGAATTCAAACGAATAAATTATTAAATAACATAAATAAGGATTGTGAGCTGTGATAATAGAAAGTTCTACAAATCGAGAAGGTGTAACACATCTGTATAACAATTCCATACTCAAAGAAACTCGATAAAGTTTTGTTGATCACAAGGGCAAATTGCAGACATGCACACGTTTCAAACATGTTTGGTTTTCATCAGTACAATGTATGCCAATGACGACAAATCTGTCAAGTATCTATATTCGCTATACACAGAGACACTGGGATATTAAACATACATTAGCGCCATCTAGAGTATGCAAACATACATAGACATGCCTTTGCGAGCTAATTCAAATTAAGAAACGTATTCTCGATGTTTTCACGACAAATGCATATTATGTTTCGTCTGGAATTTCTTGTTATTGTATTACTTATGATTTCTTGTGTTTTCGTGAATAAGTCGGAACATACGAACAAAATATCGGCATCTACTTTAAGTTAATCTTTAGTCAAGGGTATGAATTCTATGACTTCAGCAAACAAGATGTTTTCATTATTACAAGTCGTTGTCAATATAGAAGAGAAATCAGTATTAGTCCCTGGGTTTAATTTAAATGAGGTAATTATTGATGAGAGAATCATAAATAAGAACAAATGAATTTAGGTGGCATCACAGTTTAAATAAATCAGAAAATCTGAAACTGTTTGTACCCTTTCCATTGAAAACCCATTCCGAGCTGATGTAACCCCCCTGATTTTTCTATCCAACTGAAGTACCCGCTTTATTCCCCCGCGACAAGCAAGGTGCAAAACATCCGACGAGCTCAAACCTCCAATGGAGCCCCCTCGAAGTCTTCCTTTCAATCAGCAGAATGGATTCAACATCGGTGACCTAACATGCCGTGTGTTATCAGCTAATACCCACTTACCACCCTTTCAGTGGAAAATGGAGCTGTGTTTTAATGGTATTCAGGACGGTGTAGACGAAGGAGTCAAGGGTTTCTTCTGAATGCATTCGGATCGATTGGCCGGGGGCGAAATAGCGCAAAAGGGCGTTTTGAATCTGCGATTCCCGATAGAACACGATTTGTGACTCGGAATGCTGATTTAACGTAATGGAATGACGACTTGCCATTTGTCGAGGGTGCTGTAGTAAGTAGTAATGCTTAAGAGCATTAAAAGGCATTTTTTCATCTTTCACGAATTTCTAGATATCGACTAAGTCCATTTCAACATTCTAAAGAGTGAAAAATACTAGGAGTCGGTCAATGGAACAGAAAATATGTATTAATACTCCAAATGTATTGTATTTCCCCCCAGCTAGACTCTTTCGAAATAAGGAATCGACTTCATTAACTAGCTGCGAATTCTCTTTTATCGCTATAAAAAGAACTGAAAGAGCAGTGGCGGCTTGTGAATAATTGAGTTTGGGGTAGTCTTTTTCACAATGATTAGATACCATTACATGTTTAAACTCAGGTGTGTATGGAAATTTTTTGGAACAACCTTGTTAAGTTCATTGATGATGTAGGGCTCAACATTGTTGAAAATACGTGGTGCTCTACTACATAGAAGGTGGCAAGTGGATTAAATGAACATTTACTGAATAGATGGATAGTTCAAGGAGATCTAATAGAATGGCTACCTCGTTTGCCGGATCTCAATTTCTTAAATTTTCATTTGTGACGACATATGAAACAGCTTGTATAACATGTTGAATTCACATCTCACCAACAATTACTTCAAAGAATTCAGGATGCAGCTAACCAAATAAGAAAGAACCCAAATCTCATCCATCGAGTAATGGCATCTTTAGTTCGTCGATGTGATGTTAAACTTTAATACATAGGTTAAGGATTCTATTTCCATTACCCCTTGTGGAAATGCCGTTTGAATGGAAGTAGTTTCAATACATAAGTACCAGCTTCTTCGTGAAATCAACTTTGTCAAACCCAAGAAGCAAAGCAATAGGTAATCGTTTATTTTTGATATCAATTGAACATATGAAAATCATACTACTGAATTATCATGAACGTAAATCTAAAGGGACTTGGAATTTGATTTGAAAACTTTAAATTTACACTCATTTTGGGTAAACCTACGATAGTGGAATATGATACATGTTTAAATACATATGATAGGGTGAATCAGAATGTAAATTTAGTTTTTTATACAGTTTACATTGAGGAACCAAGTTGTCACAAATTATAACAAATTTACCCTGAGCATCTCAAAACTCAAAATGAATATTAAAGCTCGAGAATTCACTTACTGTACTTGTCTTGACAACGTGTTATGTAATACTGCCGAGCACTGAAGCAAAGTCGTGATATACTTCCTTCCCAGAGTTATCAGTTTCCTGCAAGAAATTTCTTGTGCATTTTATTAACATAAAAGGAAAGAAATGTTCGTTATCTTTTATTGGTTAGTTTACAAAACATGAATTGATAAAATATTAATATGAAGCTAAAAGTGTGAGATATTTATAAATAAAGTAATGGTTCATAGGATTTTATGATACTGTAAGACTTTAACGGTAACGATGATTTAAAAATAAAACATATTCCCAAATGAGTCAACTGGAAAAACATGCTTTACTAGTGCACCAAAACAGATTACAATCGACGA
Source organism: Megalocaria dilatata (assembly GCA_034642435.1). NCBI lineage: Eukaryota > Metazoa > Arthropoda > Insecta > Coleoptera > Coccinellidae > Megalocaria > Megalocaria dilatata. Next base: position 36,336,865 of record CM067857.1, on the reverse strand, counting down.
GATAAATAATCAACGTTGGCGTCACAACAAATTAAAAATAAATGGATCTCTTAACACGATTATGGTTGGGCTATTAATTCTTCCATCTTGAATATCAGGTTGAAGTTTTTCATATCATTTTATTATAATTTGCCTGATTTATTAGGAAGTATTTTTATATGACATATTAGGGAGGTCGTAGGATTCTCTTTACTGGTAGTTTCTCGAGCTTTTTTCAATAAGCAAATTTTACTTCTGTGATTATTGATAATATCTATTTATACCTACTAGCTCCACATCTTGTTGGAAGAAATCTCCTAAAAACACTATTTATAAGGAGATTAATATTGAGTTCAAAGATACAATAACTGTTGTATTTTGTGTCTTTTTTTTAGTGATACAATTTTAAATTGAAATAAAACACATTTAAATTAAGATTGAAGCCGAATTTTTTTTTATTTGAAAGATAATTTTATGACATTTATGTTTTAAAAATAATTTCTGGTATAAGTCTATCACGACTAGCTCTAAAGAACCGCATTCGAGCAGACCAATTTTGGACCATTTTTTCGAGTAATTCATCAATAACCCGAGTTGTGCTGGTTCCAAAGCGTCTATTGTTTCTGATTTATCAGCATAAACCAATGACTTGACATAACTTCAAAGAAAATAATCCAGTGGAGTTATGTCGCATGATCTTGGAGGCCAATTAATTGGACCATTTCTCGAAATAATGTTATCGCCAAATCTTTCTTTCAATTAATCAATTGTTACGGTAGTAGCAAGAGGTGTAGCACCATCTTGTTGGAACCAAATCACTTCTGGGTCGATACCATTCAAATTTTGAAACAAATAATCACTGATCATCGATCTGTAACGAGCACTATTCACTGTAACATTAGCTCCAGCATCGTTTTCAAAGAAATATGGACCGATGATGCCTCCAGCGTGTAAAGCACACCATGCAGTTCATTTTTCAGGATGCAATGGAACCTGCAGAACTTTTTGAGGATTTCTTTCACTCCATATAAGGCAATTTTGCTTGTTTACATAGCCGTTCAACCAGAAATGAGCTTCATGACTAAACACAATTTTACGATAAAAAAGAGGATCAACTTCAAGCTGTTCTAGAGACCAATCAGCAAACAAACAACGCTTATTATGGTCAAGTGGCTCTAATTCTTGAACCAGTTGGATCTTATATGTGTGTAGACCAAGATCTTTGTGCAAAATTTTCTATGTGGTGGATGCACAGAGTCCAACGTGTTGTGAACGTCGACGAATAGACAAATCTGGATAATCATTAACACTATGACTTATAGCAGCGATGTTTTCTTCTGTACGTATAGTTCTTTGTCTTGTTGTTGTTTCATCGAGTAGAGAAAATGTTGTCCGAAATCTATCGATAGTTCGACGAATAAGCTGCTCTGATGGATGATTATGTAAACCATAAATTTCACGAAGTGCTCAATAAGTGGCGAATAGAATACTGATTTTGAAAATAAATTTCAACAATTTGTAAACGTGGTTGCGGCGTGAGTCTTCCAATGTTAATTTGTCAGAGCTTACTGAACAGAAATGTCAAAACAACATGGCTTCTACCTTCTGTCAAATCACAGTTATCCTTATCGAAATTCTATCACTCTAAAAAAAACACCCGATAGTATCAAGAAGTCGCAGGGTAGAAGAAACGTCTAGCTGTGCTCAATAGATAAAAAGTTAAAGGGTATATTCCTTGATAGAGAATAATATTTTTAAATTTAAATAATGAAAGACAATATTTCTGTGAATTAAATAATCAATTTTTGAACAATTGAACCTAAAAAACTTAGAAACAGTGTTTCTATTCAAGTTGACATATAGAATTCTCCAATACTCAAACATATATAGAAATCTATAGAAAATATGGAATATTGACAAAAATTAAAAACATACATGGCCGATACAGCTGTTTTATATAGATATTATGTATAAGAAATTATATTCCAAAAAATTCTCCATATAAATTCAAAAATATAGCACATTCTCCAGAAGAGCGTTTAAAATTCTCATCCATAATAGTCAGTCGACTTTCTTGAAATTAATAAGATTAATCAATAAAAATATATCACTCATCTTACTTTTATAAGATCTTGAAGTTAGACATAAAAATATAAGATAAAACGCTGGGAGCATATGAGAATTCTATATCCAACCAAAAGAATATAAAACCAAAGCACGGTACGAATTCGAATCCAAATCCGATGCATCAATGCGAAATATAAATTGTAAATCATTGTATATTATATAAAATGAAATGAATTTAAAGGGTATATTTCTTCTTAGAAGATAAAAATTTAAATTGAAAAAATAATAAATCATAATCCTGTGAAACATTTATCTACTTAATTTTCAAAAAAGCAAACCAAAATACTTTAGAATTATTGTTTTATCTAAGTATACATAAAGAATTTTCAAATGTCATACAAAACTCAAATATTATAATATAAAGAAATATATATAAAATATTGAAAGAAATTAAATAACATACATAGCCGATACAGATGTTTCATATGAACATTATGAATAACAAATTCATATATAAATATATGAATATATTTATTATTATATAAATAGAAAATGGTCTAAATAAATTAAAAAAATATAGCATATCCTCTATAACAGCATTAAATTGAAACAGTGTTTCTAAGATATTTTGATTTAATGTCTTTTTAATTAAATTTTGCAGAGGTTTCAATATTTGAAATTATTTGACGTACCAAAAATTTCCATATACTGAATAAAAAAGAAAATGAGTTTACTGATTATCCCAAATAAACTCAAAATTACTATAATTAATCATTCGACTGAAGTGACACAATGTTACTTTTATAATGATTTTAATTCAATGACATACAATTACTTAGCCTTATATTTATATTTTATTCGGTATTCTTTTCAACAACAATCATTTGGTACTTATATTTTTAAATAACCTATACTATTTAGAGAGTTGACAGCCACAGTTTCCATTAAATACCAACAAAGCCCAACTGAAATGAAAACCGAAAGCTCTGCAGCTTACCCAGCGAACCACAAAGAACGAAAAAGAATACACACTCGTTAAAGAAACGGAATAAATTGAAACAGAGATCATTTCGGGAGATAACTGGACAATTGTAATACGACAATGGTGTGACTGGTATTGTAAGTCATCGACAAATTGCTATATTTTGGCAGATTTTGGTTGACCGTGGTCTTTTTACCTGGATTTATCCATGTACCTATCTGGGGATTTCTGTCTTATCCATCGATCAGCTCATTGGAAGCGTGCCTCTTTTCGTTTCGAATGGTAACCTGAATATGGCATTCGTACTTTACGTGTCGATTGCAGTTCCCTTTCAGCACAATAGGACTTTGGTTGAGATATTTACCACAGGTTTGACATGTTACAATTGCTGGCGATTTATCAGGGAAGGCTAGTGGGATGGACTCCTGTTGCACCAAAGCTGATGATTGGTGCAGATTCTTTGAATAAGGAATTCTGAGAAGTTTATTAGTTTTCCCCAAGAATCGAAGTATTTGGAGTCTCAATAAGTAAATATCACAATCCAATTTATTACATAACATGTATATGGTACATCGAGTTGATTTTCCTATGAGGAAATGATATGAAGCCACCCAAAATTGATTTTTTGATTTTTTTACCAGTACTGTTATTTCTCTCAAATGTCTAGAGGTAACGAAAATAATTTTAGGAATATACGATTCACCATGCATCCAGAAGAGAAGTTATTATTCCAGTCACCCAACACAAGAATAAATTCATTTTGTGTTATAAATGATCAACTTAACTCGGACTCTACATCGTCAGTCTTACTGGTTGAGGGGCGAAATTCCTTAGCATGTAAGAAATTTATTTGTTGCAATAAATGCAACCAATGGTTTATCTTCTATATCATACAATAGATGGATTTGGTTTCTTTTTCAAATAAAATGATGACTCATCAGTGAAAAGTAAAAATTTTCAAGAAAGAACTATTTTCATTTTGTCTTTCCATCGTCTCCATGGATCAACACCGCGCCGGTGCAAAGTGATGAATTCTTTTCCACTCTGGGCAGTCGGAAAGAGTAGGAAAAGATTCAAAGAGCAGTCCAGTTGAATTTTTGTCATCCTTTATAACACATATTGAAGTAATTCTTGAACTGAACGATTGGCACAATAGCTTCATTTGTTGTTGCGTGGTAAATCCTATATTACGTCAATCATCTTCGTAACCTGTTTATCCTGACTGAAGTAGAACAACATTTATTTATTTACACGCTACTAGAAAAATAGTGACGAAATGCAAGTAATGAAATTCGGAGCCAAATATACATTCTGTCAAGAAAGTACCGGGAATTATCGATTTATATCTGGCGGGGCAATGAGGCAGGTAAAAATTTGTTTTCCTAGGTTGGTACCACTGTCCTCAATTACTATGCCAAGCTTGAGCGGGATCTGTCAACTAGTGTGTTTGCAACAGCTGATTAAGTCAGTCGATGTCAGAGTGCGTGCCGATTTTTACTTTGGGTGATTACGTTGAGCAAAGAATTTGTTTAAAGTTTTGTGTTGCAAATGAATTTTCGTGTGCCGATGCATTGAAAATGTTGCAAAAGGCCTTTGGTGATAATGCTCTATCGAAAACTCGTGCATATCAGTGGTACAGAGCCTTCAAGGACGGTCTCGTTCCGGACGCCCATCGACGGCTTCGATCGAAGATAACGTCGATAAAATTAAGGAAAGGGTGCTGGAAAACCGTCGTACCAGCTTGAGAGAGATAGCACATGATCTTAAGATATCCCACGAGTCCGCACGTACGATTTTGATTGATATTTTGGTCATTAGAATGGTGGCCGCACGACTCGTACCGAAAGACCTGAATTTTCTTCAAAAACGTCATCGCGAACAGGTTGCTTCAGACATGCTGGATCGCTGTAATCCGATTCTACATTCATGGAACGCATTATAACTGGTGATGAGACCTGGGTCTACGAGTACGATATGCAAACAAGCCAGCAATCATCGGAATGGGTGGCAAAAAATGAGCCGAAACCGAAAAAACCACGCCAAAGCCGCTCTGTTCTGTTTGTTAAGTCTTCAGTTGTCTAGGATGGGATAGTTAATTCCCGAAACTCGAGTCACAATTAAATGTGTAAAATATCAATTTATTGGTAGTAAAACATAGTAATTTCTACCACTTGTTTTAATCCTTTATAAGACCTTTGAAATATAATGTATGTCAATCAATCTTTTATGGGATTAATTACTTCAGGTTTATGTATTCCTGAGCTTGATTCAAATATAGTAGTAGTTTAATTACTTTCGGTGAGACACGAATGATTAAATTAATTTAATAAACACAATATTCACCATTAAAATTAACATTCTATAAATCTGCGTCTCTACTTCACGTTTCATGTAACTTTCCAGAAACTGCTCGCATTCATCCAGGCACCATCTGCGTAGCCCTACGGAAAGTAAACATTCTTCCCAGTCAATTATCGTTCTTGCGAAAAAAACTTTCTAAAATATTCCAGTCCCAAATTGAATTTTCTCCCGATTTCATTACAGCGAGGGGCTGTTGGCCGATCCCTTGTACTGTCGTCCTACGCTGCTCTCCCGATTATAAATCAGATCTTGGAGTTAGATATTAATTAATTGAGAATTAATTAATGATACGTACTGGGCATGATTAGATAATGCTGTTATTACCAGCGTATGCTAATTCCTTGTAAATCACTCCGGATTGATTTTATCTCAAACTAAACAGTAATTGTTATCAATTCGATGTTCAATAAATGGACAGAATGGGGCGTCAGTGAAATTTGGATCTGTATTATTAAAGCGCTTGGAATATGTAAACGGAATACCGAAAAAGTTATTTATTGTAGAGAAATCCATGCGACAGCTTGTGTTTTGAAGGCAGCTACATATTTGGTGATAAATATTAGAACAACAAGAAGATTTCTAAAAACAGGTTTCATTTTGATATTAAAAAACTAGTATTTTTCAATAGAAATAAAAAGATGTTTATTTCATTGTAAAGAGTCATGAATGTCATGAACATTGGAAGACGATTACAGTCAAAGGCTGTTCAGCAGTATATCCTTTTCATGAAATTTTCCATGATAACTTCACGAATTCCATCTTTAAGGTTTTGAATCCATCGTGAAGCATTGACATAGACCTCATCACGTGGCTCCAACTTCAATTTTTCAACCAGCTTCACTATTGCCGGTCGAGAAGGTGATTCACTACGTCCCAAAAGTGTTTTTATTGCGATCTGTGACTGCAAAATTTTCACTATTTTTGTAGTGGATTTGAACAATTTCAATGCGCTGTTGAAGCGTTTCATTTTTAGTAATGGCGTAATCTTTACTCAACAAATGTCGAAAGATGACAGTTCCAAAAGTGACAGCTACGCAGACAGCCGGCTATTCAAAATGGGACCTCTTATTGGAAAAACTTCATAATGAAAATAGTAATAATAATTAAAAGAACGTTTATGCATCTAATTTGACACATTGCAGTTATATAAGACCAATCATAAAATAATTCATCAATGTTTAGAAGGCAAGAACGAATAGGCAAATTGTCTTTCAGATATTCTTTAAGCTATAATGACATTTTCTTGGTAGAGATTTTATTCATTACAAAAACAGTCATATACAAATACCTTATCGAATAATTTGGATGATTGTTCGAAATAATGTTCTATTTAGCTAATGTTTCAAATTCAGTTGTTCTTTATTTTGACATGTATAGAGTTCTGATGTTTTTTATACTTTAATTGTGGAACCTGTGTCCCTTCCATTTTTCTTAATGAACAAATGACATAAGAAAAAATAGATACAAGGAATAAAATAAGACATTACATTGTTTTCTTTATCTTTTTATTAACTGAATATACAGTGACTCGAGTTTCGTAGTGTATACTACATTTTCAAACTGAATAAAACAAAATGTATCTCAACTATTATATATATTAGTTGAAGGCTTCGGCAAAACTTTGAAAAGTGGGATGTGCCACAGGTCCGCCTGCTCATTTAATAGTTTTATGGTCGGAAGGTGCTTTTTGTGTCTGAATATTTCGATGGATTTTAGGATATCTAATTTTCTCCTTTCACTTCCAGTTGAAATATTTCAAGATTGCCCATTCTGGGAAGATATGATTGGTTTTGAAAAAATGTTTCCCAAAATTAAAGTAATCTTTCCGGTTCGTAAATGAAGATTGATGTTCTTTGTACCTTTTGTGGAGAGATCTCCCGTTTTGTCCTATATATACTTGCACTGTTGACAATTATAATTTAAAGACTCCAGAATAATTCAGTCGTTCAGGTTGTTTTTTCTTTTGCATCAAAAAAGATGTTGGAAATTATATGTGAAATTGTGAAAGCTGTTATAATGTTAGTTGAAATATATTAGTTTTATAAATTTTTGTCACATATTTTGGACCAATCTCACAAAAAATAGCTTAAATGTTTTCAAAAACTAACATAAAAGCAGCTTCCACACCCCCACATAAAATTTCCCTTGTTTAATGCAAAAGGCAAAAATAACCGGCTGAATCATTGTGGAGTCTATAAATTGAGTTGTCAACAGTATAGTTAAATTAAGTGATTCCATTTTGAAAAACAATGAGATGACTCATATTAATATAAATACTATGTCCAAGAAAAACCTCTTACAATAAGTGACAGAAAAAATGTATTTATCATAATAAAATCAGAAGGAAAGAAGTTTCTATAATTTATATGATTTCAAATAACCCATAATAAAGGGAAGCCCCATTTTGCGTTCATATGAAGATACATTTTAGTATGTATTACTGACTAAGGATTCCTGATGAAATTAAAAATATCATAATTCAATATATAATCTGCAGCCTTCACAAATTACTTAACATCTTAGAAACATTTTTGATAATGATAAATTGTGAGACAGTGTATATATATATATATTTTTACATTTAAATTCTTTAAAGTAGATTATGAAGTGAATGTAACCCCTCAAAATGTTTGAATTTATTCAAATTCATTTCATTTATTTCGAATTTATATTTGAATTTTATTCATACAATAGTATGGGATTACCCTGATAGTCATTTAACTTCTATGAAGATCTCTCAGAAGCTTTATATAGCTTGTGCAATTTTCCTTACACAAGCCTGTTCAGGTATCCCCTTATAAATACATAATTCAAAATGTATCATAATTTGCACCATTTGGTTGCTGTATTCAAGAATATTTTTGGCATCTAGATGTAGAAAAATAAAATCTCTGAGTGACGTCTAGATCGTATTTCGCTTTTGAAAACACCTTGACTACTTTAGATTCTCCTTTATTTTGGTATTATTAGGTTTTTAATAAATTCGTTGATAACGTTCTGATTTTTTTAAAGAGGTATTGGGAGTTTTGAAAAAATATCGAAAGGGACTTGCTTGTAAATTGAAATAACACGAATTTTTTGAATTCAGGGAAAAATTCTGAAATTAAACATAAATAAAATATATAAGATGAAAATATAGGAATGAATATATTAACGTCGTTCACAAAATTTAAGAATAATGAGAAGAATGAGATTTAATATGTAAGAGAAAATTCTGAATTAAACTCTAGATCCTATACAAAATTATTGATCAACATATACTATGCCTAGGAGAATACGTATATAAATATTCACTATTGCATAATTGAGAATATTCAATAAATTTAAATATGAAAATAGAAAATAGGTTCATTAAAAACTATCATATTTATATTTAATGATATACATTCTGTCAAGAAAGTACCGGGAATTATCGATTTAAATCTGGCGGGGCAATGAGGCAGGTAAAAATTTTTTTTTCCTAGGTTGGTACCACTGTCCTTAATTACTATGCCAAGCTTGAGCGGGATCTGTCAACTAGTGTGTTTGCAACAGCTGATTAAGTCAGTCGATGTCAGAGTGCGTGCCGATTTTTACTATGGGTGATTACGTTGAGCAAAAAATGTGTTTAAAGTTTTGTGTTGCAAATTAATTGTCGTGTGCCGATGCATTGAAAATGTTGCAAAAGGCCTTTGGTGATAATGCTCTATCGAAAACTCGTGCATATCAGTGGTACAGAGCCTTCAAGGACGGTCGTGAAGTGGTCGCCCATCGACGGCTTCGATCGAAGATATAACGTCGATAAAATTAAGGAAAGGGTGCTGGAAAACCGTCGTACCAGCTTGAGAGAGATAGCACATGATCTTAAGATATCCCACGAGTCCGCACGTACGATTTTGATTGATATTTTGGGCATGAGAAAGGTGGCCGCACGACTCGTACCGAAAGACCTGAATTTTCTTCAAAAACGTCATCGCGAACAGGTTGCTTCAGACATGCTGGATCGCTGTAATTCCGATTCTACATTCATGGAACGCATTATAACTGGTGATGAGACCTGGGTCTACGAGTACGATATGCAAACAAGCCAGCAATCATCGGAATGGGTGGCAAAAAATGAGCCGAAACCGAAAAAACCACGCCAAAGCCGCTCAAAAATGAAGGTGATGCTCATTGTTTTCTTCGATATCCGTGGCGTGGTGCACTACGAATTCATTCCAGAGGGTCAGAAGGTAAACAAGGATTATTACCTAGGCGTTATGAAACGTTTGCGTGAGCGTATCCGTAAGAAGCGGCCAAATTTGTGGGCGAACAACTCATGGATTTTGCATGACGATAACGAGCCTTCTCACCGAGCTACGATTGTGACTGACTTTCTCGTCAAAAACTCAACAAACTTGCTTCAGCAACCACCGTATTCGCCGGATTTGGCTCCCTGCGACTTTTTCCTCTTCCCAAAACTAAAATTGCCCCTTCGTGGCACCCGTTTTGAGTCGATTGAAGCCATAAAACAAAATTCGGCGCGAGAGCTAAAGTCCATTCCGGAAAGCGCCTATAAAAAATGTTTCGATAATTGCAAGTGCCGTTGGCATAGATGTATTGGAGCAAATGGAGCCTAATATTGAATTTATGATTGTCTAGAAAAATATTTATTTTTCATTTTGTGACATTGTATACATACATGTATAAGAAAAATCATCCATTGATGTTAAAAAAAGACTATAAAAATTATAAAATACTCAATTCGAAATATGAGCTATTACACGTATTTCATGTTAGTTGACCATCTTCAGATAGCCCTAATATTCAAAATTAAATATAATTGCAAGCTTATAAACTCATAATTCGACTATGTTCCGAAGAAAAACCCAAATACAATATCTGTGAACACACGTTACATTTTGGCAGTAACTCCGAAAAAAAAACCATTCAATTAAGTTTCAATAGCATCATAAGTCACTGAATCATTTGAAGTTTGCAAACATGTATATTCACGATGTCATGAAAAGGAAAATTCATATTTTTTCAGATAAGAATTATTTTTATATTAAAGTTATTGAAGTTTTCGCAAAAATATAATTATCTATTATATTTTTAATTTAAAATTGATCTCTCACAAAGTTTACTCATAATTTATATAATTATTCATAAATATTTTAGGAATAAGAAAATATTTTAATTATGCAAATTAAATTCTGGAAAATTTACAATTGTTTCCTAATGTTTAATTATCTTCCATAGGATTTTTTAGTTAGACGATAAATATAATGTGTTGTGGCTCACTAAAATTAGATATACATTCTGTCAAGAAAGTACCGGGAATTATCGATTTAAATCTGGCGGGGCAATGAGGCAGGTAAATTTTTTTTTTCTAGGTTGGTTCCATTGTCCTTAATTACTATGCCAAGCTTGAGCGAGATCTGTCAACTAGTGTGTTTGCAACAGCTGATTAAGTCAGTCGATGTCAGAGTGAGTGCCGATTTTTACTATGGGTGATTACGTTGGGCAAAGAATTTGTTTGAAGTTTTGTGTTGCAAATGAATTTTCGTGTGCCGATGCATTGAAAATGTTGCAAAAGGCCTTTGGTGATAATGCTCTATCGAAAACTCGTGCATATCAGTGGTACAGAGCCTTCAAGGACGGTCGTGAAGTGGTCGCCCATCGACGGCTTCGATCGAAGATAACGTCGATAAAATTAAGGAAAGGGTGCTGGAAAACCGTCGTACCAGCTTGAGAGAGATAGCACATGATCTTAAGATATCCCACGAGTCCGCACGTACGATTTTGATTGATATTTTGGGCATGAGAAAGGTGGCCGCACGACTCGTACCGAAAGACCTGAATTTTCTTCAAAAACGTCATCGCGAACAGGTTGCTTCAGACATGCTGGATCGCTGTAATTCCGATTCTACATTCATGGAACGCATTATAACTGGTGATGAGACCTGGGTCTACGAGTACGATATGCAAACAAGCCAGCAATCATCGGAATGGGTGGCAAAAAATGAGCCGAAACCGAAAAAACCACGCCAAAGCCGCTTGAAAATGAAGGTGATGCTCATTGTTTTCTTCGATATCCGTGGCGTGGTGCACTACGAATTCCAGAGGGTCCAGAGGTTCCAGAGGTTCCAGAGGGTCAGACGGTAAACAAGGAGTATTACCTAGGCGTTATGAAACGTTTGCGTGAGCGTATCCGTAAGAGCGGCCAAATTTGTGGGCGAACAACTCATGGATTTTGCATGACGATAACGCGCCTTCTCACCGAGCTACGATTGTGACTGACTTTCTCGCCAAAAACTTAACAAACGTGCTTCAGCAACCACCGTATTCGCCGGATTTGGCTCCCTGCGACTTTTTCCTCTTCCCAAAACTAAAATTGCCCCTTCGTGGCACCCGTTTTGAGTCGATTGAAGCCATAAAACAAAATTCGGCGCGAGAGCTGAAGTCCATCCCGGAAAGCGCCTATAAAAAATGTTTTGATTATTGGAAGTGCCGTTGGCAAAGATGTATTGGAGCAAATGGAGCCTATTTTGAAGGCGACCCAATAAATTTTGACGATTAAATGTAAAAATGTTGTTTTAATTCAAGATTCCCGGTACTTTCTTGACAGAGTAGTAAATTATTATTATGAAGTAATAAATTTGATACAAAATTTTTGGGTAATTTTCTCAGATATAGATTGAAGTTTATCATTAATTTTCCAAATATTGACATGAACTGCTATCTGTGGTTAATGAAGTGAAATAAATATATACTGTCATAGGTCAACGAACACGAAAATGCTTTTTATTTGTTTTTTCTTTAAATAATTATTAGAATATGTTAGAAATGCGTTGTTATTTTCCAAAGTCTCATAGAAAAGTTTAGAAGACTTGCCCCATTCATTCCATAAGCAACCACTCGAAACCAAACTATCGAAACACAGCCTTGCAGTTAACAATTTCAAGGTCTCTCCTAGTCCAGCATATGAAATCTTTGTGTTTGACATCTCCATCCCAATCCATACCAGGGATAAAAAGATGCATCTGTAAGATAACACGTTAGATCCACTGATAAGGTAGAAAGCATTGCACACCCGGCACCCATATACTCTTATGTGACTGTAGTGTTCTTTTATGTCAGTTCTACTCAGACTCACAATGCCACAAATTTGTACGTACAAAGGATCCTCGCTTACATATGTATTATTCTCGGTCGAAGAGGCATAACAATTATAACAAAGCTATTATGTCTATGTATTTGTAGAACAGCTCATTAGCATGCAAGGATGAATTAAAATTCTTAACTGGTGGGAAAATCTTATCGATATATGATAATTTGTTCATATGTATATACAAAACGTGTATCCGATGATACACGGAGTTACTTCACAATAATTGATAACTCAAGAAAATACTTGAATATTTCAGAGAAATTTTTCTATAAATAGTTTGAATCAATTATTCGTTATCTAGACTAGTACGAAAGAATATCAACTATACAGGGTGACCTACATAAATGAGTCCAACCGAATATTTTCGTAAGCATCAATTTTTCCGGAAAATTGATGAAGAAAACGATGGAAAAATTTCTTATTATCATGAATCCTATATTAACTAGAGCGGAATTATTGAAAATGGACAAGCTAAATCAAATCTAACTCACCAAAATAATGTGAATTGGGCAAAATTTATCAAAATTCAATTAGTTCAAGGAAACATAGTATTTACCTTTAATGTTGAAAATGTGTATGTAAGAAATATTTTCGAAGATCCTTGAGCATGGATAAAGTTGTAATAGCATATAAGCTGAAGAAATGTAATCAATTTCATGGATAATTTCAAGGAAATCTTAAGTTAAAAGCATTAGAAGTTGAAGTTTGTTGAAAATGCTTTGTGATAGAAAGGAATACTTAAACTGAACCAATTAACATGGAGCAGGTATCAAAAGTTAGATGAAAATTAGGCTAATTTCCTAAAATATTTTCAAACCAGAAAATAGTGTGTATTTCGTAAACTCATTAAAAGCATAATTTTTCAAGAATTTTGGCAAATGCTAGTAAGCTTTGGAATTCAATTTTTTGTGAGAACTATAAAAGGAAGTGGCAAGCAACATTTTATTTAGTATGAAATACTCAAGAGTCGAGTCAACATCGCTCTGTTCTTGAAAGATTTACTCTTCCAAAGTATACAGTTCCACAACCTAAAAAAAGAGAACATTATTATTGTGAATTGGTATCCAGAAGAACGTTACCTGAATGTTGAATGGGAATATTCAACATGTAAATCAAACAATTTAGATGTTAAAAAGAAAATCAACGATCTTGGCTGTGAATTCAAAACCTTCTAAAAAAAATCAGTTGAACTTGAATCCAGAATAATTCCTGAAATTGAGAAAGGACACTATTCAAAGGAACATTGAAAATGATAAATAAACTTATCAAAGCTAGAAATAATTTAATTCGGTAGAACTTTCCATTCAAAATACATTTCATGTTTACTAGGATTACGGAATACAGATAACGTTAGAATAGAACATAGAATAGTATAGTTTAGTTAGACTTCATATTTCAACTCACTTCGTTTCAATATGTATTTAAAAATTAAATTCTTAGAAATTCAAATTGCAGCCTACCTATTTCAGTGAATCAAAATTATAAGCATTTAAGTTTTCAATTTACAATTACAAAATTAAACCAGTTAGCCTGCAGGACACGATACATTTATCTTTATACGCGGGTAATCAAAAAAAGTATTCATACAAAAATTTTAAGAGTGAATTCTATAATAATAACGGGTGTTTTTTTAGAGTGATAGAAATTTCGATAGGGATAACTTTGATTTGACAGAAGGTAAAAGCCATGTTGTTTTGACATTTCTGTTCAGTAAGCATTGACAAATTATCATGGAAAGACTCACGCCGCAACAACGTTTATGAATTGTTGAAATTCATTTTCAAAATCAGTGTTCTTTTCGCCAAACTTATAGAGCACTTCGTGAAATTTATGGTTTACATAATCGTCCATCGGAGCAGCTTATTCGTCGAACTATCGATAGATTTCGGACAAAGAACTTTATGTACAGAAGGAAATATTGTTGCTGTATGTCATAGTATTAATGATGATCCAGATTTGTCTATTCGTCGACGTTCACAACAAGTTGGACTCTGTGCATCCACCACATGGAAAATTTTGCGTAAAGGTCTTGGTCTACACCCATACAAGTTCCAACTGTTTCAAGAACTAAGACCACTCGACCATAATAAGCGTCGTTTGTTTGCTGATTGGGCCCTAGAACAGCTTGAAGTTGATCCACTTTTTTATCGTAAAATTGTGTTTAGTGATGAAGCTCATTTCTGGTTGAACGGCTATGTAAACAAGCAAAATTGCCATATATAGAGGTGAAACAATCCTCAAGAAGTGCTGGAGCTAATGTTACAGTGAATGGTGCTCGTTACAGATCGACGATCAATGATTATTTCTTTGAAAATTTGAATGGTATCAGGTCAGAAGTGTTTTGTTTCCAACAAGATGGTGCTATACCTTATGCTGCTACCGTAACAATTGATTTATTGAAAGGAAGATTTGGCGAAAACATTATTTCGAAAAATGGTTCAATTAATTTGCCTCCAAGATCATGCGACATAACTCCACTGGATTATTTTCTTTGGGATTATGTCAAGTCATTGATTTATGCTGATAAACCTTAAACAAAAGACGCTTTGGAAGCCAACATAACTCGTGTTATTGATGAAATAAGGCCCGAATTACTCGAAAAAGTGGTCCAAAATTGGTCTGGTCGAACGCGGTTCCTCAGAGCTAGTCGTGGTAAACATATGTTGGAAATTATTTTTGAAATAAAAATGTCATACAATTATCTTTCAAATAAAAAAAAATTGACTTCAATCTTAACTTGAATGTGTTTTATTTCAATTTAAAGTTCTATCATTCTAAAAAAAAACACCCGATACAATTAACTTACAAAAAGTGTCTAAACAAAATTTCCTAATTATTATAATTCTAAATAAAAAACTCAATTAACAAAATTCATAATAATATGGCTTGTATAACGAGAGGTTAATAATAATAAAAAAAAATTTCATTAACAAATTCATAACACTATATATTTATATTATATATTGTTTTGAAAGGTTTTTCATTCTTTCATCACCTACTTCAATCCAGCACCTGTGAAGTAAAAACTTCCACTGAAGAAATAGAGCTCAGTAGAGGGTGATAAGCAAATTATAAGTGGAGATAAGCAAGTCAACTTTTCTTCAATAGTTATGACTTTATGCTGCTTAAATCTACACGTTATTTCATGATTGAAGAATGAAATTGTGGCCGTCAAGGATAACTAGAAAAAATCTTCGTCTGCAGGGATGAAAAACCTCAAAATTTCACGAGATAAGTGTTCTTACCACTCGACTAACCCTGAGTTTTTTATTTTAGTACAAACTCTAATTAGTATTATCATTAAAATTGTGCAAACTTTTTTTACCAAAGATCTATCAGCCCGCTTAAGCCCCCGGCCCAAATTTGGTCCTGATTTTCAATCATGTACATATTGGGATTGAACGTAAAAATTACACGCGCATTTTTTAAAGCCAACCAACATCTCATCAACCCATTAAAAACAGATCCACCAGCCGAAAAAACCGAAATAAAAACGACGCGAAGAAGTCATCCCATCAGATGTGGCTTCACTGTCCCGCCCCCCTCAACGGTACCTCCGCGTTTTCGTGGACATCGCCATCATCTTACAAGCCATGAAATTGCAATATATCCATAAATTCAAGCCCGATTGGCAATTACGACCACCTAATTATAAGCGCGCTCTTTTTCGTTTTGGATATTAAACCACTCAGCAGGGCTGATATCCCATCAACGGCATGGACTGGAAAAACAAGGACGTGCTCTCTCGGGTCTCTGGCAGTCAGAGACTCGCAGCTGCCGCGCCTGCAGCAAGCGTAGTGGCGATAACATCTAGACCGCCCTTATGTATTCACCAAGATTTGAAAGAGATCGCTGATAACATTCTGGGCCCGTGTTTTGGCATGACAGTCCGCATGATAACGAGTACGGGGCCATACAATGACGGGTCTCGAACAACGTGGCACTCTGGCGGTGCTCTATGGTCAGGAAGAGGTCCCCGACCCGTTTGATGTGAGGACGGGCTAGCTTCTCCGGGCCTTTATGCCCGGTCCTAGTCGGATGCGACTTCATTAGGAGGGAGCTGTCAATTTAATGAACTCGAGTGTTGATGCCGGGGGTTTACGACGCGTCTTCATTTGAGTACAGAAACGGGTAGCTGTTGTAGTAATCAGTTTTTTTTTGAGTGAGCCTCAGAAAAATCTTTTGTTATTCAGAGACTTTCTTGAATTTTAAGAATGTTTAATGAAGATAAAAATATTAAATACCTACCAAGCTTGCATACAAAAACCTAGTATTCATTACAAAACATCGGCATGTTGATGTGTGGAATAGAAGGTAAAATTTCGGGTTATATAAATGAAATAAAAAATGTCTTGAAAAAACTGCATCGATGGTAGTATTATATTTTGCTGTTGATTCTGCTGGATTATTTTTATTCCTAAATCAAACTCTTCCTCTAGAAACTGTAGCAATGGTTTTGATTTTTCATTACTGAAGTTGATGTTAAAATCACAGGCCAAAATGAGTGGACGTTTATTGAAATTTCTGTTGTATCTGCTAAGCGTTTGAGATACATCTTTGGATCTCCTGAATATCTATTAATTTGTTATTTGGTGAGACATCTACGACTGCAATGATTAAAGTAACGCCGTTTTCCATTACACACTTTACTGCACATAAATCTGCAACACTTGTACGTCTTGCAAGTCCTGAATATTGTTCATAATGACCGACATATTTGGTGTTACAAGACTGGTCGTATCATTTGTGTTGTGATAAATCGCAACTCCACCTGAACGAACAAAATCACGTTTAAAGTGAGCTATACAATTAAAATTCGGTATATCACATTCTTCTTGATTGTCCAACCATGTCTCTTATAATAACAAAATGTTCGTTTTTTCTGTAACAGAGTCGATTAAATCAACCGAATGTTTACGAAGGCTTTGGACGTTGAATGTTCACAATGAAATGCTTTTATCTCTAGTAATGAAATCAATGACTGATTTTGGCTTCGTTCAAGCTTATTTAATGACAATCTCTGAAAGTCTTGTACTAGAGATATTGTTCATGAAGCCTGTACTCGATTATGATGAAATCAAAATTTAGTTTCATCATGATCAAATGTAACGATGAATAAACCTTCGATGCTTGTTACACGAGAGAGCAACATAAACGAATTGTTGTGGATGTATTTTGTCATACTCGTAATTAATTTGATCAAATGTTCCACCTTGTGACTTATGAATAGTCATAGCACAAGCAGAAATTATGAGAAAGTGTTTACGTTTAACAGTAACTGCTTTATTCCTTGTCATGGTAATGTTGGATGTGCGCCATTCAATAGGTACAACAGCATTATGTACTTTACTTTGAACAGTTAGTAAAGCAGCTTTTTTTCTTGCTTTTTGCCCAACCTTTGGTGATCCACAGAATTCGAGCCAAACTCTGCAAACTACGTTGTCCTCATTGAAGTCTAGGTGAATTAATTTACCAACGACACCATTAACTAATCCATCACTTACATCGATGTTTGTTGTGATAAGGTAATACTTTCCTTTTACAAAAGTGATTTGGTAAGGTAATCCCCCAGTATCGATGACAGATTTTTTGTGTAGTTGTTATCTTAAAAAAGCTTCTTGTTCTTGATTTTTAGATTCAGTTATTATATCCTTTGCTATTGAGATGACTTTATCTGGAGCTTCTTGCAAAATTGAATTGTTGTAACTGTCTACAGCGACATAAGTATAAAATAAACGAACACCATGAGGACTTAACTGTTGAGTTTCTTCTTTTTTGAAAAATTTTGATTCAATAATTTCTAATTGAAACTGTTCCAAAACTTCACCATTGCCAATCTTTGTAAGTATCAATGAAAATGCAGCATACGCCTGTCTCATGACTTGCGTTAGTTCAAAAAATTTAAGACTTCGCCATAAATGTGGACCAACCATTGTCGTTTTAATAGCTTTATATATCAATGTTGCCCTTACTGGTGACGCCTGGCGTAAATCACCAATTAAAATGAAGTCAATGCCGCCAAAATCAACATTATGATTTGCAGTAATTTGCTTTAAGCGTAAATCAATTTTGGCTAACAGTTCTGCACTGATCATGCTGATTTCATCAATAATCAATACTTTGACGTATCTAAAAAGATATGTGTACAAATGTAACATTTCAGATGATAAATAGTTTAGAAATCAAAATTTTAAGAGCAGTATGAACCGTAGTACCATCAATTGCCACAGCAGCTTTACCAGTAGATGCGCAAGCTATATACGAATTACAGTAACCATCATTGTCAGTATATCTACTGTAAATTTTCATTATAAGTTTAATAACAACTTCCTGCTGGACCAGTAAAAAAACTTGAAATGATTGCTGATTTTGAGTTTGAAGATGAGATATAATATGCATTAAAAGTTATTTTTGCTCACTGTTAGCCGACCTCATTAAGACGTAGAATTGTTGAGTATCCATTATATTTTCTCTTTTTTTTGCAATAGCACCAAGTTAACTGAGTGTGGCATTTCGGATATCAGCATTAACAACAGAATCAACATCCTGTAGTAATCTTGCATATGGTTCTTCCTCAAATATGACATTAGCTTCGTTTCGCAACTGTTCATCTTCATTGTCATCATCTCTAAATAACTGTCCACAAATTTCAAGTGTTTTTTCTAGGTCTAATTTACATTCAAACTCTTTTCTGTGTTCTAAAATCAAGTTTTTATTATCTTCATAAGTTTGAATGAATTTATTTTCAGCAAGAACTTCATTATCTTCACTTCTAAAAGGAATGTGTAGTTACAACATTTCTCTTCTATAATCGTTGAAATTATTAGCCATATCATAGTTACGGTATCTAATAACTCTAGAATTTTTTCTTTTGTAGTACACTCCGTGTCTTCTCATACTATAATTAGCAACAAATTGAGCAAATGTTACATTTTCAAGAATTTCAGGCCTTTTTTCGTACTTATCGGACCAATTTTACTTCCATATATTTGTACAGTCATCATCTGAATCACTTAGCTCTTTAAGTTTTTCTTATTCTCTGACGTTCTGTTGGGTATATCGTTGGTATGTGAACTGTTGCTACAGATGATTTACCACAAGCCAATTGTTACTGAAATTGAGCCTACTAATTAAGATTATATTACATTATATTTGTTAATAATAAAAAAATATTATTATAACTTAAAAAAAATTATTACAATTCCTTCACTAATTAATCGAAAGGAATTTCGTTCCATCCGGGGGTGTCTTGACACCTCTCAATTTTTTATTTATTATGTACAAAGAACCTGTGTACACTCAACAAAAATAATCGTCGCGACACCACACTGTTTAATACGAAATAGAAAGACGAAACGAAAATAACTGGCTTGCTTTCTATGAGGGGGAGAGAGAGAGAGAGAGAGAGAGAGACGTGCACGCCGCACGGCTTGAAACTATAGCGAAAAGTGTCATTACAATTTTGGGACTTAATTTTTTCCGTCTAGCCCCCTTTCGCAACGCGCAATAAGGAACTTCGTTCCAATAAGAAATTACTTCATTTTCTTTCACTTTTGTATTATTGAGAATATGATAGTGGCGTCACTATACCAGACCCGGGGCATATTTATGGGATGGGGCCCTCTCAGTGAAAATGGTCAAGTTATAATTTAATATTAACCAACCACGTAAGTTCAATGACCGCAGGGTCATGTAGACAACAAACACTGATTAGTTTTATCTTGCACCGAGCGGTCATCTAACCTTAATGATATTGTGTGCATTTCAGTGAAAAATCTAATAAATTTTCTTGTCAAGACCATACATTTGAACATATTTATAATGAAATAACTAAATTTGATAAGATATTTAAAGCCTGTCTTGTCCCAAAGAGTTTGTTAAATTTGCACTAGCTGTAGTCGCAGGAACTATAACAAAAAACATGCAGAACATGTTTCAGGAAAGCTACATGACATAAAATGATACTTTATTATTAATAAATCAGTGAGTTCTCTAATACTCGGCGTCTTTTCTATTTCATCTTTGAAAGTGGACCGAAAATTGAGAATTTCTTCAGCAAATGATTCAGATATGTCTTTTTTATATATTTTGGGTTGTTTGTAGAGTATTTATGTTTTTCCCTTGCGAAAATGAGAGATTATTTTCGTGTAATGAATAAATATTTTATCAAATTATATATTGACCATTCTTTTCAACACCTTTGGTCATCTTCCTAGTAATTTCCTAGAAATTTTGCAAACCAGTTCTGGCACTGGCGTACTGTCAACACATCTTCTCCATACACATCAGTTAATTTCTTTCTGGCTTGAGCAGCATTTTCACCCTTCCTATAGTAAAAAAGTAAAATATGAAGAAAATGCTGTTTATTGTTTTCCATATTTAAAAGAACACCAACCAAAAACTAGTGCCTAGAATTATTTGAACTTTTGTTCCCATTTTTAAATTGACGGTAGCTTTCCAATTCTTCTAGACAAATTTTCAAACGTTTTAAGGCATTTGGGAGACCGGTTGCTTTAGACTGAAATGCTTTTAAGGGCTGCATCGATGGTTTGTAGAATTTTGTAATGAAAAACCAACAATACATTAAAATTGAAGTTCTAGATCTTCTTTTTGAGAAAATAGCTTCGTTTCTTTCATCTGATTTGCCGAACCTTTAAAGCAAAAACATCATCGTACCGTTCTGCCCATCTAGTAGGGTTCAATTTTTTAGTGTTATCGATGTTGAAGACTCACTTTATTTATTAGATGAAAAAATTTGATAAAAACGTTCCACCTTTTGATACTATGCTCGATGATACAATAACGGTAAAGTTCACACAATTGACACATTTGAAATATCTATATTTTCTACAGATTTCTATATGATTTTAAGTGCTGTGTTATGTTCGAAAACTCTTTATATCTATTTAAATTAAAACTATGTTTCTTAGACATTTTGATTTAAAATTTGAATTAAAAAACTCTTCAAATTTTTTTTTATTTTGTGACTTATGGCATCGACTGCTGTGGTTATTAACCATACCCCACCACCTGACGTACACAAATACACATGGACGCAGCGGGACCCGAACCCGCAATCCCTGGCACCGAGAAAATTACCTACTAGCACAAACAAATACTATAAATTATAGAAGATATTCGATTTATTTTAGACTTCTAGTGTTTTATAGAAGATGTTTCATATGACCACCGTCCATTTCAATGCAGGAAGTACATCGTCGCATAAAGGAATTACGTACTCTTTCGAAAAGTCCTGGTTGTATTCGGATCGTTTGACAGGATAGTTCAATCCGATGTTGAAACTTTTCGATGTTATTCATTCACGTTGCATACACCAAGCTTTTCAAATAATCCCAAATACAAAAGTCCAAAGGATTTACATCGAGAGATCTAGCGGGCCATGGCACTGGGCCTTCTCGTCCTATCCATCTTCTGGGAAATGTTTGATCTAAATGCTCCCTAACAGCAAGTGTATCATGTGGGGTCGCTCCATTCATCCTCATTTAAAGGTAGCACGTCTAGAAAATCGGGCAAAGTATTTTTAAGAAAGTTATATGTTTATATGAAGTATTTTATACCTATTTTGAGGTCTATAATCCCCTCCCAAAATAATGAAACTTTGTTTTTTAACAACCGGTTATAGCACAGGTCACAAAACAGAAAATGGAGGTGATGAAGGAAGTTTTATATTTCTTTGGGAATTCCGAAATATAGGCGGGATCTGGTTAATTCCGTGCGGTCATTTAATGAAATTTGTTTTTTCTAACGTATCTTATAGGTTTAGTCGAGAGTTTTATTTTCAAAGTATAAAATTTCAAAATTACTATCAAAAATATGTCCTGTATCCAATATGTGTTCTGCATAAGTTGAATTCCTTTTGATGATTAAAAGTAAAACAATTTAATTTATTTAATTTCATAACGATTGTTTCGTCATGACAAAATGACTTCGTCTGGTAAGTACCATACCCACCTGACGAAATCATGTTTTCATGACGAAACAATTGTTTGAAATTAAATAAATTGGCGGAAATTAAGTTGTACTTTTAATTATCAAGATGTATTTCTGACAGACATATTTCATGTTCCCTTGGTCTTGTCTGGAAGGATCTTCCTGTTTGGCCAACATATACAAACTGGAAAGTACCGCAAGTTAGCTCATAAACACCTGATTTCTTGTTCTTAGACATTGTATCTTTATTAAATTTCGTGAATGTTGAAGAAATGATTCTAGAACCTGTACTATATACAGACATTTTCGAGCATTTTATTATCAATATCTAGTAGTACTCACCTGATAAAGTCATGCTATGACGAAATAAATGTTGCGAAATAAAATATTACCGAAAATAGAATATTGTTTTTTATTCATAATTTCAAGATGAATTTCCTTCAAGTAAAGGCCGGAACAATCATAAATTAATCAGTTTGATATTTGAGAATATGATTTACTTATCATTGAAGTTCTTAGTAAAAATGTTAGTTTTCGAAGTTATTCTACTATATATTTCAAACAGGTGCCCGTATAATTCTTCCATAAACTTTCAGAGAATATATACTACTCTGTCAAGAAAGTACCGGGAATTTTCAATTAAAACAACATTTTTACATTTAATCGTCAAAATTTATTGGGTCGCCTTCAAAATAGGCTCCATTTGCTTCAATACATCTATGCCAACGGCACTTCCAATTATCGAAACATTTTTTATAGGCGCTTTCCGGGATGGACTTTAGCTCTCGCGCCGAATTTTGTTTTATGGCTTCAATCGACTCAAAACGGGTGCCACGAAGAGACAATTTTAGTTTTGGGAAGAGGAAAAAGTCACAGGGAGCCAAATCCGGCGAATACGGTGGTTGCTGAAGCACGTTTGTTGAGTTTTTGGTGCGAAAGTCAGTCACAATCGTAGCTCGGTGAGAAGGCGCGTTATCGTCATGCAAAATCCATGAGTTGTTCGCCCACAAATTTGGCCGCTTCTTACGGATACGCTCACGCAAACGTTTCATAACGCCTAGGTAATACTCCTTGTTTACCGTCTGACCCTCTGGAACGACTTCGTAGTGCACCATGCCACGGATATCGAAGAAAACAATGAGCATCACCTTCATTTTCGAGCGGCTTTGGGGTGGTTTTTCGGTTTCGGCTCATTTTTTGGCACCCATTCCGATGATTGCTGGCTTGTTTGCATATCGTACTCGTAGACCCAGGTCTCATGAACTGTTATAATGCGTTCCATGAATGTAGAATCGGAATTACAGCGATCCAGCATGTCTGAAGCAACCTGTTCGCGATGAGGTTTTTGAAGAAAATTCAGGTCTTTCGGTACGAGTCGTGCGGCCACCTTTCTCATGCTCAAAATATCAATCAAAATCGTACGTGCGGACTCGTGGGATATCTTAAGATCATGTGCTATCTCTCTCAAGCTGGTACGACGGTTTTCCAGCACCCTTTCCTCAATTTTATCGACGTTATCTTCGATCGAAGCCGTCGATGGGCGACCACTTCACGACCGTCCTTGAAGGCTCTGTACCACTGATATGCACGAGTTTTCGATAGAGCATTATCACCAAAGGCCTTTTGCAACATTTTCAATGCATCGGCACACAAAAATTCATTTGCAACACAAAACTTTAAACAAATTCTTTGCTCAACGTAATCACCCATAGTAAAAATCGGCACGCACTCTAACATCGACTGACTTAATCAGCTGTTGCAAACACACTAGTTGACAGATCCCGCTCAAGCTTGGCATAGTAATTAAGGACAGTGGTACCAACCTAGGAAAAAAAAATTTTACCTGCCTCATTGCCCCGCCAGATTTAAATCGATAATTCCCGGTACTTTCTTGACAGAATGTATATTATAATATGTCCTTTGAGTCCCCTGAAAACATATTTTCCCAACATTCGAAATCTAGAAACGAATAGAAGTTCCTGGAAAAAGTTTTAAGAATAAAACTCTTATTGGATTTTATAATGATGACGCTGAATTTTTGGATCGAATTTAATAGCTCTAAATTAATCCACCCTGCTATACACTATAGAAAATATATTTGTGAGGGTGTATTTAACACACTGAAGGGTTTCATCGCGTTTTTTTTTTGGCGCCGGGGCAAACCTTCAGGTAAATCCACGTCATTGTTTGGCAATGTTTTCACTAAGACATAATTATCCGCTTTGTGCAACTGTCAAAATTCGGGATTAATATTGTGCTACCGTGAAGCTTAGCATCAAATGTAGGGTATTTGAAAGAATACATTCTTTCGCACTCCATTATTATGGACCGTCTCTATATTGTGGCCTTTTTTGGTCTCGGTATTATTATGTTCCTTCTCAGTAGGCTCTTGACTGCTTCTTTATGTGGATGGTTTAGCTTTTATTTATACTATTTACGGTGCTTATTTTCTTATTTTGCCAGAATGTTTTCTGGGTCGTGAATTGGAAACGTAAATGTGAGAAGTGACAGTGATTTACCACTAAGTCCATGGGAGAACTAGTAGGACATCTTTCCTTTATTCTTCTGAAGTATCCCACGGGTGGACTTGGGGTTTTTGGGTCAGGTGTACGATTTTCGAATTTTTTTTAATGAGGATTCGTCCTAACACCAATATGACTTTTGAGGTCATATATTGGAATGACTCAACCAATTATATAAGGTAGTTCATCATTAAAAGAAGTTATAAATCACTATGCTCTACTACCAAAAAAATTGAGATGTTTATATTTTTTTTCGCATTTTGACTGATAATGTGCTATTTTAGTAAATTCAAAATCGTTCAAAAAAGTGGCATTTTATCACATAGTACTGTCACTTTACTGCATAGTACTGTCACTGTCAATAAAACCCAGTTTAACCGAAATTTGTTTTTTTAACATTGGAAAGATTGCTATATATATTAAAAGTATTATTCAAATTTTAAAACTTCAAAACATCAAATTAATTCAATTCTATTTGTTCTTCCGGAAAACTATTATGATTCTCCATCTGCATTCTTGAATAATCTTGAGGTGCCACTAGTTCTTGCTGTTGAAATATACTTTATGAAATTTTCAACTTATTGGCAATGCTTTCCTCGATATACCCTTCAGCCACACTAGTTGACTGCCATCCTCCATGCCTTTTGAGTGTTTGAATGTCAGCTCCACTGTCAGCGAGAAAAGTGTCAATGGCCAGTGTAACTGGATGCATCTGACAGTTTTAATTATTCTGCAGCTTTTTGAGGAATTTTGCATAACTGTTGATGCCGACTGGTTATGTTGTGCACTTACCGTGATTATAGTAAATAAATAATCTATGGTGTTTTACTTGATTGGGTCTCAATTGTGAATACTTATGATACATTTCATATCCGTTGCACTCTGATCCTACGGTAAATACACGTTTCTTCTTGAATTTTGGTATCTTATAAAGTTATAACCAATATTTTTCCCAGTTTCTTCTAATCTTTTACAGTCCAGCTGCATAATTCTACACGCCGACATGCCCCATTTAAACCAAATATCTGGTGTTTTTTAGAGTGATAGAACTTTAAATTGAAATAAAACACATTTAAATTATGATTGAAGCCAATTTATTTATTTGAATGATAATTTTATGACATTTATGTTTTGAAAATAATTTCCGGCATATGTCTACCATGACTAGCTCTGAAGAACCGCATTCGACTAGACCAATTTCGGTGCACTTTTTCGACTAATTCAGGCCTTTTTTCATAAATGGCTTCCAAAGCGTCTATTGTTTCTGGTTTATCAGCATAAACCAATGACTGGACATAACCCCAAAGAAAATAATCCAGTGGAGTTATGTCGCATGATCTTGGAGGCCACTTAATTGGATCATTTCTCGAAATAATGATATCGCCAAATCTTTCTTTTAATAAATCAATTGTTACGGTAGCAGCATGAGGTGTAGCACCATCTTGTTGGAACCAAAACACTTTTGGGTCGATACCATTAAAATTTTGAAACAAATGAACATTGATCATCGATCTGTAACGAGCACCATTCACTGTAACATTAGTTCCAGCATCGTTTTTAAAGAAATATGGACTGAGGATGCCTCCAGCGTCTAAAGCACAACATACAGTGCATTTTCAGGGTGCAATGCAGAACTTCTTGAGGATTGTTTTCACTCCATATACGGCAATTTTGCTTGTTTACATAGCCGAACCAGAAATGAGCTTCATCACTGAACACAATTTTACAATAAAAAGTGGATCAACTGCAAGGTATTCTAGAGCCCAATCAGCAAACAAACGACGCTTCTTATGGTCAAGTAGCTTTAGTTCTTGAACCAGTTGGATCCTGTATGGGTGTAGACCAAGATCTTTTCCACAGAATCCAGCTTGTCGTGAACGTCGACGAATAGTCAAATCTGGATCATCATTAACACTATGACTTACAGCAGCGATATTTTCTTCTGTACGTACAGTTCTTTGTCTTGTTGTTATTGCATCGAGTAGAGAAATTGTTGTCCGAAATCGATCGATAGTTCGACAAATAAGGTGTTTTGATGGACGATTATGTAAACCATAAATTTCACGAAGTGCTCTATAAGTTTGGC
This sequence comes from Megalocaria dilatata, assembly GCA_034642435.1. Taxonomy (NCBI): domain Eukaryota; kingdom Metazoa; phylum Arthropoda; class Insecta; order Coleoptera; family Coccinellidae; genus Megalocaria; species Megalocaria dilatata. The sequence goes on along the minus strand of CM067857.1, from coordinate 36,309,785 downwards.
GAATAGAACACTGATTTTGAAAATAAATGTCAACAATTTGTAACCGTTGTTGCGGCGTGAGTCTTTCCATGATAATTTGTCAATGCTTACTGAACAGAAATGTCAAAACAACATAGCTTCTATCTTCTGTCAAATCACAGTTATCCGTATCGAAAGTTCTATCATTCTAAAAAAACACGATATAAGTACTACTTTCATTAATAGTAACTTATCGTCTGGAGTCTCTTTGACAATAACGTTTTCCATAGTCAAAACTTTTGATTTATTTGCTTCGTATGTGTCATTATGAAGTTTCAAAAAGGCAACTAACTTTTTGTATTGTGAAATATCCAAATTTTCATTTATTTGTATAGTACTTTTCAACATGGAATATGTAGATAATAAACTGGATGACTTGAAAGCTTCTGCCTAAAATAATAAAGGACGTTGTATGAAAACACTAAAATATATACAAAAATAGCTTACCTTCTCGAAAAAAAAGGCTAGCATTACCCTTTCATCGATTCTCAGTGCGTTTTTGCCATCCTTCAATTACAAAATATTTCATACACTTTCTCGCATTTTTCCTTGGATTTTTAAGGAAGTAAACTCGAAGAAGCTTCTCCAGCGGTATTTAAAATATCTTCAGAACAATTTTCTGAAGTGTTGGCAGTAGCAAGACTCATTTTTATGATTAATATTCACCTTAATCTCAATTCGGACCCACACAAATGAAACTTATTATCTGTTGTTATGTAAATAAACAAACCGTGTCAGGTTACAAAGTTAAGGAAATTCTACACGGGTATATACCTACTATGAATTTTTTTAAATTTCTGTCCTTGTAATTCTGAGATTATTTGTTTATAATCAACACAAAATGCGAAAAAGTAGTATAAACAAACCTCGTAAACAAAGTAGTTTTACTTCACTCATTAGCTCTTTCGCTGTTCTCGCTCGTTCTCAAAAGCTATATTCATTTAGTAAATCTTTGCTTTTCTAAACTTGTTGTTTAATATATCGGGTGTTTTTTTAGGGTGATAAAACTTCAAATTGAAATGAAACACATTCAAATTGAGACTGAAGCCAAATTTTCCGGCATATGTCCACCACGACTAGAAGTGAGGAACCACATTCGACCAGACCAATTTTGGACCACTTTTTCGAGCAATTCAAACCTTATTTCATCAATAACACGAGTTATGTTGACTTCCGAAGCGTCTATTGTTTCTGTCTTATCAGCATAAACCAATGACTTGACATAATCCCAAAGAAAATAATCCAGTAGAGTTATGTCGCATGAGGTTGGTGGCTAATTAATTGGACGATTTATCGAAATAATGTGATCGCCAAATCTTTCTTTCAATAAATCAATTGTTACAGTAGCAGCATGAGGTGTAGCACCATCTTGTTGGAACCAAAACACTTCTGGGTCACTTCAAATTTTGAAACAAATAATCATTGATCATCGATCTGTAACGAACACCATTCACTGTGACATTAGCTCCAGCATCGTTTTAAAAGAAATATGGATCGATGATGCTTCCAGCGTGTAAAGTGCATTTTTCAGGAAGCGATGGAACCTGCAGAACTTCTTGAGGATTGTTTTCACTCCATATACGGCAAGTTTGCTTGTTTACATAGCCGTTCAATCAGAAATGAGCTTCATCACTAAACACAATTTTACAATGAAAAATTGGATAATCTTCAACCTGTTCTAGGGCCCAATCAGCAAACAAACGACGCTTATTACGGTCAAGTGGCTTAAGTTCTTGTATGGGTGTAGGCCAAGATCTTTACGCAAAATTTTCCATGTGGTGGATGCACAGATTCCAACTTGTTGTGAACGTTGAAAAATAGACCAATCTGGATCATCATTAACACTGTGACTTACAGCAGTCTTCTGTACGTACCGTTCTTTGTCTTGTTGTTTTTGTTCTGTCAAATCACAGTTATCCCTATCGAAAGTTCTATCACTCTAAAAAACACCCGATATTTCTTTTATTCCCTTTTGGTACTGTGTGATAAGTGTTAACTCTATTTGTCTATTACGTCGAAACAGTGTTTTCTAAGACATTCATTTAATTTAATTCTAAACGTTTTTGAATAAAAAAATTCACAAAATTAAAATTTGTAGGAGGTTATCAGTATGAATCTGTATGATACTATTACAAAATTTTGTAATAATCCTTTTATCAAGAAAAAACTTCTTTTTATTATTTTATTAGTTTATATATTTCTCTATAAAATCTGAATTAGTCCATTCGCAGATATTATTCTAGAATGGAATGAAAACACTACGTATCAAAGAAAATACATTTGATTCATTTAGAATCCGGGAAGCTCGATATTTCAGTTTCTCTGAAGGTCGTAAGATTATAAAGCTCAATATAACTGCCGAATAAACCCCTAAAAATTTCTTTTCATTGTCGTTTTAATATTGGAAACTCCATCAATATCAGGTGGCATAGGTAGATTTTTAAATCCCGTGGGTTAAGCGGAAAACATATATCTTGAGGATGATTATGAAATTACACGAAACTTATGGGCGTATGGAACAAATCTTCCATTCACGCTCTTCAGTTGACATATTCGTTCAATTTGTCAATTCCGAAATTCTTTTATTCTCTCAAGACCGGTCATGAAGTGTGTGGTCTTGTAGCCAAAGAACACGCTGCGTCTGGTCACTATTTTGACAATGAGGCAATTATAGACGAAGGACCTTCCCACTGGGACACTATCACCTTGACAGATGATTTATACCCCTGCATTATTAAATTATCAACCCCTAGAGACAGCCACCCTCTATTATTTGGAACATCTGTAAGTGTTTGTGTTTTATTCATGAGTTGTCAGTTTGTTGGGACATTGCGATTTGGCTGATGGAGATGGATACAGAATTAATAAGCTGACTGAAATTATTGAACAAATTTGATTTTGGATGGCCACTGAATATTTCGTATTTCACGAAACCGTTCGTACCATTTTAAAGCCTTTTTTGGGTATAAAACCGATTTGCCGCTCGACTAGTGATGAAAAACCTTGGTCGTAAGGCTATCAATGTTAACGAATTTCTGGCCAATAATTCTGTGAATCTTATCGGATAAGTCCCCTAATATAGTTAGTACCGACTTTTTTCTCTTTCCGAAATTAAACTTCCATTTCGAAGCACTCATTTGAAGTCAACAGAAGACTTTTGTCTGTATGATCTGAAGAAGTTACAATGTAACGAATCGTGTCATCAGTTACTCAATAAAAGTGTAAATTAAACAATTATTGTTTTCATTTCATTAGAAGACTTTAATTTCATCCTGATACCCCTAGATCTTCTGTGAAGATCCATCAGAACCTTTAATATAACTACTATCAGTTAAGGGATCAATTGTGTTCTGGTTAGGCTTTGTTACCTCGACCCTACGCCCCTTTATGCACAGCAGTGTTAGTTTTTGACCAAACCTGAAATAAAATTCGCGGCAAGTACTGAAGTCGATTTCTTAAAATGCAGTAATTAATTGTTGTGTTATCCGGTAAAAGCTCAAAAAAAAGATTCTTTTAAAATCTTACCAAATAGAAAGCATAACCTTCTTTTGATGGATATTGACTGTCGAAATGCTTCGAGCCGGTTTATCTTTTTTGCTTCATTATCTCTTGCGTTTGATATTATATGCAACTCATTTTTTTGTCTCCAGTAATGCGCTTGAAAAATGAATCATTTTCGTGACGTTTGAGAAGAGAATCACAGAATCAACGCCAGGACACAAATTTCTCTCCGCGAGAACTTGGAGAACCCATATATAAAGCTCCGAGGTTAAACCCAAGCCTTTCAAGTGGTCATAAACAGTTTAATTCGATTAAATTATCCTCTCATCGATCTCACGTGTTGTTATTCGCAGACTTGCATCATCTTATGCCTTTATCATCTTCACATCAGCTTCAACCGGCCTTCCGGAACGTGATGCACCTTCGACATCAAAATTGCCGGATCATAAATTTGCAAACCAGTTCTGTCACTGGCGTAGTGTCATCACATCTTCTCCATACACATCGGTTAATTTATTTCTGGCTTGAACAGCATTTTTACCTTTTCTATAGTGAAAAAGTAAAATATGATGAAAATTCTGCTTATAGCTCTCCATATTTAAAAAGGTACCAACCAAAAACTACTGCGTAGAATTAATTTAATTTTTCTATACACAAGCCTTGCTAAATCAGCTCTCAAAACAAATAATGATTATGTGGCTTTAGTGAGAAACTTGGTTTCGAAAAAATACAGTTAAATCCTTTGTCTTGAAAAAACAAAATCACTTCCCGAATAACCTTATCATGGCAGTGTCAAGTCTAGCTCTTTCCGTTCGAAAGTAAAAGTATTTCCGGACGAACCGCACTAAATCGTCCGGATGGGGTTACTTTTGATCCAGGATTTCTCATTCCTGAATCCAACCTAGTTATTTAAGACCATTTTCGGACCAAAATCCAACCATAACAGTCATTTGGAATGCACGATAGCAAGTTGTCTCATACAAGGTGTCAAAATTTTGAATCTTAAGGAACATCGAATGTTTACTGCTAAACACGTTTGATTCATTATAAGGAAATATTAAACCAGAAATAATGATTGCATCATCAATCTAAATAGTCAATATGCATGCTGTGGACGTACCTGTGGTGAATATTTCTGTTGATACTTGTTCCTCCCATCCGAACCTGACTGACCAAAGCCAGATGAGTATCAGGCATCACTTCTAATCTCTAAGACTAGCATTCTCGTAGTTTCGATATCTTGAGAATCCGATACTTGCCTTTATCTACCAATAGAAAATAAACAGTAGTCAGATCTGATCAGCACGATGGCCATATGGCTGAAAAGATTACAAGATCTATGACAACACGTGTTGTCACAACTCTTCTCGGTTCAAACACTAGGAATATCTGTTTTGATAGATTTACAGCTCTAACTTCTGTTTTGCGGATTTCTTATTGTTTATATACTATAATACTTACTTCTCATTTACATGTTTTGACGCTAGAAAGAATGAGTGACATTTTGACTAGGGGTTGGATTACCAGTCAGAAAGATTTTTACTTATTCAATTGATTCTTTTATGAGATATTTTCGGAATGTTTGTGCAATCCTTTGCACATGTTTCTCAGGATTGGTGGGAAAGAATTCGAAAAAACAACAACTAAATAAAAGTCGAGAATATATTAATATTGGTATAAAATATATTGAAAGAGGAAATTGAACTTCTTAATATGCAGTTAATATTATTTTTAGCCGAATTTAAATACAGCAACATTACACAGGTTGTTCCGTGAACTGCCAGGTGCTAATATATTAGTTTATCATAAAACAATAAAAAGAGGTTTTTTCTGATAGCAAGATTATAACAAAATTTTAAATATCATAAAGATTTATCCTGTAAACCTTTTAATTAAATTTTATTCAAAAATTTTTGAAATTAAATCAAATAAATGTCTTTAGAACACACTGTGTCAATTTAGTAGAAATAGAATAAATACTTACTACACAGTTCCGAAGGGAATGAAAGAAATATAAATTGTCAACTAAAAATCATTAAATGAATACTTGAAGAGAACAAAACTTTGTTTCGTTCCTTGTTTAATGAAAACTAAATTACATTCCAAAAATGAAAACATAACCTCACGAACGTCTTCAAAAACGACTTGCTCAAAATAAGTTTCTATAAAAAAAATTCCTAAAACATGTAGAACATTTTAAAAAACAATTTAGAATTATTACAACAGTAACTTATCAGCTCAACTTTATATTTAAAAAATAAAAATAATCAACTAAGATATAATAAATAGAGGTTTATAATTGATAGAAGGTATATAAAATTATTTAAATATTTGAATATTAGCCTTCTACAAATTCAATTTCAAAAAATTATATTTAATAATTATAACTTCAGGAATTAAATTAAATCAATGTTATATAAGAACCACTTATATCAAACGACATATAGAATAAACATTCATGATAAGACATACAAATGTATAACAAAATCCAATAAATAAAAATTGTTAACAAAAATCCTATAAATTAAATATTTTGAGTAGACAAAATTTTGTTTCCGCTCATCAATCTTATGAAAACAGATATCTTTCAAAAATGTTTAACATAATTTTAAGAATTTCATCATAAAACTATATCATTTAGAATATTCAATATTATTGGATATCTAACTAAGTTACTTTTTATAAAATCTTAAGATTTGTAAAAACATTACTAAAAAACAAGTTTCAAGAGAGACTTTGCTTCGTCAGAACTCAATTATATTCATACTCAGTAAAATATAACATCAATTTTGGTTAACAATTTTTATTTATTGGATTTTGTTATATCATCTGGATGTCTTATAATGAATGTTAATTTTATTTGTCGTTTGATATAAGTGGTACTTACATGACATTAATTTAATTTCTGAACTTATAATTATTAAATATAATTTTTTGAAATTAAATATGTAGAAGGATTATATTAAAATATTTAAATAATTAACAAAGATATCTTACCAAATCAACAAAATGTTATCAAAATGTTCTAGATGTTTTAGGAAATTTTCAAAAGAATTTTGTTTTGAGCAAGTTGTTTTTGAAGAAGTTCTTGAGGTTATGTTTTGCATTTTTGGAAAGGAATTTACCTTTCATAAAACAAGGAACAAAACAAAATTTTGTACTCTTCAAGAATTTATTTAATAATTTTCAGTTGACAATTTATATTTCTTTGAATTTCTTTCATTTCCTTTGGTACTGTGTAGTAAGTATAAATTCTATATGTCTACTAAATTGACACAGTGTGTTATAAAGACATTTATTTTATTTAATAATAATAATAGTGCCTTTATTCATACATTTACAATATATAAACATAGGGCGAAGTCTAGCTTGAAGCTACTCCACTCAACCCTGAAAAAAATTTAATTCTAACAATTTTTAAATAAAATTGTTTTGAAATTGAATCTGTATGATATTTAAAAATTTTTAAAAGATTAGTTTATGTTGACATACCAGATAAACGAAAAGTGGGTTCAGTAAAAATGTTCAGACTTTTATGAAATTGCCTTGAATCCCTAACTTGCACCATTGTTTTTGTTATTATCTCCAAAAAGCTGAAGCTTACACTTTGTTTGAAAATTACTCTACTCTCTGAAACGAATAAATTTAACACATAGCAGGTAGACCATTTAAAATTTACCTTTTTGATCAGCTATAAATGAAAAACGAATGAATATTTTTTTTAAGTTGTGAGTTTATTAGAAATGCTGAACCTTGACATTCACGATTGGAAAAAAATGTTATTCAAATGACCGCCACTACTTTATATACAGTACCCCATCCGATCAATCCAATTTTTCAGTACATTGTAGATTATTCGGAGCTCATCTCATGAATGACAACTTCGATTTCGTGTTTCAAGGCATCAATCGTTTCTGAATAGTTAGCATAACACTTATCTTTGACGTATTCCCACATAAAATAGTCGTCTGAGGTGCAAATGAGCTCTATCAATAAAGATGATCTTTCTGAGAAAATCCTTATTTTTGGCCATCCCATTATTAGCCCATTTAGCAAAGTGGAAACGCATCGAATGGTCAAGAGGCTTCACTTCTTTTACTAGTTGAACTTTGTAAGCCTTCATACCGAGGTCTTTATGCTAAATTCTTCTCAGAGAAGTGCGAGAAATGTTCAGTTCTTGAGCACGGTGACGAGTTGATGTTGAAAGATGTTCAGCCACATTCTGGGGTACTGCCGTAATGTTTTCAGGTGTTCTCGATGGACGAGGACGTAAACAAGTTGTTTTATTAAATCACGATCCAGTTTCACGAACAAATTGATGCACAAATTTTCATTTCTATTGAATTTTTCACGTAATTTTTTATTAATTTGGATAGAAGATTCACTACTTTGGAAATAAGTTTTTCATGTTTCCCAGTTTTGTTCAAGCCTAAATCGACCAATTTTATTATTGTCACATATTAAACTAACTTTCTGTCAAAACACGAATGACAGAAGTATTACCAGACTCAAAATAACCACTACTTCAAAACGCAAACGCTAGAGGGCCCACCCCTTTATAAAAGAAGAAATGCTGGAATATGCGGACCTTCCATGGAAAATGATTATTTTGAATTAAATAAAGTATAATATTACAAATACAAAAATTATTTTATTTTATCCCAAAATTCTTCATAGTTTTTCAACAAAGATTCTGAAAGGAATCACCATCAAGTAAAAGGTATATAAATCATCAGAAGAAACACTGTAATTGAATCTTACATCTATTATACACAATAAAATCCTTTCCTTGTTTCCTCAATCAGTTTCGTGAAAGTACATTAAACTCAATTAGATGAAACGTTAATTAAACGATTTAATTGAAGAGAGAAATATATAAACGATATCAATTAACGAACAGAGTTTTCCTTGTTTGTACAGGCGCCATTAGCAATAAAAACAGAAGCAGCCGTGGACATACATCATTTAATTGGGATATGACAAATTTAGCAAGAAAAATTCGTCTTGATACCATGCTTTCCTCATTATATTGTGGCCCAGAACTCCTCTCTCATATAAAAATAAGCACGATACTTTATATTCCAGATAGAGATCTTGTCTGACATGTTAAATGAAGCGCATACCTGGAGACCATTTCACCAAAACTCTTCTCTAAAACGCTAGTCATAAAAATTCATCCTGGTGATTCATTAGAGTGAATCCGTTCAATTTATCTGAAGAACATTTAGAGGGAAGGCTACGTGATTTCATTACCGCGCTATATTTTCAGAAGAAAAATCGGGTCGTTTTACTGACTTGATCGAGTATCAACCTATAAATCTACAACTTTGTCCTTACACCGAAGGTAACTAGTTGATCCATGGAAACTGATGGATGTAAAGAAAATATGCCACTTTTAGCAAAAAACAATGTGAAAAACTTTGAATTGTCTTGCTAGAAGCTGGAAAAATTCAATATAGTCATCTTATTTGATTAAGTCTGAATTATTCATTCAATTATAAACTATTTAAAATCAAATATGAAACAATATAATTCTGTAAAACCTCTGCATAATTTGTTTGGTGTAAAAAATTAGAATCAAATGTCGCAGAAAAATAAGGATCTTAAATATCGTGTTCGAAAATATAAATATATACAAAATAAAGAAAATTAATAAAAATTATGAGAAAAACACGGTGGATAAAATATTGTTTGAATTAAGCAATTTGACTTCCAAATCTGAATCCAAAAAATACAGAATTAAAATATGATGCATCCTGCTGGATAAAGTTTTGAATTATAGATCTTAATATCATCAGTCAATCATAAGAATGAAAAATAAAATATCCGAAAAAAATTTGCCTTCTAATTTAACAGTTGCTACTTTAAAAAAATGAGGAAATGTAACAGATTAACTCTAAACAAATTGAATAAATAGAGTTTTATACTTGATATAAGGTATATAAAATTATTTAAATATTTTAAAATTAGCCTTCTACATATTTAATTCAAAACAATTATATTCAATAATTATAACTCAGGAATTGAGTTAATGTCATATAAGTACCACTTATATCAAGCGACATAAAATAACCATTCATTATAAGACATCCAAATGATATAACAAAATCCAATAAATGAAAATTGTTAACTAAAATCATATAAATTAAATATTTTGAATAGACAAAATTTTGTTTCTGCTCATCAATCTTATGAAAACAGATATCTCTCAAAAATGTTTAACATAATCTTAACAATTTCATCATAAAACTATCTTACTTAGAATATTCAATATAATTGGATATTTAACTAAGTTACTTTTTATAAAATCTCAAGATATGTAAAAAAACTACAAAAAACAAGTTTTAAGAGAGACTTTTTTAGTAATGTTTTTATATATCTTGAGATTTTACGAAAAATAACTTAGTTAGATATCCAATAATATTGAATATTCTAGGTAAGATAGTTTTATGATGAAATTCTGAACATTATGTTAAACATTTCTGAAATATATCTATTTTCTAATAAAATAGAATAAAATAGAAAAATTTTACTTGATAGAAGAAATATAACAAAATTTGAATATCAAAACAGATTTAATCTGTTAGTCTTCTACAATTTTAATTTAAAAAAAAAAATTTTATTCAAATTTCAAATATCTATTTTCATAAGATTTATGCGCAGAAACAAAATTTTGTCTACTCAAAATATTCAATTTATAAGATTTTGGTCAACAATTTTTATTTATTGGATTTTGTTATATCATTTGGATGTCTTATAATGAATGTTTATTTTATATGTCGTTCGATATAAGTGGTACTTATATGACATTAATTTAATTTAATTCCTGAAATTATAATTATTGAATAATTTTTTTTAAATTAAATATGTAGAAGGTTAATATTAAAATATTGAAATTATTTCAAAACAAATTGTCGACTGAATGTTGAAAAAACATAAAATAATGTCAAAATCACGAAAATATCATAAATTCAGGTTACATTTCAGAATCCAAAATATTGAAAAACTGCATGACTTGATAATACAGAAAATCAAAGTAACAAATTTATACCATATATAAAATAAAAATAAATTTGATTGGGTTATTCTGGATACTGGTGAATATTTTATTTTAAATATAAAACAAGAATATTCTGTAAAACCTGTACTTAATTTATTTTTAAGGTATATTGATATAATATTTAAAATTAAATAAATTATGTAGAGATTTTACAGAATAATTTTATGGCTAACGGATCGAGTATATATCGAACCAGTGTCCATGCATAGCATTATTTTTAAAAATTTTTTCTTATTCAATTTTGGCACAAATCATAAAAACTATATGAGATTTTGTTCAATATTCAGTTGTTTTTAACAATGTATTTTTTATTTTAAGGAGAGTTTCCGTTTTGTCAGGAGAACAGTTCTTAAATTCCAAAATATTACATTTATATGACTTGGGATTACAGAACATAGAATTCTGTATTTTAATTCATAATTTATAGCTCCTTCACGAAATTATTCACAGAGTTGAAATTTTCAGGGAAATACACTCTTGAACACGCGCGAAAAACACTTCACTTCGGTGTTTTTCTAAATTTTTCTATTTCAATACGTAATCGAAAATAATATTAATTAAAGGTGATTTACCATCGTATATCATGAAAAAACATTTTTATTCGACGTTGAATTTATACGATAATTTTCATAAGAGGCTAGAGAAACCTCAAACCTAAAAAAAGAACACCAAATTCGAGATATAATTAAGAAAACCAAACGTTCAAAAAACATTGAATTTCTCGTGATCAGAAGTTAATTTTTTTCCTATGATAAGGATTTCAATCATTGTAAAGTATAAAATATTACCTATAAACCTCAATTTTCCAAAAATAAGTCGAATTCGAAAAAGCTGATACCTCCACAATAATTCCGAAGACTTAAAAGTGAAATAGTTCTCCCATTATGTGACTATTACATTTCTAGTCGATCGCTAACCTCTATTGTGTTTCATTACATGTCTTGCAAGATTTACTCAGGTTTATGTTGTTATTATGACGTTATTTCTATCATGAATGCTTTCCGAATTTCAAATAGGGTCAGTAGGTACATGTTAAGTCTATTATTACCTCTAGGAACAGGTATTTAGATTTTGGGGTTAAATTCTTGAAATCAATTTTAAGGGTTGTACCCTGGGAAGATGAGATCCAAAAAATTGGTGAGGTAATTACCAGTTAGTAAAGCCGATGTTTAGGATATTAAGTTTTTAACTATCACATAAATAATGCTGGTTATTGTAATTTTCACGTAGTCCTAGGAAGTGGGTTATATAATATCGGGTCTGTTCTAGAGAATTTTTATAATCTTCAATGCTCTAGTAAATTTTTGTTATCATTCCCAAATAATAAACTACCAAGCTATCTAAACTATTCTGAAATTTTGTCAATTTCTGTTTTAAACATACTATAAAGGAATACAAAAAAAATTTCAGTACAATATACGTCAGAATATTTTCTTAACAACTATTAGAGAAATAAATACAAGTTTCAAAAATATGCTTCAATAGCAAACCGAACTAAAAATAATAAAAATTATTAGAGATGTAAAATTTAGTTATTAATTTGTATTCAATAACGTGTAGAAAGTTCAAAGTAGGAATTGAAAAGAATTATCATTTAAAATGAACTCATATACATATATTGGTACATATTTATAAAAGAAGAGTTATTAAAAAAATATAGTGATAAGTATCCTAGATTCAGTTACCACAAAATTATTTTGCTAATAACTTAAATCTAATATGAATTTTTCTGAAATTATTCAGTTATAATTGACTTCTATCATTATAAAACAAACACTTCATGGTTAAAAATTTCTACATTTTAGTTCAGTTCAAAACTAAACAGGTTTTTATGAATGTAATGTATTTTTTCATTTTTAGTCTCATTACATTATCGAAAATAATTCAGCGTTGACTTTTGGATAGTATACATTTAACCTTTAAAATTAGATAGCCTTTTTTTCCGAAGTTCCTGGTCAGAATATTAGAACAAAGTAAGCATATTATTTCAGTGTTATTTATTCCCAATACGTAAGGAAAATGTTTTTATTTAATCAGAAGTCTGGAAATTGTTGAGAATTACGTTGAAAGATCTAGTTACATAGATAGATACGCACATACATGTCTACTGATAAAAGCGTGTTTAAATTTATGAAAAAAATATGAAATCAAGGATATGACTCCAGGATCTTTAGCAGACTTGTATATTATTTTCGAATACAAGATCAAGTATTAATTCAAGTTTAATTTTTCAAAATGGTCTACATTACCCACAAATTCATTGAACTGTTAATTTTGCTGTTCTCTATCACTTCTAAATAGATTATTGAACCTCTTTTTTGGTTAACTCGACAAATCTTATGTCTGTTCGCTATAAAATGATATCCAAACCAATTTCACACAGCTACAGTACTAGAAATAAAATAAAATCATTGTTTGTACCCCGATGTAATAACACTATAGGTATTTTTCGCTAAGACTTTACGGTCTTTTTCCTACTGAAATTAGGAGTATTAATAGCATTGTTCTATTTAAAAAAATTCAGACAACTGTCTGAAAATGGGACCGTTAATTACCGAAACTCGAGTCCCGATTGGATGTGTAAAAAATCAATTTACTGGTAGTAAAACAAAGTAATTTCGATAACTTTTTTCAATTATGATCACTACAAAATAGTAACGGCTGAAACAGTTCAGTATTCGGTGTGTTATCGCCAAATTCATTTATTGCTAATAGTGTGTGAAAATTGGACCCCTAGATTAAGTCATATACCCACTAGCCACGGTGGCTACGTGTCTGAAGTCGTATTCAAACATTTATGTCAAAAAATTAACTGTCAAATGAAGCCAATTTCATGGACAAATTAAAAACATTTACCATATTTATTCTGATTCTAAGTTTTCCACCTATAAAAAACATTCTTTAGCAGTCTTTATTCAACGCTAGATCCAATTTTCTTGCAACATTCTACGGTAAGTAGTCGTAGAGATATATAGAATGTTGTTCTAACATGTTTACGTCCAAATGAAGGGAGTTTATCTCTGGACACTTCTGAGAATATTCTCAGAAACTTAGGTGTCGTTTGAAGAGAATTTTGTTTTCAAGATAAAGAGAGATAAAATAACTAGGACACTATAATATTATAACAGTTGACAAATATAAATTAAAAATTACCCCAAAAAGTTTTTTTTTATTATAGCAGACAATAACTGGTTCAATTTTCCGGCAAAAAAAATTTAAACCAAAAAATCTCTGAAAAACTTTTTAAAATTGAATTAAATTAAATGTCTCAGAAGAAATGTTTCATTGATAGATTTTGATAGTATGTGTTGATAATTCTATATGTCTGTAAAGTGAAACAGTGTTTCTGAGACATTTTATTCAATTAAATTTTAAAAAACGTTTTGAAGGATTTTTTTATTAATATTTATATTAATTTTTATTTGTATAGGTTTCGGAGAATTAAACCAGCTATTGTTTGTAATGAAACTTTAGTTTGCAAAGCGTAAAACTTTCAGTTCATCAAAAATTGCATTGTGTGGCCGCTTAAATATTTAACAACAGAAAGGTTGAAAATTAAAAAGTAAAGTTGAAAGGATGGTGATACAAAAAATTAGTACACTATGAAAGAATTCTAAGAAAACCATATGGAATAGTTTGTCTTGAAAAATTACAAAATATTTAGTTATATACCTAAATGTTGTATTTGTTCATTTATAGGATGATTTTTTTTAATTGTTTGTTTCTATTCAGCTGTTTGCACCAGAACTTGTTACTCCTTATAGCTCGATTTAAAATTATCAAATTAATCAAATGACCCAATGTAAAATTTGATGCGTACCAATTACGATTATTCACTATGTATTTTGATTATTATATTACTAAAAATGTATGAAGAAACAGGTGATAACAAAAATCAAATGAAACATTAATTCGACCATGTTATGTAATATTCTAACTCTATAATTTGCATAACTCTATGTTTTCTCCTAAGCTCTTATTTTCAATGCCACTTTCTCATCAGTGGAGAGAATATATCTGACTTTGTATCAGTAACTGATAGGTTAAGATGGAGGGCTCACTTCAACTTACCTGTCCCCGAGATTCCAGGAATATCCCAAAAAAGGCACCATGCAAGCTTTTAGGCGCCACACCTTCGAAATCGTAGTGCCCAGTTCGTGTGACGTGTCACTTCCATGACTTCAACTCAGAAGTCAAGTCGACCCATAAAATAATTCACTCAATTTCTTGGTCGAAAGAAACATAATACAGAATGAAAGAGACAGGTCGTCCAGCTGTGAATTTTATAACTACAATGTGGACAGATTTAAATGAATGGAAAAATATTAGGGGGATGCAGACATTTAGGCTATGATCATATGTATGTCTTCTTCGTTTTGTTTACAATAGCATACATTACTTTCTATCGGTTTCTTTAATCAATAAAATGGCTGACCCGCGATCCTTCTTAAGATTCCGATATTGAAAGGCATGTTTTTCTAAATTCATAATAAGACAAAAAACTGTAAAAAAAACCTTATGGAAAACTTCAATTATATTTCATTTTCCAGAGATAATATCAAGTAATAATCAAATTTCAAGATATTAAAATAAACATGGTTTCTTCAGTATTTTAGATTCAATTAATGTATAGACTAATAAGTACTTTGGGTCTTTCGAATAAACTGAGAATATTTTGCCTATTAACCAGTAATGTTTGTGTTCCATTTCACCGTAAAATAAAAAAGCACTAATTCGATCACTCTTTCCATACTAACGGGTGTTAGAGTGATAGAACTTTCGATAGAGATAATTGTGATTTGACAGAAGGTAGAAGCCATCTTGTTTTGACATTTCTGTTCAGTAAGCATTGATAAATTATCATGGAAAGATTCATGCCGCAACAACGTTTACAAATTGTTTAAATGTATTCTCAAAATCAGTGTTCTATTCGCTAAACTTAAAGAGCACTTCGTGAAATTTATGGTTTACATAATCGTCCATCAGAGTAGCTTATTCGTCGAACTATCGATAGATTTCGGACAACATTTTCTCTACTCGATGCAACAACAACAACAAGACAAAGAACTGTACGTACAGAAGAAAATATCGCTTCTGTAAGTCATAGTGTTAATGATGATCCAGATTTGTCTCTTCCTCGACGTTCACAACAAGTTGGACTCTGTGTATCCGCCACATAGAAAATTTTGCGTAAAGATTTTGGTTTACACCAATACAAGATCCAGCTGGTTTAAGGAGCCACTTGGCCATAATGAGCGTCGTTTTTTTGCTGATTGGGACCTAGAAGAGCTTGAAGTTGATCCACTTTTTTATCGTAAAATTGTTTTTAATGATGAAGCTCATTTATGATTGAACGGCTATGTAAACAAGTGAAATTGTCGTATATGGAGTGAAAACAATCCTCAAGAAGTTTTGCAGGTTGCATTGCATCCGGAAAAATGCACTGTATGGTGTGCTTTATACACTGGAGGCATCATCGGTCCATATTACTTTAAAAACAATGCTGGAGCTAATGGTACAGTGAATGAAGCTCGTTACAGATCGACGATCAATGATTATTTGTTTCAATATTTAAATGGTATCGACCCAGAAGTATTTTGGTTCCAACAAGATGGTGCTACACCTCATGCTTCTACCGTAACAATTGATTCAATGAAAGAAAGATTTGGCGATAACATTATTTCGAGAAATGGTCCAATTAATTGGTCTTTAAGATAATGCGACATAATTCTACTCGATTATTTTCCTTGGGGTTATGTCAAGTCATTGGTTTATGCTGATAAACCAGAAACAATAGACGCTTTGGAAGCCAACATAACTCGTGTTATTGATGAAGTAAGGCCTGAATTACTCGAAAAAGTGGTCCAAAATTGTTCTGGTCGAATGCGGTTCCCCAGAGCTAGTCGTGGTGGACATATGCCGGAAATTATTTTTAAAACATAAATGTCATGAAATTATCTTTCAAATAAAAAAACAATTGGCTTCAGTCTTAATTTAAATCTGTTTTATTTCAATTTAAAGTTCTATCACTCTAAAAAAAACCCCTGATACATCCTCCATCATTTCAATAGATTTTTTCTATCACTAACTAAGTAATTTCTTATTTCGTTCTATTCAAAGATTTTCTTCAGATGAACACCGAATGAAATGAATAATTTTATCATTGATATTATTTATTGAAATATTTCTACTGTTACTTTCAGATAGTTGATTGAAATTGAAATGCGTTATCAAAAATGACCATGTAATTTCAGATATGAAAATAAAACATTTTGTAAACCATTACATAGTTACATTAATTTAAAGAAATTAAACCAATTGTCTAAGAAAAACTAAGTTTCTGATTTGATGACCTAAATACATTGAGCGGGTGTGAAGAATGGATGTTGCCGCTTAATGTCGATAAATGCTGCGTGCTCCACAGAGGCAATAAAAACCCCAAAATTAGTTATTTCATTGAAAAGAGATTGCTAAAGAAGTCTTGACAAGCACTGCGATTTGGGAGTTACAGTTACCTCAAATTTATCCTGGTCCTGTCATATTGCAAATATATGCAGTAGAGCTAAGCAATTATGCTATTCTTTATATAAATCGTTCCATGGATGCAGTTTTAAAACATGCAAGCTTTTGTACGTCACGTATGTTCGTCGGGTAAAGGAATTTGCCGGTCCAGCTTGGTGGCCCTCTCTCAGGAGTGATTCGGATGCTTTGGAGGCTGTTCAACGCACATGTACTCGACTGCCATGTGATCACAACCGCCCCGATTATGACTCTCGACTCCAACTTTTGGGCATCTCTAGATTTGCACGACGACGTGAATGGGGTGACCTTATTATAACCTACCGGGCACTCCATGGATATGCTGATGGTTGTCTACAATCTTCATTCACTAGGAACCGGAATCATTTCAGAGGTCACGAATATAAGCTTGCCAAGGAAAAATTTAGAACTTCAGGTCGCCAAAATTTTCTACTCAATATGATATTTGAGCGTTAGAACCGATTACCGCCTGATATAGTTGGTGCATCTTCTGTTAATCGGTCCAAGAATCGCTATGAGAATTGGTTTTTAACATATTAGCATATTAACCAAATTAATTATACTATTTGGTTTTGTTTTCTTTTTGTTTATGACTTTATAGGTTCATGCCTCGATTCTTGTCTATATTAAAATAAATAAACAAATATATTATAGTAATAAACCCACCTTTCCAAGCCAATTACAATTCGAGGCAAGAGCCCTTTACATTTTCGCCGTTAGAGCAGTTATTCGCACGTGAAAAAACGGTATTGGACGTCTCTAGGCTTCTGAAAGTATTGCCAGATGAAACAATGGAATACTAAACTAGTAGCTATATATGTTAACAAAACCACACAGATTTATTTTTCCTCCTAATACATAATGTCGCATATTCATCAGCCACGAAACGAAAATGTCGCATCAAGGAGTTGATTTCCACCGGCTAAAACCAGAATTTCCCACATAACTCGAGCAAATTACTGGGGGTACGAGCCTAAAACTCCATTAACGAGTGCTCGGATGAGTTTGCGGTATTGCCGGACATAAATCCGGGACGTTTTCGGGAAAGAGTTTCGGGGGAGACTCGGGGGCCGTGCATTTATGGTGGAAGCATAAATCAGCGCAGCTTCTGGCAAATTTATGGCCGAGATAAAGTCAGCCCGAATCGGAGCTTTTTATAGTTCGGCTGGCCCCGTGAAATGTAGATGCCACCCTTCCTATTCTCTTGATACTGCTCTGCTGCATTCTCCCGCTCCCCGTAAATATGATTTTAAACTCGGACGGGAGCCCATGGGCGCGCAGGGAAAACGTTTCCACCCCTTCATCTGGTGAAAATCGATTCTTGGAAAACACTATGTTGAATTTTGCTGTATCGGTAGAGGTGAAGTTTTCAAAGTAAGGTCTTTTTATCATTTCACCAAAAATCGCCTTCACAAATATCCAAAGTACAAAAATAAATATTGGGTTTCACAAATCTTTACGGAGTCCTTCCACAATTATGTTGTTTTATGTTCCCAAAGTGCTGATCGTAGATTTAGTCACTCTGTCAAAATATGACAGATTAACCTCTGTTGATTATCGATCACGTACAAATTGAATTCCACAAAACAGTTTGTGCTCTGATCTAACTTAGAATTGATGCTAAATCACAGATCAGGCTGATTTTCCAATTTTGGTGAATCAAGATCTTCGTATTTTTCGTGAACAGTTGAAGTGAAGTGTATTGTTTACTGTTTACTTTTTTCAAGTGATATAATTGTACAATGCTTTTCAAAATCAACTCACCGTCATCATCAGAAGAAGATTTAAGTGAAATTCGAAGATATTATTTAAGACAGGAGTGATTCTTTCACAAAATATGATAATCTTGATTTCAAAATACGTTTTCGTTCCAACAAAAATGTCGTGAAGGAGTTATTACATGAAATTGGACTAGAAATTGAACCACGCAGTAAAAAAAATAAATCGATAGATTCGAGAGTAAAATTACTAGTATACCTACGATTTTATGCAACTGGTGGTTTCCAAATGACGATAGGAGATCATATCAACATTGCAAATTCATCGGTATGCACAATTGTTAAAAGGGTATCAGTTGAAATTGCCTGTTTCCATTTTGCACACACATATGTTATACTAAAAACGTAGTTTGTAGTAGTATGCTATGACACGCATATAAACAATAACAATCTGTTTCTTACCCTACTTTAACAGTACTACCACAGAAATATATACTTTCTTAATTTTCCTCTTTCTATTATATAGATAAGCCTTCGCTTCAGTGCAGCATTGGTGCACTCAAAATGATTTAGTTCTCAATGTCAGTAAGACTGAGTATGTGACTTTTAGAACGATTCAGTTTAAGAATATGTATCCTCAGTCAATTACTCAGGATAACACCCAGGTCAGATTTTTGTTGTCGACAGAATCTCTCGCAGTTTGGTTTGATTGTCACCTGAAATGGAATAATCATGTGAGTCACGTCAGCAAAAAACTGAATAAAGGTTTGTCCATGATCAGAGTATTTTCACGGAGAGTGGACATGGAACTTTTAAAAACAGTTTATTATGCAAATTTTGTTTCATTTCTGAGGTACGGGCTTTTCATATGGGGTGGAAGCAGTGATATAAATAGATTATTCATTCTGCAGAAATACGCCTTGAGGGCAATAATAGAATTGAAATATAAAGAATTATGCAGAAGTCATTTTAGAAATGATTCCATGCTAACACTTCCGGGACTATATGTTTCGGAATGTCTACTATTTGTCCAATATTTTTATGATCTGTTGAATAAAAACAACACAAGACGTACTGTTCCATACCACTTTCCTTGACATTTACTGAAAGAAACATAAAATTAGATAGATAGTAGATGGCCGGAGTTTCGGTTAGCTTTCGCAGATGATAACCGGCTTAAAAAATAGTTTGGACAGTCAAGAACAACATAACCTATTAATATCATTGATTTTATATTGGTAAAATATAATTTTCATAAGTTGAAAATGTCAAAATTTGAGCCAAGTAAGCGTCATTTGCGGGAAATATCAGTGTACGACTTTAATTTAAAGAAATCTGCTGCTGAGGCGCATCAATTGCTCGTAGAACCATATGGTGAGGGTGCTTTGGTGAGAGAACGTGTCGAGAGTGGTTTCAAAAGTTTAAAAACCGTGATTTCGACGTAGAAGACAAAGATCGCAGTGGAAGGCCAAAAATTTACGAGGATGCAGAATTGGAGGAATTATTGGAGGAAGATTCATCTTAAACACAAAAAGAACTTGCTCTAACATTAGAAGTCACTCAGCAAGCAGTCTCACATCGTTTAAAATCATTCTTCTATAATAAATATTTAATTTGTGTTAAAAAACGGCGGAAACTTATTTGTACTCCTAATATATGTGTATAAGATTGTTCAATGTACTACCTAAGGAGTTCATCAATGTATCTAATATAAGAAAATTCAAAATCGAAATAACTAAGATTATTATAGATATAGAACCATATTCGGTTAGGGAATTTATGGAATATTCTTTCAGATCTTGTTGAAGTATTGATATTTTCGACGGTTTCCTCTTTCCATTTGTATGATTGCATTGATTATGAGAATAAGGTTTAGGTACGTTATGTTATTTCTATGATGAAGCGATCGCGGATCAACTGATCCATGTGATGAACTATCTGAATTTGTTTTGTGAAATCCAAATTTGTTGATCCGTTTGTCAAATTTGACAAGAGTATCTGTTGATCCAGTGGTCACCGAATCTTTTTTTTTTCAAAATTATTAATTTTCATTCAATTAATATGTTTAAATTAACATCATATCTAAAAAGCAGGACGAAATTCAAAGAAAAAAAATTCTAGGCACTAAAGAGTTAAATTCGAATTCGATATCGTGAAATTTCAAGTCTGGTTCTGTTAGTTCAAACTTTTCGCGCTGTACATATTGAAGTAAATTTAATTTACAATTTTATTTTTAATTTTTAAAAAATAAATCAGTATTTCTGACCAGCATTGTTTCTTTTCAAATATACAAATAGAATTCTCAACATCACACAACAATCCAAATCATAAAGAAATCTATGGAACATATAGAATATTGACCGAAATTACGTAACACATTTTAGCCGCTACAATTGTTTCAGGTGAACCTTATGAGTATTTTTTTTTCAAATATATGTAAAGTTACATGTCAACGCCAATGAAGCAGAAATAGTAGAGCATTCATCAGTCATCATTAATCGAATTATGGCCGAAATTATAGGGATATTTAAATTCGTTGGTTATGTCAAACAACATTGAATTTGAGTCAATTCAAAAATGAATACGAAACACAGCATAAGTTAAACACCTAATTTATGGAAAAAAAGTTTTGAATCGAAATCCATCTAATTCGATTATGCAAAGGAAGGAAGTTGAGCTGGACACATAAGAAATGCGCTATTCAAGAAATCACTGTACATCATAACATATTTATTTTTATTCAATTTTAAAAATTTCATCTTCGAGGGAAGCTCACAATGTACGAGTATCTCGACTTTGCTTTTAATCAGGAATTTTTTTTTAATATTTTGGCTTATTAATTCCTAATAATATAATGCAGAATTGTACGAAAAAATATTTTAATCTCAAATTTGCGTTTGGGATTACGGAGAATTAAAAAATAAAATGGAAAAAACCGTCCTCTCAATATTTATACTATGCTTTATTCTCAGATTTCAGAAGGGCTATTCATTATATTTTGTGTTTAGTGGGCAGTCAGGTTATCGCTCCACCTTTTTCGCGGTCTTCCTATACTTCTCCTTCCCATTGGAGATTTATCACGTGCGATTCTGACCACTCTCTCATGATCCATTCGATCTATGTGTGCATTCCACTCGTGCTTTCTCCCCAGGATCCACTCATTCACCTCTTCCACCCCGCACATTTTCCTTATGTTGTCACTGCGCTCTCTATCTAATAGCGTTTTTCCAGCTATTTTCCTTAGGACTTTCATTTCACATGTTTCCAACAACCTCTTAGTTTTTGTTGTGTCTGGTCGTGTTTCTGCTGTGTACGTCCTAATTGGTCTTATGGTAGCTTTGTAGATTCTTGCCTTTGTCTCGGTTCGCAAGTGTTTGTTACTCCATATGGTGTCGTTCACGCATCCAGCTGTTCTCATTGCCTTATTTACCTGTTGTCTCACCTCAGACTCTACATCCCCAAAACCACAAAGCTCTATTCCCAAGTATCTGAACGTCATCTCTTGCTGTATGATTTGGTCATCGACGACGAGTTTACATCTGAGAGGATATTTGGATGTAGTCAAACATTTTGTTTTATGGCAGATATAACCATATTCAGGGATTTTGCTATGGAATTGAAGAGATATAGAAGCCTCTGCAGGTCGTCCTCGTTCTCTGCAATCAGCACTGCGTCATCAGCGTAACAAAGAATCTAAATATTTTTATTGCCCATTTTATACCCCGTGAGACGGCGAACTTTCTTTATTATTTCATCCATGATCAGGTTGAAAAGCAATGGGCTCAAAGAATCACCCTGTCTAATTCCCTTCTCCACTGATATAGGTCTGGTGAGTTCTCCATCGATTTTAGCCTGTATTTTGTTGGAGCTATATATATCTTCAATTACTTTAATTAAGTTGTGCGGCATCTGTCTGTTGTAGAGAAGGTGTACGACATCTTGTATTTGAATTCGATCAAATGCTTTCTGAAGATCTACAAAGCACATATATGCGGGCCGGTTATATTCAATAGATTTCTCAACGATCTGTCTCATAACAAATACTGCATCATTACATGATCTCCCTGATCTGAAGCCTTGTTGTTCATCGGATAAGGAAATAATATTATTGATCTTATTGGTGATTATTTTAGTTATTAATTTTAATATTGTACTGAGTAGATTTATACCCCTGTAGTTCTCTAGTTTTTTCTTGTCTCCCTTTTTAAACATGAGGATGGCGATACTTGTCCGCCATTGGTCCGGTATTCTGTGGTGGTAGAAGATGGCCTTAGTCAGCAGGGTCAACTGTTTAACCAGATGCTGCCCCCCATACTTGAGCAATTCATTTGGGATGCCATATAGTCCCGGGCTTTTTCTATTCTTCAGCTGTCGGAGTGCCAATTCCACGTCTGCATGCTCTACTTCCATATTGTCACTGGTAACTATTGCTGGTGTGTTGTTGCGTTCGATGGTTTCTTCTTCTTTTTTATAGAGTGTTTTCAGATATTCGGTCCAGGTCTCCTTTGATATGTGCTTAGGCTCAATTAATTCATTTATTTCCTTTCTCTAGGATATTATCAATCGCCACATCTGTTTTTGCAGTCCATAAAAGTCACTCTCCATTCTTTTGGAGAACCTTTCCCAGTAGCTGGTTTTAGCTGATCTTATGATCGAATTTGTTTCGTTACGGATTGTTTTGTACTGTTCATATGATTCTGGGGTTCTCTGTGCTCGATATTTCAGATACACTTGCTTTTTTTCACTGCACTTCTTTTTTATTTCGTTGGTAAACCAGGGGGTTCGATTAATACCCTTGTCTATATTTATCATGCGTATGCAAAGTACCTCATTCGCAGCTTCTTCAATGTTGGTCTTCAACTTTTGCCAGCAAACATCGACATCGTCTCTCGAATCTATTGGGTTTGTTTCTGTTTTTTCCTGTAGTCTTCGCTGGTATAAATCTTTTGTTGAGTCGTGCCATAGGGATTCTACGTTCAGTTTTTGTTCTTTTTTAAACCCAAAAGGAGAGAGAATTAAACTTTTTGTCTGGATATATTGACTGTAATTAGGATTTAAAATGTTGAGAATATATTTAGTTTATGTGAAACACATGGACGGCTTTCAACTATTTAGGAACTTAATCTTCAAAATTTCCTTAATTTATCTTTGGTTTATTAATACTCTTGATGGAGCAATTTTTTTGTTCCTTCAAACAATCTTCATATTAAATATTTGATTGATAGAAATTCATTTGAATAAAATAAAATAATGAAAAATAATTTCCACGAATTCAATAATAAACAATAATTGTTTCGCCCGTACTGTGGCTTCCTCAAAATTTAAACCTGGGGAAAACACAGTGTTGGCGAGATAATTGGTAATCATTATTAGATTTTCGGAAATAATTCTTTGATATTTCATTCAATGTACATGATAATGAAGAAAATTATTGTTTGGGTAGTGTTTAAATATATCACTGTATACTGCTTGAGAAATCCAGTAATCTCAACAAGATTTCATCTGAAATAAATTTTTTTTAATGTTCCCTATGTTACGCTCCTGATTCGTGAATCTTTTAACCGATATTGGTCCTTTAGGTAAGCTTTTAAATCGATCCTTATCCTTGTGAATTATTGCCAGGTCCCGTCCCTATTTCGATTTTGCCCTCAAAGTTCTGCAGCTTCAGACTTACTTTATCTCTTTCAAAATATGTAAAGTTTCCCCCACAGTGCTGTCTTTTTCTTCACAATAACCAACAAAGAGAACTTGACACAAACTGAAATATAGTATTCGTTGAAAATGATTAAATTTTTTGCGCAATTCCAGGATGAATATCTTTAATACAGGAATATGAAGCTTCTTTGAAGTTGGATAAAAAGGAATTAATGTTTTTTATAAAGCATTCACTATGAAATAATGGCAGAAATTAGTGAATATTCTACGGATTCATTAAAAAAAAACCACCTTTAAACAAAACGATTCAGCACAAACTTGTGATAAACCAAACAGAGATACAAAAACTGAGGCTCATTTTGACATCCAAGATCCTTTCAAGGTTAAGGTTAGATTTTCAAATGGAATACTTCTGCTGTCTCCCAAAATTAATATTCTAGTTCCTTCTGTTTTCACGAGCAAATTAAAAATTCTTTAAATAAACTTTGAGTCTCTGTTAAGTAACTTCTGGCCAATCCGATTGACTTCTCATGAGATTCATAGCGCTCATTTTGTCAGAGGGATTTCAGAATAACGAAATAATTACAGAGATCTGGGTGAAGGTCAGCATCTTTTCTGGAAACTTTGTATCAAAACTTTCTGGAAATGGTAGACGAAAAAGACGTGTACAATACGAAATACATTATCATACACATTCTTACTGGTAAGAGAGCATTCACAGTTTACATTAGATTTGTATCAACATGCGACCAGAATCTTACAAATCTTACGTTTTGAGTTTTGTACAGAGTTCATCAAATATCTCATTGTATAATAATTAACACCTTCCTCTTACGTACGGCCCCTCCTCACTTTGTGATTTAGAAGACCAGCTCTATGACTTCTTGTTTTTAACACCGATTTGTACTCAACTACCATTTCATTGTATGGTGGATCAAAGAGGTCCCGTGTCTCGTTCTCATGGAATGATCTGATCTCCTCGAACATTGCCTCCTTCTATCTGGTCTAGAGAGTATCTCAAATACTGCCTTAGATGTATGAGTCTTAGAATCATTGTCACTATTGCTTTCATTGGTGAGATATGTAACGAAATCATCGAAATTTTTCGTTTTCATAACTCTTTCGGATCTTCTCACGAGTGTTTCTTCCATATTCGATTGTGATTCAGAGATAAACACGCCCTTCTCATTTATATCAGTCTGTTTCTTTTATTTTATCACACTGTTATTAATTTTTGATTCCGGGTCAATTGATTCTTGCCTCACTGAATCGAACAACTCTTACTGATCATGAAATATACCACTGATTTCATTTGCATTCTTCTGAAGTGATATATCACGACTGATTTTCCCTTTCAACCTTCATTTCAGTTTCTCTTGTTCTTTATACTTTTCTCCTTCCAACTTTTTGGGTTTGTAAAGTTCTTCTTTCTTTATGACTAGTGAAATTTCCTTCACTGCATCACTTGCAATTATGTTGTATAGGACTATTTCTCTTATTTGGTTCTGTTCCATCTTCCAAATTATACTTCAAATATTTACTACTGATATGTCCCAATCTTCTATGCCAAATTTTGTTTTCACCCCGAAAACTTGCCTTTATAATAATAATAATTTATTCATTCCCAATACAGTACATATCACAAAATATTAAGAAATTTTAACACATCAAAAATTTCATGGGGAGTCAGGTACAATTTTGTCTGAAAAGACACATAAGTATATATAAAATAAAAAATTTATAAAACAAAATGAAACAAAAAATTAGTCAAACAAACAATGAATAAATTAATTTGGCCAGACAACGTTTTTCATAAAAATATATTTTTTTAAAGAGTATCATTCAGGTATTCATGTGTTGAGTAGTATGCTTTATTCATTAGGAGACATTTCAGTTTATTCTTGAGCTTCATTCGATTTAACTCCTTCATTCTGGACAGCAGTTTCTTGAAAATTTTTATAGCTAGATGACTTACATTTAACTGTGATACTTTCATACGATGATATGGTTTGATGCAGTTGTTTTTGTTTCTTGTATTATTAGTTGTGATTAAAGTTGTTTTTCAATAGTATGTCCTTATTATTTATTATTATTATTATATGTACATTACACAGGTAAGTATAAGAATGGACGTCACGGTAAGAATTTTTTCTGGGGAATAGCCCTCTACAGCTATATCTACTACTTACGTCACATAGTATTCTCAGTACCTGCTTCTGTTTTATGAATGCTTTCTTACATTCAGACAAATCCCCCAGAAAAGAATGCCGAAGTTAAGGACACTATGAAAGTAGCTGAAGTAAGTAATCTTGACTGCTTCAACTCCCGCTATTTGCTTTATTCTCCTAACTGCATAGGTTAGGAAGAATTTCATCAGTGTGGACAGAAAACTTGAGATTTGAATGCGAATAGACTCCAAGTAGCCTCACGTAATTGTCCGAAGGCATCTTTGGTTCAAATAGTAGTATCTGTGTTTTATCACTGTTCATCATCATTTTATTTGCACTGAACTTCCTTAAGGGTCTTCTTGTCTTTCTCTTCCAATTCCTGGTTGTCCATTCCTTTATTCAGAAGGGAAGTGTCATCAGCGAAGAGGACGGCTTGATCTGATTTCACATTAGCTGGCAAATCATTCATGTATATCACAAACGAAACAACACAGAACCCTGCGGTTCATCATGACTCACAGTCTCCCAAGAAAAAGACCTGCCTCCCAAGATTTCCTGCATCCTGTTTTTCATCAGGTCAAGAGCCTCACCCCTGATTCCATAGTATTCAAGCTTGTTTAAAAGCACAGAGTGTGAAATATTATCAAAAGCCTGGAATAAGTCACATGCCTGTAAACTGAATTTTTGTCCTCCATCAAAAGCTTTCCTATATTTTCAAGCACCTCCTTCAGTGCCGTATCCACTGATTTGCCCATCAAGAACCCATGCTGTTGTTTGCAGAAAATTTTGTAACGGTTGAAGAAATTCAGTAATCTATTTTTTATTATTATCTCAAACAATTTTGAGAACACAGGAAGTATCAATAGTGGGCGATAGTTTTCTGGTACTTCTATATCGATATATCGATATACTGATCCGGAAAGTGTCCCTGTTTTAGACATGTTCAATTTATGAAAATTATCATTCTTCAAGCTGACAGTTACTACTTATTCATTAAACTTATTGAATATCATGGAAATAAAACTTGTTTCCAGTTCTAATTAGGTGAAAAACTGATACGAGATTTGTCGCCAAATGAGGCATATATTGGACATTCTTCCATAATAATTTGAATTCTGAGCTATAAACAGGCATTTTAATTTCAATATCACTTGAAGATTTCACATTTGTCTAGGTTCTATCAGCTTCTACAATTTCTGATAATTTTTAATTTTTTTCCTTTATTTGCCAATTGTTCTTGGCTGTTAGGTGAAAACTGACTGTACTGTCTATATACCCAATCACTAGGCTTAGAGTTTCCTATTGTAAAGACCTTTTTTTCTGTGCCCATTGTATAGTTGGACATAAAATTTCTGTCCTGTTCGCTTTCATTTAAATCATTATCTGTTATTTCTGTTTTTCAGCTCATTAATGTCGTCACCATTTGATCTGCCATATTTGTTCTTTGACTTTGACGCTGATGTGTTGCCAACTGGTTTTCAATAATTTATCTTGTCGGTTCTGAAGATCGCTGCAAACGCTCCAATGTTTCTGCTCTCGGCTTGAATATCTAGCAACTTCCACCTAATGAAATATATCGTTGTTTGTATCCTAGAATGTCCACCATCATTATTAGGGTAGCATATTTTTCCGTAGTTTCTGCAAAAGAAAGTAATCCCATCCATTCTAAATTCATAATGAAGCCTGTCCAGCTTAATTTCTGAGATGTTTCTGCTACATAATTAGTGTAACTTCCCATTATTTCATGGTATCTGATCTACCTGATATAAGGCAGCGAATCCACAGCCATCATACAGATTTTCTTAATTTTAACTATGCAGCAATGATGGCTGCTGTGGATAAAAATTAGTCCCAATGTTAGTTTCAGGTTTGCTCTGTCCTTTGCTAATATAACACTGTCTAATCACTCCCATTGATGCATTTACTGAATGCTTCGATTATCAATACATTTTCAATTCTAGATGTCCGTTCTTGATAGTCTTTAACTTAGACACACTAACAGAATCATTCCACCTTTAGATTGTTCCAAAAGTCTTATCACGTCTTGATACACAACTGTGTTAACTATTTATTACACGTTTCTTAAAAATAAAAAGGTTTATAAAATCACACACCTAGGCCAATAACCTATTTGAAATCACTGGAAAAGTTAGAACAAAAACACGTATAACACCAGACTGAAAAATTATTTTAAATTTACGTCCTAACTAATTCAAGTAATTCTGTTAAGAGATAATTCAAAGTTTCCAATGGAGGAGTATCAACATTCGGCCTCAGAAGACAATGGTCGTATCATTTACAGAATTTTTTTGTATTCACAAAAGTTTACACTTTATTTCATATGCTGCTATGTTATGTCAAATTCTTTCCTGTATAATCAATTTTTTTTTAAATTTAGATATTTTCAACATTCTGTATAGCCCTGATGCCTAATATAGTATGATTTGTTCGGTTTCCATGCACCCCAGTATCCAGAAGTTCTATCAATTATACTAACTTTTGACAGGTAAATTACGTAATTCCCATTCTGAAACTCGACCTGACAAGTCTTTAATTGACAGTTAAAAAGCTCGTTATTGGAACGTCAGCCTCTCCTGATTAATATCGCATTTCTATAGCGATCGGTTCAACGAAATGGATGTCAATTTCGAAGGCATTTCAAGAAAAGACTGTCCCTTTGGTTGATCATCTTTCGTTCGGTGCCACTTCGATTATTTCAGTTTTCCAAGCTGGAATGCTGATGAATTGCTGATTGAAGTAAGGATGCGTTTTCGATGAAAATCAGAGAGCTGGATACGGAATTGAATTTGCAAGATAGTTTTGATTATTAGAATAAAGATATCTGCTTCGGAGTTACAAACATGTAGATTCAAATTGCGTTACTTCAAGCCACGACCTTAGGGTCTATTGTGCACATAAATCACTAATATACACAAAAATCACCAATATACACACAAATGAACTACACAGTATCTGACGAAAAAAATTGAATTTTATTTTGAGTAAAGACCTCACAAAAATTTTAAGTATCAGATTAATAAAAATATGGTCTTGGAAACACCGTTCCTATTTATGGATATATTTATTTATTTTTTCTTTTATATTTTTATGATACTCCTAGATCTTCTGTGAAGATCCCTCAGAAGTTTTTTCAGCTTGTGTGAGTTGGATGCTCAGTTCTGTGAAGATCCCTCAGAAGATTTTTCAGCTTGTGTGAGTTGGGAGCTTAGTTCTGTTCTAGGTAGGCTTTATTACTCAACTTTAGATCACAGAACTGCTAGTTTTCGACCCAATAGTGAAATGGTGGCCAAAACCCGGCCATCCAGAAAATTCATTGTGTCTGTTACTTAATATATGATCAGAATTTAGACTTCACTAGATAACTTACTAGAAAAGCTGGTTGAATAGTGTGTTGACTTTGACGTATTTCGTTTGCATTCATTGATCCTAGGCCTAAGCTCTCGGTTTTGATGAGTTAGTCAATGTTTCACTTTGAACTACCCTTACTTCATGGGAAAGGCCTGCTCAAAACTGTGGAGGGTAAAACAACTTAAACATAGGCTGCCACCGGTCATGTGACAGATAAGTTCATTCGGAGATATATCTTGGGAACTTAGGGTGAAGGTTAATGTTATATCGATCCGTCACTTCCCAGGACTAGAAGGGTATTTTATCTATCTGGTCGCGGGTAAAATTCATGACTCAGGATTGCTCGAGAAGTGCTTCTAGGGTTTAACGGGACTCGACAGTAAGATCGATCTCATCCTGAACCAGGATCGATTGAACCGTCAATTCTCGAGATTTATCTTGTTTTTGAATTTTCGACTGGGTGGGTAGAAGTAAGAAGCCCCGCCGATGTGTGAGTTGCATCCCAAACAACTCGGGTACTGACCTGCAGAGTCAATAGCTGTTGGATAATGCTTCGCTGCTATCAGTCATGGTGAAGGTTTTTGAACTGAAGCCGAAACTAAAAGATGGGAGGGTTCTCGCTTTACGCGATTATAAGACGAATCCTTATCACACAACCTGCTTTCGTGCATTTGTGGATACTGCTTAGTGGTCACTATTAACATGCCAGTAATTGCATTGGTGGTATTTACGATTCAATCCTGGATCTTTTATGAAGATAGCTCAGAAGCTTTTGCGAGTCATTTTTCATTTGTTTTTTCCCGCCAAGATGTAAACGCACAACAATGAATACGGCAAAAGTATGAAAGAGTAACAAAGATTACAATTTGGGCATTTGAATCACTGAGCAACATATGATTCGATCCCTTTCTGAATATAGCGCTAGGCTGTGACGTCTGAAAAAAATAGAATAATAATAATATATAATAATAATAAATAAATAACCTCAAAGCAATCCGATTGTTGAATTCAACAAGCTAAGGTCATTTGTAGATCAAAATTCAACAAGCAGAATTGTCGGCACATCTTTTTCTCAATGTTTTGCTTAACGGGCTTCCAAAAATCGGTAATTTCTATATGAGCGTGTTAAAGATAAAATTCCACTCCTGTTTTTTATATAAACAGTGTGTTTCTGAATCGATGGAATATTTAAATTTCATAATTGCTAAAAAAAAAAGAAAAAGCTTGTGTAGATATGTATCTCACTTACCTGTTATTTTCAAATATTTAAAATATTATTTTTCGATTCAAACGCTGAAATGAAACTTTTGTCAGGCTGAACGTTGCGCATCTTTTGAAAAAAATGCCGCAATATTAGCCTTGATACTCGCAGTGCAAAAATGAAAGGACCATTCTTCGCTGACCGCAGATGAAACTCGTGATGACAGATGATTTCAAGCCATTAGCCCGTTGAATGAATCAATTTTTCGTTTAGACAGTGACGGCGCCAGGTATAATTACAGGTTGAGGAGACGACTAATGCAGGGGCGGGCTTGGGCGTCTCTACACGTGCTTGGTTGTCACTTAAGATCACGTGAATTCGCCGAAGGGCACAAATAGACTCCTTCGGTAGCTCAGTCACGACTCATCTGCCTTCCGTCTGTCTGAGCGGTGTGTAATTAAAACAACAGCAACAGTGGAATATGTTAATGGAGACGAAAGAACATTTGTTGGAATTCTTCGGAAGTCACGATCATCTTTTGTAGCCAAGATTGATTTTCATGTTTCGAAACTATAGAAAAAATCGACGATATTCAGTAATCTATTCAATGCTCAAAGAACAAAAGTTGGTGTTTGTCTTAAGCATAAGCAAGCCCAATCTCAGTTATTGACAATTTGATCGCTTGATATTAGGGAAGAAGAAGGTATTGCTTATTATGGGAGAAAAAAAATATGAGCAAATTCATGAAAGCTCAGTAAGAAATTGCTGTGGGTTATTTTATTAATACCAATGATTTCCTGTCAAATCATCACCAACCGTGTGACGTTGTTGATTTTTTCTATTGGATAAAATAAAGAATATGTTTTTGGTGTTAAGAACTCTGCACCTTTGACTTGTCAATCACGCATCTGATCTTATGTAAAATTTATCCTTCAAAGTATGAGTTGCTGAGCTCGCAATAGGCTGATTAATGAGGACTGAACTATTCATCTGTAGGTTGAGAGTAATCGTTCAAGAACATTTTCGGCTTAAAATTTTAAACACAGTGACGTCATGATGAAATGATATGCCCTCTGCAACTAGAGCTCAAAAATTAGATATGAAAGAGGTTATCAATCTTGAAGTATTCAGGTTTCCCTTGCTCAAGCTGCCTGTTTCTGCAACAATACTTCATCTATTAAGGGAGATGAGCTATAGTGAAAAAAGTTCTTCGAATCGGGACACCGAAACTTGCAACTATTTCGATGCCTTTAGGTGTCTCATCATGCAATGCTCTAATGCCGAACAAATGCAATGAAAGCGCGCACCTTTATTCATACAAAATAAGAACACCAGAGCTTATACTAAACACCATAATCATATATGGACGTGAGACATAAATCACAGCATACCGCATCCAAGCCATTAAGTAGCGAACTGTACTACTGATTACTTCTACAGTTACTAAATGACTTTCCCCATGCTTAAATCATATCTTATGAAGCTAGGTATGCTAAATATTCAAATCATGTCAAGTTTTTCGACTTGAAGTAGTGCAGATTTCATCCTATATTCTTATGCATATTCTACGGGCATAGATGATGCTATTGTTTGATCTAAACTTTAGCGTTTATATGTTTTCGGAATATACAGGTACTGAAAATACAGTCGAAAACAGGAAATCGAGTGTTAATCTCAAGACGCTCAGTAGAGCAGTAGAAAAATAAAAAACTCAGCGCGATGCGATGCCGAACAAACGACTGTTCTCTCTCAATGGTAGTGGGGAGTGAAAGCAGACTGCACAGCCTTTCGATCAAAGCATCAACACTGCGCACTGCCATTGAGAGGGAACAATCAGTTATTCGTCATCGCATCGCGCTGAGGTTTAGATTCTTCCACTGCTCCACTGCATTCTTCATTAACACTCAATTTCCTATGCTTCCGATTGTCTCTTCCATACCTGTAGATGCCTAGATACATTGCATTTATTGGTCATTACAACATTGCACCGATAAGATGCCAAAAAACTGATTGAGAGAGTTATGAACTATTAGACATATTAAAATTGCACCCGATACGAAGAACCTCCTATTAGGATAGCTCAAACTCATTCATACTGAAGTAATTTTCTTGGTGACATTGGTTTTCTAAGATCTCTAATGAAGATAGTCCGCTAATTCAGTATAATTGAATGATTTTTGCAAAGTTCAAGACAAAAATTGAGTAATGAACAAAATTATTGATTAAGATTGATTTTTTCATGCAAAATCTTCAATTACTAGTGTTTTATAAGTAAATCATATCATTCAAATTTGAACTCATTTGATTGAATCTTTAAAAAAATATTCGAATTTAATGCTTTGGCACATTTCGATAAATTACCCTATACATCTCTAAGGAAAGACAAAGTGTCCTAACACGAAGGTTATTCAACTTACATATATGTCCTTTAATCTTTTACCGAGATTATCTCTCTCGTCATCGAACACCATGTATGAAAAGTGAGTTTATCTAGGCAAAAAAAATTAAATTAATCAAAATTTTAATATAAAAAAAATGAAATATGTTTATCTTCTACAATTTTAATTTCAAAAAAATTTTTTATTCAAAAAATTTTTAGAATTAAATTAATGTCTAAAACAAGCACCGCTTACATTTAATAGACGTATATAATCAAAACTCAATATATAATGTCAAATGGAATAAATAAACCAACAGATATACGAAAGTCATTGAAATTAATAAATAAATATTTAAAGGAGACAAAATTTTGTTTCTGGTCTTACCTTTAAGAACACCAATTGCCTTTTAAAAACATGAACACACTTAAAGGACTTCTCAAATAATATAATTTATTTGAAATATTTAATATATTTAAATATTCGAATAATTTGATTCAGAAATCTCTAAAAGCATGCACTATATCTTCAAAAAACAAATATAATTCTAAGCAATTCCTTCTTCAGTCCGCAATAATATTCCAAATATCAAAATCAAAAAAACTAACCTATACCAAACCCTCACCACGTGTAAGGACTAATGCTTCGAAACACAGATCAACTTTATAATTCAAGATTGATCTTTGCTCTAACAAAATCAAAGAATCTCTTGAAAACTTTTTACAATTAAATTGAATAATAAAATGCTTCAGAAAATACTGTTTCACTTTATAAACATATATAACAGAACTAATGAAGAATAAAAAGTAAACATAAAGTTTTGCCCGAAATTATCTAAGTTCATCACCCAAGACAAATTTGTTTCGATTGGATATTCAGGAATAACAAATTCCATCACCAAAAAATGTTCCACATATAATTCAAAAAGTTTTTATTTTTTTTTACAAAATGGATGGCACATTCTACAGAAAGAGAATATGAATTGCCATTGGACAGAAAAATACAGAGATTTAGTGCAATAGGGTAAAGTCACTTTGATTTTCAATCAAAGTATCTTCAATATAGAACGAATTCAGGTTTGGAAATTTCAACTTTTCGTTGTTATCTTCTAAGTCATGATATTATGGCAGAGGACAAGCAGCTAGCACAAAAGTTGATATGTCATTCGAAAGCACACAAAATGGGGTATTTTTTGCTGAAAAGAAAACACGTCCATAATTGATAATTTTTCATCGATAAAACCATTGGAGAAATATGACTGATTTTGTTCACCTCAGAATCGTGATATTCATCACTTTACCACGCCCGCAATAAGAATTTTTTGGCACACCGAACTTTTTATTTTGTAGCAAATTTAATGCCATTTCCAGATATGTGATCAAATTTGATGTGGCTACAAGGATAACTGAAGTATAATTGAAATATTTCGTGAAATCAAGAAATGTTAAATTGAAGAATAACCTTCAACATTTCGACCATGTGTTATATGACATTTTTCGTTGCAAATAACTTGTATGATCTCCACTTGAAGTTTGGCCCTCTTAAAAGTAGACACCCTGTGTAATGGGAAATGTATGATGTACTCGACTTCCAGAATTACCGATTATTCTTAAAATTACCAACAAACGCAAGCGTTTCCTCACAGATCGGAACACTGGTTCCATCCCTCCCGGAAAACACATCCTAATGGTAGCAGGGAGACGTCCCAGCGAATATAGCCCTATCCCAGGATTAGACATGTCTAATTATCCGCCTGATTACACGGTTTCGTTAACGACTGAGGAGGTTCGGCGTGCCTAATTTTTATAGTTTGTTTTGGTAATGCCATGCATTTGTAACAAATTTAATAGCCTTCCTGAATAATTGGTATTTAATTTATGGGCTAGACGGTTATTCACGCCCCAGATATCGCATTCTTATTCACTTTCCATGTTCTGTATTTGCTTTTGTTCGGACGACGGTAGCAATTAGGGTAGCAATTTGTGGAGATCGGATGAAATATCTAAATTTCAATTCGTGGTTTCTGTAGATTGGAAGTTGATAAGACCACAGTGATGGGAGTTTCTGTTTTTTCATTAATATCAATGTATGTTGCGGGATACGAATAGATGAATAGATTTTTTTTACGGTAATTAGATCGTATTTTTAAGGTCTGACATTTCCTGCAAATGAAATACTTGAAACATGTTCTCTTCGCAACAACTGTCTTTTAGAAAAATACGCCTTTAGAAAAAACGGGATTCACCAATAATTCCAAAATAATTTATAATTTATGTTACAGAATAATAGCTGGAATTAATTCTCCAGAACCTCTACAGATGTCAATCTAAATAAATCTCATGAAAACATTTAGAATTAAATTTTAAATACACTATATCACCTTATACACATATATATTATCATCACATGTGGTGAAAATTAATTAATAAAGAATCAAGAGAAATATCAAATATTGACTAAATTATTTAGATATCACCTCATTCATATATGTTTCGATAGGATGTTAAAGAATCACAAGGTACATCACCAAAAAGTGTTCAACATATAATTCAAAAAGGCCTTTTTTTATTCTCCTTCTTTAGAAAATATATAGCACGTTCTCCAGAGAAAGAAACTGATAAATTCAGACCCAAACTCTCTTCAGTAAGGAGTTCTTGGAATAGACAAAATAATCATTCAAATAATCATTTTTGTCACTAGACTTTTCTGTAACAACTAACCAATTTTGGGATAAGCATGGCCTATACGAAAATTAGGTTATATCACAGAAATATACAATGAAAGAAAATACAACTTAGGCTCTGCTTTAGATGCATGTGATGTAATACAAGGCAATTTCTCGAATACTAATATATATATGAATTGAAAATTACTGTGATGAAGTATTTGCATATTAAAGAATAACAGCTGGAATTAATTCTTCAGAACCGCTACAGATTTTAATCTAAATAAATCTCATGAAAACATTTAGAATTAAATTTTAGAACATGTCCTAAATACACAGTATCACTTTATAGACATATATATTATCATGACATGTGGTGGAAATGAACTTATAAAGAATCAAAAGAAATATCAAATAATGACCAAATTATTTAGACATCACCTTATACATATATGTTTCGATTGGATGTTAAAGAATCACGAGTTCGATCACCATTGTTTATTCAAATAACTCCTTACTAAAGAGATTTTGGGTCCAAATTTATCAGGTTCTTTCTCTGGAGGATGTGCTTCATTAGTCATGAAATAGAACATCATTTAAATGGGCACCACGGAATCGCTGGCAGGAATAAAGTCGTTGAACGCATGACTCTCTCACACAAATCAGGTCGTATGTTAGCAAATACTCGTTTAATATTGATCTGTAAATCGTCTAAATTTGCTGGATGATTGCTGTAAACCAATAACTTAATGTAACCCCAAAGAAAGTCCAATGGAGTTGAATCGCAAGAACGAAGAGGAACTTATCGGTCCATTTCTTGAAATAATCTAATCACCGAATAGACCACGCTTCGAATGATCTGTTACAGTGTGTACCTTTCCATGATTAAATGGTAGACATTGACAAATACAACTGTCAATGTCACAAATGAACAGTGGCTGCTATGCGTGAGTAATGTAAATTTGAAAATGGGGCGTTCCAATTGAAAAATCCTTTATATAAGGGTTCTTATCTCAATATAATGAGAGTAACTGTGTGAAACTTTTTATATTTCCTACTTTAAAAAAAATTTAGTTGATTTCACTTCTCAAATAACGAAAAATATTTTTCTCAAGAATTTAGAAAAGATGTGAAGGAAAAACGAAATAATACATTTTTTTCCATGAAATAAACTTTTTACAACTATTTTACCTTACCACTGTCACCATTCCTACAATCTCGAAACTCCTGGATTTAGTTCCCAACTCGAAAATATATCAAATGGCACTTACTTTACTAAACTTTTTTTTGGGAAGAACTTGGGTTCTTGCTCGTCGCATGAAGGATAAATCTTTTGTTTCAAAAGTATTTTCTAAGAAGAATGATAGAGCAAAAAATAACACATTTCAATGAGATATCACATATAATGAATTGAATATTGTCAGTCGATATAAATTTCAATACTGATAATCTTTTGAAAAGTAATTAATGTAGAACGATATTCTTAAATCAAATCATAGCTATTATTTAAATAAATTTTTGGAAGACTTCGGGACCCTGGACTATTAATTGTAATTAGTCATATTTTCGTTCTTACTTATGAACAATTTCGATTTAAAGCCAATTAAACATATGACTGAAGTTACAGGCAAAAAGACCTACCTTTTTAGGGACACCTATCTATAAGGCCAGAGACCATGTTCAAAAGTTGAACACTCTACACGGGGGCCTGAGCCTCAGCCCAATTGCGAAACAGCCCTTCAAAAACAAACACTTTATTTTAGCCCTCTATTTTTCAAAGGGAATTAAACTAAACTATACCGGCCACGAACCGATTAGTGACTGTCTGTCACTAGTGCTCAACTACGACTCTCTTTTTCTTCTTCCCAACTTTTCAACTGTTGAGTTCCTTCCTTCTAGTCAAAATTTTCCTACGTCGGCTTTTTCGAAGTCCCCATCGCCTAAAAACATCTGCACATGTCTCGACCATCCAGATCTTTTAACTTGTCGATTTCTTATCTCGAATTTACTGATAATTCCCAATCTTAGCCTAAAAGTCCTTTATGTCGTCTGCACTAAAGTCATTATCGCTAACTTCCATTCCCTGGTGCAAATTTAAATGAATCGATCCGTCGATTGAACTTAAATGAATCGGCCCATTGATTAATACATTGATGGTTTAAAATTACCATCTGTTGTTTTTACCAACTTTCAACTTCAATTATTAACGCTTGTCGGCTGCGATCCTAAATCTTTAAGTTTTAGTTAATAGATTTCTTTTGATCAAAATTTATTTCTGCATTCCTAAGTATAACCCTTTATTACACATTATTATTTATCGCGAAAAAAGTCCGGCTCTTCGGCCGTTATCCATGCGATCCATTTTTTGACTTCATAGTATCTGGAGAAGTGCTGACATCTTTTGGTTGGTGGGGTGATTTGAAGTTTTATGAATTATGATGTCTGTATGTGTGGGTTTGTGAAAAATACTAAAATCATGTAAATTATTTAGTCTTGTTATTGTGAGGTCAAGGTCAAGAAGTATTAATTTTCTTAACCTCACAAAATTGTGAGGTCAAGGTCAAGCAGTATTAATTTTCTTGACCTCACAATAAAAAGACTAAATAATTGTGTGTCTTGTTATTGTGAGGTCAAGAACATTAATACTTCTTGACCTTGACCTCACAATAACAAGTCTAAATAATTTACATGATTTTAGTATTTTTCACAAACCCACACATACAGACATCATGATACATAAAACTTCAAATCACCCCACCAACCAAAAGATGTCAGCATATAATAGTGTTATTCATAGATTTTTGAATGTCCTTTTGAATTCAGATATCTTTTTGAAAGAATTAAATATTATTAAACAAATAGCGTCAAACAACGGTTACAACCCCAATCTTATAGACAAAATGGTATCCAATAAACAAAAGAAAATGGCATTAAATCGTGTACCCAATCATAAAAGAGGACAATACACAGAAATATTTTTCGTTATCTCATGTCAATGGATTATCTGAAAATATTGCTAAATATTTCAAAAATTGTTATTTCAATTATAACGCGGCTTTTAAGACAATTAATAACCTTAGTACCTACATAAAAAACAATAAAGATCGAACAAACAAAGCCAATAAATCTGGAATCTACAAGTTGACTTGCAGAGATTGCCCTTTAGTATACATTGGCCAGACTGGTAGATCATTCAAGAAACGTGTCCAAGAACACCAAAGGGGTTATATATTAGATTCTGTACATTCGACATATGCTAATCATCTTAAGGAATTCAGGCATAATTTCAACAATAATTATGAAATTATCCACGTTGGAAGCAAAAGTTCTAGATTAACACTTTTAGAATTTCTTGAAATCAACAGGTATAATGGCCGTAAAATCCTTTTGAACGAACAAACAGATGTTGATGCGTCTCCATTACTGAATATCTTTCCTTAATGGAATTTTTAGGGGCAAACTCCAATAAACACCTAGATTTTTTATGACTTGTGCTTCCATTATTAGGTCACGTACCTAACAATGTATTTAAACTCGGTTACACTGAATACCATCAGACAGTACAATGTAATACCTGAAGAAGCCACATCGTGGTGAAATAATTTTTGTAGTAGTACAAATATTTTTGTGGAAATAAATAACGCTCTCATATATATTTTTTTAATTAAAATGAGTTTCCACCAAGTGAAGACCGAATCAATCAAATTCAATTATTTACGGAAAACTAATCGTGGTACGAACAGTTAATGAAGCAACTTTTGAAAATTTTCCCAAAGAATTCTCCTCTGCCAAGAACCATCGGACATTTTCCCAACGTTCAAGTGGAAAAAAGCGGGGACTTCCGAAAACGGAGCCATATACCGAGTATAGCAATCCCCGTATTCCTCATCCCGTCGTCTATCCTTAGGCAGAAGATACCCCCATTTGTATTCTAACGGCGTAGCGTTGATAATTTTACGGCCCTCGGTGTCGTCCGATTAGAATAAGACACGCGCCCCGTACAACCATTCCGGTTATTTACGGCGGTTGGACCGCGCCGTGTGTTACCTTTACGAGGCCAGTTCCCATCGTTGCCGATCTGACGATCCACTTTTTAATTGTTGTCGCATTACCATCGAAATCGAAACGCTTTTCTTGCTGCCGATCGATCCGGCAGAGACGGTTCTAGGACGGGGGGAGGTTCTTCTAGGACCGTGGAGGCAGACTCCGGAGACCGGAGTTTCTCGACCTTTGAGGCATCTTGGAATACTCACAGTGGGTTTCATAAGCCTTTATTCATCGGATCAACCCCGTTGATCAATGAATCCGTATGCAATTTATCTAGTTCTATGTTCCCAAAGTGCTAGTCACAGATTTAGTCACTGTGTCAAACTATGATACAATAACCTCTCATTATCATCGATCAACAACAAATTGGGTTCCACAAAATAGTTTGTGTTCTGATCTAACCTAGAATCGCTGCTAAATCACATTATAATTAAATCATCTTTATTTTGTGGCGCTGCTCGTTCAACTTCAATCTTCATGGGTCCCCATATGTTTCCAATAAGGCTAAGATGTGGTGAAGCAACATTCATGAAATGGTTGTCACTTGACGTTCTTGCAGTCAAGCTTGAGTATTGGGCGCAGTTTAACATCTTGCATTATCCTATTGAGAACGCCACCCCTCTGGATATAGAGCATGAGCCGTTTCAAGGAGAAAATCATTTAGAATGCCACAATACTTTTCACTACTATTAATGGTACCATCAACTATATAGAGAGGCGTAGCACCACGCTAAGATATTGCTCCTTAAACCATTATTTTGGTCGACAATTTGGAAATTTGAACGGTAACAGGTTGTTTTGATAGGATTTTTGAGTGATTTCCACCAAGTTGGAAACAACTTCCATCAGATATAAAGACATTATTAAAATTATCTTCTCGAAAACATTGACAAAATTCTATCCTTCGTTCCTTTTGTGAAGGTGTCCTGATTTTTTTTGGTTTTCTTGCTATGTAGCCTTGTCTTTTCAGTGACATACGGACGGTTTCTGGACATACTTTTATATTTCGTTGATTTCCAAATCTGTAAGCTAATTTGCGAAACCCCAGGGGCGGTTTGTGTCGACCTAAAGCCAATTAAGCATTTAAATTGTTTCCTTTAACTTACACAGTCTTCCTGAAACTGGTCTATTCCTCATATCCATGCCATTTTTTATCCTCTTTATTGTCTCATATACAGCACTTTTTTCCAGTTCAGTCAATTGCACTAATTTTTTAACGTTGCGAAAACCTTTTCTATACAAATATTCTACCTGTTTTCTTTTTTTATATACCTGTTGACAATCAATAATATTTGACACAAAGTGTTGCCATGCAACTTTGGCCATAGCCAATCTATCTTCACAACTTATTTTAAACATTACTTTTGTCTTAAAATGTTAAAAAAAAGAAATATATCAAAATTATAAAAAACAATACATTCCCGATACTTTCTAGATGGACTATACTCAATATGCGGAGAGTTTAATATTAATTTAATGTATGATAATAAATCAACTATTAATGAATTTGTTGACAACTTTTAATTATGAACTCAGTCCAACTAGAATAACGAGTTCTACCTCTTCGTTGATAGATCAATTTTTATAAACACAATTAAATATAAAAATGGTGAGAACACAGTGGAAACTTACATTGCCAAATCAACAAACAATGCAAATACTTTTGAAAATCATTTTTTCACAAAATTTAAACTGGGAGACTTCTTCTTATGCTTGCGGGACTGCATCTAGGAAGGAGGTTCTGTTGGAACAGGATTCGGATAAAGCATATAAAAATTCTATTTCATAAAGGATCAACCAGATATTTTCCTGAAAGAGGTGCACTATCAGAGGCGAAAATAGATCATGGCCCACACTCGGATTAAGAGTATCAAGTAAACACAAGAGAGAACTTCATGATAAAATAATTGAAGGCGTGACTACACTACAAGCTCACAAGCTGTACTCAAGCATATTGAAGGGTGTTGTCAAACAATCCAAAAGAAACTCAAATAAATTATATATGAAAAACTCTGAAAACAAGACCAAAGCCACTTAGGCATTTCTCCATAATGTTGCAGGAAAAGATAATAGCACAGTGTAAAATGGAATAAATTCCTTTTTTCTGGAACATTTTGAAATCAAGAACAAAAATATCGTTGATGCTGCGGGAACCATAAAATTCCGTGATAAGAGCATATTTTTAAGCCCAGTGATAGAGCAGAAAATGTTCAACCAGTGCATCAATACTGATAAAATCATTGACACATATAATATATAGAATAATAGAAACAGAGGACTATCTGCAAGCTATCAGAGAATCTTGGGTTAATCTAATCCACGAAAAGGTAAGTAAGAACAGTTATGACAATTAAAGATCAATATATCTACTCTCAAACATCAATAAGACCTTCTAGAGAATAGTTTCTGATAAAACTACCAACTAACAACATCCTAGTAAAACAACAATGTAGTTTCAGGCAAGGAGAATTAACGATAAACGCTATATACCAGGCACTTAATTCAGTAATGACGTCATTGAATAAAAACCATATAACAGCAGCACTCTGCCTCGATCTAACAAAGGCCTCTGACGCAGGGTGAATCATAAGATTATAATAAAGAAAATGGAAAGATACGGCAAAAGAGGTGTAGCTCTGAGACTTTTTGCGTCCTCTCTAACTCGGAAAACAACTGAACAGACGAAGGGTGGTGAACAAATAACATCAGATGCAAAATATTTCGGCTGATATACTTTTTCAAATATGATTAATAAAGGGTATGTAACAGAAAGTTCGGTACAGTGCAAACATACTTGTTCAAAACTCAAACAATCCCGAACAGGTTTTGTTAATCGCTGAGACATAATCAGCAGACAAGCACATGTTTCGAAACTTATTGGCTTCAGTCATCAGTGCGCTGTAATGTCCAACGAAGCGCCACCTAGTGCACGCAACCTAGTACACCACATACCCCAGCGAACCAATTCATCCAGTATACAAAAATCTATGATGAGTTTGCGCCTGCTCTATTCTCACAAACGTTCTCTTCTTGAGGAATTGAAAGTTCTTCCTCACTTCAAATAATGTTATCCAGTTTGTTTTGCTTCTTTTACTCCAGGAAACAGTAGGAAAAGTTCAGTAAATGCAGAATTCTTATCTGAGGTATATTTCTAATATAAGGAAGTTCGACAGGATAAGTCATAAACTTAAGAAAATTATATGGCACAATATGACGAAGCTGTTTGTACTGGTTCTATATCATAGAGTAATTTCAACCGGAGTAACCTTCATTATCTCAACATCAGAAATCGTGTGTTATAT
Organism: Megalocaria dilatata; assembly: GCA_034642435.1. NCBI lineage: Eukaryota > Metazoa > Arthropoda > Insecta > Coleoptera > Coccinellidae > Megalocaria > Megalocaria dilatata. The sequence goes on along the minus strand of CM067857.1, from coordinate 36,266,163 downwards.
AACCTCCTTTCCATAAAGTTGCTCTAATGAAGTTTATTAATATATTCAAGAATTAGAACCAATTTATTGATTTTAGGTATTGTTATGCCATAATTCGCAACACACAGTGAGTTTCTCGGAAGGCAACAGAATTTCGTGTAACACTTCTGGGTTGTCTTCGCACGAATAACGACAATTTTGCGTATTTACAAAGCCTTTCAACCAAAAATGTGCCTTATCTGAGGAGATGATTTTTTAGCCAAAATCAGGATCGTGTTCCAAGTGTTCAAATATCCCGTCAGTAATCATTTCGCTTTAGTTCTTGAAAGGATGCCACTTCATATTCTCAGCAATAGTCTCCAAGTTGACGTCTGAAAAAGTTCCAGTTATTTCGATCGTCATGAAATCGATACATTTGGATCAGCGACAATACTGGCCGCTGCAGCTGAATTGTTCTCCACACTTCGTTGTCTTTTTGGTAACTTTATCTAGAGTCTAAAGTTAACTCACATTCAAACTTTTTCACAGTGCGGCATTTAAGCTATGTGATATGCCGTTGAATGAACGTTGAGTATATACAACTGAGCTACCACTTGGTTTTTATTTTTTTCTTACTTCCAACAGAGAAAAGTCAAACGCTGTATCATGAAACTTCACTTTATGCTGAATATAGTAACACCTGGAAATAAGAAAATGTATATTATATACCGAGATATATCTCTTTGAAAAACTAGCATCCATATTGAAAGACCCTTTACAAATCTAATTGAACTGATATTCGATATTTGAAAGAAGTATAATGATCTGCAAGCTCTTATGCACTTTGGTGGTGATTGTATAACTAGAAGAATTTTAGAGAAATATTTTGTGAGAAAAGTTGCATTTAGCGCTACTGAAACCATGACAACAATCCGATGATCGAGTATAAATTTAACATTTAGATGTAAATTCGATACACTAAGCCTAATGCAAAATTGTAAGAAAATCGTATAATTAGAAGATATAGAAAATATTTTGTGGCCAAGGCATCGTTAAGCGCTACCGAAACCACAGCAACAGTCCTATAATTGAGTTTGAATTTAGTATTGAGAAGTGAAATAACGATTAGAAGACTAATGCAAAATTTTTTGAGGATTCTGGGTATTATAAAGAAGTGAGCAAAAGTTCCTGACTTCACGTAAGTGCCATTTTTTATTCAATTTTTCAGCCTCGCACTGTGAAATTTTTTCATTTATATAAAGAACAATGACATTCATGTCATTCTCTAGATGATACAGGTATATTTAATCTGTAAAGCTAGTCAATTTTCATTCTGATGATCATTAGTGTGTGTGTATTAATTCGTTTTGAAGTTGAGGAGAATCACATTGGAAAAATCCATTGCATAGATATATAAACAGATAGATGCACAGTTATTCATAAATTTCAAGTAAGCAAATATCTCTATTTTACTCATAAACACGTTTAGCATTAAAAAAAAATACCCACAAGTTTCAATAAAATATCAAAAAATTTCAACGAAATTTTTTGATTCATGTAATAATAAGGCCGTAACAGAGTTTTTCAAGGACTTGAATACATTAGGTAACAGTAGTTTAACCACCATGTTTATCCGGCTAACATTACAATTAAAAAATACATCTGTATGTATGACGTCATCCATCATGAAAAAATTATTATTTACATCCATCACCAATTAACAGTAAAGTAACTTATCAGTTGAGTGCCTAAAATATGAATTATTGAGGTTCGAAAAATATGGATTACTCACTGAATCATTTGTCAAGTAGGGGACCTACCCATAATTAGAGGATAATTAAAACTCTGCTATGCTGTGGTGCAAGTACTTAAATACACATACCTCGAGATTTTTATTATTCTTATTCTCTACTCCTCTATCTCGCTTTTGCCTTAATTCATCTTATTTTTTTATTATTAGTTTTTTATCACCAGTGATTGTTCTTCTCTAAAATAGTTTATTCGGTTCGAGATTAAATGTTGAGTCAAATAAAGTTTCTTTAACTCTTGATTAATTCAAATATTTGAGTTGTTCATGTTTTCCATCATTTCCATGCGTTATGGACGATACGTTTAACCTTTTTGCAATCTTTCGAACGGGAATTTAAAGACTCGAATCAAGTATGGCTTCAATTTAATTGTGGTTATTAAAACTCTTGAAAAATACTGACGTGAAGTCTGAAGCTTGTGCGCGCTTCTTTAACAATCACTTCAAAGATGTTAATTACTTCTTGAAAAAGCTACATGTGAGGAATATAATACCTATAAAATCACAGAATTCTGTGTTCTGTCCTCCGAAAATCAAATAAACGTCATATTTTGCAATTTTAGAATTGTTGTCCTTAAGAAACGGAAAATCTCATTAAAATGAAAAATACCTGGATAAAATTCCATATCATCCTCCCTTCGATCTGTATCGTTACCTATTGGCAAATAAAAGAATATATTGACCAATACTTCAAATACAATCCATACGTTTTAACGTAATCAGATAATAATATTTTTCTGATCGGTTCAGTAGTTCCGGAATTAGTAGTAAAATAAGAAAAAGTACGGACCATGGGACCGATTATTCCTATTAATGAACCTAATCAAGATATTCAGGCCCCAAACTCACTCTAAAATGGAATGAAATAAGAAATTACTTTGTTTCTATCACTTTTTAAAAAGTGATAGAAACAAAGTAATTTCTTATTTCATTCCATTAAAATGAACTATCACAACTGACTACTCCATCGAATACTTACTCTAAAAAATATAAATCTAGCTATTTCCGTTCTATAGTTAGATGGTTTACGGACGGACAACCATACAGAATTACTAATAACTTCGGGTTCTTCAGCAGTGAGTCAAACCTAGTCGTTTAAGATCATTTTCGGCTCTAAATCCGAAAATACGGTCATTTGGGCGAAACGATAGCATGCTATCCCTTGCAACAAGACCGCAAAGATAGAAGATTCTTGCTCAAAATTAGAAAATTGCAGATATCTAGGCAAAATGATAGCATGCTTTTCCTTAGAATAAGTGAGCAAAATGTTAAATTTCACAGCTAATAGATGAAAAAATTTAATATTGCTCGAATATTCACGTAAAAAATTTCTTGAAATTCGCTTGACAAATTTCAAAACTTAGAAATTTCAATTGTACCAATTCCAGACGTCATCACTTATATAGGTTGATGTGTACTATACAGGGTCCTGCAATTATGCGTTGCACTTCCATAGCTGTCACGTCAGACATTTTAGAAATTTCGTTGAGATGCAGGCTGCTTGTACTTCTATTTCTGCATTTCCAGAAATCACTTTCTGAAATACAGGGTGTTACCTGAAAGACTATTCAAATCTCTATCATGACACAAAATATCAGAGATATTTTTCCAACGGTACAGATCTTATTCAGAAAAAACTGCTAAAAGTTGAAGGAACAGTAATTCTCTAAAAGTGCTGTAGAATTGATCAGAAATTTTTTAACTCAAAGATTTGCCTAGTTATCATTCCTAAATAATCAACCTGTCATATACAGGGTGTTTGTTATTAAAATAAAATAACAAGGAACGGTTTTTTACTTGATAGAAGGATTATTACAAAATTTGAATATCAAACAGATTCAATTTGTTAATCTTCTACAATTTTAATTTCAAAAAATTTACTTAAGAAACTTTAAGAATTAAATTAATGTCTTAATAAGCACTGCTCATATTTAATAGACGTATAAAATCGAAATTCATCATACAATATCAAATGGAATTAAGAAAAACCAACGAATATAAATTGTCAATTAAAATTAAAAAATAAATAAACGTTTGTCTGAAGAGTTCAGTACGCATGCCTGGAACGAAACAAAAAAATGTTTGTTTATTTATTTTTTAATTTTAATTGACAATTTATATTCGTTGGTTTTTCTCAATTCCATTTGATATTGTATGATGAATTTCAATTTTATACGTCTATTAAATATGAGCAGTGCTTATTAAGACATTAATTTAATTCTTAAAGTTTCTTAAGTAAATTTTTTGAAATTAAAATTGTAGAAGATTAACAGATTAAATCTGTTTGATATTCTAAAATTGTGTTTGTTATTAATGACCAAATATGAAGAAATTCGAATTATTAGAGAGAAATTAGTTTTATTGAACAATCAAAAGAATTATTATGTTTAAATAAACATGTGCTAATTCAAATTATTTTTTTTCGAATCAAATGACTATCAACCGAAGTCTTCCAGCAGAATTATTATTTCTGGATTTTTTCAGATGTAATTTAAGTTTTAATGCCTCACAAATTTTTTCAGAAAGAATCTTGGACTATTTTCACTCCTGGATCTATTGTTTCATATATAAATGCACCACCTTATAATTTATTTAAAGATTTGCCTATAAAACTACCGTCCATAATAAATTGTACTTCTCCGTATACTGTCAAAAATTCTTTAGAATCAATTAAGAAATTAGAAAAGACTACCTTACCAAACAAATGTTAATTTATTTCATTCGACGTGAAAAGCCTATTCACTTCTATTCCAACTGATGAAGTCTAAATACTCTTAAAAACTATGATCAATAACAGTCATCCATCATAAAATAATAAAGAAAATCTTTTCAAAACTTTAAGAATGTGTTTAGAACATAATTATTTTAAATTCAACAAAAATGTCTTCAAACAAATCGATTGGCCCACCAATAGAAAGTTCAATAATTCCACTTTTAGCTGAATTATTCATAAAATAAAATAAGAAGGAAAGGTTTTTTACTTGATAGAAGGATTATTACAAAATTTGAATATCAAAACAGATTTAATCTGCTGTCTTCTACAATTTTAATTTCAAAAAATTTTTTGAAGAAACTTTAAGAATTAAATTGATGTCTTTATAAGCACTGCTCATATTTAATAGACGTATAAAATCAAAATTCATCATACAATATCAAATGGTTGGTTTTTCTTAATTCCATTTGATATTGTATGATGAATTTTGATTTTATACGTCTATTAAATATGAGCAGTGCTTATAAAGACATTAATTTAATTCTTAAAGTTTCTCCAAAAAAATTTTTGAAATTAAAATTGTAGAAGAGAACAGATTAAATCTGTTTTGATATTCAAATTTTGAATTATTTATGTCTTACTCTGAAAAATTATTATTCGACTACACTAAACGTAATAAGTTGTTGAAACTCGTTCACTTTTGGGCTAGATATGTAGATGACGTATTTTGCATTTGGACTGGATCTGACAAGCTGCTATGGCAATTTTTGAATTATCTGAATTAAAAATGAAAATATTGAATTCACAATGGAAATAGAAAAAAATTCAATTCAAAGAAGTCAATATAATTAAAACTATACTGAACTGAAATCATTGAAACAATGATTAAAAAGAAAACTTGCCAAAATATTTTGAAACAATTTTATGTCGATGTAAATGATCCATATGAAGAAAAGAAAATATGGTTTTCAATGGCTTATAAAAAAAGATTTCAGCAGTAGAATCACTAAATGGTCTTCATAAAATGGGAATTAATTCTTTAGCAGTAAATAGAAATAATTTAGCTTAAATGTTGGTGAACAATAAAGAAAGTAACCCCAACTTTTCCGAATGGGAGATTTATCAAATTGAATGTGAGGATTGTAATGCTACATATATAGGGCCGATGTTCACACTATATTCTATGTTTCAACATGGAATCAAAGAACATAATATACCTATTTTGAAATACCAGAAATCAACCGGTTTTGCAGAATTGTATAGAAAATAATCATTTTTTTAATAAGAAAGATGTCACTTTACTATATAATGTTGAAAAGGGTCAATTAATGGACTATTCGGAGATTATTTCAATCAAAAAAGCCATTGAGAAAAAGGAGAATTCAACAAATTCCTAAATACTCTTTGGGAACTTTGGGTAAAAAAAGAACCTTTTTTCAATTTAACGTTTGGTTACTTTTTGTACTCTTTGGAAAATCGTTGAAAGACCGAAACACGTGTCAGAATTGTGAATAAACTGTGAAACATAAAAAATGTGTGAATTTTTTAAATAAAGTATGCCATATAAAGCTTCTGAGAGATCTTGAAACAAGATCTAGGAGTATCAGTATAATAGTATTATAATAAAATATCAAAATAATATTAATTATCATAATAATATCATGATGAAAATTAATATCAATATAGAAATCAAACAATCATCAAATTTACCCTACTGTGGTGAATGAATGAATATTTTCCAGGAGAATTGGTAAAAACTGTGACCTTTTCTATGAAGTAACATCAAAAATGTTTTTTTTCTTTCGATAATCTGAACAAAAGAATTTAATTTCTGACACTGAAAAGTAATAGATTGAATAATGAGCACAGAATATTCAACCATTGGAAGATTTTTTAAGTACCATTGGTTCTTCCGTATAATTTTCTATATATAATTATCATTAAATTAAATAGGCTGAACTTAGGAGTGTCGCTCCGACATTATAATAATAAAATGAAACTTATCATCAAATAGCGGACTTGTTGCTGCTAAAGCCGTTCCTGAGGTCACACACAGAAAGAAGAACATTTATAGCATCTCGAACGATTTGTGATAATCCATTAACTTTTTCTTCGAGTATCCATTACTGCGATATAAAAACCATACATAAATTAATTCGTCGTTATTCGATCAATATTTATATTTTCCAGTCGACACGTATTTAATGCACTTTCCTTCCTCCGAAGTCTAGTATCTTTTTCTCATTTACTGAACGGGTACCTACACTTAGCTTTTCGCAATTTTTTATTTTAATTACCTTGCTTCTAACGCCCATTGAGGTATTTTATGTGTTTGCGTTTTGTCTGCCGGCATTTCTCAGCATCTCGTATCGTTTGAAGTTTTCAGCTGATTTTTTTGGAGGTGATTTCAACTCCGCAATATTGCAAAATACAATTTCTCTTCGTTTAATTTTTTGTTTTCTTTGGAAAGCCAATAAAATTGAAAGGTCTTCAAATAAGGACACTGGATTTTCAATTGTACATAAAACTAGTTATGTAAGAAATCCAAAATTTTTTAGGTTCAAAGACTATTTTATGGCCTTGAGTACTGTTAAGGCGCAAACTCCCGCTACTCTATGTAATCTCATGTGCAAATCACTTGCGTAAAAAAAGAACTAAGTTTCTCTATGAAAGAAGAATAACCGCTGGAACCATAGACAAACTTTCATGTTATTTTGATATACCAAATCAATTTGGTATCTAGCAGATCATATTCTAACACACACAACACACCAGTCTAGCAGAGACTATTCCAACAACACACTAGACCCACAGCACCACACAGAAAAATTTCAGTAAATTATTTTTGTATAGTTTAATCATTTTTTGACACATATTTTCATACTTCAAATATGTCTTCTATACTTGTTCAAGTGTAGTATTCATTTAATTCCTGACATCATATATTCTAATACAGTCCACTTATTTCTAATGCCTGACACCAGGTTTCACATAATACTCTATTTATTTTAGTTATATCTAATAATAATAATCCCTGACAACAGTTCTATACACACTATTTATATTGGTTTATTGGTTATATCTTAAGGAATGCATTGCAACGTTGATTCCGAAACCCATATGTTATTTTGATATATTGGCAGTATTTCTAACCAGCTCTCTAATCTCTCAGAATTTTGATCTCATTGAAGTTCCATTTGCAATAAACTAAATGCTAACTTACAAGTATGAAATATAAGGTCCAGACTTGATGCGTGATTGAAAAATTTCAATTTTTATGATTTCACAGTATAAATGAGACTGAATATCCTAAAATCATTTCGTTATGACAAGTTTGAGGCCATTATCCCTTTACGTTTTATTCCAATAGATTAAAATATAAGGTGACTGCAAAAAAAAACTAAAGATGTTAAATCACACTATGTCGGTGGCCATTTCACTTCACCGTCATGCCAGATAATCCTGATCTCAAATCTACAGAATGTCGAATGTGGAATGCGCTTTGTTTCACCTGGATAATAATTTTGGAACGATTATTCTACCTATCCATATGATTTAGTTACTCAAAATATAAACCTATGTGATGATGCTATTGTGATAGCGAAACAATTGTTTTATTAAATAACAATAAAAATTTGTGAAAATCAGAATAACCTTATTCAATATTATTTAATATGATTTAGTTGAGATTACAAGAAATTGCTCCACAACAACTTGTAGTGCTCGCCATTCACCATTTTGGCAATTCGAGACTTTCGTATTGGAGAAACAGCACCAAACATTAACTTTCCCAATATCACTCAAGATCAAATTTCAATTTTATCCATCCAGCTGTTTGTAAACACGGTAATGTTCTAAAAAATTAATTTATACTCCAGAACTAAAGGTCAAGTTCGTGAATGGAGCTTATTCCGTTCAAGGGCTTCAGAAATATGCACAGTAGATTATATTTCTATAGATTTTCGAAGAAGTAATTACCGCTGGAAAAGAAATCAAAGAAATATGAAAATATATTTTTTTTTTGGATGTTAATTAAAATATTATTACAATAAAATAGTTACAGATCTCGTATCAATTAGATATTCGATCTTAAGATCATCAGACCAGTCCATTCTCATATTTTTCATTTTTTCAGTCAATGGAAAATTCTAAGAAATTTCAGACATGACAATCAAGCATATTTATTGACAAACGAACGCTCTCAAGATCCTTATATCAAGTGCTTCGGGAACTTTAATCTATTCGAAGCATTCCAGGTAATTTCCTGATAAATTAAATTGGATTATGGAAAAAAAGGAGGAGTATTTTCTGCACAATCATCATTAATAACTTGTGAATCGTAAACGCAGTCTACAAAACTAAAAGTGAGTTCAGAAAAGTTATATTGAACTAGTTGACTCTACTTCTGGAGAAAAATTATGGTTCGCACCAATCAACTGAAATTTAATCCCAGGTTAAAATATTAAAACTTAATGAAAGATCGATAACGAAATGATTTGAAATGTTACTTCATCAAAAAGACTGTATGAAAATGGATACCAAAATCTGAATATAGTCATAAGGAAAGCAGGTGAAATTCAACTTCAAAACAGATTAAGATCCAAGAAGAGCAGAATCTTATCAAATTTGAGGGAATTGTTTAATTTATTAGTAAGAATCGCTGAAGAATCACAGTGGACTGTTGTAGAAGTCCAGAGCTTCAGATAGTTGTTTTTTTAAAGGCTCTTGATGGCAATTAGGAAAATTGAGAAATAATTGAGTTAAATAAAAACAAGTTTCAGAGATTACCATATTTCACCCCTAAATAATTAAGATGTTCTCTCATCAGTCCAACTTCACATCTGAAAAATTAAAGTAATTAATAAAAAATATATCTTATTTGCATTTAACTGAGTCCTTAAAAATAAATACCTTACAAACTTTGTGTAATTTCTGTGGCGAATATAGAATACGTAGAAGTTTTTAAAAATTCAGTATATTCTAAGTTTGTTAAGAGGAAAACATGTGGTTTTAATCGGATAAGATATATTTTTATTGATTACTCTTATTTTTTAGATACGAAGTTGGACTGACGAGATATCGATGTTGTGATTCCAAATGGCTTTTTTGAAGATGTCTACATATTTTTAAGTTGAACCGCCCAAACTCAAGATTCTAACCTTTTGAAGAATCCAAAAATAATTTTCAAGTTCTGTATCAGGGAGAAAGACTTCCTATGACGACATTGTTCCGAAAAAACCACCTGAGGGTGGCAACAACCCCCAATTTTTTTTTAATAGGAAAGAGATGGCGGATGTATTTTAGATGTAAAGCTTTTTTTGTTCTCTAGGATGTTTAGAAATTTTCAAATTCATTATTTAGGCTACAAACAGAATATTCAAAAAAGGTTCAGAGAAAACAATCTCCATACCTGATATCATCTCAGTCATAGAGAATGGTAATAATCATCAAACCATTTATTTAAGGTCAAAGCTAAATACTACAACACTATCTCCTTGGGCGAGTAAAAACAAAAACAAAATTTCATAAGTGTCCATTGTTAAAAGTGTAACACATGTGTAACTTTTGTATTTGCTCACGTTACCCAACGCAATATTGACCAATTCAAGACGACCATTCCAGCTTTCTTTCCCTGGGGAGTAATTGCGTCATATGGACCGCAAACAGACCTCACCGATTCACTCCAACAATGGGGTGTTGACAACATTTAACGGGTAATAAAATCGTCTTAAATCTCTGATGACTCGGTGAAACAGCACTTAGGCAATAAGCACATCTGTTGGCAGGTTCTGGTTACGCAATATACGTCACCTCTGCTGCGGATGCAGACCCCCCTTTAACCGCAGATCGTAGTTGGCGGGAGACAATTTTATTGCCGCCAGATACCAACATGTTGGAGTCCCAGCCTGGCTAATTGCCCAGAACGCTGCTTCGTTCGTTACCGAGAAGGGTTAGGAGAGAAATTTTATTGGATTCGAAATATTAATGAGAAGCTATGTTAATGATTTCCTGTTTGGGGTTGTGGAATTTTTTGGGGATATGCCCGTATGAAGGTGACAAATTTCGACTGTTAAATCGGTGACTTTGTTGGTATCCGCGATCGAGATTTGAAGAGATGTGATTATGGGAAGGAGTTAAAAACGATTGTGGTTCATTATTTCTTAATAATAATCCTTAAGAATTGAATGGTGATGAAATTTTTCAGACCAATCCGAAATTTTCAGATAGGGTTTTAAAGTGGCAGATTTAAACAATACGATGGCTTGGTTGACTGAATGAATTTCACTGAACAGCAGTTTCAAAATCCTTACATGCCAAGGAGAGTAAAGCTTCCAAAGACAGACATAAAGGTTGTATAGAAGAATTCTTAGCCAACTGAAGAGGCAAACACAATTGAAATACAGTAGATACTCGTTATAGAAAATTAATCAGTGCATGCCTAGTTCACTATTTTGATTTCTTCACTAAAACGAAAATCAAATGAAACAACATTGTTTTCTGGAATGAACAACAGTTTTACTTTACTTGGTACGATACATAAAAGTTTTTACCACCTAAATTTAATGTTTCAGAAAATGAGGTGATTTTCGTTTGTTTCTGAGATTTCCCTACACCCAATTATGTAAGACTAGTAATGTGGAGTGGTCAATACGATTTTCATTTTCTTCCGTCCGCTATATCACCTCATTTAATGATTTTAATGCATTAGATGTCGTAATGGCTTGTAGATTATTCCCTTAATCTTTATCTGGTACATCATTATCCTCATCACTTTCAATGAAAATTTTAGCTTTCTCCACATCTTGAACGTAATCGCTATTCCACTCACCACCTCAACAGTATCATCTGCTTCAATTTCAACATCAGGATTTACATGACGAAGTTAATTATTAATTCCTGTCGTCACGTGGTCCATTTCCATATTACATCGCAACTTCAATACAGATACAGGAATGTCATCTTCATCATCGGAGTCTGGTGATTCCTCCAATGGCGATAGTACTTTACTCCAACATTTCTCGATCTTTTAAAGAGAGAGATTTTAATGCTATTCCAATACAGTCTACCTTGTCATTTAGGATGCATGACAACAAACTTATCACATCTTGGTCCAGGGGCTACATCAGATGTGCTATATAAGGTGGCATGTACATAACGAAAATCAAACCATCAACACTTCTTAACTCCTCCGCTGGCGAATGACTTAACGCATTGTCCTGCAAAAGAATTGCTTCAAGAAGTTTTTTATCAGCCAAGAATTCTTGAACCTAAAAAAATGATTCCAGCTTAACACCCTTAAATTTTAAACAAATGGTGGCAACTCACCTCTAGAATGAAAATCCTAAAGAACCATTCCTTGAACATGAATCCAGTCATCCAAGCTGTTTTGGAATACCTGTAATGTACTGGACAATTGAAATCACGGAACTATAAAGGATTTCTTGCTTTTCCAATGACAAGTGGCTTCAGCTTATGATTGCCGGCTGTATTTGTAGAGGCTAGGAAGGGAACCCTCTACTTTTCTGTTTTTACTCCTGGAGCTGTATACTCCTCAGTACCTACATATGTTTTATCCGGAAGCAATTTTCAGTATAGGGAAGATTCATCAGCATTATTAATCTGCTCCTTCAACAGCTGAAGTTCATTCACTTTTACAAACAAATTCTTTTTAAATGGATTAACCCTCTCACTGGTAGAGTACAGTTTTTCTCCTGAGATTTTAAGATATTGAATTCCAAAACGTTTCCTATACCTTTGCAACCAATGCTCGCATTGAAACATTGAGTCCTTTTGTATTCTTCGAGCAATTTTTTTGCTTTCTCTTTAATCATGAAAACTGTGACTGGAATATGTTTTTCTCTTTGCTTTAAAAACCACCGGTATAAAGCTTTTTCCATTCAGATGATCTTAGAGTTTTAATTTCTCCTAGGCCCATTTAAGTATTGCTGGTCTTCTTCATAATATTCACTCTCCTATTTCGAACTACACAAATGGTTCAATTACCTACACGATATTTCATTTTTTTTACCAATGCAAATATTTATTCGTTCACTATTTGGAGTAGTCCATTATAAGCATTGTTCACTATTTCGAGAGTCTACTCTATTCTGTCAAATCAGTTTTTGTGCGCTTGCTCTGGAGCGTACTATCGTAATGACCAAATGTCTGAAATTTACGAATTTTGAGCCGAAAATAGTCTCAAACGACTAGGTTGTACTCACTAATGGAGAATTCTAGTTAAAACTTATTCTGTCCGGCAGGTCCATTCGTAAACATTCTAACTTTCGCAAGGAAAAAGTAAGAGAGTTTCAGATGGGTATGAGGCCTCTATTTAATCTACTAAGTTCATTAGAAGGCAAAATCGGTCGAATGGTTCTACAGTTATTTATTTTTGTAATTTGTTGTCCAATATTTCCGAAACGATTGATCCGATCAATCTGAAATTAGGTGTTTAGAAGCAGTATGGTAACGCTCATGTTCCTGAGAAATTTCGTGAAAATCGCACAATCGGAAGATTCGAAAAAATATTTTTAACAGAACACCGTTGAGCGCTACCTGAACGATAGCAACAATTCTACAACCGAGTTTGAATTAAGCATGTAGATGTAAAATAACGCCAAGAAGGCTAATGCAAAATTCTGTGAGGATCCTGAGTTATATGAACAGGTGAGTAAAAGCTCCTGACTTCAGTCCGGTGCATTTTGCCATTTTGGCGCGCTAGTTCGAAGGAATTTGTCATTTTTTCCAATATTTTCGAAAATACAAATTTGAGCGATCTGAAATTCAGCATTTAGAAGTAGAATATTAGGCAGCATGATCGTGCAAAGTTTTGTTAAGGTCGTTCAATTAGAAGAACAAAATAATCATTTTGTTAGGATCGTTGAAATAAAATTGCATGTCTCAGAAACACATATTTGCGGCAGTCAACCAATACAGAATCAAAAGAAAATATGGAATATTGACTGCGATTCATTAGCAAACATCATCCAAGACAGCTGTTTCGATTGTATATTGAATAAAAAATTCCACTGTAACATAGATTTAAAGAGTCATTTTTATTTCTTCTTAGAAAATGTCTATGTAGCACATCCAAGAAAAGCACTTGAGACTCTTTCCCCATCAGTCGGAAGTTATTTGGATGTTATATAATAATTTTGTAGGGTTTTTTTAGAATATTTTGATCTTAATGTTATTAATTTAATCTTTTCCGAGTAAGATTCATAAAATTTGTATATTATCGCATAGTCTATTGAGTCATCGATGATTATGCCATATTTTCCATTCGGTCAAATACAGTCTTCAGTATCTGGGAGGTCTCTCCTGTTATTTTAGCGGGATGCACGCGGCCCTCGAAAATCTGTAGGAAATTTGCGGAATTCCCAGTTTCCTAGTATATTATTACCTATTGAAGGGAATACGGGTGGCTACGACGCTAAAAACACGGGGGGTCGGCACTCGATAAACAAAAGAGAAACATCGGAGTGCCAGCGCACGCTGCGATCCTCAGACAATGGTCGGACGAGTGGAAGAAACATTGTTTTAGAAGATTCGAGTGCTCTGAATTACGGACCACCTCGACAGCTGCTTTTTCAAATTATTATATAGGTGTATTAAGTGAGATAGGGCACGCGAACAGAGAATGGATGTGAGGTTAGGTCTTACCTTGCCACTTAAGCACTACAGTATCGCCACTTTGTGCTTTATGGTTGTAATTGCACTTTCCATTGTTTATTGGGTATGTGACGCCTTGCAGATGAGAAATCGTTTGGCATGATCTCTTTTATGCATTGTAAGGACGTTGTTCTTCAGTTTATTCTCCTGCTCTTTAATTTGTGATGGATTGTTTTGATAGTGGAAATGAAGGGAAGTTACCCCATTGGTTTCTACAGGAGTTGTTTTATCGCAAAATCCATTTTTTCCTCTGCATAAAAAATATTTGTTATGATAATAATAAAAAGAGATTTTTTCTTGATAGAAGGATTATTTGAAAATTTTAAATATCATACAGATTTATTGTTAACCTCCTACAAATTTTAATTTCAAAAAATTATTTTTTTATATGTCTTCTTAATTAAAACAGTGTTCCCTAAGACATTATTCAATTTAGTTCTAAAGAATTTTGAATAAAATTTTTTGAAATAAAAATTTGTAGTAGGTTAACAGTATGTAATCTGTATGATATTTGAAATTTTGTTACAATCCTTCTATCAAGAAAAAAACTTTTTTTGTCATTTTATTGTATATAAATAATAATCATATATTAAGGTTTACACTTATACATATTATCATTTGGTTTTTAAGGAGTATGAAATATCTTACAAACTTTGTGTGATTTCTGTGATGAACATAGAATACGTAGGATTTTTAAAACTTCACTTCACTTTAGTGTTTGTTCAGATAAGTACATTCAGTTTGTCTGGAAAGATATATTTTCAGTCAATTATTTTTATTTTTTAAATGTGAAGTAGGGCTGTTGAGTTTTTCGTTGTTAATTCTAAATTGCTTTTTCTAGATGTTGTGCATGTTTCAGGAATTTTTTTGAAGGAACCAATTTTGAGCAAGTTGTTTTTGAAGATGTGCTTGAAGTTACGTTTTGCATTTTTGGAAAGGAATTTGGTTTTCATAAAGCAAGTTCCGAAACAAAATTTTGTACCCTTCAAGTATTTATTTAGTTATTTTAATTAATAATTTATATTTCTTTGAAATTTTCTATTCCTTTTTGGTACTGTACAATAATTTTTAATTCTATATGTCTACTAAATTGAAACAGTGTTCTCTAAGACATTTATTTAATGTAGTTCTAAAAGTTATTGAATAAAATTGTTTGAAATTAAAATTTGTAGGAGGTTAACAGAATAAAACTATTTGATGCCTAAAAATTTGGAATTTGAAATGATTAAAGTGAGTTGTAGAAATTACTATGTTTAACTACCAATAAATTGACATTCTACACATTTAATTGTGACTCAAGGTTTGGGAATCAATAATCCCATCTTCAGACAAATATAGTTTTAATTCCCGAAACTCGAGTCCCAATTAAATGTGTAAAATATCCATTTATTGGTAGTCAATCATAGTAATTTCTACAACTTGTTTTAATTATGATCAACTACCAAATATTAACGGCTGAAACAGTTCAGTATAAATTTGAAATAAGTTTATATCTCCTTCAAACTGAAAATTTCAATAATATAGTATTTAAATGAGTCTTACATAATGAAATCTTCTGATGCAACTTGAATACAAAATATTCTACTATCTTTACGGAAATATCTTTTTGAATGACATTGTCTCAGAAATT
Source organism: Megalocaria dilatata (assembly GCA_034642435.1). NCBI lineage: Eukaryota > Metazoa > Arthropoda > Insecta > Coleoptera > Coccinellidae > Megalocaria > Megalocaria dilatata. Next base: position 36,250,383 of record CM067857.1, on the reverse strand, counting down.
TCGTTTTTATTACTGACCAATAAAAATAACATCAAACAATACAGGATATTCCTAAATTGAGCAGCGATGTTATTAAAAATAAAAGCTCCATAAAGAGGGGTCTGCAAACGCTTCGTTTTCAAGATAGTTTGTCAATTCTCTAGATATTCAGCTGAAATTTGGCAAAGATATTATACTTCAAGGTGTTCATCAATGAAATATCAATTGCCTTTGAAAATCTACAGAGTGAAGCAGTGTCCCATTTTCCTCACCAAAACATTTTTGTGGTACGTCAATGGAAGATTAAATATATAATAAACAATTCTTGTTCAATTTTAAAACTTTTTGATTTCCTGCAATGTTTTCTTTCGTCAACCCTTTCCGTGAAAATAATGTTGAGTAATTCTCTCTGAGTGGTCAGGTAAATCTAAATTTTCAAAACAATTCAGTAGACTCTGGCATATTTGGATGAACTGATGTACCCATTATTAGTTCATTCGGCTATTTTGTGGACTTGTCACAGTGGTTGTTGGAAATGTCCTACTCCAACCCTAATAGAACTCCTCAGAGATAATCGAACTCTCGGAGTATTCCTGGTTTTTTCAAACGCGTTTATTATATAACTTCTTAGTTCGTCTACAAGTATTCACTGGTGTCATTTACACTAGATATTTCAGATGTTCCATGGAGTGAAAACCAATATTACTATCCCAAACATTGAATGAGAACTGTTCTTGGAAATGAATTTCTACAGTTTCATGTCGATTCTCATCCATATGTAAGCATATGAAAATCAATGACTGAGTTCTTAAAAAAACAGCCTTCATCAGTGAAAAAGGCTTTACACTCAAAATGAGGATCAACTACTAATCTATTACCCTCCGGATGTGATAAGAATATAGAAACGAATTACGCAAGATTCGCCAAACAACTTAATGACTGATATTTAAATTAACAATAATTTTTCTTCCAGTTCCTGGATAATAATCTATTTCCTGCAGAACTGCATCTTCGATTCTTGAAAATCACCTTGTTTGGATCGGTATCGAAACAAAATTTAAAAACACTTTTACTATTAAAATCAGATGAGCTTGATTTGATCTACCAAAAACTAATAAGGGAATCATGAATTTATTAAAATACGCTTGAGTTCCTGAAATATTTTTGAAATTGTTTTTTTCCCAACGACCCACAGAAAAAAGATTATTCAAGATTTCTTCGTGAAAAAATTTGATTCTCTTTAAAATAAAAAAAGAGGTTTTAAAGGAGTTCATAAAATACTTTACAAACTTTGTGTGTATGATATTTAAGATTATTTAATCTCTTTCCGTTGAATAGAGATCGAGACTACTATGTTTCTTTGAATTAAATTGATAGTTATATGAAATTTATGTTTCAATTTGAACATTCTTGGTATTGTTTTGATCTGAATTCCACTATAATTCTCATGTTGTGGTTTCCTGTAACAATCCTACTTAATGGATAGATTGATCACTAACAATCAATTTTCTTCTTATAAAACATACTTGTTAAAACATGGTCGATGGAAAAATATTCGAATTGGTATATAAAACGATATAACGAATGAAATAGTTAATTGACAGATAAATAACGGGAATGAATCAGATGTAAGGTGACAACACATCAACTAAAAATGTACGTAAAAATCCTGAATAATGATGCCGAGAACTGAAGTCACTTGACCATTATCAGCATCGTGTATTTGCTAATTGGACTCTAGAGCAACCTGAAACTGATTCTACATATCTACAATAATTAAAAAAATAAATAACTCGTCAGATGAAGATGATTAGTGGTTAGGCGACTTGTCATCGAGCAAAATTCTCATTTAAAGTGTGAAAATAGTTCACAAAAGATTCATGACAAGTCTTGGCACTTAGAGAAAGCTACTGTTTGGTATGCTTTATAGAGTATTTAATATTTACAGTTTTTTTTAAGCCAAAATTGGTAAAGTATGGTAAACTACAGAATTATTTATTTCAAGCCATATTGTACTCCATTTAAATGTTGAGTATTCATTTACCAAGGAGCTTTCTGAATTAAAGGGTAAATAAATACTTAGGTTGATGATGTTATATTTTATTGAATACGATTGAGTACTGACGAAGCAAAGTCTCTCTTGAAACTTGTTTTTTAGTAATATTTTTACATATCTTGAGATTTTCTAAAAAGTAACGTGGATATCCAATAATATTGAATATTCTAAGTAAGATAGTTTTATGATGAAATTCTTAAGATTATGTTAAACATTTTTGGAATATATTTGTTTTCATAAGAGGTATGAGCAGAAATAAAATTTTGTCTACTCAAAATATTTAATTTATAAGATTTTTGTTAACAATTTATATTTATTGGATTTTGTTATATCATTTGGATGTCTCTTAATGAATATCTATTTTATATGTCGTTTGATATAAGTGGTTCTTATATGACATTCATTTAATTCCTGAAGTTATAAGATTAAATATAATTTTTTGAAATTGAATATATAGAAGGCTAACAGAATATATCTGTAAATATTAAAATATTCGAATAGTTAAATATATTTTGTAATTTTTCGATAACTATTTAATTTCCATATTGTATTTGAATTATAGAATCGTACAATTTTCCCAATATTTCCGAAACTACCGACCCAATTGAAATGAAATTTGGTGTTTAGGTAACAATACGAAAATTAATGCCAATTTCGGGACGATTTACTGTCCAAGCGAGTGACCAGAAATAAATATGTCAATTTCTGATTGATGAAACCTAGAGCCTTGAAATTTTCAGAGTGTGTTTGGACAAGAAATATATCAGCCATATTTGAAATTTAATAAAATGGGCTGGCAGGTTCCTGAATTATTCCATTTGAAATATTGATTTTCTTCTTTAAATTTTTGAATATTTTCGAAGGTACAAATACGGTCGAGATCAAATGAATATTAGATGTAAAATAACTACTTGAAAGTTTCGGCATAATTTCGTGAAGATAACAAGAACTTGTCAAGTGTTTTATTAATATCTTGGAGTCTCTGTGTATAGCGAATATAGATACTTGACAGATTTTGAGTCACTAGCATACATTGAACTGACGAAAACCAATCAGTTTGAAACGTCCGCATGTCTGCAATTTGCCTCTGTGATCTACAAAACCTTGTCGAGTTTGTTTGAGTATAGAATTGTTATACAGATGTATGTTGCTATGTCTCGATTTCTAGAACTTTCTATTACCATAGCTCATACTCCTTTTTAATAAAATTTATACTTGTCCCTTAACCAGGTAAAGATGCAAACACCATCACATCATATCGTCCAATTAACTTGTTCCCAGTTCTGTCAAAAATCTTAGAAAGACTGGTGCTTCAAAGTATAAACTCCGACCCAAATACAGAGTAGTGGATACCAGATCATCAGTTTGGATTCCGGTTAAACCACTCCACAATACAGTAAATTCCAAGAATTAACCATGAAATAAATAAAGCGCCTGAACACAGGCAATACTGTACATTCTTGGACGTGAGTCAAGCTTTTGATATAGTCTGGCATCCTAGTTTGCTCTACAAAATCAAAACATATCTGCCTGATGGCTATTATGAATTATTGAAGTCCTATTTTAGTGAAAGACGATTCAGAGTGAGAATTGGTAGTGAGGAATCGAACTACTTCCCTTCTAGTTCCTCAGGGATATGTCATTGGACCACTGCTGTTCGTGGTGTACACCGCTGACCTGTCTACAAGTGCTCATACCTTATTAGGAACTTTCGCAGATGATACAGGCATTCTAGCTAATGACGAAGATCCACAAAATGCCACCTATAAATAACAGAAATATTTGAATCAAATCCAAAAATGGCTCCACAAGTAGCAAATCAAAATAAATGAGTCCAAATCTGTGCAAGTGAATTTCACCTTACGGAGAAGGTAGTGTAAATATGTATATATGAATAATGTACAAATACCAGAGGTCTCAAGTAAAAAATACTTGGGCATGCATTTAGACAGCAGACATACATGGAAGAAACACATACTTATGAAAAAGAAAAGGAAGCAAATAGACTTAAAAACACGAGAACTGAATTGGCTTATAGGTAGGAAATCTAAATTGGCATTGGAAAACAAGATACTCATCTATAAAGCAGTGATAAAGCCTATATGACTATATGGTATCGAGCTCTGGGGATGTACAATCAAATCAAATATATCAATAATTCAGAGAAGCCAATCAAAAATACTTCGAATGATAGCAAATGCTTGAGATATAGTTGAGGGGGTTGTTTCACTGAAAAAGGCCTTATAATATCATGTAAGAGCGTCAAGCTCCATAGTCAGCAAATGAACTCAAAGAATGTGTGTATTCTGATTACTAATAAATGAATTGTAATAAAAATTGTAAAACTTATTTATACTCCTAACACGATTTTCGCAAAGGGTATGAAGTTTTGTTAAATATCTTATTTTTTCACTATTTCTTGCTTATTTGTAACAATGCAGATTAGAGGGAGAAGGATGGAGTCTTTCAACCTTGTATCTTTCATTTACAGTTGATTTTCTATTTCTTGAGGAGTACAGTTCCTAAATTGCAAAGAATAACGTTTATTTTACATTCGCGTGAGAGATCACATAATTCTGTGTTTTTATTTATCATATGCTGATGAAAACCCACAAAGAAAACTGTCCAATACGTCCAGTTGTCTGTTTCACTAGTCATCCAACATATAAATTAGAAAAAGAACTAAATCAAGTGTTCAAATCACTGACAAATTTCACTTCAAAACATTCCATAAAAAATTCCATTGAATTAGCTAAAAAACTGAAAAACTTCACAATACCAAATAACTCATATCTATTAAGTCTAGATGTAGATAATATGTTCCCAAATATTCCAAGAACTGATACAATAAATAAAGTATCTGAAATCCTAGAGCGTTCACATGTTAATCCATTATTGCACGGCGAATTCATAATTCTTTTGGAACTATGTCTCCAAAGAAACTATTTTCAGTTTAATAATGAATTATATGAACAACCGAATGGTCTAGTTATGGGCTCTCCACTAAGCCCACTTCTTGCGGATATTTTTATGTCATCTATGAAAAACAAAATATTTGACTTAGATTTACCAATGAAAATTCATTTCTGGTATAGATACGTAGACGACATACTTGCGTGCATCAATGGAACAGCTAGACAACTAGATCAATTTCTAAAAATAATCAATAGCATTCATCCGACCATAAAATTCAAGTTAGAAAAAGAAAAAAACAGAAATATTTCATTCTTGGACCTTTCTATAACACATTCAAAAAACAAAATTGAATTAAATATATATAGAAAACCTACCTACACGGATATTTGCATTCCCATAGACTCTAATCATCCATATCATCAAAAAATTGCAGCCTACAGATCCATGATACACAGAGCATATTCCTTACCTCTCTCAAAATCTAACTTCGAAAATGAAATAAAAACCATAAAAACAATAGCTAAGAACAACGGTTTCAGTGAAAATATAATAAATAAATTATCAGCCAAAAAATATTCCCAAGTAGTATCATATCAAATATACCCCCATACAAAATTATATAATAAAGAAAAAATGATTTCATTGTCATATTTTGGAGACATAAGTGAAAAAATCGCTAATATTTACACAAAATTGAATTTGAATGTAGCCTACAAATCTGTTAGCAAATTATCCTCAATTTTATTCAACGCGAAAGACACCACCCCAAAAATAGAAAAATCGGGAGTTTATGAGTTAACCTGTTCAGATTGCAATAGTATTTACATAGGTCAGACTGGACGGTCTTTTAAAACTAGATTCAGAGAACACCAAACTGACTTTAAAAAGAATAAAAAATCATCAACATTTGCAACACATTGTATTGACAATGGTCATTCATTCCCATCAATTGAAAATCTGAAAATGCTCCATCTTGCATCAAAAGGGAGAAAATTAAATTATTTAGAATCAATTGAAATATTCAAAGCGCTGCATAATGATGATATCGATATAATGAACGACCAGACTGATCTGTGTAAATCAAAAATATTTAATGTTTTTAAGTAACCGAAATAGCTTCAAAAGGTACCGACATTTGCACATAATTATTTTCTGCTATTTCTTACTTGCTACCTGTTGAAAAAGGAATTGTTCATGTACCATCATAAAAACCCATAACACCTCTGTAATCCTTGTTATTGCTTTTCACTGGAAATATTTATTCTGAATAATTTGTAACATCTGTTATACAGTTTTTGTACCAAATGGAACATTACTTCAAAACTGAATCTGTAACTAGTGCTTTAGTCCTCTGTTACGTCTGAAGATGAACGGTCATCGTTCGAAACCGCGGTAACATGTGAACCAAAAATAATAAAAAACCTTGGTAGTAAATACATAGTAACTCCAATCTATTGTGTTTCAATTATGATCAACTACCAAATAGTAACGGCTGAAGCAATTCACTATTTATCATATGCATTTTCTTTTAGAAGTAATTCACAAATTTAAAATTTTAAGGTGGAACGGGCTATCGAACAAGCGCTCTAAAGCTCTTGACTTCGCGTCAATGCCTTTCTAGAGTTTTTATGTCATTGACCAATTTCGGAAAGCAATATATATCGAAAAAATTTAGGCTATTTCACACAAATGTACCAATTTAGACTTAATTTTCCTATTTGACCTTGTGGTTAAAGTAATTGAAGTATATGGAGTCTGCAGAATCACAAGACTGTGTCATCTTCCCTTCCCTTTCCACCGAGATATTTCAATTTTCCAATCTAATCATCCCCCACGAGATAAGCAATCGATCGCACGTGAAAACCCCATTCCATCTAGGAAAAGTGGCAGATTTGGTCCCCGAATGGGAGGAGCTTTCCCGACTCGGATATTTCCCAGATCTCATCGCATCACATCTCTCCGAATGGAGGCCGATATGACAAGATGGCCGAGAGATATGACGTCACACAACCTCCACCCCCGCCGTATTGATCAGGGAGGCAGACAAAGCGCTCGTGACGATCCCCGCAAGACGCCAAAACATCGCAGCTCTCCAGATTTCGAGGGGTTGAGGGAGTGGATCGCCCCCGACGGGCAAAGATTGAGTTTGGGTCCGGGGATGCGGAGGTGAGTATCGGAGTTGGAAGAGATTTTATCCGGGAGTTTTGGAAGGAGGAATTATTTTATCGGTTGTATGTTTGGGGAAATATTGTGGACATAAGTGGTTTTGACGCTGGGATATTGACTAGATAAGGAAGAAAGAATCTTATGATAGTATGAAGGGATTTTATCATGCCCAAATTGTACAGTATGGTTCCTATAAGTTTCCTGAATCAATAATTCATTTGAAATTTGATTTCTTTGTAACGTGTTTTTTCACCTTTAGTTATTAGGAGAAGCAATAAGTCCGTGCAGTTTCGATAACAGATGTCGCTACTAGTTTATTATTCCATTGTCTCATCTGGCAGCACCTTAATTTTAAAGTGTCATCATTAGGATTTATTTCATTATCTTTCATTTCAACAACTTATGGCAGTGAAGTAGGGCCTCTGAAGCAGAGATCATTAAGGTTGCTTGAGGCTACAGAGATCAATTACGGGCGACGAGCTGCCAAAAAAACAAAGCTAGACAGAGTGAGAAAGGGGATATAAAGAAAGTCGGTCATCGAATAACTGAAGACGTCAGGGAGAAACAACTAAAGTGGAACGGCCAAGTGGAGAGAATAAGAGATGATATACCACATAATTTTTGATTAACTCAAATCACCTTAAGCCTTATATAAAATTTAAGACAGACTCTTCGTTTTATATTTTTATCCATTGTAGAAATCGTAAAACTGACAAAATGGAACTCTGTTAACCCACACATGACAATAAAACTCCGAGAACAGTTGTGCCAAATTTGCAATGAAGGAGGCTTAGGAAACACCTCTTTTTAAATGATCAATCACCTTTACTTCATTGATATAATGTATGAATTCCGCCTTCTTTCAACTCCCCATTGCAATGCGTGCATCTTCATCAGAGATATTCAGATTTAATAACAGTCGAACACCTAAAAACAATGGCCTGATCTCTGATAAGCTACACAATCATGGATTAATGTTATCGTGGCATTAATATCTTTATACGATCATTTTACTACTTACTTTACGATTGATTCTGCCGCCAAAAAGCGTTTCTTTGAATTACGCCGTCCATAAAACTGACCATAAGTATTTTCTGTGCGTTCAGATATAGCATAGAAAAATGAACTTCCCCCTACAATGTGATCTGAAAGACACTATCAATCTATAACTGTTTTGAGATAACAGTTGAATTGATGGTGTCGGCCCTAAATAACGTAGCGTGATTCACAAACCGTCCACCAGTGGGGGATTAGCAATAAATAGGTCAGTAGCGTCCGTTCTATAGGGGATCAACACCTTTTATTGCAGGAAATAGTATAACAAATCCATTGAGAAACTTTAAGCTATTTTTCATCAGATGGTTCAGGTACATTCAATTCTTCAAATAGAAATTTTTTCATAAATTAAAACGCCAAACATGAATCTTTTCCCTCGATTATTGGCGTTCATATTAATAACCAGTACGGTGAGCACAATGTATGGCAGACTCCTCAGAAATGAAATTGACCATGAATATAAATACTATGCAGCTGAAGAACAAGCTGGTTTCAGAGTAAAAAGATCTACACAGTGGACCATCTGTTTTGCATCGAGAAAAAACCGCGGCTAACCAAGAAGCGCACCTACTGAACGTAGGTGTACAAAAAGCTCTTGATAACGTCCCCCTGAATAAACTGTGGACAATACTGCAACAAACAAATACAAGAAATGGGCTTTTAAGACAGTCCAAAATCTGTATAAGGACACGAAAGCCAAAATCAGAGTGGACAATAACATTTCGGAGAGATTTGTCACTACGAAGGGGCTGAAACAAGGATGCTGATTCTCGCCAATTCTTTGAAATATACCCTGAGCAAACACTCAAAATATGGAAGAAAAAATGTAAAAGCATGGAATTCCATCTAAACGACGAAACAACTCTTTATACTTTATGCTTCGTAGACGATCAAATCGTGATAGCACAGGATCAGGAAGACTTGAACTATATGACAAGAAAATTAATAGAGGACATAATGGCTTGCTGGACGCAGCTATAAAGGATAGACACCTACAGGAAAGAAGGGCGATACCCCTGATGAACAGCATTCTGTGGGATCAAATAATATCAAAACCCAACAAACAGCGCATATATGATACCATACTCAAGAGCATAATGACTTACGGAAGCGAGGCCTGGCCAATGAAGTAGAGATTTAAAAATATGTTGCTAGCAACAGACGAAGATTTTTGGAGGAGGTCTAAGGGTATATCTAGAAGAGAACGTGTTCGAAATGAAAGAACCCGGGAAATAATGGGGCCCAAACACACAATAGTTGATGACATAAAAACAAAACAGCTGATATGGTGTGACCACGTACAGAGGATGCTGGATAATAGATTACCAAAACAGAACTTGGACATCACAGGACAGAAGGAAAAGGACGACCAAAAAAAAGCTGGAGAGAGGGAATTGAAAAAGAAATTAAAGTAAGAGAGATTCCAGGAAATTTGAAGTCAAATAGAGGAGAATGGCAGTTAGGAATCGGAAAACGTCGTAGAATGCTATAAAACCGCTTTTTAAATGCAGGAAATAGGTCAGTGAGACCTCAAAAGTGCTGACTGAGAGTATGATGAAGAAAAGATTGAGTTGCTCATTGAAATAAAAAAAACATCTGGATAAATAGAGAGAACGATCGAATTTTGTACTAAAAAGTGCAGGCAGAAAGTTAACTGCAAATTACTTAATATCCAGTGTTTTAGGGCTGTTCATATAAAATGGGAACAGAAATCATATATTCATAGAGGGTTAAATGAACATCAAAAAATATGAAGCAGTGCTTATATAATGTTTGATCAGAGAACCTAATGAAGCAGTGTTTATATAATATTTGATCAGAGAACCTGAGATATATCCATTGTGTTGAGGCTGTTTTTCATATATTATTTTCATAGAGTACATAATGAACGAAAAACATAAAGCAGTGTTAATATTATGTTGGATCAGAGGACTCAAGACTGTCTGCGTAAACGGCGAACAAATCTTCCAATAAGATTCAGCGACATGATGTGTTTCCAAAAACTGAAACTGGATTCTACATCAAAGGAGAAGATGAGAGAAGCTGTTATTCTAGTCTGACTCCGAGATGAAAAAATTGGGAAAGTTTGTTAAAAAAACAATTGACCATTTGCCGATATTTTCATAAAAAATTTTAATTTTTTTCTCAAATATATCTATGTCTGTGTTCACATTAACTTGTACAATGGGTATATTTAGGGTATTAACATATCCTTGAGCGATATTCCAAGATGAAAGTTTGAGAATGAATGAACTAATCCACCCATATGGAAACATTCATTGAAAACGTTTTATTTTGCTACACTTCTCGCCTTCCAACTCCTACCTCACTGTTCCTCAAGGGACAAAGTCGATCTCATGGCGATTGCCTTATCTAAGCGACCAGAAGCAGAGATTAAATTTCCCCAACGTGCCCCCAGTTTGGCCTTGAGTCGCGCAAAACGACCGTATTTTCCACCCCTTCGCGCACTACCCCTCGCGCACCGACGCTGATACAAGGCGCTCTAATGTCCTATTACAGATCAGCGGCCGATAAAGTTAACTAGAATTAACCAGGAAGATCTATTACGAGGGGACATATCAACGATAGATTTATGCGATTTCAGCGAGGATCACAAACCAATCTGAAAGCAGACAAAAACTGGAAAGAGTAACCGATAGATCTTCACGACTCATACTACTAATATCACAGCTAATGACATGCATCAATAGTTTTCCTCTATTGGGATGAAAATCAACTTTAGTTCTGACATTTCCATTCGGGATTCAGAGAAATAACTGAATGGAAAAAGTGAATCAGTTCAGAAAGCCCTGTTCTTGTTCCCCATAGTAGAGTTGGAAATAATGAATAGCGATATTTATGGGATCTCAGACACATAACTGGAACAAATAGCTTTTTAGCTTCTAGTAATATTAATTAAAATATTGAACTATTGTAAAAACCAAGAGGTTTTCCCTAAAGAACTAAAAACAGACTGTCTTGGAAAAGGGTCATGTGGAGGATACTTCCAATTACAGGTCTATACCGGTTTTATGGAAAATATTTTAAGTGATTCTGAAGAATTGTTGAATTTCTGGAATAGCATACATGATTACGAGCATGAATTTAGACGGGGCAAATCGACGATAACCACTATGATCAAGCTGTTCGAATAAGTCATTAAAGCTAATGAGAGAGGAGAGGAGGTTGAATTTACATGCATGGACTTGAGTAAGGCTTTTGATACGATAAAACTCTTCTGACCAAGAGAAGAGATAGAACCAATAGTCTATTTGGTTCCTATCTCACTAAGAGAAAGCAGACGGTCGAATAGAACAGTGTCTGGGTTCAGAAACTTGGTGAGTGGAGTACCGCAGGGTACCATACTAGGGGTTTACAATATATATGAACGATCTAATTCGGAATGTCAATTCTGACTCACTTTGCAAAAAACTCTCAAGTACAATATTTGTGATCCGTCGTATGAAAGAAATAATGGACTAAACAATAGCTGAACATACTTACTACCCTGCATTCCAAAGTTTAGCTTTCTATGAAGGCAGGGGAGATAAGGATAAAGTGTCCTGAAACAAAAAAGGGTGATATGCGAAGTACACAGAAAGTTGCAGAAAATTATTTTAGAGGGAAGGCATATTCACCATTACTTCTGTTTTCATCTTAGCTTGTGTAGATTAAGCTCACACAAACAGGGAGAATTATTCTAATAATATTCGAGAGAAAGAATAAATACGCTTTAAGCCGTCTTAGAATAAAGAATGAGGAACTGGGTCCAAATTTCTTAGCTCTTATATTTTACAACAAATTACCGGATAACGTGAAGAGCTTGGGAAAGATGCCCAGTTTCATGGAAAAGTGAAAAAATTTTTGTTGGAGTTTATTGTGTGGACTTTATCTCTTTGCTTATCGTGAGAGATTATTTGTGAACATTTATTTTTCATATCCATAAGGTTTTTATACTTGAATATTTATTTTATTCTCTAATCTTTAATATGATCATATTGATGATGATTAAAATAATGACAATAATGATAACATTTGAATATTCTAATTTTTACTGAATGCTGTCAACTAGTCATGTAAATATTGATGAATATCTATCTATATTATTTTACTCTGTCACAAAGCAACAGGAAAGTGTTCACCCAAAATCCCTGCCCTGAAAGAAATTTAATATTTTCTCAGACTTAATTGCATTTCTCCAAGTAAGAATCCCTTGAAGTTTTCGTCTAACTGTTATATCGTTGTTGTGTCATTATCTTTATTGAGTACTCAAAATTTGTTATTAAATCTATCCAATTGATAGATACTTTAAATCGATTCATCTGAACGGAATTTTTTACAATCAGTTGCTACAATCGGTTAAATATGTACATGTCGTACATATTTAACACAAACCGTGTCAATCAGTTCTTCTTGGTTGCTTATCTAACTGTCTAACTGGAAATATCATTGTGAAAATAATCGGTAAGATGATTAATCCTCTGTGATTGAAAACAAATACCATCATTCGGTTGTATCTCTTAGTTTACCACAAGAAACCTGAATTTATTCAACGATTATTTCATTCATTTGAAATTCTACATTGAAACAAAACAAATCTACCACGATAAACTTATATTAGTAAAACACTGGTCCTTTAAACCGGATATTGGTCTTTCTGATACCTAAAAGAATCGGCACATTGCATACAGTACAATTTAAAATGAATCGTGGTACTAAAGAGAACGTAGAATTCATTCATATTACTGGATCATTCGAAGAGTTTTTAGGTATATCACGTGTTGGAACAGTACAAATTGAATCCTAAGGTTCATTATTTGTAAAAAATGAACCAAAAGCCTGAAATTAATGAAAAACACACGTCTCTCCACCGACAAGGTCACACCAAAACACCACTAGGCATTGTTTCAATTTTTCCCGTATGGCCCGAACGTATAAAACCGAATATACCCCATTAAGCCCTGCTCATATCTGAAAAAATTCATGCACGAGCCGAGATAAGCAGCGGTTAAACGAATGGCGTTTGTTTAGCGACGCGCTGATAACAGACAAACGGCTGTGACGTCGACCGACGCCCCTCGACGCTTCGTAATTGATTTACAGCCGGGACCTGACTGGCAAGATAAAAAAAATACAAATTTTCGAACATAATGACATTTTGGCTTGAATATCTATGAATAATGAAATCAGTGCAGCTATTGCCAAATTATAGGGAAGGACTTTTCAATATAATCTCGTGTCTAATTCGCTTATTCAATAGTCCATATTTACATATTGACAAGAAAGAGTGGGGAAGGAACATTGACAGAATTGCTTGACATGTTGACATACCTTCAGAAAAACCGATTATTATACAAATTTTAGGATTAGCAACCTTCAATGGAAATATATAAGATATATAATAATTCACAACCTAAATATTTTATAGTACATTGTAGAGTTTGAGTTATTTCACCCAAAATCTTCCGAAAATACTTCCGAAATTTGACAGTTGATAGCGGCCATATTGTTGAAGCTACATCTGTCGAATTGACTATCATTTATTCGGCCAGTTTTACCAAATCGCCATGGACAGATATAGTGTTCTACAACACGTGGAAATAATAAAATTGTTTTATCAAAATGGGTATTCTGTTTGAGCAACGTTAAGCACGCTTCTTCAGCTGGTTCAGTAACCAATGAACCTCACGTCCTGGCGACGAAATGTAAGATCTTCCGAAAACATTACCGCTGTGCGTGAGAGTATGGAAGAGAACCTGAGGCAGTCGTTTTTGCGTCGTTTACAAGAACTCGGCTTTTCGCAGACCACAACTTGGCGAATTTTGTATCCTTACTTGGGCCTGCACCCGTACAAAATTCAACTGACCCAGAAGTTGAAGGTAAACTGCCATAGACAACGACGTTCGTTCGCTGAATGGGCCCTGAAGCATTTGGAAATTGGCTCTAAATTTCTTCAAAAGATCATCTTCACCGATGAGGCTCATTTTTGGATGTACAACATAATTGTCGAATTTAAGGTAATACTAAAGCATATGAGATACAAGAGCGTCTATTGCACCCTGAAAGGGCCATTGTTTGGTGTGGATTTTGAGTTGTCAATATTTTTTTAGAACAATATTAGCCAGGCCATCACTACCATTGGCAGATGCTTTGAGTCGAATACCAACTTGTTTTGGAGTGAATTGGATGATGTGTACACCAACGACATATAGTTTCAATAGGACGTCGCTGCATGCTACAAAGCTCATGCCACATTCTGCTCGAGCAATTTGAGGGCAAAGTCATCTCACGTGGAGGTGATTTGAACTGGCCACAAAGATCAAGCGATTTGACCACGTAACAATTTTGTTGTGGGGTACTATAAGTCGCCGGTCAATTCGAATAAATCACAGCGACCTCAAAGCTCACATAAGCGATATTATCAGTCAAATTTAACCTAATTTATGCACCAGGATCATGGAAAATTGGACAATTCAGATGTGCGCCACACAACGAAGCCGCAGCGGACATGTATAAGAAGTTATCTTTATTATTATCCCGATACTCCTAGATCTTCTTTGAAGGTCCCTCATAAGCTTTTGCAGCTTGTACGAGTCGGAGTTCAGTTGTGTTCTTGATAGCCATTGTTACTGCGATCTTGGGCCACTTTAGGTCACAGCACTGTTAATTTTTGACCCAATACTGAAATGGTGCCCGACACCGGTCCAACTAGAAAATTTCTTTTCCACCTGAACAGGATAAGAACCCGGACCTTCCGGTCACGAGCCCAATGCTCTACCACTGAGCCTTCCACACTCATTATATTTCATATATGATGGCATCTAAAGTACCTTCAAACGAACAAAAAATTTCGATGATATCTATCACACATATTGTTTTATTTGAATTTAAAGATAGAAAGCACTTAATGAAAGACTCTTTAATTCCGGAAATCTTCGAACCATGAAATCCAGCACAATATATTCAAAATTATACTCATAAATGGTGTTTTCTTCAGAGGTGGAGAAGTTTTAAGTTTTCTGTAACAACTGATTTGATGGTTTTTGTTATTTATGGATTAATTTGCTTCGACATTCACAGAAGCTGAAGTCATCTGTCGCTTGTTTCATATGCTGAAGAAAACATTATTGTTGAATCACAATTTGATTTGAAAATGTTTTTCAGGGATATAGTACTCTTTTTGTTAAATTTCTATATCAATAAAAGGTATTTTTCCATGCTTTTAATACTCTAATTCTCAAAATTTATATTCAATTCGTGGACAAATTCGCAATACAGTTAACTTAATTACATTTCGATCAAAATTCCCGGTGTGAATATGCAAAACGCCCACCAATAAAGTGGCTTTTCCTCCCCGAATCAGATGTAAGTGATCCTTGAGGAAAAGCGTCCCCGGGTGCCTAGGGTAACTACCCCTAATCCGGGGTTGAAGCCAACTATTAGACCGATCTCAGCGGGATTCTGCACCAGACATGCATTATCAAAATATATCTTTGTGTTGTGCAAACAAATCAATAAGTCGGCAGATGGCTCTTTTCGTAGATAAATAACTTCTATATTGCCTCAAGTCTGCCAAACTTCGGCGATTCGTCTACTTTTCGGATCGTTTATTAAGTTTTACTGAAGCGGTGGAAGTTTTTATTGTCAGGAGACGATGTTAAAAGTTCATCTTTCTTTATCTGCTGATTTTGATGGGTTTACTGGAGTTTTTTGGTCTTTTGTATGGATATACTTATTCGGACGGAATATAGTTAAAATATTGATATGACATTACAGAATACAGGGTGTCTATTTTGAAAAGGACCAGACTTCAATGGGTGATAACACATGGTCGAAATGTTGATGGTTATTCTTCAATTTAACATTTCTTGATTTCAAGAAATATTTCAAGTTTTTTCATAAAATCAATTATACTTCAGTTATCCTTGTAGCCTCATCAAATTTGACCACATATCTGGAAACGGTATTGAATTTGCTACAAGATAAGAATTTTTGTGGGCTTAAAATTTCTTATCAATGATTGTTTCGGTATTTACTTGACGAAATGAGGCGTTTTTTGCTGAAAAGAAAATGCCCATGATGAATAATTTTTCATCGATAAAACCACTGCAAAAATATGACTGATTTTGTCCACTTCAGAATTGTGATATTCATCTCCTTACCACGCCCGCATTAAGAATTTTTTGGCATACAGAACTTTTTATCTTGTACCAAATTTAATGCCGTTTTCAGGTATGTGGTCAAGTTTAATGAGGATACAAGGATAACCGAAGTATAAGTTTATGAAAAAACTTGAAATATAGCTTTTTAAAAAAGCTCCTTCGAAAGACTCCTCAAAAATATGCAACACATCTTCAAAACAGCATTTGAAATTCTCATCGATACTAGATGAGACTTTTCTAAATGGTAAATAGAAAAAAGCAATAAAACATGTATCACAAAATTTACCCCCCTCCATATATACGAGGTTAGAACAAAGAAATGGATGGTTATCCTTTAACGATCCATGATAACTAATCTCAGTGGATATTAGAAAAACAAATATTAACTTCCGCTATTTTATTGTTTCACACGACAATTGTTCCGTCATACCATTCATCAGGTAAGTATTAAAACTGAGGTATACAATGCAAAACATGACCTTAAATACACAGCACTGGTATAAAAAATTGAGGTGTGGAAAGAGATGATTTACAATCAATGAAAAATATTAAGTAGGGGGATCTGTTTAAATCTATTTGATCATTCAATAAAATTTGTCTTATTGATCTCTAAAGTTTGTAACAGATTCAATTTCTGACTTTTGTTTTCGATATGTAATATTTCATTGTTCATATTAAAATTATGACCAGTCTCTAACAAATTGTTGACGTAAGTTGAATTTGGTTTATTATTAATATACATAACATTTTTCATGTTCTCGTATCCTTGTTTGGAATGAACGCCCTGTCTGTCCCACATATACACATGGGCAATCACTACATGATAACTTGTGAACTCCTGATTTTTTGTTTTTAGGAATGTCGTCTTTATTATTTTTTATTGAGCTGTCTAAAGAATTTGGTTTTAAAAGAGATGTTATAATATTCTTTTTTCTTTAAATATCTAGCAATCTTTTCAGATTTTTGGTCTATGTAAGTTAATAAAATAAATTTTGTTTCGTTTGAATTTTGAAATTTTGGCTATACAAGTGATATTGCTTTCTTGTAATTCATTTTATCAAGCAAGACCGAGACAATCAAAAATAATCTTAGTGGAGATGTTAACACACTATGCATTCCGTCTCATTCGTCTTCTAGGTTTTGATTTTGTTCTACATATAAAGCTATAACGTTTAAGTGTCGATAGCTTATTGTTTAGACCATTGGACCGAAAGGTCCCGGGTTCAATTCCTATTCAAGTGAGAAAGACTAGTTGGACGGATTTCGGCCATCATTTTACTGTTAAATCGAAAATTAACAGAAGGTTCTTACCATTTTCAAAGGTTCCTTAGAATTTTCTGAAATTCAATTTATAATTTATTATACTTCAAAAAAGAAACAAAAGGGAATTGCTTTGAATCTAGCGTACCCTATAAAAAAAACTTAAAACAAGATACAAAAGAGAATTGCTTTGAATCTAGCGTATCCTGTAGTGAAAGATTTGACTAAAAATACGTTTCTATTCCTTACGTGAATAGAATATCAGATAAAATTGCTAAGTATTTTAAAATAAAATTTGATTTAAATGTAGCTTTACATGTTGACTTTTAATGATGCCTCTATACTGTAATTGTATTGGTAGATCCTTTAAGAAAAGAATTCATGAACACCAGAATAGTTATAGTCAGACATTTCACTCTCAACCTTTGCTAGCTATTTGAAAGACTTTGGCCATAAGTACCACACTCGCACTATTGGAAGCAATAGAAGTTAACAGGTACAATAATCTTGAAATTTTTCGGAACGAGTAAGCACATGTAGTCAGGTTTCTCATATTGAATATTTTTCCATTTTGTCCCTTATATATTTTATAGTTATTTTTATCCTTTTGTCGTAAATTTTTTCTTCTCAGTATTTGCGAAAATTGATAGTTACTTGTACCCGCCTTTTTTTTCAAGGGTTTGCCTGAACCTGAGTAGGTGAAGATGTAAATTTTACAGTTAATTGGTAATATAAACCAAAAGAAACCACAATGTTGGCAAAATAACTGTTGTGAATTTATAAATTGTGGATATATTCTCTATATTTTTTTTTAGTTAATTAAAATGATTTTCGATGAAGTAAGGACAGATTCAAATGAATTCTTGAAAAATATATTCAGTTGACCATTGAAAACAATTGTAAATTTTATTACAAAATTTGAATATCAAAACAGATTTAATCTGTTAGTCTTCTACAATTTTAATTTCAAAAAATTCATTCAAGAAACTTTAAGAATTAAATTAATGCCTTATCTTATCTGAATTCTAATTATTTTTTGAGAATGTGCTACATGTTCTGAGAGTTTTTGAAGTTATTTATTCAAATATATTAAATATTTCAAATAAATTGGTTCTTGAGAAGTTCTTGAAATTATGTTGTATATTTTTGGAAAATATTTAGTTTTCATAAATATAAGATCAGAAAACAATATATTTTGTAACAAGCAGGGCTCGTACGCTTGTCTGATGAGTTCAGTACGCATGCCTGGAACGAAACAATAAAATATTTATTTATTAATTTTAATTGACAATTTATATTCGTTGGGTTTTTCTCAATTCCATTTGATATTATATGATGAATTTCGTTTTTATACGTCTATTAAATATGAGCAGTGCTTATAAAGACATTAATTCAATTCTTAAAGTTTCTTGAATAAAGTTTTTGGAATTAAAATTGTAGAAGACCAACAGATTGAATCTGTTTTGATATTCAAATATTGTCATAATCCTTCTATCAAGTAAAAAACACCGTTTCTTATTTTTTTATTTTATATATAATATATGATTATATTAGGTTTTTTAAATAAAGAAATTAATTATACAGAATTGACTGTTTCAACTAAGTCCATTAAAGTGCCTTATAAACTTTGTGTGATTTTGTTGTGAGCATAGAACATAGAGTACCTTGGACATTAGATGTACCTAGTTGAATTTTCAACAAATCACATATTCCTAGAGGTCGCATTCGGTAAGTCTATTTATTGTTAATTGATTTTATTTTTTATTCGTAAAGTTGAACTGGTCTTATATGAATTCTAATTATTTTTTAAGAATGTGCTACATGGTCTGAGCGGTTTTGAAGTAATTTATTCAAATATATTAAATATTTCAAATAAATTGGTCTTCGAGAAGTTCTTGAAATTATGTTGTATATTTTTGTGAAAGATTTAGTTTTTATTAATATAAGATCAGAAAACAATACATTTTGTAACAAGCAGGGCTCATACCCTGATGAGTTCAGTACGCATGCGTGGAACGAAACAAAAAAAAATATTTATTTATTAATTTTAATTGACAATTTATATTCGTTGGGTTTTTCTTAATTCCATTTGATATTGTATAATGAGTTTCGATTTTATACGTCTATTAAATATGAGCACTGCTTATAAAGACATTAATTTAATTCTTAAGGTTTCTTGAATAAATTTTTTGGAATTAAAATTGTAGAAGTTAACAGTATTGATATTCAAATTTTGTAATAATCCTTCTATCAAGTAAAAAAACCGTTTCTTAGTATTTTGGTGAATTTTATCGTACACAATAGAATAAAATTCTTATAAGGTTACCAATATACTTTCTTAGTTGCATGTTGAATATTCTTCTAATTAGTCCAGTAATATCATTATGCATTGGAGTAAATTTCCCATTTAATTATGACGTTGTTCGAATCTAAATTAGTTTATTCGTTAATGATACTTATCCCTGAAAATTAATGTTGTGCATCATAACAAATCATTCAAACGCATGGAAATGCTGAATATCACCTAATTAAATAAATGAATGTATATTGCTAGTGTAGACTAATTAACATTAAGATTTTCTTCAATTCACTGATAAGCACACATAATTTTTCAGTTTACAATATCTAGGACGGATTGTTAGAAGCAAAGACCCATTTTAACACATATAACTTACGGTTATGAAAATTTATTGTCTGAAGTGAAAAAATTGAATGGACGTAACAGATTATTTTGATTTGAACATTAAGAACATAATTACTTCCTGTTCTTCGAAAATATGAGGGAAATTGTAGTAATGAAATGGATATAAGTAATTTTCACGCTAAATGCTAAAATAAACCGTTTCATCCAAATAGAAATGCCATTTTTTTATTACACATGGAGAAAACATAACTGGTAAAAACTATCGTGTTGATAATTTAGCGGATGATGAAACGCAGAAAAATTCAGGAACTGTTACAACGGATACCGAAATAATCTAACTGAATAAATATACTTTTTTTTGAAGGTTAATAATTAATTTACATTTGAATTTTCTTTCAAAAAAGTATGTCATCGTCATGGAATTATCAATATAGAATCTACTGTCAATGTATTAGACACACTAATATTATTTATAATATTATTTTTCACCTAAAAAATTAGGGAAAGTGCAGTAATAAGCTTCTGTGCGCTTGTTCATATCATCTACGATCCTCACGAAATTTTTCATTAGCCTTCATGTCGTTATTTCACATCTGAAGGCCAAATTTAAACTCAATCAGATTTGTAATTTCGAAAATATTCGAGAAATCAAATTTCAAATGTGAATGGGTCTTTCAATGGGAACGCCTCATTTTTAAATTGGTATTACTCACGCATGGCAGCCACTGTTTATTTGTGACATTAATAGTTGTATTTGTCAATGTCTACCATTTAATCATGGAAAGGTACACACTGCAACAGCGTTTACAAATAATCCAAATTCATTATGGTAAATCGAGATCCGTTACTCCATCTTTACGTGCTTTAACTCCAACTTTTGTTCGTTATGATCGTCAGGATAAAAAAATAGTTGAACTTTTAGTGGAAAAGTTTGAAACAAATTTTACACTTCATGATGTTACAGTGCCAGTGAGACAAAGAAATGCAAGAAGTGAAGAGAATATTGCTGCCGTACGTGAAAGTGTTCGTGAAGACCAAAATTTATCGCTTTCTCGGCGTTTAGAAGAACTAGGCATCTCCCAGACGTCCTTGTGGTGAATTTTACGAAAAGACCTTGGTTTACATCCATACAAAATTATTTCAACCCAAGAACTCAAACCAAGAGAGATCATTTAAAACGTCGTGTATTCAGTAATTGGTGCTTGGAAAAAATGGACCGATAAATTATCCACCTCGTTCCTGCGATTTAACTGCATTTTACAATTGGCTCCTTTTCACCTATTAACGAATTTAACCGAAATATCAGGCCTCAAACCTACCCTGAAAGTATCAAGTTTTTGGATTTTTCCGTCCGAAAATTAGAGAAATATTTTTTCGAATGTAGAACTGTTGCTAGGGTACCGGTATACTCAACGTTGCCTTGTTCACGAAATGAATTTTTTGAATCTTCTAATAAATTTAATTTAGTAAAATTCTCGTAAATATGCTAACCATCATTCTACTTCTTAATACAAAATTTCAGATCGATCGGACAGGCAGTTTCGAAAATATTGCCAAAGTGAGAGATCATTTAGAATGAGAAATTAATTGTAATGAGAATTATTCCGCAATCATTGCACCACTAACTAACTTCAACGACTTCTTCTTTTTCTGTTTAAAAGTTAAAGTGACTCAACTGATTTTGACGTCGGATTTTTTCATCAGTGAGTCAAGTTGTTAGAGGACATTTTCGACTCGATATTCGAAAATAGCAGACGTTTGGTCTTTAGTCCTTAGAATAAAGATGAAAAAATTTTTTTTTAAATATCACTGTGCCTCTGTTCGTAGACTACTTCAAAACTTGGAAGTACTATCCGTTGGTTACCTAAGCTACTAAGGAAATTAGCATTTCTACCTCAAGTCCTCAGGCCTCACATAAATCTTCTTGTTATTATTGTACACCTAAATATAAAATTTGATTTCCATCAGATGAAAAATTTCGGAACTATTAGGAAACCAGCAAAAAGTTTCAAATGTGAATAACTACGGATCCATTGGACCTATTTTGTGAATAAGCGAACTCAACCCAGATATAAAGGCCCGTACCCTGGAAGTTTCGAGTCTGTAGCTCTTTCCATTCGAAAGTTGGACTATTTACGGATGGACCAAGCCAGACCAGTTAGACAAATTTACTTCTGACCTCGGATTCTACATCAGTGGGTTCAGCCTAGTGCCTTTTGGTTATTTTCGGCGCAAAATTCGGAAAATACAGACATTTTGGTAAAAACAATTGTTCACTAAAGAGTGGGTCATCTAGAGTTTGCGTTTCGAAGTAGTAGTTATTTCGAGTCTGGCAACACTTCTGTGATTTTTAATAGAAAATTAGATCAATATTTGATATTAATGAGATGGATCGATTTACGCTTGAACAAGATTGGGAAATATCAAAAATTTATTTTCAAAGTGAATCTTCTATCCAAACTGTTAGAAATTTATGTGGAAATTTCAATAGGAATGGAATGCCCTCACGGCAATTACTGGTTTAATTTCAACGTGAAAAAAGGATCGCTATTTGATAAAACGACTCATGAACGTTCTCGTCCAGTGAGCACACCTGAAAACATTACTGCTATAGCCCAGAATATGGCTGAGCATTCATCAAAATCAACTCTTAATCGTGCTCACGAGCTGCATATTTCTCTCACTTCTCTGAGGAGAATTTTGCATGTAGGCTTACTTACAAAGTTCAACAAGTGCAAGAAATAAAGTCTCATGATCATCCGATGAGTTTCCACTTCGCTCAATGAGCTAATGAACGCATGGTCGAAGCTGAGCATTTTCTCAGAAAAATCATCATTAGCGATGAAGCTCATTTTTACCTCTCCCTGTGGGGATCCGTTAAGGATAGGTGACCAGCCAGAAATGATTAATGCCTTGAAATACGAAATCGAAGTTGCCATCCATAAGGTTGCGCCCCAAACAATCAACAATCTACTGAAAAATTGCGTTGATCGGGCTACTGTAGCCAGTAGTGGTGGTCATTTGAATAAAATTGTTTTTCATTCGTAAATGTCAATTCTTAATAAATTTATAGCTTTGAAAAATTATTCATCAGTTTTCTATTTATAGTCGACCAAAAATGCAAATTTTGAATGGCGCGTTCACAGAATTAGACTTGAATCATACAGTCTTCTAAACTAAAAGTGCTATTGCACATAATAAATTTTTCATCCATAAATAACATAGAAAGAGAAAAAACTTGCAAAATTAAATGTCACTCAACATTTCGAATATAATATAGTTTCAATAATCCTTAGAACTGCACTAAGAAGACATTGAAAGAATATATATCGAATGAGCTCATACGCTATCATATAGGTACATATTTGTGCATTTTGTGTGACATTTAATCTATCTATCTGTCCATATTTCGTTTTTAATTGAAACTCTTCAGAAATATTCAATCTAAACAATGATTCAAATTTTTATACTCACATGTTCCCACCTAGAAAGCAGTTAAGGAATGAACTTGAATACGTAGTTGTAACCTAATTTTTGTGTAAGTATAGAGCAAGTCTAAATCACAGAGTCAGCCCATCTTCCTATTGTTCCCATCTTTGAAAGTAGTTATTATTATGATTATCCTAATACTCCTAGATCTTCTGCGAAGATCCCTCAGAAGCTTTTTCAGCTTGTGCGATTTAGGAGTAGTTCAGTTGTGTTCTGGGTAGGCTTTTTTACTGCGATTTTGCGCCACTTTAGGTCACAGCACTGTTAATTTTTGACCCAACAGTGAAATGGTGGTAGACACCCGTCCAACTAGAAAATTTCTTTTCCACCTGAACGGGATTCAAACCCGGACCCCCCGGTCACGAGCCCGATACTCTCCCACTGAGCTTTCTACACTCATTGTTGAGGAGTGAACTTAAATGCTTCCAAAACGGGAACATTAAGAAATGGGCTGGCTTTGTGGTCTGGACCTGTTCTATGCTTACGCAAAAAATAGGTTATAACTACTTATTCAAGTTCATTCCTTAACTGCTTTCAAGATGGAAACATGTGAGTATAAATATGTGATATAATGGTTATACTTTAGATTGGATATTTTTGACGAGTTCAAATAAAAACGAAATATTGACATAAAATATTGTTATATTTGGATTATATTTGTTTTGTTCGATTACTTCTCTGATTTTTTATTTTGATTATTATGTCAGTAGATAAAGTTTAAAATTTGTCATGTATGGAACAGTGCTTCTAAGACAATAATATGTATCCAAAGATATAAAATATCGTGAGTTATTTACTAAAGGTATTGCATGGTTAATTCATTTTACAGATAATAGCTGGAATCAATTCCCCACAAGCCCTACAGATTTAAATTTAAATTAATCTCATGTAAACATTTAAAATTAAATTTTAGAATTTAAAATGTTTAGATTGGATATTAAAGACTCACATGTTCCATCACTAAAAAATGTCCTACATGTGATTCAAAAAGGCTCTTTTTTTATTTTCCTTTTTAAAGAATTTATAGCACATTTTCCAGAGAAAGGACCTGATAAATTCGTACCCATATCTCTTCAGTGAGGAGTTATTTGAATAATCACAATAATCATTGAGAAAATATATAAAAATACCTCTTTTTCTTCAGACATTTCTGCAACAACTAACCAATTTTTGGATAAGCATGGCCTATACGAAAATTAGGTTATATCACAGAAATGTACAATGAAAGAAGATACGACTTAAACTCGGCATTAGATAACCGCCACATGTGAAATAATACAGAGAAATCTCTCAAAATCTCATGGAAACATTTAGAATTATATTAAAAAAAATTAATTCTAAATGTTTTCATGAGATTTATTTAGATTTAAATCTGTAGAGGTTCTGGAGAATTAATTCCAGCTATTATCTGTAATATGCAAATACTTCTTCATAGTACTTTTCAATATATATATATATATATATATATATATATATATTTCTTTGTGTTATATCACATACACGTGGCGGTTATCTACTGCCGAGTCTATGTCGTATCTTCTTTCATTGCATATTTCTGTGATATAACCTAATTTTCGTATAGACCATGCTCATCCAAAAATTGGTTAGTTGTTGCACAAATGTCTGGTGAAAAAAAGGTATTTTTATATTTATTTTTTAATGGTTATTTTGTTTATTCAAATAACTCACTACTGAAGAGATTTGGGTCCGAATTTATTAGGTTCTTTTTCTGGAATATGTGCTATATATTATTTAAAAAGGAAAATAAAAAAAAACCTTATTGAATTTTATGTTGAACATTTTTTAGTGATGGAACTTAACATCCAACCGAAACATATGTATAAGGTGATGTCTAAATACTTGTTCATTATTTTATATTTATTTTGATTCTTTATTAGTTAATTTCCACCGCATGTGATGATGAATATATATGTTATATGTCTATAAAGTGATACAGTTAATCTAGGATATGTTTTTCAAAATTTAATTCTAAATGTTTTCCTGAGATTTATTTAGATTTAAATCTGTAGAGGTTCTAGAGAATTAATTCCAGCTGTTATCTGTATTATGCAAATACTTCTTCATAGTAATTTTCAATATATATAATTCATTTTATATCAATGTTTAAAAGAGCTTTTATTAGTAAGACTGGTTTCACTTTAATATGTAAATTTTCAAATGATTCGTTGTTATATCACCGTAATAAACTTAAAAAATTCCAATGATATTTTCATTTCATCACGAATCATAAACCCCATCATGGGACGAACCGAGCTGGTGAAATCGTGGACCTGAATAAATTTACCGGCAAAGAAGAGAAGATTGTTCCTAGAAAAGGAGTGGCCTACTGGCTCCTTTTGCTCTTTCTGTCCATGTCACCAGTCGTATTATGTCGAAGAGGACACAATATCGTCTCTTTTCATCTCACAATGGGACCCCTTTTCTTTGGGTAATGAATGTTTTAAAATTCAAGTGGCAAACGAGTGTCTCATCTCGTATTTACATATTGAGTTAAGGTGGATATAATGAATTTCTGACTGGATATTTGGTATTAGCAATTTGTTTTCGTTTGAACCAGTTCTGGGAAGATTTCTTGTGATTCGTCATTTTGGACTAACAAAAACATGTGAACGAGAGTAGAAGAGAATGTCCTGAAATTTACATTTACATTTCGGCTTACGTAGTCTTTAAAATTAGAATAGAAAAGTGCCTAAATTTTAGACGCAAATTTCTTATTTCTCTTCCAAAAAATATAAAACTTTTCCTACTTTTCGTTGACGCCTACTAATTGCTTCACATTTCAATCATATTTGTTCCTAATTCGAAAATTACTTTTTGACTATGAAAATCGAAAGAGACGAAACTAATGTTGCGAAAACTTTTTAGTGAAGAGCGAAATGATATGTATTTGGAATGTGTGAATTTACTAAGGATTTCTAAAGTCCTCTGTTGATTAGGGTTTACACAAGCTGTAAACTATCTAAGCACTTGTTCTTCAAATAAACCAAGAAAACCGATAGCTCATTAGGAAAAATAATAATGAAGCAAAGGTAAATTTTGCGTACTTTTATGTCAAAATCATTGAAATGGAAATTGTTGATTGCGTGTGTAACTTGCGAATGTGAAGAAGACTGTTAAAATAAGCGCACGCGCCAAAACGATGAATACACGGCACTTTTAAATCAACAAATTAATTTGACCGACCTTCCACAACTAATATAGCTAATTTCAAAAAGTACCAGGAACTGATCATTTAAAAACCCTACTTAAGAAAATAGTCGAAATTCTTTTGTCAATGAGTTGTCACACCTGTGCTTCATATACATCTGTCATTTAGTTTGTTTGCAGTGCATTTTGTAAGTTTATCCCAAGTGAGTTTGACGTTAACAGCTTCCATTGCTTGATTTATGTATAGCAAGTGGCCCCATCTTGTTGAAACCATGTTTTTGAGTTAAAACCTTGAAATTCTTGTAACTCTGGACACACTGAGTGGTCGGCCTTGTCGATCTTCATGAAAATAAGGACCGATTATGCCTCTAGCAGACATAGCGTCCAAACAACGACCTTTGGGCTGTGCAGGCTCGGATTTTCCTCTGCCCGACAATTCTGTTTATTGACATGACCATTCAAATAAAAGTTTGCTTCATCACTGAAGAGTATGTTAAAAATTGTTGAACCGCCGCAACATTTCGTTGGCAAAATTCAATCGATAAGCATAGTCTGTATTCTTCAATTCTTAAACCCATTGAAATTAATAGGCTTTCAAATCTAAATCTTTCTTTAAAATCAAATGCAAAGACGATTTTTTGATGTTTAATGATTGGCCTTTTCGGATGGATAAGGTGAGTATATTTCTAACATTAAAACATTACATATATTTAACAGCTATCTAATAATTGCCTTAATTAGGAAATTGGAAACTGATACTCGATTGACGACATGCGTTGAACAAAAGGATTTAGAATGTCTAGATACAGGTTTGGACCCCCATTAGTGAAGAGCAAGGAGCAGAACATCCCGTTTATAAGTAGATCATCAGTTTTTTGGATTCATATAATTCAGGCTATATTCGAAGTTTAATCACTATTTATTGTCAAGGTCATTGTGTTTTCCACTTTAAACCAGTACATTGAAGAATATATAAGAGTTATTGGATGATTCATTTAGTTCTTAATTATTGTGCACATTTATGGGAACAGATATCTGGGATCTTTTTTTTAGTTATTTGCTTACTGTACATTTTTAATAGATCACTGATTTGAAGCAATTAAATTTCCTCTTATTTTATGGCTTCGCCTGCGATAGTGAAACACAATAATTCCCTATTGCCCTTTCAATGACCATACAGTGCCTATATTTCCTTCTTTAAATTTTAAATCTCCTACACCCTTAGTTCAGTATATCACTTTGACATCCTGCTTAAAAAAGATGGCGCACGTTTATAACTAGCTAGCCGGCGATACAAAAACTGTACGTGACAATAAATTGTTTTTCATATTTCAGAATGTTGTACAGTATGTTGAATTTCAAAATGTCTATGAAAAAGAAATCGGCTTTCTGAGACATTTTTAATTATTGAATCTTCAAAAATCAATAAATTCCATAAAAGTTACAGAATATTCTGATAACTAAAACATTATTTTCAAATATACAAAAAAGTACAACAATTGCAACACTTGAGTGAAACTTCTCCTCGCACATATCAATTTCACCTCAACCAGTCCCCTCAAAGATATTCGGTGGCACAATCGACGCAGTAATTTTTGAAACCAAAATAACCCTAATTCAGTTGTCATCGGACAATCCACCCTACCGAGATTTACGAGGACCTTGTCGTAAAAAGGGAGTAATCGACTCGAATCAAAAGGTTTAATAAACGAGATTAGAGAGTTAGTTCCAGTTCACACGGAAGACGATGTTGTCCGTTGCTGTGTATTAAAACAGGGGCTGAACGTTGCAGGAGCCAGACGGATCAACTTGGGGCAGGGGTGGATCTCCCGCGGGAGAATTTTCTGAAGAGAGTTAGATATTTCCTTGATGTCGATAGAAATACCATAGTATCAGGAAAGTACAGGGAAACGATTAATGAAACACATTTTATTCATTTATTTATGTATTCATTCATTTATTTATTTATTCATTTATTTATTGATTCGTTTATTTATTCATTCGTTTATTAATTTATTCATTTATTTATCTATCTATCTATCTATCTATCTATCTGTCTTTCTTACTGTCTGTCTTTCTTACTGTCTGTCTTTCTTTCTGTCTGTCTGTCTGTCTGTCTGTCTGTCTGTCTGTCTTTCTGTCTGTCTGTCTGTCTGTCCGTCCGTCCGTCCGTCCGTCCGTCCGTCCGTCCGTCCGTCCGTCCGTCCGTCCGTCCGTCCGTCCGTCTGTCTGTCTGTCTGTCTTTCTATCTTTCTATCTATCTATCTATCTATCTATCTATCTATCTATCTATCTATCTATCTATCTATCTATCTATCTATCTATCTATCTATCTATCTATCTATCTATCTATCTATCTATCTATCTATCTATCTATCTATCTATCTATCTATCTATCTATCTATCTATCTATCTATCTATCTATCTATCTATCTATCTATCTATCTATCTATCTATCTATCTATCTATCTATCTATCTATCTATCTATCTATCTATCTATCTATCTATCTATCTATCTATCTATCTATCTATCTATCTATCTATCTATCTATCTATCTATCTATCTATCTATCTATCTATCTATCTATCTATCTATCTATCTATCTATCTATCTATCTATCTATCTATCTATCTATCTATCTATCTATCTATCTATCTATCTATCTATCTATCTATCTATCTATCTATCTATCTATCTATCTATCTATCTATCTATCTATCTATCTATCTATCTATCTATCTATCTATCTATCTATCTATCTATCTATCTATCTATCTATCTATCTATCTATCTATCTATCTATCTATCTATCTATCTATCTATCTATCTATCTATCTATCTATCTATCTATCTATCTATCTATCTATCTATCTATCTATCTATCTATCTATCTATCTATCTATCTATCTATCTATCTATCTATCTATCTATCTATCTATCTATCTATCTATCTATCTATCTATCTATCTATCTATCTATCTATCTATCTATCTATCTATCTATCTATCTATCTATCTATCTATCTATCTATCTATCTATCTATCTATCTATCTATCTATCTATCTATCTATCTATCTATCTATCTATCTATCTATCTATCTATCTATCTCTATCTATCTATCTATCTATATATCTATCTATCTCTATCTATCTATCTATCTCTATCTATCTATCTATCTATCTATCTATCTATCTATCTATCTATCTATCTATCTATCTATCTATCTATCTATCTATCTATCTATCTATCTATCTATCTATCTATCTATCTATCTATCTATCTATCTATCTATCTATCTATCTATCTATCTATCTATCCTATCTCTATCTATCTATCTATCTATCTATCTATCTATCTCTATCTATCTATCTATCTCTATCTATCTATCTATCTATCTATCTATCTATCTATCTATCTATCTATCTATCTATCTCTATCTATCTATCTATCTATCTATCTATCTATCTATCTATCTATCTCTATCTATCTATCTATCTATCTATCTATCTATCTATCTATCTATTTATCTATCACACGTAAATCAGTTGATACACTGTGAATTCATAATTCTTCTGGAACTGTGCCTTCAAAGAAATTATTTCCAATTCAATACCAAAATATATGAACAATTTATTGGCCCTGCAATGGGTTCACCTTTTATTCCACTTAAATGTCTTAAAGTACTTTATATAAAACAAAATACTTGACTCCAAATTTCCAGTAAAAATTCATTTCTGCTACAGATACGTCCACGAAATTATTGCATGAGTTAAGGGAACAATTAGACAACTCGGCCAATTTTTCAATCATATTATCAGTATTCATCCAAAAATTAAATTATTATTAGAAAAGGAAACAAACAAGCGGTCACGTTTGTTTTTAATTACTTTTATATCTGATTTTGTAGTTTTTCCATTCTGTTTAACTGATATTCTTTGACGCCTATTTCCCAAAGATGACTCGAATCACCCAAATACGTATTCTCTGCTTCCGTATCTCTTCAGTTTTTCAAGTATCGAGTGTTTTTTTACAGTGATATAACTTTCGATAGGGATAACTGTGATTTGACAGAAGGTAGAAGCCATGTTGTTTGGATATTTCTGTTCAGTAAGCATTGACAAATTATCATGGAAAGACTCACGCCGCAACAACGTTTACAAATTGTTGAAATGTATTTTCAAAATCAGTGTTCTATTCGCCAAACTTATTGAGGACTTCGTGAAATTTATGGTTTTACATAATCGTCATAATCGTACATAATCAGAGCAGGTTATTCGTCGAACTATCGATAGATTTCGGACAACATTTTCTCTACTCGATGCAACAACAAAAACAAGACAAAGAACTATACGTACAGAAGAAAATATCGCTGCTGTAAGTCATAGTGTTAATGATGATCCAGATTTGTTTATTCGTCGACGTTCACAACAAGTTGGACTCTGTTCATCCACCACATGGAAAATTTTGCATAAATATCTTGGAATACACCCATACAAGTTCCAACTGATTCAAGAAATAAAGCCACTTGACCATAGTAAGCTTCGTTTGTTTGCTGATTGGGCCCTAGAACACTTGAAGTTGATTCACTTTTTTACCGTAAATGTGTGTTTCGTGATGAAGCTCATTTCTGGTTGAATGTAAACAAGCAAAATTGCCGTATATGGAGTGAAAACAATCCTTAAGATGTTCTGCAAGTTCCATTGCATCCTGAAAAATGCACTGTGTGGTGTGCTTTACACGCTGGAGGCATCATCAGTCCATATTTCTTTAAAAACAATGCTGGAGCTAACGTTACAGTGAATGCTACTTGTTATAGATCGATGATCAATGATTATTTGTTTCAAAATTCGAATGGTATCGACCCAGAAGTGTTTTCGTTCCAACAAGATGGTGCTACACCTCATGCTGCTACCGTAACAATGGATTTATTGAAAGAAATATTTGACGATAACATTATTTCGATAAATGGTCCAATTAATTGGCCTCCAAGATCATGCGACATAACTTCACTTGATTATTTTCTTTAGTGTTATGTCAAGTCATTGGTTTATGCTGATAAACCAAAACAATAGACGCTTTGGAAGCCAACATAACTCGTGTTATTGATAAAATAAGGCCTGAATTACTCAAAAAAGGTCTGGTCGAATGCGATTCCTCAGAGCTAGTCGTGGTGGACATTTGCCGAAAATTATTTTTAAAACATAGATGTCATAAAATTATCTTTCAAATAAAAAAAATTTTGGCTGCAATCTAAATTTTAATGTGTTTTATTTCAATTTAAAGTTCTATCACTCTAAAAGAAACACCCGATAGTTCCTCAGGACTAAGACAGTCAAAAGTTCTGGACAGATGCAAGAAAATGTCCAGCTATATCTCATTACTCTAAATAGGTTTCACAATAATTTTATCTAAAAAATTCACACAGTTTATATGTTTCACAATTTATTCAGAATCCTGACGCGTGACGTTATCGTGCTCAAGAGCTGAGCATTTGTCGTACATTTTGCATGAATACCTCGGTATGAAGGCCTACAAAGTTCAACTAGTGCAAGCAGTGTCTTGTGACATCCGATGAGTTCAACTTCACTCAATGGGTTAATGAACGCATGGTCGAAAAATGAGCATTTTCCCAGAAAAATCATCGTTAGCGATGAAGCTCATTTTCATCTCGGAGGAGTATTTTCTGTGGAAATCCGTTCAGGATAAATGTTACGCTAACTATCCAGAAACAATTGATGTCTTGAAACAGGAAATCAAAGTTGCCATTGATGAGATTGAGCTTCAAACAATCCAACATGTACTGAAAAATTGGGTTGATCGGTAGGGTACGGTAGCCAGTCGTAGCAGTCATTTGCATGATATTTTTTTCAATTCGTAAATGGCAAGGTGCAACATTTCTAATAAACTATAATAGCCGATCAAAAATGCAAATTTTAAATGGCCAACCCCGTACAAACACAATATCGACATACTCCTGGGTTGAGAAGAAATCCATTGTTAATTCAGAACGTACGCCAAGTATCAAATGAATAATTGAAATAACACAAGTTGCTCTATCAACTGGTATTTTTTTCAATTTAAACATGAAAATATATTTTTTCGAATGCTCGTATCTTCTGAACGAAAATGAGTCAGACCTATGTTCATAGGAAATTTTTTTTAGTTAGCACAGAAATTTTTGATGCGATCTGCTTTCCTTACTGAGCTGAGGAGTTTAAATTTAAAATTTAACCGATCACGCAACCCTAAATTACAAGTCCGTACCTGCTTTCAACCCCTCGTTCCAACCCCCGTCCACGTATCTCACGCGCGCGTATGCAAAACCCACTGGACCGGCAGAATATGCGGATTAGGGCAACATTAGTAGCCACGTCCGCGTATTGTCGTGGTTACTGGTGTGAAAGTGAAACTAGCGATTCACGCACACCCCCGACTTTCCACCCCGGATTGAATTTCTGATATATAGCATATGCCTCTCTCTTCGACGCTCTATTTTTCTGCGACCTGCCCGCGCGCCCGGACCTAATGGTATGAAACCGCAGTTAATTTTTTTCGCTTCATTTATCCCGAAAGGACGATGAAGCGGCAACATGAATAAATTGGAGTATATTATTTCGACTTGTTGGGAACGGATCGATCTTGTGAGAATGAGGAATGTGTTTCTGATTATCGTGTAACGTTTAGTCATTGTTCACAATCTTATTTTTCACGTCTGTTGTTCTAACATGATGTAAATTACTGTATTCAAAATAATCTCCACTGCTATTTGTGGAGGAATTGTTGAGGAAAAAAGTTATTTAGCAGTCACGACAGTCTCTTTCTGCTTTTCGAACCATGTAAATCTACTTTCACAGTCAAGGCATTAATCCGCTTCCATCCGCTCAACCCACAGTCATGAAAAAACCCGATTACATTCACTCAAGTCGCAGAAACTAATTTCTCTCGCTACAGCACTAAAGAGTTTACCGTCTTGAAGAAAGAACTCTATTCGCATTTATTTGTAACTTCACAATTTCAATCTTCCGCAATGAAAGTGAATGTATTGTCTATAACATTTATACGTGTAATTAAGTTTAGTGAATTTGGGAAGTGAATCCAAATGAACTTAGTGAAAGTTAAAAATGGAGAAAAAGCCCAGCGATCTGCTCACCTACGAGCAAGATAGTATTTTCATCACAATCTCCATAAAGTATACTTATTCTAGAATTTGCATACTAATTGGTTTTTCGATTTTACGGTTGCATTTGTTTAAGTTTATGTGAAACCGATTTTGCCATTTTCTGAATCTTTTCCATAGTTTTCGAACGAATGGAGAATAGAGAAACAAAATCGAAAAATAAAATAATAAGATGCGATTTTTTACTTGATAGAAGAATAATTACAAACATTGAATATCAAAACAGATTTAATCTGTTAGTCTTCTACAATTTTAATTACAAAAAAATTTTTTGAAAAACTTTTAGAATTAAATTAATATCTAATAATAAGCACTGCTCATATTTAATAGACGTATAAAAATCAAAATTCACTATGTAATATCAAATGGAATAAAAAAACCAAAAAAGGTAAATTATTATTATAATTTAAATAAAAAATAAGTAATATTGAAAGTTTCGTTCGAAACATACGCAACTGAACTCGTCAGAAAGGCCGTGGTACGTATGTTTTGCCTTTGACAAACATTTGAAAACATGTTCAGCCTATTGTCTTTTATGAAAACTAAATCTTTTTCAAAAATACACAACATAATTTTAAGAACTTCTCCAAAACTAATTTATTTGAAATATTTAATATGTCTAAATATTTAAATAAGTTACTTCAAAAACTCTCAAAAACATGTAGCACATCCTCAAAAACAAATAAAAATTCAGATAAGGTCAGTTAAACTTTACATTTATAATATAAATTCAATTAAAAATAAATAAACTTGTAATCTTACCAAACAATTTCTGGAAAATCTGTGAATGCAATTAAACTAGGTAGGTACATCTGATATCCAAGGTAATCTATATCTATCCATTTGATATTGTACAGTGAATTTTTGATTTTTATACGTCTATTGAATATGAGCGGTGCATATTATCAGACATTAATTTAATTCTAAAAGTTTTTTTTTTATTTTTTTTTCAAATTAAAATTGTAGAAGACTAACAGATTCAAAGTTTATAATTATCCTTCTATCAAGTAAAAAACGGCATCTTATTATTTTATTTTATGTATAATATATAATTAATTATATTAAGTTTCTGAATAATTAAACTTATTATACAGTTTCCAGTGGTTTAATGAAGGCCATAAAAATGCCTCACAAACTTTGTGTAATTTCTGTGTTGAGTATAGAACATAGATTACCTTGGATATCAGATGTACCTACCTAGTTTAATTGCATTCACAGATTTTCCAGAAATTGTTCGGTAAAATTACAAGTTTATTTATTTTTAATTGAATTCATATTATAAATGTAAAGTTGAACTGACCTTATCTGAATTTTTAATTGTTTTTGAGGATGTGCTAAATGTTTTTGAGAGTTTTTGAAGTAACTTATTTAAATATTTAAACATATTAAATATTTCAAATAAATTAGTTTTGGAAAAGTTCTTAATTAATTATGTTGTGTATTTTTGAAAAAGATTTAGTTTTCATAAAATATAAGACCAGAAACTGAACATGTTTTCAAATGTTTATCAAAGGCAAAACATACGTACCACGGCCTTTCTGATGAGTTCAAGTGCGTATGTTTGGAACGAAACATTCGATATTACTTATTTTCAATTTTAATTCATAATTTATTTTTTTGGGTTTTTTTATTCCATTTGATATTCTATAGTGAATTGTGATTTTTATACGTCTATTAAATATGAACAGTGCTTTTTTTAGACATTAATTTAATTCCAGAATTTTTTTTTTTAAACTTTTTTGAAATTAAAATTGTAGAAGACTAACAGATGGAATCTGTTTTGATATTCAAAGTTTCAAAAAAAATCGAAAAGTGTACGGTTCTGTTCAATTTGAAAACTTACCCAATTACAAAACTTCAGACGGTTTTCTGAATTATTACCCACAAGTGCCAGATGCATCTGAATGTACTGGAAGTAAAAGTTGTGTTTTTTGAGGATTCATTGAACTGAACGCTCTTATGCTGCAGGCTTCACTAAGCTTTCCTTGGCTTGTGTGTGGATCTTCTGTTACATTCAGTAAAACCTCAAACTCCTTGTCTTCGTTAGTGATTCTTCCAAGCATATCTGGACCACTTAGCTCACTGATTACCAAACTCTGCTATTAAGGTTACTTTGCACAACACCTAAAATTGGCAAAAATATAACGGCCCTTGGTGAGCCAAGGATCACCCGAACAACTATAGATCTACTTGTATATCAATTCTCCAGGCGCTCAGAATTCAGTATAATATATAAGGAGCAGCACGGTTATCAGAATAATAGATCAACTAGTACAGCCATAACATCGCTGTTATTTGAAATAGCTGATGACTTTGATGACGGAAGAAAATTTTTACTAATGGCATTTGACTTGAGTAAGTCTTTTCATTCCATAAAACATGATATACTACGGAGAAAGCTGAAATACTTGAAGGAAAAAAATTAGAACTTCCGAGGAGTTTTCTAAAATGAAGGTTTCAGCGAGTACAGAAAGAGGATCTGAATTATCAGTGGAGATAGGTGGAATATGGAGACTTACTCGTTTTACTATATATCGGGTGTTTTTTTTCAGAGTGATTGAACTTTAAACTGAAATAAAAAACATTTAAATTTAGATTGAAGCCAAAATTTTTTTTATTTGAAAGATAATTTTATGACATTTATGTTTTAAAAATAATTTCCGGCATATGTTCACTACGACTAGCTCTGAGGAACCGCTTTCGGCCAGACCCATTTTGGACCACTTTTTCGAGTAATTCAGGTCTTATTCCATCAATAACACGAGTTACGTTGGCTTCCAAAGCGTCTATTGTTTCTGGTGTATAAGGCATAAACTAATGACTTGACATAACCCCAAAGAAAATAATCCGGTGGAGTTATGTCGCATAATCTTGGAGGCCAATTAATTGGACCATTTCCCGAAATAATGTTACCGCCACATCTTTCTTTCAATAAATCAATTGATACGGTAGCAGAATTAGGTGTAGCACCATCTTGTTGGAACCAAACACTTCTGGGTCGATACCATGCAAATTTTGAACCAAATAATCATTGATCATCGATCTGTAACGAGCACCATTCACTGTAACATTAGCTCCAGCATCGTTTTTAAAGAAATATGAACCGATGATGCCTCCAGCATGTAAAGCACACCATACAGTGCATTTTTCAGGGTGCAGTGGAACCTGCAGAACTTCTTGAGGATTGTTTTCACTCCATATACGGCAATTTTGCTTGTTTACATAGTCGTTCAACCAGAAATGAGCTTAATCACTAAACACAATTTCACGATAAAAAAGTGGATCAACTTCAAGCTGTTCTAGGGCCCAATCAGCAAACAAATGACGCTTATTATGGTCAAGAGGCTTTAGTTCTTGAACCAGTTGGATCTTGTATTGGTGTAGACCCAGATCTTTACACAAAAATTTTCCATGTGGTGGATGCACAGAGTCCAACTTGTTGTGAACGTCGATGAATAGACAAATCATCATTAACACTATGACTCACAACAGCGATATTTTCTTCTGTACGTACAGTTCTTTGTCTTGTTGTTGTTGTTGTATCGAGTAGAGAAAATGTTGTCCGAAATCTATCGATAGTTCGACAATAAGCTGCTCTGATAGACGATTATGTAAACCATAAATTTCACGAAATGCTCTATAAGTTTGGCGAATAGAACACTGATTTTGAAAATATTTCAACGTCTCCTCTTTTTTGAACAAGGGTACCAATCAGACGAAAAATCCATGTTAACACATGCACAAGCTGAAATGTGGTTTAAGATGAATAACTTTAAAATGAATCAGAATAAAACTGAATATATCATATTTCAGACTCATTCAACTGTAGATGCCACATTAAAATTTCTTGGCATAATGATGCAACCGAATCTGACATTCAAGACACATATTGAAAATTCAATCCAAGGACTATGGAACATACACGATGTGAAAGACAAAACAGCTTGTAGGAAAAACAGCAGCAAAAATGGCCTAGTTTGGATTTTTTCATAGCCTCATCAACTATGGAACCTTATTCGGGGGAGGAAAGCTTAGGAACGTTGAAATTTTTATAAAGTATTATAGAATATAGAAGAATGCTTTGCGCATCATATGTGATTTGAAGAGAGAGGAAAGCTATAGATAACAATTCTCGCAGAAGTACATATTGACTCTTACGGCCAGTTTCATAAACGAAATTAAAGCCTCCTTTTTCCCACAAATTCTCCGTTGATGATGAAACATGTTTCATAAGCAAATTTTAAGGTTAAAGGGAACTTAAAAGCGCCCTTTATCTTAAAGTGAGAAAATCGGCCCTTTACGGCTGAAACAGGATCCTATAACGAGAAGCTCGACACTGCGCAGTTTACCGAGATGGTAAACAAAAAAACAGTGGACATAACCTTCCTCTGTGTCCATTTTGTTTGGTTTTAGCGTACTACGAAATATGTTGCACCAAATGTTGAACGCTGATTCAAGCTCTAGTTCTTCATCAGATAATGAAGAAATAATTGTGAGGAGACCAAAAATTTACAGACGGAGGGAACAACATTTTTCCACGTTAGATGATCTAGATTTCTTCGATCGTTTTCACCTGACAAAACCAACTGTTTTATCATTGCTTCAAAAAATTGCAGATCACTTGTACTTCCCATCTAACAGGTAAACAAATTTCGATTTATTATTTTGTTGATATAATTTTCTGTATACCAAAACATTAAATCGATAATTTTCAGAGGGGTATTGAACCGATGAACCAACTACTTTTGACATTGAGATTCTATGGAACTGGAAATATGCTGATAAAAAACCGCCGGAGATTTCATGGAAATTTCTAAACCTTCTGCTTCTAGAATTATTCGAAGAGTTTCTTTTGCAATTGCATCCCTATGTCCACAATATATAAAGATGTGTGAAGGTGATCATGAAATGCAATTTATGCAATTGCTAGTTTTCCATGTGTCACTGGTGCTATAGATTGCACATTAATTAAATCACTTCACCGGGTGGTGATGATGCAGAGATCTTTCGATTTCGAAAACATTATTTTGCCCTTAACGTTCTAACCGTGTGTGATTCAGACTTGAGAATCAGAACTATTGTAGCTATATGACCTGGCTCAGCACATGATCAAACCAAACAAAATTGATAGTAAATTTGGACCGTATTTGTTACTTGAGAGTGATAGTGGTTATAGTCTGCAGACTTATGACAAAGTTACCGGAAGCTTTAACTGCAGCTGAAAATGTATATAAGGAGTCAATTATATGAACTAGAAATGTGG
Organism: Megalocaria dilatata; assembly: GCA_034642435.1. Lineage (NCBI taxonomy): Eukaryota > Metazoa > Arthropoda > Insecta > Coleoptera > Coccinellidae > Megalocaria > Megalocaria dilatata. The sequence goes on along the minus strand of CM067857.1, from coordinate 36,211,044 downwards.
TGGAGAGAAAGTTTGGAGTTTGGAAACGTCGTTTTACTTTCTAAAAGAAAGAGTGTTAAGTTAACGACCATAAGGACAATTTTTGTTGCTACCGCACTACCGCTGTATTGTACAACAGCTGTAGATATGAACGAAATATTTCCAAATGAATGATTGCATGATGTGCAGAAGGAAGAGGATTTTCAAACAAATTCAACTAATGTTAATGCAGTTCGTCAAGTGAGCAAATAGATTATTGATGAAAATTCACAATTTATATTTGTGTGATAGTTGAAAATAAATTTGCTTGTCACTTGTGAAAGTATTCTTCATATTCAATTTGTGTCTTCAACATGACAAGATATCATATAATTCTCATATGATTTTTCTCAAGGTATGGATTTAATTTGATGCAGCTCGTCAAATGAGACAGTGGATCAATAATAAACATTTTGCTACTTTATAATTTATATTTGAATGATAACTGAAAATAAATTTTTGTGAAACTGTTCTTCATATTCAAATTGTGTCTTCAACATGACAAGATTTCATATGATTTTCATGAGATTTTACAAGGTATGTATAGGTTTCTATGTTTGTATTTCTTATTCATTGTTTTACTTTAGGTGACATCTGAAAAAGTTTCAAATGAGAATAAAAAAATAAAAATAATATGTGTTATTGAAATTTCTGTTTTCAATTCAAATTTGAGAGGATTTCATGGTCTGCAGCAATGCTGAATAGAATTCTAATACAGCTTTTCCCAGAAAGTGATTTCGAAATTAAAAAATATTCAATTATAATATTATTATTTAATTTTCTTTTCATCTCCATAATTTGCAAATCAAATTAAATTTTAAGCTTCGAATGCTCCTCTTCTATTCTTCTATTCTCTTCCTTGATAACCACTATCTGAGCTTCTACTAGAGCTGTTTTTTTATAATACCTTCTTCGCTTTCGTAACAGTTGGGCTCAACTGTTTGGAAATTGGTTCCCTCAATTTTAATGTAGCCCTACCACCAGTCCCTTCAATATGACTGCGTTGAGCAGCTACCACCTTTCTAGTTTTAGTTTTTATATTGTTTTATTTGGATTTGAGCTGGTCCCCATTTCTCCAATGGAGAGCTATTGCATTGAAAGCAGTTGCTATTCTCTGCCCGACTTATCCTTTAACATTAAAATTCACTTTTTCAATTAATTCCAAGAGACGTAGTTCCTCCTCAGGTTTTAAAGTGATACTTTTTTTCTCTTTTCTTCCATATTAATTCATATAACTCATGTTTACTAAAATATAGCAATTCGCACGTAATAATGATATGTTATAAATTCCAATGTACATTCTGTCAAGAAAGTACCGGGAATTATCGATTTAAATCTGGCGGGGCAATGAGGCAGGTAAAATTTTTTTTTCCTAGGTTGGTACCACTGTCCTTAATTACTATGCCAAGCTTGAGCGGGATCTGTCAACTAGTGTGTTTGCAACAGCTGATTAAGTCAGTCGATGTCAGAGTGCGTGCCGATTTTTACTATGGGTGATTACGTTGAGCAAAGAATTTGTTTAAAGTTTTGTGTTGCAAATGAATTTTCGTGTGCCGATGCATTGAAAATGTTACAAAAGGCCTTTGGTGATAATGCTCTATCGAAAACTCGTGCATATCAGTGGTACAGAGCCTTCAAGGACGGTCGTGAAGTGGTCGCCCATCAACGGCTTCGATCGAAGATAACGTCGATAAAATTAAGGATTAAGATATCCCACGAGTCCGCAAGTACGATTTTGATTGATATTTTGGGCATGAGAAAGGTGGCCGCACGACTCGTACCGAAAGACCTGAATTTTCTTCAAAAACGTCATCGCGAACAGGTTGCTTCAGACATGCTGGATCGCTGTAATTCCGATTCTACATTCATAGAACGCATTATAACTGGTGATGAGACCTGGGTCTACGAGTACGATATGCAAACAAGCCAACAATCATCGGAATGGGTGGCAAAAAATGAGCCGAAACCGAAAAAACCACGCCAAAGCCGCTCGAAAATGAAGGTGATGCTCATTGTTTTCTTCGATATCCGTGGCGTGGTGCACTACGAATTCGTTCCAGAGGGTCAGACGGTAAACAAGGAGTATTACCTAGGCGTTATGAAACGTTTGCGTGAGCGTATCCGTAAGAAGCGGCCAAATTTGTGGGCGAACAACTCATGGATTTTCAATGACGATAACGCGCCTTCTCACCGAGCTACGATTGTGACTGACTTTCTCGCCAAAAACTCAACAAACGTGCTTCAGTAACCACCGTATTCGCCGGATTTGGCTCCCTGCGACTTTTTCCTCTTCCCAAAATTAAAATTGCCCCTTCGTGGCACCCGTTTTGAGTCGATTGAAGCCATAAAACAAAATTCGGCGCGAGAGCTAAAGTCCATCCCGGAAAGCGCCTATAAAAAATGTTTCGATAATTGGAAGTGGCGTTGGCATAGATGTATTGGAGCAAATGGAACCTATTTTGAAGGCGACCCAATAAATTTTGACGATTAAATGTAAAAATGTTGTTTTAATTGAAAATTCTCGGTACTTTCTTGACAGAGTAGTATGACCGACACATTAAAAGTAGCTTTAAGTAAAGGACGGTCGATGTGCGTTTATGAAACTGATGGTCCCATTTAAAGGATCCTTTTTCATGAAGGGACTTTATCATAAAGGAGCCTTTTGAGGTTGTTTATGAAACTAGCCGTTACCTCTTTATGTATTGTAATCTCTTGCGTCATACATGTCTACGATTTAAAGGATAGTGTAACAAAGAAGTGGCGACTACCACAATTATGCCAACAAATTGATGACATCCTATCGTAGAGTATCAGCATCCTAATGAAGAGTATACCAGAAGCAATGTTGATTCATAACTGTATGGCAGAATGCTTCAAAATAATGAAAACGAAGAGAATAAAGATTGTAATAAAAGTTGTTCTAGTGAAGAAGGCTTTTTATTGTATAGAGCAGTTCAGAAAATTTAAATGGGATAATTAATTAATAATGTTTGTTTAACGTGTACCAATTGTTGATTGTTTATATACCTTGTGTATACATTTATTTTTAGATTTTCATTGACGCCCCATGTATATATTTTGATGGATTATAATATTCATTTTGTTATCTATTAACATTTTGTTCTCTATTAAACTATATGACAGTTATTTTCACGTTCCTACAGTTTGAAATAGCTTCACTATTTTCAGTATCCTAAATTTTGAGCACGTGTGTATTTCCATCGATCTGGTACTAAATGAGATATTACCTAAATTGCTGATACAAAACCCCGATACATCGTTTTTTTGAATTTCATATTCACAATACCGACCGATTCAACGGCATAAATCAAACCTGAATTTTCCGTTTTATTAAAAATCATCGTAGTCGTTGCTGGCATCCACGAGCATATTTCATTAGCGGCTATGTGATATATGATAAATGAATATTCAGCGTAATATATCGTAATGAATATTTTAAATTTTGATGGAACGCAAGATAAAAACATCATCATCAATTAGTTTTATTCCAACGAATAAAATCCTATCGGAACCAGCAATGGTCGAAACTGTGGAGGAGAATCACAATTTTATCAATCAGGAGAGAGGAGGCGTATTAAAAATTGACGTAATATAATAAAGTGCACAAAATATTCCATCTTTCGATAATAAAAATAAACGGCTGGTTTCGAATGGTCTATTAAAATTTTACCCACAGCCATTATGGCGAAAAGAAATAATAAAAAACCCTAAATGATGTGTCACTGTTGTTCTCGAAGTACCCTATAGATCTAGGAGAAACCCTTTGCACCTATAAAGTGGTACCCAAATTAATATGGTTCATTTCTATTTTTTTCAAATTAAATACAGAAATTTTAACAAGGATATATATTATGAAACAATTTCCATATTTTTGTATATATTTTTGCGTGCTTATTCCAGAGAAATGAACAGTTTAAATGACTTTAAAATCAGAATTACATATTCTAACTTCTACAATATATATTGAAACTATATACAAAAACTACCAAAATGATACCCTTATAAATAAACTGAAATTCTGGTTATTTTTCTTGTCATGGGACATAATTTGGGGTGAATAATTTTTGTTATGTTTTTCTGTGTTCCAAGTACAAATGGTTATAGGTTAAACGTTACAACACGTTGATCATTTCTGTTTTATTTTGAATACTTTAAAGCTTACTTCGAGTTTATTCGTTCCAGGTTTCATCTGATTTGGTGAGTTAAATTTTGATCTTGTGATATATTTGAATCTGATTTCAAATATATTATATATATTAATAAATATACTTATATAGTTTTTGTTAATACATTTGTTTTAATACGTTTAATTTCGGGATGTAAAAAGGTTTTTTCCGAGACATTGAAAAATATTTTATGTTGATTATATATAAGAATATCATTTTGATAGTTTTTGTATATAGTTTCAATATATAATATATTGTAGAAGTTAGAATATATAATTCTGAATTTACAGTCATTTAAATTTCACTTCAATCAAATTTTCTTTCTCATTTGAATTGGTTTTTAAATTAAATTTTAATCGAAGACATATTCGAATTCAATTATTATACAATTTTTTAAACAGGAACTGTGTTCTGAAACCTTTATTATTTATTTGATTTCTATAATTTTTCATGAACCATTGTTTAAATATTTTAATATTATCCTTCTACATATTTAATTTCAAAAAAATTATATCCAATAATTATAACTTCAAGAATTAAATTAAAATAATGTCATATAAGTACCACTTATATCAAACGACATAAAAAATAAACATTCATTATAAGACATCCAAATGATATAACAAAATCCAATAAATAAAAATTGTTGACCAAAATTCTATATATTAAATATTTTGAATAGACAAAATTTTGTTTCTGCTGGTCAATCTTATGAAAACAAATATCTTTTAAAAATATTTAACATAACCTTAAGAATTTCATCATAAAACTATCTTACTCAGAATATTCAATATTATTCGATATCTAACTAAGTTATTTTCTATAAAATCTATAGATATGTAAAAACATTACTGAAAAACAAGTTTTAAGAGAGACTTTGTTTCGTCAGTATTCAAATAATTCATATTCAATAAAATATAACATCAATCAAAAAAAATATTTACTCACCTTTCAACAATTTAGAAAACTTCTGGTAAATGAATACTGAAATATTTAAATGGAGTTTAAATGGAGGTTAACTATAAATAAATGGTGGTTTACCCTTGATCTAAAACATTGAAAAACAATTTAACGGCCTCTGCTATAGCACAAGGACTATCTGTATAAAGAATGTTAAGGAAACCAAATAATTATATATTATGAATAAAATAACATAAATAGAGGTTAATTCTTGATAGAAGGTATATAAAATTATTTAAATAATTTTATATACCTTATATGTTATACTTTAAACTCCATTTGAATTTTTCAGTATTCATTTACCAGAAGTTTTCTAAATTGTTGAAGGGTGAGTAAATATTTTTTGTTGATTGATGTTATATTTTATTGAATATGAATTATTTGAATACTGACGAAGCAAATTCTCTTTTTTAACTTGTTTTTCAGTAATGTTTTTACATATCTTTAGATTTTATAGAAAATAACCTAGTTAGATATCCAATTATATTGAATATTCTAAGAAAGATAGTTTTATGATGAAATTCTTAAGATTATGTTAAACATTTTTGAAAGATATTTATTTTCATAAGATTGATCAGCAGAAACAAAGTTTTGTCTATACAAAATATTTAATATATACGATTTTGGTTAACAATTTTTATTTATTGAATTTTATTATATCATTTGGATGTCTTATAATGAATGTTTATTTTATATGTCGTGTGATATAAGTGGTACTTATATGACATTATTTTAATTTAATTCTTGAAGTTATAATTATTGAATATAATTTTGTGAAATTAAATATGTAGAAGGCTAATATAATATAAAATAGACTGCCTCAAGCATATTTTATCTTTATTTAATTTCTGAAAGTCCGATTTATTTGCGGATTTTTTTTTTATATTTTTAGAATTATTTATATAGTTTAAATAGAAAATGAGGTACACTAAAATAGATTGAACGAAATGAGAATTATGTACAAAAGTTTATTCATAGGTAAAAATATCTTCTTGTCATATTGAGTTGAATTTTTGAAATTCTGGATAGATTGCTGTTGTCAAACTAATTTCTTTGGAAGAAGATTTCATTTGTTCAATATTCTAAAGAGAATATCATGGTGCAAACGAAAGTTCCCCGAATATTTTGGTTCAGTCAACACAAGATAGAAAAGACCATCGTCCTATACCTGTGTCTTAAGCAATAAAAGAGTGATTTATCTGAGAAACTGGTCTGCTACCGAAGCTCCACCAGAGGAGCTCCACAATGAACTCAGGGGGTCGCACAACCCTGTCACTTGTCACATTCTCTCGCCTACTATTTATATTTATCTAAGTGTATTATGTTTTATGTTCATACAAAACATATCAATTCTGAAGCCGAGTGGGTTTTCTAAGTTGGCAATAATAGATTATGTTGGGGACAATGGAAAGAAGGTGTTTATGGACTCTCTAAACAATTCCTGAGAAAATGTTTTATAGCCCGTTCCGTTGTTATTCGAGGAGGTTATTGATTGTTACTAAAATATTGTTTCGTTTTTTATATGTTTCAACGTTTTTAATGATCTCATATTTCTTGATTCAGTGTTTGACACCGGGCTATTCCTCCGCAGTCTCTTGAATGATTACCGTTTTTTTTTTTTGCTTTTGAAGAACTTTTAGTGAAAAATTATTGAATAGAAATAATGATACATTAGCTTTTTAAAAATTCTATTATAAAGAGAAACTTTTGCGTCCTTTCTTCAATTTGAAATGTTCAATAAAATGCTATATTTTGTCAAAATTTTTACAGAGTTATTCAACGAGATGATTTACATTAACAGTTCTGATTGTTACATCAGACTAGATCAGTTCATATCACTGCCTGAAACTACTCGATTGAAGCACATGTTGGTTTTAGAAAATAGAATTCAAATTACTTCCTCCCGCGTTCCGACAGAAATGTTGAGGGTCGGGATAATATTCAACACAACAACTGAATTAATAACAATAATGACATGTGAATGCTGAATACAAAATGACATCAATGAAATAGTTATTCCTTTGCACGATGAATAAGTACATTTAATTTTTATGGATGATAATATCAGATCTATCCTAGAGCTGACGAGTAAGCCTTGGAATAAAAGTAGATTGAAGTGGCCCTTAAATTCTGTGGATATGAATCCTATAGACCAGGTTTGTATCCACAGCCATTTTCAGGTGAAAAACTCACAGGCAGATACGCAGTAACCTATTATTGCTGCAAGTGTCAACAGATGTCTGGATGAGAATATAATATATTTACTTTTTTCTATATTTGTTAGAAGACGAGAATCAAACCATTTTTTCATGTTGTTGATATTAATTTGAGAATTTTCGAAATGTGAGTCCCAGGTTTCTGAGATATACAAGAAGAAGAATTGTTCAGATATATCGTGAACAAAACTGGTCCCAATACTGTTCCTTGCGGAACTCCAAAATCAACATAATTCATTCCACTTTTGATATTGTCCATAGTAACACATTGTTTTCTGCGTGGTATGTAACTTTCCAGTACTCTCAAAATATTTCCATTAATTCCGATTTCTTCCATCGATCTGGTCAAATCTGTATGACTCACCGAGTTGAAAGCCTTCGCTAGATCCACAAAGACACAAAGGCTTGGTACATTAACATGAAGATGCCTGTGAATGGTGGCTGTTAATAGGGCATCCTGAGTCGACCTCGCTTCTCGGAATCCATACTGTGAATCGCTGATAATTTTAACTTTTCCAGAAAAGTGGATAATTTTTCTTTTATAATAGATTCTTTCACTTTAGATATGTTGGATATGATAGAAATGGGTCGATACTTGGAAACTGTACTTTTTTCTCCGCCTTTATTTATGAGTGTTATACTAGTAGTTTTCAGATATCTAGGAAATACTCCCACAGACATAATTAATTTAACGGCAAAGCAAAGCGGTTTCGTTATATACTCCACAATTTTTTTCAATATCTCTGGTTGAATTTCATCTGTCCCCGGAGCCCCCTTTGGCTTCAAACTGAGTATATGTTTTTTCACATCATCTTCAGTGATTTCGGGAAAATATAATGAGTTTGCCACTAGTTTCACCTTTTCGACTTTTCTAATTTTTCGGTTTTTGTATTTTGAGAGCCATATTTCTACTGACATCCGCAAAGAAGTCATCTACTATTTTTTGTTAATCATGAATGATTTGTCTTCAATTCGTTATTTTTCTTCTTGATCCCAGGACAGAGTTCCCTTAGAGTATGCCACATAATTGTCGAGTCATTCTCTTTGCCTATGATCTTGTTGAAATATTCAGATTTCGATTTCTTCATCAAATTATTCGGAACATTCCTGTACCTTTTGTATGCATGAAGTAGAGTTTTGTCGTGTTTATTCTTCTTTCATGTTCTGTATAGTGTGTCTGGAGTTTTCATTGAGTTTTTAATGCCCTCTGTTATCCAGCTCTTTTTATTTGTTTTTATTTTTATTGTCCCCTGACAACCTTCAATATTTTCCCGTAGTACCGCTTATTTCATCGATAAAATCATCCGGATGAATGTGACCGTAAATGCATTCCCATCCCTGTTTCTCTAGTCTTTTCCTCAACTCAGAATAATCAATTATTGTTTTTGTATTACGAGTTTCCTGCCTAAGATTAGTTTTTGTGTTGAACTGAAAAACCAAAGAATTGTGATCTGTAATATTGCTTTCCAAAACTATTGCTTTTACTTCCTCGTGAATATTCTTTATGAAAACATGATCTATACATGAAAGATAATCAGCCTGTACTCTAGTCTAACATTAATGCATGATTCGAAACATTCCCAGATCAATATATTAAGATAATCCTGGCTTACCTCATTTTCTGACTGTATTTTTATGTTTATATCTCCGACTATTATGTGTTTGTAGTTTCCACTATCAATTAATTGATTTTTTTATATATCTTTCTAGGTTTTCACAAAATTCACGAGAACAGGATGATGGAATCTATATATGGATGTTATTGTCAAGAAATGGTTGTTGCCTAAGCTTATTGTTATTTTGTTGACTTTGTTCTGTGCAACATAGTGAAATTCGGTGGTATAATTGTATTTGTTCTTTATAAGCACTACTATTTCATCATTTTAATTGTAATTACCTTCGTTATAAATAGCTCTGGGTGTAAATAAGCTGACGTCGTGAACCTTCCACGTTTCTGTGAGGACTATTAAATCCATTTTGAAATTCAGTTGCTTGAGAAATACCTGAAATATATTAAAGTTAAAGAGATGCTCCTTATTATTATGTTATAATGTAAAATGTATTTTTCCCCGCCTTAAGCTCAGTTCAAATTTTTCTACTATGTAATGGCGAAATGTAACCGAAGAAACAAAAATCGATTTAATTATGGGTAGGCAAGTTACATACGCCATAGGAGTAGATGATCTAACACGGTTATTACTTTGTCATTTTCTGTGCCTGTGGCTTATTTCTTCAGACAGATTATTTTCAATTTTGTTCAATATTTTTTCCTAAATTTTTCACTTAACTTAAAATTCGATTACTTTCATATTTTTGCGCTTTTGTTCAAGGAAACATCGTGCTATCATTTCAGCCAAATGTCTATAATTTTTTATTTTGAGCTGACAATGGTTTTAACCGACTCACTGATAAAGAATCAAACGTAATTCTGTCCAACCGGTCCACCCGCTAAGCTTCAAACAGTAAGAGCTAGAACCTTGAAACTGCCATGGGAGGTTTGGGTTCGAAATACCTCGGCAAGGGTCGCTAAAGAGCAAAATCTGTTTAATAGTTTCACAGTTATTCACGTTTGAAAATATTGCATACTTTTTCCGAAATTTTGGAAAATATGAATTCGATCTACTCAAAACTAGGTATTTAGAAATAGAATATTAACGTGCATGTTCGTGCGGAATTTTGTGAAGATCGTACTATTAGAAATATAATAAAAATATTTTGTAAGAGAATCAGCGTTAAGCACTACCTTATACACTGTAACTTTCGAACGGAAAGAGGCAGAGACTTGAAACTGTTTGCAGCCTGAATATCCCAGTTGAGTTTCTAATTAGGCAAAGTTAGTCCAATATTTTCACAGTTATTCATATTTGAAATGTTTCCTTTTTTTCTCAATATTTTCCAACCTACAAATCCCATTGATCTGAAATCTGATAGTCGGATGCAAAATGATAACGGGCATATTCATAGAAAATTTCAAGTGGATTGTATAATATTTTATGAGCGGAGCAGCGTTTATCGCTACATGTGTTCTAAGGGATCTTCACAGAAGATCTTATAAGTATTAGGATAATTATAATTAAATTTTAAGAAAATTAATAATTCGTAACAAAAGTCCTACGATTGCGATCAAGATTAAATTTACATATATACCACTTTTTCACATTTTCAATGTCTCAAACAGAAACAGTATTTCTAAGACATGATTTAATATGTGATTTAATAATGTGACTCAGAACCCATTTGAAAATATACTTTAGAAAATGGGTATGGGTTAAGGAATGATTCATTATTTTGTTGTTCCTTCTAAACGGTCTACCAACAAGAGGTTTTTTTTAAATTAAGAGAAAAAATCAGAAGAGGAGATTATTTTATTCTAGTCCAAAGTGGAAACTCTAAGTTTCATTATGGAATACAATATCTGCCAACAGTACGCCTCGGTGTCCTTACAAAAAATCATTATTTTGATAATATTTAACATCACGTTTTCGCACAATTGTAGACTAACAGTTCTTGAACTACTGCTAGGGCATTAGCGTAAACTTCATTTTCGACATAGTCTCATAGAAAAAAATCGAAATCAGGTGATGTTAAATCACTCGATCTTGGTAAACAATTGATTAGGTGTAGAAGATCGAGAAGGCGTTTAATGATGAACAAAATCAGAACCAAATTTACAAATTGTATTCGTATCAGTATCACCCTTTTATTTATATTTGTGTTTCCTGGTGATTCGACAATGGAAGAAAAAACTTAAACACTTGAAGTATAATAAAGTCACTTGTTTGATGAACCAAAAAACCAACTAACCTTAATAGCACTGACTACAATCACCATGTGTGAAATATTCGAATGACCTCCATAACCTCCATGTGTAGCTCGCTATGGAAAATGGTACAATGCCTCTGTTCGATATCTTCGAAAATGAAGAAGATCTATCTTTACGCAGCAAGTGATCCCTAAGAGCTTCGGCCTTTTCTCTGTTACAATGGCGTCACTTCTCGCAAAAAGCCGCTCGCCAAATTAAATTTCTAAAATGCCGTCATTTTTCGTAGAAATCTTTATTGGACATTAGTGACAGCAAAAGTCATTAGATTGCTAAATTTTCAATGTATAGAAAGTATTTTGTTGCATTAATAAAACAAATTTGAATTATATATAATAAGTATATAATTCACATCCTTTTCAAATTAAACAAATAAAGGAAAATGAAGTCAGGACAATCTTTTCAGAATCACAACACTTTTATAATACGACGTTTCATCTATATATTCAGACTTCTTCACAACTAAAAATATACAGCAAAATATTACAGAATATTCAACACATACTAGAGACTCACTCAGGATTAATTGTTGTAGTCTAATGGTGCAAACGAATCATTGCATATATAGTGTATGCATGAAATTGAGTCAACTTTCACTATTCCAAATAATAAAATTGTCAAAGAACAATACATCGGAGATCATAAAATTTAAAAAATAATTATATCGAAAGGTGAAGATGCTTGAGATACAATAACCTAAAATAATAACATATTCGAATCCGAACACAAAATACATATGTTTATTATTCATTGATTATTATTTAAATATTTTAATATTTACAGATATATTCTGTTAGCCTTCTACATATTTAATTTCAAAAAATTATATTTAATATTAAAATTTTATGATCTCCGATTTTTTGTTCTTTGACCATTTTATTATTTGAGATTGTGAACGTTAACTCAATTTCATGCATACACTATGTGTTCAATGATTTTTTTACACCATTAGCCTACAAGAATTAATTCTGGTTGAGTCTCTAGTATGTGTTGAATATGCTGTAATATTTTATTGTACATTCTGTCAAGAAAGTACCGGGAATTATCGATTTAAATCTGGCAGGGCAATGAGGCAGGTAAATTTTTTTTTTCCTGGGTTGGTACCACTGTCCTTAATTACTATGCCAAGCTTGAGCGGGATCTGTCAACTAGTGTGTTTGCAACAGCTGATTAAGTCAGTCGATGTCAGAGTGCGTGCCGATTTTTACTATGGGTGATTACGTTGAGCAAAGAATTTGTTTAAAGTTTTGTGTTGCAAATGAATTTTCGTGTGCCGATGCATTGAAAATGTTGCAAAAGGCCTTTGGTGATAATGCTCTATCGAAAACTCGTGCATATCAGTGGTACAGAGCCTTTAAGGACGGTCGTGAAGTGGTCGCCCATCGACGGCTTCGATCGAAGATAACGTCGATAAAATTAAGGAAAGGGTGCTGGAAAACCGTCGTACCAGCTTGAGAGAGATAGCACATGATCTTAAGATATCCCACGAGTCCGCACGTACGATTTTGATTGATATTTTGGGCATGAAAAAGGTGGCCGCACGACTCGTACCGAAAGACCTGAATTTTCTTTAAAAACGTCATCGCGGACAGGTTGCTTCAGACATGCTGGATCGCTGTAATTCCGATTCTACATTCATGCAACGCATTATAACTGGTGATGAGACCTGGGTCTACGAGTACGATATGCAAACAAGCCAGCAATCATCGGAATGGGTGGCAAAAAATGAGCCGAAACCGAAAAAACCACGCCAAAGCCGCTCGAAAATGAAGGTGATGCTCATTGTTTTCTTCGATATCCGTGGCGTGGTGCACTACGAATTCGTTCCAGAGAGTCAGACGGTAAACAAGGAGTATTACCTAGGCAATATGAAACGTTTGCGTGAGCGTATCCGTAAGAAGCGGCCAAATTTGTGGGCGAACAACTCATGGATTTTGCATGACGATAACGCGCCTTCTCACCGAGCTACGATTGTGACTGACTTTCTCGCCAAAAACTCAACAAACGTGCTTCAGCAACCATCGTATTCGCCGGATTTGGCTCCCTGCGACTTTTTCCTCTTCCCAAAACTAAAACTGCCCCTTCATGGCACCCGTTTTGAGTCGATTGAAGCCATAAACAAAATTCGGCGCGAGAGCTAAAGTCCATCCCGGAAAGCGCCTATAAAAAATGTTTCGATAATTGGAAGTGCCGTTGGCATAGATGTACTGGAGCAAATGGAGCCTATTTTGAAGGCGACCCAATAAATTTTGACGATTAAATGTAAAAATGTTGTTTTAATTGAAAATTCCCGGTACTTTCTTGACAGAGTAGTATATTGTTAGCTGTGAAGAAGTCTAAATATATAGAAATTGTTGTGATTCTGAAAAGGTTGTCCTAACTCCATTATCTTTTATTGATTATATATAATGTTTATGAGACTTTACATTTTCAATCAATAAGAAATACCCAAAAATGAAATGATGCAATGCAGAATCATAGAATGAAGAAACATTTTCGAAATACACAGGTAACATACGTTTGTTCACCAAACATTCCACATCGAATCGTTCTTCAACACCCTCCAGATGAGTTAACTGACTCGCGAAGAATCAAAAATAATTACAGTTTAAAGCCACCCCCATAATCGTATTCAACAGAAGACTAGACGCATCCGCGTAATGCCATCATCATATTAGGGGTGGTACACGCTCAAGAGAGCACAGCGACTATATCGTTTAGATAAGGCTAATCCGATAACCGATTTCCACTCCCTGAATAAACAACACCCCGACGGCTGCCTCTGATATGACGGGGTCCATGACAATCGCTGCCTTACACTGATAAGGGACGAGAATCTCGCCCCCTTCTCACCGCCCCCCTAGGAGGCGCAGGAGACAGCTGAATGTCGCAGTTTATTCCGGTGACTTATTGGCAATTCCTGTCTTTCGATAAGACGATGAGGGTTGCGGAAGTCGAGGGTTGCTGGTTAAGAAGTTTCGATTTAGGAGTTGTATTCGCTATATAACTTCCTTTATAAAAAGGTTCCCAATAAATACACTGTTTTTAAGGTTTCATGGACGAAAATGATAGAAATGTTATAAGCAGTTATTTCTATTAAGTACAGTTTGACAATTCTATATAGCATAACATTCATAAAATCTCAAACGAATTTTAATTCGGAATTCTTTTTGGAAACTTCTACAATAACTATAAAAAATCATATAATAAGATACTAAAGAAGTATCACAAAACATATATACGATATCAAATATTTTTTATAAAATAATAGGAAACGATTTTTTACTTGACAGAAGGATTATTACAAAATTTGAATATCAAAACAAATTTAATCTGTTAGAATTCTACAATTTTAATTTCAAAAAATTTATTTGAAAAACTTTGAGAATTAAATTAATGTCTTTATAAGCATTGCTCATATTTAATAGACGTATAAAATCGAAACTCATTTTACAATATCAAATGGAATTAAGAAAAACCCAACGAATATAAATTGTCAATTAAAATTAATAAATATATAAACATTTTTTGTTTCGTTCCAGGCATGTGTACTGAACTCTTCAAACAAACGTACGAGCCCTGTTTGATACAAAATGTATTGTTTTCTGATCTTATATTTATGAAGACTAAATATTTCTCAAAAATATAAAACATAATTTTAAGAACTTCTCAAAACCATTTTAATTGAAATATTTAATATATTTAAATAAATTACTTCAAAAAATCTCAAAACATGTAGCACATCCTCAAAAAATGATTAGAATTCAGATAAGACCAGTTCAACTTTACATATAAAAATTAACATTAAATAGACTTACCGAATGCGATCTCCAAAAATATGTGATTTGTGAAAACAATACATTTTGTAACAAACAGGGCTCGTACGTTTGTCTGAAGAGTTCAGTACGCATGCCTGGAACGAAACAAAAAATGTTTATTTATTTATTAATTTTAATTGACGATTTATATTCGTTGGGGTTTTCTTAATTCCATTTGACATTGTAAAATGAGTTTCGATTTTATACGTCTATTAAATTTGAGCAGTGCTTATAAAGACATTGATTTAATTCTTAAAGTTTTTTGAATAAATTTTTTAAAATTAAAATTGTGGAAGACTAACAGATTAAATATGTTTAGATATTCAAATATTTTTTAATATCTAGGAATAAAGTCTTACAACATAATGACATAAAACTTATACAGGGTTCCACAACGAAAATTTGACCGCCCAGAATTCAGAAACGAAAAATTTTCGAAGATTCAAAAAAATAGATCAACTTTTGTTTTGAAGGGGACGGATTTCCATCATGAGTTGGTTCCGAAAAAAACCACCCCACATGAAGGAGGCATCAACCGCCAACATTTTTTGAATGGGGAAGAGATGTCGAGTGTTGGTTAGTTTGAAAGTTATTTATGTTCTGTACACAACCCAGTTAAAATTTTCAAAATCGGTCCACTATTCACGAAATAAGGTAATAATTGAAACGTACCGTTAAAAAGTGATGTTGAACATACAGTTGAACCGGCCAAACTCAAGAACCTAAGAGTTTTGAAGGATCCAAAATTAATTTTCAAGTTGTGTATTAGGGAGAAAGAGTTCCTACGACGACATCGTTCCGAAAAAACCACCTGAGGATGGCAACAACCCCCAACATTTTTTGAATAGGGAGGAGATGTTTAATGTGGTTTAGTTGAGAAGTTTTTTCTGTTCTCTAAACATCGCAGTTGAAATTTATAAATTTATTCATTTAATGGCAGAATAATTTGAGTTTTTGAATATTTTTACTTTAAAAACATACGATTTTCTTATGGTTCATGATGAGAAAATGTGTGAAAGGCATCAAATTAATTACAATGTATACTATTTTTCTGGAGATTCTTTCTCAAATGTGTTTTAGTCTTTCGTTTCTGCATCATAACTGGATTTGAGACTTTCTTACGTGGTCTATTCTATGGAAGAAAGAAATCCTCAAATTATACTATCGGAATGACGAAAACTCTAGATTTACTGCAAGGTGTTTTAATAGCAATCGCCCAGAAAGAAATGTAAGTCAGCAATATGTTAAGCATTTGATGAATAAATTGGTTCCATTCAGAATAAGAAACAGGAAGTCAAGCGTCCTTTCCGAAATGAAACTATTGAAACAGCAATATTGGGACATCTACAGATGGACAATCGGCAATCTAGAAGAACATTAGCACGAGCATCTAATCTTTCGAAATCTAGCGTTAATCGAATTGTGAAAGGTCATGAATTTCACTCTTACAAGATAAGGGTGGTGCAACAGTGGAATCTAGATGATCCTGACTCAGTTTGGTGAACAGTTTAGTAAGTTAATGAATAATAATCCACACCGACTCTACAATACAATCTTTTCTAAAGAGTGTACCTTTATGTTCAATGCGGAATTCAATAGACATAATTGTCGGTACTGGAGTGATAGTAATCGTCATTTATTTATAGAGACACATACACAAATTCCCCAAAAATTAAATGTTTGGTTAGGAATATTAGGAAGCAATATTCGTGGACCAATTTTTATCGATGGGAATCTTGATGGAACAACTTATTTGAATTTGTTAGACGACATCATTGATCCAAAGATTACTGACATTCTGGAAAACGACGACAACCTATTAGAAAATGAACTCATTGTTCAGCAGGATGGTGCACCGCCACATTTCGACAATTTTTGAACGAACGTTATCCAAGGCGTTGGGATTGGCGAGGGGGGTCATATATACCCAGCAAGATCACTTGATCTATCGCCAATAGTTTTTTTTTTTTCATGGGGATATTTGAAGTCCAAAGTCAATGCAAAGCCACCTAAAAATCTTGCAAACTGTGACAAAGAATCATCACGGAATGCCAATTACTGACACCAGATATTTTCGAAAATGTAGGAGAACGTTTTGAAAGTGGACTATATCGTTGTATGGAGGTTGGTGGTGGTCATTTTGAACAATACATACGTTAGTTCTTTAAACAGTTTACACGTTTTTCTGGATATTCCCTATCATTACTTACAAATCTGGTGTACTTGAATGTAGTGGGGTTCTCTATGAGTTACCCTTCTGATAATATTCAATATCAAATTGCTTAAAAAATTCACTGAATTTGAAAATTTCTACTAGGATGTTTAGAGAATAAAAAAAAACTTTTTTAACTGAAACACATCCGCCATCTCTTTACTGTTCAAAAACAAATTGGAGGTTGTTGCCAACCTCAGGTGTTTTTTTCGGAACAATATCATCATAGGAATTCTTTTTCCCTAATACAGAACTTGAAAATTATTTTTGGATTATTCAAAACTCTTAGGTTCTTGAGTTTGAACCGTTCAACTGTCTGTTCAACATCAGCTTTTGACGGTAAGTTCAATAATTACATTATTTCGTGAATAGTGAACCGATTTTGAAAATTTTAACTGGGTTGTGCACAGAACATAGATAACTTTCAAACTAACCAACACTCGACATCTCTTTCCTATTCAAAAAATGTTGGGGTGATGCCACCTTCATGGGTGTGGTTTTTTCTGAACAAACTCCTGATGGAAATTCGTCCCCCTCAAAACAAAAGTAGACCTATTTTTTTTAAATTTTCGAAAAATGTAGAAATGCAATCTATATATGTGCATACATAAGTAAACATATACAGAAAAATCTGCTATTCCAAATTCATATAAAAATTCTTGAAATGAAGGATATAATAAAAAGATAGTTGAACCAGAACCCTAACATATGATAATTTTTTCGACCTTAAAACGGGTCTCATCAAATGTGTGCTTAATTGGATATCTTGACTCAACAAATAGGTACAACCTGGAAATTAATCAAACCACCACATATGTTTTATGTATTGAAGACGCTTGAGAGATGACTTGCAATCGTTCCAAACTATTACAAAAAGAATTTCGGTTTTAAATTTATTTTAATACCACTTTCAAGTATCTACTGAAATGTTAATTTATCTTTATGTTATCTTCACTATTTTCAATTATGATCTGTAAAAGTTGAATCGTTCTTTTATTAAAACTCAATGGAAACATTGTGAAGCTCATGGTGTATGTAAAAAGCTTTCAGTCCGTACAGTGAATAAATAAAAAGTCAGCAAGTTCTGATAAACAAAATATTTAGAGAAAAGAGTATCTTCACAATTTTTAGGTTTATTAATCATAAAATTTGTTTGTTTGCGCTTATCCTCGGGAACAGGGTGCTATCGCTTTGCCAAAAGTTAAAAGTCTGTGGTTTTCGAATTGTTAGCCAAAAATGATCTACAATAACTAAGTTGCAGTCTCTGCTGAAGAATTCGGGGAAAAAAATAATTATGTCTGACTGGTTCATCCATAAACACTTTTGAGAGAAAAGAGCTAGGGACTTGAAACTTTCAGGGTTTCAGGTTCGACGCATAAGTATTTCGGTTAAATTTGAATAAATAAAGATAATACATTCCAAGAACAAGTAATGAGGACTGTAGAGCATAACATTTTAAAGGCACACAGAAACTATGTTGTTTGCACTTCAGCGAAATGACAGATATTGAAAGCTTAATGTACTTCAAAATGAAGGTCTTTCCAGATGAAATAATGGAATAATTAACTTGTACCCTGGTATCAAAACCGCACGAACTTATTTATACTCCTAATAATTAACTATACAGGGTGTTTCAACGAAAATTCAACCTCCCTAGAACTAAGAAACGAAAAATTTTCGAAGATTTTAAAAATAAAGGTCAACTTTTGTTTTGAGGGGGACGAATTTCTATCATGAGTTTGTTCCGAAAAAACCACCCCCATGAAGATGGCATCAACCTCCAACATTTTTTTAATAAGAAAGGGATGTCGAGTGTTGGTTAGTTTGAATTTATTTATGTTCTGTGCAAATTTTAACTGGGTTGTGTACAGAGCATAAATAGCTTTCAAACAAACCAACACTCGACATCTCTTACCTATCCAAAAAATGTTGGGGGTGGTCTTTTCGGAACAAATTCAAGATGAATTTCGTCCCCCTCAAAACAGGACTTGACCTGTTTTTTTTAAATCTTCGCAAATTCTTGGTTTCTGAGTTCTGGGGGGGCTCGAATTTTCGTTGGGACACTCTGTATACTGAAAACTATGAAAATACAGTTGAGAAAGCGAATGTATGGAATAATTAATAAAGTAAATAAAAGCACTTGGCTTAGGTTTCACTGTTTATTTCATATGTGTTGACATATAGTATATGTTTCGGTTCACATTTTGAATAACTAAATTTGTATTCGAAATCGGTTGCTTTTTATTTTTATATTTCAGTAGGTACAACAAAAACTTTTTGAGCACTAAAACCCAAAAAAGTGGTTTGTATATTCCAGCTTATCTAAATATGTTTAATAGGGGTGAGTTATTTGAATCTAATTTTGCCTTAAGTAAAATTCCAATTTTGTTGTGTTTATTTATCTCAAGGGACAGGTTTAAGGCATAACCTTCACTTTCTATATGTAAACTTTCAATATTATGGTTCAAAGTAAATCCTGTTTCTAACAAATGGTTCGAATATGTGGAATTACTTTTTTTATCGAGGAAACTCTTCAAATGTTCACAAATTCTCTGTCGGAAAGTTCTTCCTATATAAACTTTTGGGCAATCACCGCAGGTTAACTTATAAACTCCCGATTTATCATCTTTGTGTGTAATGACTTCATTATTTTCAATGATTTTACGCAGTTTTGAATGAAATTCTTAAATCATATTCATGTTTGAGGTATGTAGCAATTTTCCTAGAAATATCTTTAGTGTGTTTTAAGGACTTCAAAAATAAATATGATTAAAGAACTTCATTCAAAACTTATTCAAATTCATCAAAAATAATAAAGACATTACACATAAAGATAATAAATCAAGAGTTTGAAAGTTAACTTGCGGTTATTGCTCAAAGTTTATATAGGACAGATTGGAAGAACTTTTTGATATGGAATTTGTGAACATTTGAAGAGTTTCCTCAATAACAAAAGTAATTCCACATAATCGAACCATTTTTTGGAAATAGGACATACTTTTAACCATGATATTGAAATTTTATATATAGAAAGTAAAAGTTATGCCTTGAACCTGTCCCTTGAGATAAATAAACATAACAAAATTGGAATATTATTTAACGAATAATTAGATTTAAATCACTCACCCCTATTAAACATATTCAGATAAGCTGGAATTTACATCGAACCCCTTTTTGGGTTTTAGTGCTGAATAAACAATAAACAAATTTTGAAAACAAGTTCAGTTATTCAAAATATAAACTTACCTGAATACGCGTGATAGCGAAACAATTGTATTATATAACAATAAAAATTTGTGAAAATCAGGATAACCTTATTTAATATGGATTCTCATCAAGTAAAGACTGATTCAATTGAACAAAATGTTTGGAAGGTTCTTGTATAGTCCCGTAATACCAGAAGAGTTATTTTACTTATTATCAGTGGTTCTAAATTTCCATCTGTGAGATCCGATTGAATTTTTGTGTACCTATAATTTTCACAGAAACTTAACTGAGTGTCGTCAGAATGGATGATACGTGGTTCTTAATGTTCTGAAAGTTTATTTTTTGGAGAGAAATGTATGCATTTCGATAAATTAAGCGTCTAGGCATTAGAGTTAATTTGAATATTAAAAAAAAATCAAGTAAAAGGCCTTTCTATTTTATTAGAGTTAATGTTTCACGAGTATGTTGGCATGTTGCGCCATCCTGTTAAAAATAAACTTTGCCCACAACCATAGTATCAACTCCGGGCCAAAGGAATCATTTCTATGAATTTACCCTCAAGTTAATCCTACGCTAACTTCTCGTAGCAGACTAGACGATCGGAAATTGAACGAACCTTTGTCATGAAGTCAAACGTATCAATTTCCTTTTTATCACAGCTAGCCCCCAGGCGAAATCATATCTGAGAAACCTGACACCTAACAAAAACCAAAACGGATACAGAATAACAATCGGGAAACATACGCAAGTCAGCGGGAATATAATTCGGAATTAGCGAACTTCATAACACCCCCGCCGCCCCCCGGGAAAAACATAATAGAAGGCGCGTGTCCCACCCCCTGAAAGTCATATAAATAGCAGATTAAGTGACCGACTTACGCAAGTCACGTGTGCGGATTTTGGGCAAAAGCTGGTTAAAACGCTGCGAGACTGCGGCCAGAGGCGTCGGAGGGTGGGAAGTCGCGTCTATGCTACCAGCGCGCTGCACCCTTAATCCCTTACATCAATAAGGATTATGTCTAGAGAGCGATAATGTTGGGTATCTTGATGACGACAAATATGCAAAGCCCCGTGAGTAGAAATGAATACTTTGGGTAAATAAGGGGCAATGGGTGTGATTGTCGTTCGTTGAAACAATAGATGAAAAGAATTTTGAAAGGACGTATCCACAAATATTGGGGAAATGAGAAAATTCATTCAAATATCGCCGAAATGTGCTTCAACTCTGAGGTAGTATGTTTTACATACAGGTATATAAAAGACAGTCGGAAAAATACGAAATTCAATGTTAATCAAGACGTCCAGTGAAGCAGTGGAAGAATCAAAACCTCAGCACGACGCGAAGACGAATAAACGACTGTTCTCTCTAAATGGTAGTGGGCAGTGATGATGCTTCGATCGAAAGGCTTTGCAGTCTGATTTCACTCCCCACTGCCATTGAGAGAACAGTTGTTTATTCGTCATCGCATCGCGCTGAGTTTTTGATTCCTTCACTCACACATTATAGGGTGGTTAAGGAAAAAATGAATAAAATATTTTCCTCACCCATAATGTTTACTCTAAATTCCCATGGAAATTATGTGCAAAAACTGCCTTATTTGTAAAGCTTTTCAACGATGCTTAATTCATTCTATAAGGTTGTTCGGATAGTAGTTCCGTTTTTTCCCGACAGAGGCTTTAATTGTATTTTTGCGAACCCAACTTCATACTTAAGCCGCATAATCATTATATGTTTTGAGAGCTGATATAGTAAGGCTTATGTGTGAAAAAGTTCAATTAATTGTAGGCAGTAGTTTTTGGTCGGCCCTCTTTTAAATATGGAGGGCAATAAGCCGCATTTTCGTCATATTCAACTTTTTTACTACAGAAAACGTGAAATTGCTGTTCAAGCCAGAAATAAATCGACCGATGTGTATGGAGAAGATGTGTTGAAAAGACGCCAGTGCTAGAACTAGTTTGCAAAATGTCGATCCGGCAATTTTGATGTCAAAAATGCACCATGTTCCGGAAGGCCGGTTGAAGCTGATAAAGGCATTAGTTGATGCAAATCGGCGAATAACAACACGTGAGATCGCTGAGAGGTTACATTTATCGAATTCAACTGTTTATGACCACTTGGAAGGCCTGGGTTTAATCTCGAATCTTAATAAATGGGTTCTCCAGGTTCTCATGGAGAGAAATCTGTGTCGTCGCGTTGAGGTCTGTGATTCGCTTCTCAAACGTCACGAAAATAATTCATTTTTGAATCGCATCATTACTAGGGACGAAAATGGGATGTATATAACAATGTCAAACGCAACAGATCGTAGAGAACCGGCTTAAAGCATTTTGAAAGCCAAAATCTGTTTGGTGGGATTTTAAAGTGATCGTTTTTTTTTGAGCTTTTACCGCATAACAACAATTAATTAGGAAGTATACTGTCACCAGCTAGACAAACTGAATGATGCACTTCAACAGAAAAGGCCAGACTTAATCAACAAAAAAATGTAGTGTTTCACCAAGATAATGGGAGACCTCATACAAGTTTGTTCACTCGTCAAAAGCTTTTACAGTTTGAATGGGATACACTTCCACACCCTTCATACCCTCCAGATCTGGAGACTTCGGATTATTATTTGTTCCGATCATTGCAAAATTTTTTTTGGACATTTAAGACCTATTAAGATTAAAAATTTGAGAATTACAGACATTTCGGCGAAACGATAGCATACTGTTTCCTAAACTAAGAGCGTAAAAAGTTCGCTACAAATACTAATGCCCAGCTCTTATATCGGGTGTTTGTTTTAGAGTGATAGAACTTTAAATTGGAATAAAACACATTTAAATTAAGATTGAAGCCAATTTTTTTTTAT
The DNA here is from genome assembly GCA_034642435.1 of Megalocaria dilatata. Taxonomy (NCBI): domain Eukaryota; kingdom Metazoa; phylum Arthropoda; class Insecta; order Coleoptera; family Coccinellidae; genus Megalocaria; species Megalocaria dilatata. The sequence continues at coordinate 36,187,754 of CM067857.1, read as the reverse complement.
TTGAAAGATAATTTTATGATATTTATCCTTTAAAAATAATTTCTGGCGTATGCCCACCACGACTAGCTCTGAGGATCCGAATTCGACCAGACCAATTTTGGACCATTCTTTTGAGCAATTCAGGCCTTATTTCATCAATAACACGAGTTATATTGGCTTCCAAAGCGTCTATTGTTTCTGGTTTATCAGCATAAACCAGTAATTTGACATATCCTCAAAGAAAATAATTCAGTGGAGTTATGTCGTATGATCTTGGAGACCAATTAATAGAGCCATTTCTCGAAATAATGTTATCGCCAAATCTTTCTTTCAATAAATCAATTGTTACGGTAGCAGCATGAGGTGTAGCACCATCTTGTTGGAACCATAACAGTTCTGGGTCGATACCATTCAAATTTTGAAACAAATAATTATTGATCATCGATCTGTAACGAGCACCATTCACTGTAACATTAGCTCTAGCATCGTTTTTAAAGAAATATGGACCGATGATGCCACCAGCGTGTAAAGCACACCATGCAGTGCATTTTTCAGGATGCAATGGAAACTGCAGAACTTCTTGAGAATTCTTTTCACTCCATATACGGCAATTTTGCTTGTTTACATAGCCGTTCAATCAGAAATGAGCTTCATCACTAAGAACAATTTTACAATAAAAAAGTGGATCAACTTCAAGCTGTTCTAGGGCCCAATCAGCAAACAAACGACGCTTATTATGATCAAGTGGCTTTAGTTCTTGAACCAGTTGGATCTTGTATGGGTATAGACCAAGATCTTTACTCAAAATTTTCCATGTGGTGGATGCACCGAGTCCAACTTGTTGTGAACGTCGACGAATAGACAAATCTGGACGTACAGTTCTTTGTCTTGTTGTTGTTGTTGCATCGAGTAGAGAAAATGTTGTCCGAAATCTATCGATAGTTCGACAAATAAGCTGCTCTGATGGACGATTATGTAAACCATAAATTTCACGAAGTGCTGTATAAGTTAATAGAACACTGATTTTGAAAATAAATTCCAACAATTTGTAAACGTTGTTGCGGCGTGGGTCTTTCCATGATAATTTGTCAATGCTTACTGAACATAAATGTCAAAACAACATGGCTTCTACCTTCTGTCAAATCACAGTTATCCCTATCGAAAGTTCGATCACTCTAAAAAAACACCCGATATATTTCAATAAAATACCAATTCTGTTTAGTCGAGACCAAATACTTATTATATAATTCCCATATTTATCGGAAAATCGTAAAGCAGTGAAGGTTTCTCGGTTCGTTTGTACCCGGGCGCGTTAAATTCCACCCAAATACCTGTATTTTGCAAATTTTGGTCCAATAATGACCTCAAATGATTTCTTGAGTAGATAACATAGTCAAATTTAATAATATGCATCCTGTTGCCTTTTGTAATCATGTTAACTTTCGAAAGAAATCACCTGAAGAATTCAAATGTGCAAAGGTAAATTTCGAGTTGGAATGCGAAGAGAATAGAAAAATCTGCCTATTGCTATCGAGAATATTCGTATTTTAAATTTTGTTTTTGAATGTTAATTTATTTCCATGCAACGAATATTTATGCTTTTGCAGCGTTCTCCTTACGAAATCCACCCATACCGACACGTGCATTTTCACAAGGTTCAACGTTCATTAAATTCGATTTAAGGGCAACGAAGAAAACTGTACGTGTGGGGACGTGTCGCTAGATTTCCAAGCATACGTTTTGTGACAGTGATTGATAACAGTGTAGCGGATATAATAGCAGAAACGCCAGGACGCGTGCGATGCCCTGTGTGAAAAGCTCAGCCCAACCTCCGAACAGTGGTTCTGACGAAGGGGGCCCCGTACAACCCTTGACTGAAGCCCATTCATCCAAACATCACGAGGCATCAATCAATCTGATGATGCTCGACTATGCAGATTAGTACAACCTATTCAAGTGATTAGTGGTGTTTAGGAAATACCAAAACTAATTTTTTACGCAGTGAATATATATTTGAGTTGCTTTTCTATAACTGCGAATCGAGCCCGTCTAAATAAACTATATTTTAAAAAAAAGTTCTCACGAAATATTCAAAAATGAAAAAGTTTTATAGTAACAGATGATTGGTTCTGTGCAACTTGAAAATTATGCTGTAAATTCTTTATATGAATTATAACAGGAGCAATACAATCACCAGACGTACTTTACAAACACTTACAATAAATAAGAACCACTTTGACTAGTTCATTAATTTTGAAATAAAGAGGATTGAATTAAAGAATGTGCTGAAAACCTACACAGAATGAGTCATAATAAAATTATAATTCTGTCAAGGAAAGAAGGCTCCCACTTCTTTTTATTGACATGAGAAATTAATCCAGTAAATATAACACATCGGATGAAAAGTTTGCGGTTCAATGAAGAAAACGCATTGTTTCATCAGATTTTATTTCATTCATCAATATAGTCTCCTAAAAGGGCGGTAATATGACAACAGCGCTTTTTTAAAATTTCGATACCTTCCTTCAAGCACGATTCATCTTACGCCTTAAAATTGGTGGTTGTTTCGGCGATCACATTCTCATTCGAGCCAAATCTGTATCAGGTGATTTTGAGCATTTTTATTTACTTATGTTACGATGCAGATCGAAGGTAGTCTTTTAACCGGGTGTTTTTTATTTTAATGAGTATTTCTTTTTCTTGAGGACAACAATTCTGATATTGCAAAATATGACGTTTATTTGATTTTCGGTATTTATGTTTTAAATATAATTTCCGGCATATGTCCACTACGATTAGCTCTGAGGAACCGCATTCGACCTGACCAATTTTTGACCACTTTTTCGAGTGATTCAGACCTTATTTTATCAATAACATGAGTTATGTTGGCTTCCAAAGCGTCTATTGTTTCTGGTTTGTCAGCATAAACCAATGACTTGACATAACCCCATGATCGCATGATCTTGGAGGCCAATTAGTTGGACCATTTCTCGAAATAATGTTATCGCCAAATCTATCTTTCAATAAATCAATTGTTACGGTAGCAGCATGAGGTGTAGCACCATCTTGTTAGAACCAAAACACTTCTGGGTCGACACCATTCAAATTTTGCAATAAATAATCATTGATTAACGATCTGTAACGAGCACCATTCACTGTAACATTAGCTCCAGCATCGTTTTTAAAGAAATATGGACCGATGATGCCTCCAGCATGTAAAGCACACCATACAGTGCATTTTTCAGGATGCAATGGAACCTGCAGAACTTCTTGAGGATTGTTTTCACTCCATATAAGGCAATTTTGCTTATTTACATAGCCGTTCAACCAGAAATGAGCTTCATCACTAAACACAATTTAACCATAAAAAAGTGAATCAACTTCAAGCTGTTATAGGGCCCAATCAGCAAACAACGACGATCATTATGGTCAAGTGGCTTTAGTTCTTGAATCAGTTGCATCTTGTATGGGTGCAGACCAAGATCTTTACGCAAAATTTTTCATGTGGTGAGTGCACAGAGTCCAACTTGTTGTGAACGTCGACGAATAGACAAATCTGGATCATCATTAACGCTATGACTTACAGCAGCGATATTTTCTTCTTTACGTAGAGTTCTTTGTCTTGTTGTTGTTGCTGCATCAAGTAGAGAAAATGTTATCCGAAATTCGTCGATAGTATGACGAATAAGCTGCTCTGATGGACGATTATGTAAACCATAAATTTCACGAAGTGCTCTATAAGTTTGACGAATAGAACACTGATTTTGAAAATAAATTTCAACAATTGATAAACGTTGTTGAGCGTGATCTTGTCATGATAATTTGTCAATGCTCAATGAACAAAAAGGTCAAAACAACATGGCTTCTACCTTCTCTCTTGACTTTCGGATGATAGAACGCAGATTTGGTTTTTTTTATTCATCATATGTATTATGGGTAGAAATAAGTTCGTTCCGTTTTGATAACAATTGACGCTACTAGTTTATTATTCCATTATTTCATTTGGCAACACCTTCATTTTGAAGTGTCATCATTAAGCTTTTTTTCGGCATCTGTCATTTCACTGCAGAGTAAACAATATTATTTCTGTATGCATTGAAAATGTCAACTTTTATACTGAATAATGTGTTTTTGGTGGGACTTGAGCTTCATTACTTCAATATGGGGAAAAAAGCTGCCGAAAATCATCGTATTTTAGTGGATGTTTATGGTGACCATGCTCTAGCTGAACGAAGGTGTCAGAAGTGATTTGCCTGACTTAAAAATGGCAATTATGCTTTGGAAGACAAAGAATGACCCGGGGAGTTACCAAAGTTTAAGGATGAAGAATTAGAGACAATAGAGATAAGGCTCGATGTAGATCCTCGACAATTGCAAGAGGAACTTGCAAAAACACTTGAAGTCACTCAACCAGCCATTTGAGATTTCAAAGCAATGGGAATGATCCAAAAGATAGGAACTTGGGTGCCGTATGAACTGAAGCTAAGAACGTCGAAAAGTTGGTCCATTACGCTAATCCAAAACGTCGGGCCACGTGGATGCTTCATCATCAACTGTCAAGCCGAATATTCATGGCTACAAAATCATGCTGTGTATTTGGTGTGACCAGCTGGGTGTGGTGTACCATGAGCTGCTATAATCGAACGGAAGGATCTCAGGGGAGTCCTATCGATGACAATTGATGCGTTTGAGCTCAGCATTGCGAGAAAAACGGCCGCAATACGCCGACATACACGACAAAGTTATTGACAATACAAGGCCGCATGTTAAAACGTATTTAGAGACCCTCAAAGGGGATGTTCTACCCCACTCGCCGTACAGCTCAGACATCGCTCGTTCCGATTACCTTCTCTTAAGATCGATGCAACAGGGCCTGGCTCATCAGAACTTCTCTAATTACGATGATGTCAAAAAATTCATGGCTGGCGGCCAAAAAGCCCTGGCCAATTTTCGCAATGGGATCAGTCAATTGCCAGAAAGATGGGAAAAAGTAGTCCCTAGCGATGGTCAATACTTTGAACTTGAAATGTATAACCAATTTTTCCGGTTAAAGCAATTTTCGACCAAAAACCCCACGAACTTATTTATACACCTAATAGCTTCCCTAATGAATAATTTACTGAATAATGGCGAAAAATCCCAATAATTAGTCTGCTACAGTTTCACCAATCTCAGCCACCATAAGAATAACTTATGATTTCCGCAATAAACAGCAAGTGAAATATTCCAGAATTCTATCTCCCCAAGGTGTTGCTCCCGCCCAAAAATCTCGCCAGATAGCGCCCCATCTCCGATCCCATTATTCACCAAATACTCCCAAGTTAATGTCCCCACTTCGCCGTCTTTTTAATTATAAGTTATTTAGGTTTTCGACGGGATCGCGCGCTTAGCGGGATATTAAAATCGGAAGAAACGCCGTAAGGGAAACGCGCCATGTCTGCGACCACGGCTGGGTGCACATTAGAGCGCTCTAACCGGAAATGGGCCGGAGATGAAACTGCGGCGTCATTTCCTCCGGGCGCCTCTGGCTCTCTCGCGACTGTTCGCGGCCCCGTTTATTGCATTTCCATTTCGGAGATCCCGGTTTTAATATCAATCTGAGGCGATTGTTCTTTCGTGCTTTATTGCGGAATATTACGTTTGTTCTAGGCGATTTGCGGATTTGGGGGTTATTTGGAGGTAAGGGATGGACCATCTAAGATTTACATTTTTTATTGGCTACAAATAAAAAACTAATGAATATATTTTAGGAATTGTGAGTATATTAGAAAGGTTGATCTTGGCATTTACGAATAAAAACAATAACATTCAAATGACCTCCACGACTGGCTACATACGATTGTTTCAAGCATTATCTTACTTGTACTGTATATGCACTGTCATACTCAGATTTGTACAAGCCTGCATACGAGCAGAGCTCTTAGCTGACGTTAAAGTACCATTGTCCTCATTGCTGTCCCGGGTTTCTGCTCAAGTTTTAACACTCCAGCAGAAAGAGAAAGATAGGAATTTTGAAGGAAGATTTATAGAGAACTTTGCGCCAGTACAACTAGGTGAGGGACCTCCATAAGTCACCTCCCCTCTCCAAAAAAGGATCGCCGTGTCGATCCCAACACTCAGTCATTTGAGCAGAGTTTCTCTATAGTTGAGAAAGATTGAAGCAACGAAACAACACAAATAACAGCTTCCCAGCATGGACCGCACGAAGGACCGCTGTTGCTGTTCGACTGCTAAAAGCGAGGCTCCGAAGCATCAGAGGATGAGCTTTAGGATCAAAAGTGGGGCCAGAGTTGGGGGCGAGCAGAGCGAGTCTTCCGGGCCCCTATTCCCAGTCGAAACGTCGTAGTCTCCCTTTTTCCTCCAACGAACCACTTCCGACCCCGCAGCAGATAAGATGAGCTTAAGGATCCAAGAATGGGGCCGAAGTTGGGAGCGAGCAGAGCGAATCTCCCAAGGCCAACCAACTTGTTCGAAACGTCGTAATCTCCCTTTTTCTTCCAGCGGACCAATCATGGCCCAGCAGCGGGAGCTTCAGAATCTAAAGATGGAGCCAAATTTGGGGGCGATCAGAGACCAACAATCTTGTTCGAAACATCGTAGTCTCCTTTTTTCCTTCAGCAACCATTTAAGATCCCTCAGCGGATAATTAGACGCTGAGATTCAGCAGGGTATCGTCTTCGCCCGTGTATGGATTACAAAACTCTAATCGATCGCAGAGTCGCGTGACTTCGTCGACAGTCAAAGCCACCACCCCCTGTAAGATTCCAAGCCTTGCGTAAGGAAATGGATGGAAGTGGATGTCAACATGATGGAATGGTATGCAAGAAGGAAACAAAGTAAGGAAGTTTGAATTGCGAGTCATCTGCTTTAGGCATAATAATCATATCCTCCATTTCATAAATGAAACTAGGACACTCTTTATGACAAGCTCCCCTACCACGACAAGGTACAGAGACAGGGGGGAGGCTATGCACTGTCAGTGCTCGATTTATTTGGAACGCAACTCACGCTCCCAATGGGCTTCTTGCCTCCACAGTCTATTTGATCGAACGAGGCCCAGACCCGCTATAGACAGACACCCCAGTCGATCCAGGTTCAAGCCCAGTCCAATGAGTAGTCGAGACCCCTGAACCTCCAGGCCAGTCCTGGTTGTCCAGGCACAAAGACTATGACTCTGAACAGTAGAGTTCCAGTCAAGCATGCAGACTTTCAACCACTATCCCCACGAGTTCAACACCAAGTTGGATGGCCAGGGGTACGAATACTCCTGCAGGCCAATCCATCCTCCCGTGGTAGCCTTGTTTTCAGAAGGTGCCATTCAATGCCAAGAAGAGTTCAACTCGATACCAGAATCCACGAATTCGAGAAAACTAACACGTCATAGTATCCCTTCCTTTAAAGCAAGCACAGATCTATTTCTGACGTGTTCGTTCTTATGGACAAAGTACCTACAATCGGATAGAACCACTCCAGTTTCATGGCGTGGTGTTGCTACGCTCACCCACGATTTCGATCATCGTATATTCCATTTCACCTTTACGGTAAAACTAGGGCCCCATTCAGTGGATCTTCCACCACATGGGTCCAGCGACTGGTGATCTACAATGTCATAGGGGGGCGTCACGATTTCGATCAAACGTTTCTGAATGGTTAGCGTAAAACTCATCAACAGTCTTCCGAGGTGAAAATGAGCTTCATCGCTAAAGATGATTTTTCTGGCAAAATGCCTTTTCGGCCATGAGCGAAGTGGAAACGAATCGGATGGTCCCGAGGCTTCACTTCTTGCACTAGTTGAACTTTGTAAGCCTTCATACCGAGGTCTTTATGCAAAATTCTCCTCAGAGAAGTGTGAGACATATTCAGTTCTTGAATACGATTACGAGTTAATGTTGATGGATGTTCCGCCACTATCTAGACTACAGCAGCAATGTTTTCATGTGTGCTCAGTGAACGAGAACTTGAATGGGTTTTTTAACCAAATAACGGTCCAGTTTCATGAACTCGTTCCACAAATTGCCGTGAGCGTGAGGGCATTTCATTTCTATTGAAATTGCCACGTAAATTTCTAACAGTTTGGATAAAAGATTCACCACTTTGAAAATAAGTGTTTAATATTTCCTTCAAGTGTAAATCGACCCATTTAGTTAATGACAATATTAAACTAACTTTCTGTCAAAACACAATTTCCCGAAGAGTTGCCAGACTCGAAGTAACCAGTACTTCAAATTCTAGATACTCCACCATTTACAATGGTAATTTCAGTTGCTGTAACATTTGAAAATATTTTTAAAAAATTTATGTCTTGGTTAACCAAGTGAGTGTCGATAGCTTAGTGGTTAGACCATTTGGGTTGGGAACCGAAAGCTGCCGGGTTCAAATCCTGTTCAGGTAGGAAAGTAATTTCCTATTATAGTTGCACGGGTTTCGGCCACTATTTCACTGTTGGGTCGAAAATGAACAGTGCTATAACCTGAAGTGGCGTAAGATTGCAGTAACAAAGACTACCCAGAACACAACTGAACTCCTTACTCGTGCAAGCTGAAAAAGCTTCTGAGGGATCTTCACAGAACATCTAGGAGTATTAGGATAATATATATCACAATACTACAAATGAGTTGAACCACATTTCAAGTTGTGCTAAAAATTCGTAATCTCTCCCACTAAGGAAGTTACATCAACAGATGGATAGAATTAACAATGCCTTCCCCAAAGAAAATGTATACAGAAAGTCCAAAAACGCTCCAAACAGATGGATCTGTTCTGCATAGTGAAATATCGCCACAATTTTATGATCAATTGCGTTGATGTTTGCTCATTAGAGCGATAATTTGAATTTTCAGATAGGAATTATGCCTAGTGCGATTCTAGACCGAAGATCGAATCTGGTAGTTCAATTTGGTTATTAGCCATTCTCGTCGGCCATCACTCATGTATTACACGACCAGTCTGTGAATAATGGAGAAATTATGCATTCTATGGTCATATAATATGTTAATGGCGACGAGGTCTCTGATTAATTGCACTTTGATTATTAGATTATCAGTCATTTGATATTCATATTCGATCGAGTAAATCCGTATTCGGCATGATGGATTTGACAAAGATTGCAGATTTGGATTGAGGTTACACTGAGCTGGATTGTCATATTCAAATCAAATGTTTACTTACGGGATAAAACTACCTCTTTAGTTGAAAATGACAGAAGGATGTATTAAAATTCAATTTCTGAAAGAGTCGGCAAAGTCTGAATAATTTTACAAAGAACTATCAGTTGTATTTTTTAGAGTGGTAGAACTTTAAATTGAAATAAAACACATTTAAATTAAGATTGAAGCCATTTTTTTTTTTATTTGAAAGATAAATTTAAGAAATTCATATTTTAAAGATAATTTCCGGCATATGTCCACCACGAATAGCTCTGAGAAACCGCATTCGACGAGACTAATTTTGGACCACTTTTCGAGTAATTCAGGCCTTATTTCATCAATAACACGGTTTATATTGGCCTCCAAAGCGTCTATTGTTTCTGGTTTATCAGCATAAACCAATGACTTGACATAACCCCAAAGAAAATAATCCGATGGAATTATGTCTCATGATCTTGGAGGCCAATTAATTGGACTATTCTCGAAAAAATGATATCGCCAAATCTTTCTTTCATTAAATCAATTGTTACGGTAGCAGCATGAGGTGTAGCACCATCTTGTTGGAACCAAAACACTTCTGGGTCGATACCATTCAAATTTTGAAACAAATAGTCATTGATCATCGATCTGTAACGAGCACCATTCACTGTAACATTTGCTCCAGAATCGTTTTTGAAGAAATATGGACCTATGAAGCCTCCAGCGTGTAAAGCACACCATAAAGTGCATTTATCAGGATGCAATGGAACCTGCATAACTTCTTGAGGATTTTTTTCACTCCATATACGGCAATTTTGCTTGTTTACATAGCCGTTCAACCAGAAATGAGCTTCATCGCTAAACACAATATTACGATAAAAAAGTGGATCAACTTGATGCTGTTCTAGGGCCCAATCAGCAAACAAACGACGCTTATTATAGTCAAGTGGCTTGAGTTCTTGAACCAGTTGGATCTTGTATAGGTGTAGACCAAGATCTTTACGCAAAACTTTCCATGTGGTGGATGCACAGAGTCCAACTTGTTGTGAACGTCGACGAATAGACAAATCTGGATCATCATTAACACTATGACTTACAGCAGCGATATTTTCTTCTGTACGTACAGTTCTTTGTCTTGTTGCTGTTGCATCGAGTAGATAAAATGTCCGAAATCTATCGATAGTTCGATGAATAAGCTGCTCTGACAGATGTTTGTGTAAACCATAAATTTCAGGAAGTGCTCTATAAGTTTGGCGAATAGAACACTGATTTTGAAAATAAATTTCAACAATTCGTAAACGTTGTTGTGTGGTGAGTCTTTCCATGATAATTTGTCAATGCTTACTGAATAGAAATGTCAAAACAACATAGCTTCTACCTTGTGTCAAATCACAGTTATCCCTATCGAAAGTTAAAAAAAACTACCCGATATGTTTCGTGCATTACGGGCAGGTTATTGTCGACATAATCTTCCATCTGGGCAAACAATTGGTAACACAGAGAAAAAATTTGAATAGGCTGGATCTGTTACTGATGTCTTAAGGCCCATACATCATCAAAATGCACGCTCGACCGAAAATGTTTTTACTGTAAGTGTAAGTAATTCATCGGCTTGCACAATATTTGAGTCTCTTATAGCACGCTATGAGGTATTTTGCATCTAGATTAGCATCTATATTCTTATAAGGTTCAGTTAACACAAGAACTAAAGCCAGCTGACCATAGAATGCGTAGAACATATACAGATTGGGTGCTTGAACAATAACGTTTGGATGGCGATTTTTCGCATCGAATTTTCTTCAGCGATGAAGCACATTTTTCACTCGGTGTGCTATGTAAACAAGCAGAATTGTCCCATCTGGGGCAGTGAAAATCCTCATGTAACTGCTAAGAGACCATTATATCCATAAAAAGTCACTTTATGGTGTGCAATTTGGTCTGGAGGAGTGATTGGCCTCGTACTTCTTTCAAAATGAAGAAGGTATCACTCAAACCGTCAATTCTCATCGCTATAGACTTATGATTACGGATTTTTTTGCCTGAATAATGTGGAATTGAAAGAGATGTGGTTCCAGCAAGATGGTCCAACAAGCCACACAACACGGCCCGTTTTTGTTTTATTACAAGAAAAATTCACAGGACGCGTCATTTCTCCTTTCGACGATGTGAATTGGGCACCAAGATCTTGTGATTGATCGCCTTTGGATTTTTTTGTGGAGTTATGCGAAGGATCGTGTTCATGGTGAATAAAACTTCGTCCTGGATTCATCATCGCGATTGAAGAAAGTGAACCAGCAAAAATACCTGGGACTCATTATCGATCTATGAAGTAAATACTGCACATTTGGTTATGAAAACTGTGTTTTTGAGCAGAAAACCAATCAGACATTGGAGACAAACCAAGGAAATGGCTTCTCGCATAATCTACCGAGGAGCGTTACTTCCGATTCTAGGCTACGAATCCCGCATATGTAAGGAAACGATACGTTACTCCAAAGTTAATAGAAAGTATCTCTTCATCTAAGGAACGAAAGCGAGTCAATTGTTAAAACTATTCCTAGTTTCTATAAAAGAAGCAGGAGTAATCACGGGATTCGTCGCTATCGATCTGAAACTAATAAAGGTAACTAACTGTCTTGGTGAATCCGACCAGGACAATTGAAAAATCTATAGGAGACAGTATTTTATTTCCACAAAAATGTTTGTGATACAACAATTGTTTCACCATGATATGGCTTCTTCAGGTATCTACATTCTACTGGCTGATGATGTTCAGTCTAACCGAGTTTAAATACATTGTTAGGTACGCTAAAAAATGCCATTAGGGAAAGATATTCAGTAATGGAGTCAACATATATTTGTTCGTTCGAAAGGATTTTACGGGCATTATACCTGTTGATTTCAAGAAATTCTAAAAGTGTTTCTTTAGAACTTTTGCTTTCAACGTGTATAATTTCATAGTTATTGTTGAAATTCTGCCTGAATTCCTTAAGATTCCGTACATTCGATGCTAATCATCTTAAGGAATCCAGGCATAATTTCAATAATAACTATGAAATTATCCACGTCGAAAGCAAAAGTTCTAGATTAAACTTTTAAATCTTCTTGAAATCAACAGGTACAATGCCCGTAAAATCCTTTTGTACGAACAAGCAGATTTTGACAAGTCTTCATTACTAAATCTTTCCCTAATGGCATTTTTTAGCGCAGACTCCAATAAACACCTTGAGTTTTTATGACTTGTTCTTCCATTATTTTGCATTGTACCTAATAATGTATTTAAACTCGGTTACACTGAACACCACCAGCCAGTAGAATGTAGATACCTGACGAAGCCACATCGTGGTGAAACAATTGTTTTATTACAAATATTTTTGTAGAAATAATTTACTGTCTTCTATAGATTTTTCGAATAAAATGAGTTTCCACCAAGTAAAGACCGAATCAATCAAACACCGACCAGGACACTTTGATTTTATTGCACCCGCCGCGGAATATCTAAAATTGAAAGTGGATGACATCTGGCAATCTAGAAGGAATGACTCACTTCAAGATAGCATCACCTACGGTTTCCTATTGACGGTTCACACGGACCTGGACCAGTTGGCCCCAGATAAGTTTCACGAAAACCAAAGTTCTTGCAGAATATGGAGACTTCGGCTGTCACTTATCCAGAATCAGTAAGAATAAAGTAGACAACTGCTATGCCTGCCCCTAAACAACAGAGGATCCACGTCATGGACCAATAGACTGCCCGAAATATTTAGCCACCGGCAAGTTGATAAACGAGGAAATACCATGGCCTCTGTTTCTGGAAATTCCTTTCTGTAATATGAGAGGATTATCACAATGATTGAAAAATCCAACCAGAGGGCAACCTTTTGGCTATCACTATCAGTAATTAATACTACGGACAACACAACAAACTAGATGACGTGTGGTTAACAACTGCCCATGAATCCTGCGACCAAATACAAGAACTACACGTACTATCACAACTTATCAAGAGGAACTAAAGAAGTAGCAGCTAATAAACCAGAAAAAAACCAAGACGAAGTCCGCAGAGGTAAATATCTGAGTTCTTGTAATGAACGAGATTATGCAGAAACAAAATTCTCGTGCAGTGATAGTGACGTAGTGGAAATAGAAGACGTTCTCTGTAAAATCACTATAAGTTAAGAAATTGAATAAATGTTTGATTGTATCGGTCTCTACTTCTCGGAAATACATCTTGATGATTAAAGTAAAACAACTTAATTTCTGCTAATTTATTTAATTTCACAACAATCGTTTCGTCATGACAACATGACTTCGTCAGGTGAGTATAATACTAACTACATATTTGATATTGAGTTCTTTAAATATTCGAAGTGTACAGAAAAGAAGGTAGTGGGAATTTACACTAATTTGCTTTTTTTAATATTACACAAAGTTTCAGAAAAGGTAAAGTAAGGGGTATTTATTGAGGTGTTTCTTGTTGACAAGAAACACGTTAGGAAATTCAATAAAAAATAATAAAGATTTGATCCATAAAAACCAAAAGGTCTGAAGTCTATAGGTTAAACTGCGGTACTTGCCCATCTGTATATGTGGGTCGGGTCAGACAGGTAGATCTTTCGGCACTAGGATACGTGAACACGAGAAAGCATATCTTGGAAAAAACGGAAATTCAGCATATGCTGACCATCTTTTGGAGACAGGACATGATTTTGACAATAACTACAAAATCTTACACCTAGAAAAGAAGAACCTCGGCTTGAAGTACCTAGAAGCCCTCGAAATTAACAGATACAATAAAAAACAGATTATCCTAAACGACCAGACGGACCTCAATAAATCCCCCTTACTTAAACTTTTCTGAAACTTTGTGTAAGAATAAAAAACCAAATTACTGTAAATTCCCACTACCTTATTTTCTCTACATTTTGAATATTTAAAGAACTCAATATCAAATATGTAGTCAGTACCATACTCACCTGACGAAGTTATGTTGTCATGACGAAACAATTGTTGTGAAATTAAATAAATGAGCGGAAATTAAGTTGTTTTACTTTAATCATCAATTGAATAAATGTTTCAAAGAAATCAATTATTAATTGAATAATCATTTTATACCAACTGTGCCTTGATGACATATAATTTATATATGAACTTTTTATACGGATAATAATATCAGCAGCAATGTATTCGAACTAATGTATCGGGTGTTTTTTTTTAGAGTGATAGAGAACTTTCGATAGGGATAACTGTGATTTTTTATCGTAATATTGTGTTTAGTGATGAGGCTCATTTCTGGTTGAACGGCTATGTAAACAAGCAAAATTGCCGTATATGGAGTGAAAACAATCCTCAAGAAGTTCTGCAGGTTTCATTGAATCCTGAAAAGTACACTGTATGGTGTGCTTTACACGCGGGAGGCATCATCGGTCTATATTTCTTTAAAAACGATTCTGGGGCAAATGTTACAGTGAATGGTTTTCGTTACAGATCGCTGATAAATGATGATTTGTTTCAAAATTTGAATGGTATCGACCCAGAAGTGTTTTGGTTCCAAAAAGATGGTGCTACACCTCATGCTGCTACCGTAACAATTGGTGAATTTATTGAAAGAAAGATTTGGCGATATCATTATTTCGAGAAATAGTCCAATTAATTGGCCTCCAAGATCATGCGACATAACTCCACTGGAATATTTTCTTTGGGGTTATGTGAAGTCATTGGTTTTTGCTGATAAACCAGAAACAATAAACGCTTTGGAAGCCAACATAACTCGTGTTATTACTGAAATAAGGCGTGAATTACTCGAAAAAGTGGTCCAAAATTGGTCTGGTCGAATGCGGTTCCTCAGAGCTAGTCGTGGTGGACATATGCCGGAAATTATTTTTAAAACCCTGATGTTATAAAATTATCTTTTAATTAAAAAAAATTGGCTTCAATCTTAATTTAAATGTGTTTTATTTCAATTTAAAGTTCTATCACTTAAAAAAAAGTACTCGATACTTGGACATCCAATTAAGTGTGTTTTTCTTATCAATAATTGTTCCCTCAGGCATCTTGTGCTATTCTATAGACTTATTATCCCAAGGAGTTGAAAGTTCTCCCTGTAGAAATCTTATCTGTTCTGAGGCCAACATTCAGATTGTTTGGATAAAGACGAATATAAAAGAACTAACGAGTGCGACAGGAATGAACAAATCTGATAGTTCTGCGCTGGCAACGTTGAAAAAAATTCAATATTCTGTTAATTCATGGAAATTCTTATTATTTTTACACATTTGACAATGTCGAACCATTTTGTCCATAAATTATAACCAAATTTGCCCTAAATAGCTCAAAACTCTGAATAAATATTTAAACTCGGTAATCTAGGTAGATATTTGAGGAAAGAGAACGTAGTGACATGGTGATAACGTGGTCTATAAGAGAGATACAAAATCATGTGATTGGCTCCCTTAGTTCTAGGGGTTGCCACCTTCAACAAGAAATTTGTTGTACACGGTATTATCATAAGGGAATAGTGTTCGTTATTTTTATGGGTTAATGGATCACAAACTTCATTTGATAAAATATTAATATACAGCTATAACTGTGATTAATTATCAGTCCACTGGAATGGCGAAAACATTTAACATGAAAATATCTACAGCCAAAATTAAGTGTATGACAACATCGAAAACGCCTATTAGATGCAAACTTGAAGTGTAATACCTTACACTGTTCTGTGATTTTGTTAGAACATAGACCATCTTGAATTTTAAAGTTAGTCTGTTTGAAGCATTCATCCTCAACACGTGTGAGTTTGAGATATAGTGATAGTTATTTGATTTTGATATTTGGAATATTATTTTGGACCGATGAAGGGATTGCCTAGAATTAAATTTGTTTTTTGAAGATGTGTTGCATATTTTGAGAGATTTCTGAATTAACTTATTCGAATATTTAAATATATTAAATATTTCAAATAAATTATATTCTTTGAGAAGTCCTTAAGTTGTGTTCATGTTTTTAAAAGGCAATTGGTGTTCTTAAAGGTAAGATCAGAAACAAAATTTTGTCTCCTTTAAATAGTTATTTATTAATTTTAATGACTTTTTTTATATCTGTTGGTTTATTTATTCCATTTGACATTATATATTGAGTTTTGATTATATACGTCTATTAAATGTGTGCTTATTGTAGACATTAATTTAATTCTAAAAGTTTTTTGAATAAAAAAATTTTTTTTAAATTAAAATTGTAGAAGACTAACAGATTAAATCTGTTTTGATATTCAAATTTTGTTATATTTCTTTTATCAAGTAAAAAGCCTTTTTCTATTTTATGGAGAAGTATTCAGCAGGAAATGCGATTCAGGTACCTTGGCATAGATTTTTCGGCATACGGCGATGTTGAAGAATAGGTAAGAGAGCAGACAACAAAAGCCTCAAGAGTAGCTGGTTGTTTAAACGACACAATATGGCGCAACAAAAATTTAAGAATTGAAACCAAAACCAGAATCTACAAAACGACGGTCAGGCCTATTATGACATACTGTGCAGAAACAAGACCAGATACTGCAAAGGCCAAACGATTGCTAGAGACAACAGAAATGAGAGTGCTTAGAAGGATTGCCGGAAAAACACTTCTCTACAGGGAAACAAGTGAAAACATACGAAGACCTGAAAAGCGAAAAACATCAATGAATGGGCACTAAAAAGAAAGATTGAATGAAAAAAAAAGACAAATTTGGTCAAAAAAGTTGTGTTTTCGCTATGAACTGGGAACTTATCTGTCCTGTAACCAATTAATTATGAAGTTTCGTTGTTCGGAAATAATAAACCCAAATTTAAATTTACATCCAACAATTTCGATAACCAAAATTTCCTCACCTCTTTATCCGCGCCATTAGTTTCATTCACATTTTCCTTGTCTGATCGTTTGTCAGTTAACATAAATTATTATTGTCGAGATATCCGACGAAATTTTGGCGACTGATTCCCGCGGGCCGTTTCAAAACAAATTCTACAATCCACACCGCGTAGTGTCGAAACGAAAAAGAAACATGGCGGCACACGTCTCTATCGTTTTCAGAACATCAGCAAATTGGCGTTCTCCAAGCGAACGAGACCAAGTGATCTCGATCGCCAACTCAAAAAAGGGGCGATAAATAAAAAAGCGAGAAATTAACGTGAAAGATAAATGAAATGTTAACCAGAGCGCTATGAGGGGAAACGGTCGAAACAACGGAGAATCGCCTCCCACCCCCTCGGGCATAACTCACTCCAACCCTGTATTTTAGAGCGCTGAACAAAAATGAAAATAAATTAAAGCCGTAATCTACAGCGTGGCTTGTGGCAGCGTTTTTTTATGTGAATAAAATTTAAAAAATCTAATACGTCATTTAGATTAGATCTGTTCACGAGTGCATGTGCTCGCCTCGGTCCGTATGGTCGGGCTCGTAATAAGGAAAGGCCCTTGGAATTAAAACACGAAACTCTAATAATTCATTATGAACATGAAACACTTAATGCCATACTCAAAATCATAATAAAACTTATTGCATGGAAAGTTCCTAACTGGGTTAAACTGGCCGGCGAATTTGCACGTTGCGACGTGAAGGTATCTGATAAAATTCGAGGAAGTATTTTAATCGATGACATATTGTTCTGGTTCACAGATACGCCCATGATGATGGCGATAGGAGCGCGATTAGAATCTTGTAGCCAGCACCATATTTAGGAGTTGCTGTAGAGTTCACGCCCGAAACGTTGTGGCGAAGAGATCGATTAAAATTAAGGTAAGATCTGAGACGGTGCAACTCGGGCATGAATTGGGAATAAAAACGCTGTAAATTTTACGACATTTTAATTTTTTCGATATAAAGGGCAAGTCTTTAAGTGGTACATTAATTTAAACCATAGATAGTAACAGTAATAGTCATAGTAATAGTAATATATATTTAATTCAAAAAGTTATTGTTATAGATGTTACGATTAGATCTAATTCGTCACCAATCACTGCCTACACTTCAAAAACTTAAAAATTCTTCCTGTGAATAAGGTTCACACCTTTAAATCAATTCCTTTAAGTTCTTCTTAAAAGCTCTAGTATTATTTATGGATCCTATATTTTCAGAAAGCTTCAAACAATTTTATTCCTACATAAAGAAAATAATAAATTTTATGAATGATATGGATAAAAGAAAGGTGATCACAATTGGCCACCGAGATCATGTGATTTAACACTTTTTTCTTTGGGGCCGCGAGGAAGATAAGGTCTATGCCAACGCTTCACAATCGATTCAAGACCTTAAAGATAGAATTCGTGAAGTTATTGAGGACATAAAATGAAACCTCTTATTGGAAAACCCTTTAATTTGTCGCTCTAAAGTAGTCTTGCTGACTGTTGCCATTTCAGGCAATTTAACCATATGTAGACACCTAACTTAATACACTAGTACCTATACACGTGAATTCTACCAGTTAGTTGTATTGGCATGTGAGCATAGCTCTTTCACCAAGTGACTACTCAGCTGTCTCCACGGTCTGGCCCCAGAGGCAGAAAGAGTAATAAGGGTTACATATAGATACTGGCCCTATCATCGCCAGTATCTATACAGAAGGAAAGACTGCTTTAGAGCGAAAAAATAGCAGAAAAATAAACAAAATGAAGATTCTGAACTTCTACAGGCTTAAAAAAAGGTTTCTTCTATTAGAAACATCTTGAAATCACAGTTTAATATCGGGTGGAGCCTCCTCTAGCTTTTCGTGGAACTCTTACTCAATTTGGCATTGTGTCAATGAAGTTATTGATGAAAGCTTGAGGACTGTTTTGCCAAATGTCCGTCAAAGCCAGCTATTGCAATGTTTGCGATGGGTCAGGTAAGCGGTGTAATTGCAGTGACATTGCAGACCAGAGATGTTGAACACAACTTTGGTCTGGAGAGACAGCGGGCCAATCCATTTGGTTAATGCCATGCATGTCCATGCGGTCGTTGATAATTATTGCCCCTTGTGGACGAAAATTCTCGTCGATTAACGTAAAATTATCGCCAATGGTTGCCACAAAGAGAATAATAATTGGTTTTACAATCAAATCACGAAACCTCACCACTGTCATAGCTGCGTTAATGAGGTAATAAGATCTGTACACCCATTAAAATATATGCATCCCTGAAGGCACACCGAAAAGAGTTGTTGGCGTCATGAAATGTTCATTATACCAATAACCCCGTTCTCGCCACACCAGATTGATACAAACGAATACTGGACTCATCCGTGAACAGGCAGCGGGTTCCAGTTCTCAAGAGCCCAACTACATCTTACAGCTCAGTGGTCCCTACTCAATTACTTGTGCGATTGGGTGGATCTTCTTGGCCTCAAATTGAAACTGAGCAACAACCTATTCCGGGTTATTTGACCATAAATTATGTTACCAGTAGCTTGCCGGAATGAGTTATTGATTCAGGATGCTGTGAAGAAGGGATTTCGTCATGCAGTTAACCGTATTAGCCGATCTTATGCAACGGTTGTAGCTCTTGCTCTTCCATCCCCATGCTGCACTTCTATTATTACGATAGCAATTACACGCTCTACTAATTATACTTTGCGAAACCTGGAAACGGTTAGTAACTTCTTGTTGAGTTAAACCTCCGATTAACCAACACATACTGTTTAAGTTGGACGGCTTCTAAACGTATGTTATACTCGTGACAATTAATCCAAAACGGAGACCTACATCATACACTTACAAGAAATGAGTTTTATGTAATTAGGCCATTCAGTGTCATGAGGATCACATTTTGTGTCTGTGTGTGTGTAATACGCAAACATAATTGAGAACTAGCACTATCAGCGTTTTCAGACATTTAAATTGTTTTTAACAATACGCTGCCGGCTTCTCTCGCTAGGGCTATCTCTGCAAGAGAAATGGACCCGCTAATTTGTACATGGATACAGGCAATGCTATGCAGCAGAATTACAACGACCTCATACCAGGGTGAGGTCTTCGATTTCAAGACTGCGAAGGGCTACCCGCAAAGGGTATTATCTTACCCTTAATATGGACCATTCTCGTCCATGACAACATGACACTATCAACAAATGGTGTATACGGGAAAATATGTCTCTTGACCCACAAAAGGTAGTTATAGTACCATTCACCAATTAACGGAAGCTGGATGGTTTAGAACCGCCGACCATCCGTGGGGAAACAATACAATTCTCTAATGAGGCAAAATACCTAGGAATAGTCGTGGATAAAATTCTCAGTTAGAATGCACACCTACACAAAGTATGTCATAAAGCAGGCGAATCTACGGTAAAACCTGGGGTTCAAAGCCAAGGCAGATGTATTGGTTATGCATTATGGAAATTAAACCACAGATAACAAATGACACTGTAGCGTAGTGGAATAAGGACCAACGAACGATTGGCCAACATAAGCTCACCCGACTACAGAGACCAGTTTGCAATTACAGGTCCTACTAAATCTACCACCCCTGCACCTGCTCGTTCAGAGGGAGAGGACCACATAAAAACTACATCAACTGGCAATCAACAGGCCAGAGACAATAGTGATGGAAGGCTCAGGGCTTCTGAACGAGCTTTTAACGAACAGCACCCTATCGATGACCTTGGATCTACGGTCAAAAGTCACAAGCCAAGAACAGCGTTTCAATGTAATCGTTCCTAGCGGGGACAAATGAACCCAGCATGCTGATGTTGTATGGAGGACCGATCTTGGCGTGTTCAGAGGCGGCTCGCGAACGACGAACGGAACAGGAGCGGGAGTCTATGGAAGCAAATCTAGAATCAACATCTCATTGAGTCTCGATCATTATGCAACCACATTCCAGGTAGAACTATGTGCCATTGAGACCGCGGCAGATCTGCTGATAAAATGGCAAATCCACCACGGCAAAATGAAGATATTCACCAATAGTCAGTCGGTACTTAAAGCTCTGAAATCCAGCTCTTGTACATCAAAAACAGTCTGGAGTTACCGCACAACTTTAAGCAGGCTCGGTATTTATAACAGAATCATTCTTGTTTGGATACCGAGCCACTCAAACTGTTTCGGTAACGAAGAGACAGATGGGCTGGCGTTTGCTGGAGCCACGCTGCCTCTTTTAGGTCCGGAACCATTCCTGCAATACCACATGACGTGACTAAGAGGACGATAACAAGCAGAATGAACTCAAGACTAGTCTTTCTGGCTGAGCCATCCTGGCCTGAATCATTCCAAGGCGTTCCTTGGAACAGCTTCGAACCAAAAGATGGCGGACCAAGCGCTAGGTCTGGATAAGGCCGAACGCAGAACACTTGTCGGAATTATGATACGTTACTGCAGGCTGAAAGCGCATTTGTACAAAATCGGTCTCGCTGAAGACGAAGAATGCAGCTGTGCCTTGAGGACACTAAAACAGCCATGCATATCGTCTGAGAGTGCCCAGCGGTGAGTCGCATCAGATTCTAGGTCTTTGGTCGGGCTTTTATAGCTCACTGCGAACTGAAAAAATTAAAAGATTATCGGTTTCATCCAAAAATTGGATGTCGTCGGGGAAATATAAATTAGGGATGAACCATAATAGTTCGTGCGGACGCAGCGGTAGCGTGGCAGACACCCGTTCACTATAAATAATAATAATAATAACACGCAAACATAAGTCTCTCCACTTGGTATCTACAGAAATTCTGAAAATTTGATTCGAGTGCAAAAATTCAATTTCTTTCGCATGTCCACTTCAATTTTTGAGCAGTGTTTTTGTTCTCTAAATTGGCCCCTGCATGATCCTCTATAGCCTAACCTCAATAATAATCTCAACATTAACTTTTGTCTTAAAAATCCTACCTTTGACAATGAGCTACTCTCCCAGAAATTAATTCATTAAGTTAACAACGATTGAAAGTTAGCAAAATAAATTATCTTCGAAGATTCAAAATCAATTCTTGTTTTTAAAACACAAACTAAATACATTACAGCGTGTAATTTCTTCACAAGACTATCAGGATGATAATTTCATTTTAAGTGACACTATAGGTAAACTCCAAGAAATTTTGTAGAGGTGGATCAAGTAACTTAGTTAATATGATCTGGAACTGCAGCTGTAGATCTAGCACAACTGAAGATAACACATTCAGTCTTAGCCATATTAAGCAAAAGCTGTTTTCTGTCCATCAGAAATTCATTCATATAGTAATATAGTTTTCCTGCAGATGAAGCTAAGGAGAATATTTACTTCATCTGCAAAGGAAACTAGTTCTGCAAAACATCTTTCGAAATTATAATTATTGAACATCAGAGGAAGATCATTTATGCAGACTAGAAAGAGTAGTGGTCCGAGGATACTACCCTGGGGTACACCAGTTTTATTCACTTCTTGAGAGGACTGAAACTCGTTGTTATTTAAAGTCATATTAACAGTCTGCGGTCTCTCCTTCATATAGCATTCAATAAGTCCTACTTGTTGATCTTTTATTTTGCATTTATTCCGTTTCAAGTGGTAATTCTTTTCTTTCTAAAGTTGCTAAGAGTGAATGGTATAATTGAAAGATAGCACTCTCTGTACTTCGTCCCTTCATATAATCATGTTGACTCTGAGAAAGAATCTTGAATGATTTTAAGAAAGATAAAAACATTAATTTTTTTTAAATGACATTGTATACCACATATATACGTAAAAATTTTTTCTCTTAATGTAAAATCCAAAATAGACGGCAGATATGATAAAACACATAATTCAAAATACTATTATATACTTATTGTTATTCCCAATCATCAGATAGCTCTAACAGTGAGAATTGAACACAATAAAAAGATTAAAACTACCCTTTAAGAAAAAATTTTGGACATAAACCAACATACCGTTTACACATGTTTATGCCTGGTAATAATTTTGAATTTGAATGAAAAGAGAATTTTATTTTAAGTTTATCTATAGATATGTCACAGAAGCATCTGAATTCTTCCTCGTAACAATTTCCGCGCGAGACTAAAATATTTTCTATAATTCTTAAAAGGTTACAGTGGGAATTTTTTATTCTCAATGCGATTATACTCTTGTTCAAATAATTATATAAATTTGAGTACTCAAAATCAAAATTTCACATAATCGTAGTGTGTTTATTCATTCGGCTTACTTATCTCCTCTAGATCAGAGAAATAGACAAGGAAAACTTCTTGCTTCATTGAATTTTTATGCATTTCTATGAATACCACTTTGAAAATTAAAACGCGTGTTATTCTTCTTCTTTAAAATGCTGAATTTTAGATCGATCGAATATTGCGAAAATATCAATAATTTTAAACGTGAATAACTGCGACACGATTAAACTGTTTTGCCCATTAACGAGCTCAGCCACGTTACCCAGACGCCAAACCTTCCCTGAAAGTTTCAAGGCACTAGCTCTTTCCGTTCGAAAATTTGCGTGTTTAGTGAGTCCAATCTAGTTGTTTAAGATCATTTTCACTCAAAATTAGAAAATTACAAACATTTGGGCAAAACGAAAGCATATTGTTCCCTGTAACTAGCTTGCAAATATGTTGTTTTTCATTCATCTGGGGAAGTCCCATTCTTATTCTTTTCCGTGCTCATTTGCGCAAGGAAAAGAAATGGTAGATAACTTTTCCGCACTCTGAGGAACATTAGAACCTTCGAAACGTGAATGTGCACGAAAAAATAAATCTTTTGAAAGGCTAATAAGACAAAATGATTTTGATCCAGAAGAAAGTAATAAAAATAAGGTGGGAAAGATTTTGACGAGGGAGTAATGAACCTTTCTGTAAAATTTGCAACGTTCGCCCGAATTCTGCAAGCAGTCCCAGACCAAATCTCAGAATGAATCTTCGAAAGCCTCACGCACACGTGTAAACAAGCCAAAGTCGTGTCGCCATCATTAACTATCGTTTCCTTCATCGCCATATTCTCGCCGTTTCCTTCAGAAATCCTGAGGATTCACCGCGATCTAGATATGAGAAATATGCAAATATGCCTTTGGTTAATTCGTACCTAAAACTCCGTCAGGTTCATCTGGAGGATTTATCTAAACGACATAATTACCAAGTGCAGTCAGCATCTTTCCTTCAGGTCTTACCTCTCTATCTGGTGGGTGGTCTAAATGCATATGAAATGAATAGACCAGAAACGTGCCGTATTAACATATGTACGAGCGTTCAAATGTGTCTCTGTACCCTTTGCTACTTTCAAAACATAGCAGGGACGTAGCATAATCCTGGCAGAAGGTGTGGACAACGCCCTTCTTCTCAAACAAATATATTTCAGAATCCAGTCTTTCTAAAATTTAGTTCGAGAAAAAGTACTTTGTGTGTGGTTTAAAATGTATTCTATCTTGTTTGATGTTTACTTCTATGATATAACCTAAATGTTTGACATGTCAATATATATAGTTATTTCAATTCCCAAATTCATAGGGCTGGCAAGTTCAATTTTTGTTAAAATACTTAGATTTAGATAATATATAGTCCGTTTAGAAAGTATTCGGAATTCATTATTTTTCATAATTTTAATATACTTCGTTTTTCTAACATTCTAAAATGACTTTAAATTCAGAATTATATATTCTAACATCTACAATAAATATGGAAACTATAATATATTCAAAAATTATCAATTTAATATCCTTATATATAATCAATATAAAATATTTTTCAATGTTTCAGAAAAAACCTTTTTACATCCCGGCATGAAACTTATTAATACAAATATATTACCAAAACCTATATAAGTATGTATATTAACATACAAATACAAGAAAATCCACTATTCCAAAATTATCTAAAATGATCAAAATAAAGGATCAAATAAAAATGAATTGAACGAGAATTCCAACATTTGATAGCTATTTTGGTCTCTAGACCTCTTCAGAAATGTATTGAATTCAGATTCAAATATATCACAAGATCGAAATTTAACTCACCAAATAAGATAAAACCTGGAACGAATAAACTTGAAGTAAGCTTTTGAGTATCCAAAATAAAACAAAAATGATCAACGTTTTGTTACGTATAACCTATAAATAAATAAATGCATAAATGTTTTGTAGGCTGATTCATATTTTGGACGTGACGTTGCAGGAGTTAAATTATTGATCACCTCATTCGCTCTTTCAAGTATTTCAGGTGACTCAACATTACGACCAGAAGATTCATCATTGTCACTCTCATCAGTTTCCGGGATCCAGTGAGGATTATCACTCATTTTTTTAAGTTTAATTTTTTAATTTAGTTTTTCAATACGCGAGTATAAAATATTTTTATTTAAATGCCAACCTTACTTATTTAGTATTGACAGTTCGACTGTCTTTTATTTTTGTTATTTATTTTAATTTTGTCAATTTGCGTGTGCCAATGAAAATTTGCGTGCGAGAAGTTTACTTGTCGCACTCAAATCGACATTAAATTTACTCAAAACTCGTGTGGTAATTGTGAAGTGGGCAATTAGCGTCTTTTCGACCCCAAAAGCAAAGGCAAAGATAGTACTTCCCCGCATGAGTAATAAAAAATAGGTTGTGCAGATAGATCGGCTATGGCTAAAGTTGCATGGCAACACTATTCATCAAATATTGTTGATTGTCAACAGGTATACAATTTATGAAATAATGTCGCAAATAGAAAAAGAAAACAGGTAGAATATTTGTATAGAAAAGGTTTTCGAAACGTTGAAAATTTGTTGCAATTGACTGAACTGGGAAAAAGTGCTGTATATGATACAATAAAGAGGATAAAAAATGGCATGGATATGAGGCATAAACCAGTTACAGGAAGATCGCGTAAGATTAAATGAAACAATTTAAACGCGTTATTGATCTTAGGACGACACAATCCGTGCCTGGGTTTTCGCAAATTGGCTAACAGATTTGGAAATCAACGAAATATAAAAGTATGTCCAGAAACCGTCCGTATGTCCTGAAAAGTCAAGGCTACATATCAAGGAAACCAAAAAAAATTTCTATAATGTCGCCTTTACAAAAGGAACGAAGGATAGAATTTTGTCAACGTTTCAAGAAGATAATTTTAATAATGTCTTTATATTTGATGAAAGTTATTCCCAACTTGGTGGAAATCACTTAAAAGTCCTATCAGAACAACCTGTTACCGTTCGAATTTCCCACCAAAATAATGGTTTGGGGAGCAATATATCAGCGTGATGCTACGCCTCTCTGTATAGTTGATGGTACCATTAATAGTGAAGAGTATTGTGGCATTCTAAACGATTTTTTCCTTGAAATGGCGCATGCTTTATATCCAGAGGAGTGGTGTTTTCAGCAGGATAATGCAAGATGCCATACTTCGGCCTATACTCTACTAAAGCTTGGATGCTAGAACACCAGGTGACAACCATTTCATGGCCAGCAGCTTCACCAGATCTTAGTCCTATCGAAAACATATGGGAACTAATGAAGATTGAAGTTAAACGAACAGCGCCACGAAATAAAGATGATTTAATTCTGGAAACTAACACACAAAAAGAAGTCCAAATAATTAAAAGTATAGCTGAAAAGACAGGATGTCTATCTTATAAATGAGAACTGATCTATTACAAAGTAAGGAAGTACTCAATCCAATATCTGGTACATGTAATGGGTGGGCATCTAAAATTTGCATTTTTGATCAAGGTTATAAATGAAAAACTAATGGATATTTTTCAAAAGTATGAATGTATTACAAAGGTTGAACCTTGATATTCATGAATAAAAAACTATATCATTCAAATGATCTCCACGAATAGCTACAGTAGCTCCAACCGATCAACGCAATTTATTATTATTATTTTCACTACATTGTCGATTGTTCTGAGCTCAATCTCATTAATAGGAACTTCGATTTCGTCCTTAAAGGCATCGATCGTTTCTGGATAGTTATCGTAACAGTTATCCTTAATGGATCCACACCAAAAATTGTCCTCCGAGGTGAAAATGAACTTCATCGCAAAAGATGATTTTTGCTAGGAAAATGTTCATCTTCGGCCATGCGATCATTAGCCCACTGAACGAAGTGGAAACGCATCGGATGGTCACGAGGCTTCTCTTCCTGCACTATTTGAACTTTATAAGCCTTCAAATTCTCCTCGGAGAAGTACGAGAAATGTTCAGATCTTGAGCACGATGATAAGTTGATGTTGATGGATGTTCAGCCACATTCTGGTCTACAGCAGCAATGTTTTCAGGTGAGCTCATTGGATGAGAACGTGAACGAGTTGTTTCATAAAATAACGATCCAGTTTTCACGAACTCACTTCACAAATTTCCGCAAGGCATTTAATTTCTATTGAATTTTCCACGTAAATTTCTAACACTTTGAATAGAAGATTTACCATTTTGGAAATACGTTTTTAATATTTCCTAGTTTTGTTCAAGAGTAAATAGACACATTTCGTTAATGTCAAATATTAAACTTACTTTGTATCAAAATACGAATGCTAAAACATAAAATATTGTCTCTATTGATTGCTGAAGGTACGATATGAACCCGCCACTGGGTGACGCCAAACGTTCAACCCTCACCTCCAGTTCCTAGGAGCGGTGTCTTTTGAATTAATGCTCGGTTTAAACCAAATGTTCCGAATACTTGTAGGACATAACCAATTAAATTCGTTGTAAAAAATAGGGAAACCCTTGCAGTCGCGTCGTCCTTCCAAATTGAATCATTAAGGGTACAGTTATTTTTATAATTCATTAAATATACAGTGTGGATGAACCCTTCCACCTAGATAGGCTTTCACTTATAGTAAATCCATAGTCTTCGATATTAGATTGATGCTGTTGTTTTTTCTTTCTTCTAAAAGAAAGCAACTGCATTAATTCCTTTCAGTTCTACAATAAAAATGGGAATAATCATCAAAAAACTATCGATATCTTCATATCTCTCTTTTGGAATAGACTGTACATTTCATTATCATGTAAAGAACAGTTTTTGCGCACTTGTTCAAGAGTCTATTTCCTCTGAAAATTTCAAATCGATAATTCAATTCTTGAAGGAGCCAAATATGATGAATAAAAACACAAAATTTTGTGTCGTGTCATTCGAAAGTCAGAAAAAGTCATTTTTGCAATTTTAGAACTATTCTTTTGAAGGAACGTAAAATTTCATGAAAATGAAAAATACGTGGTTAAAATACAACATAGTGAGAAAAGTGGGATACTTTAACAAGTATCTTAGCTATCGGCCCATCACTTTCACCAATTTTAGGAAAAACATTTGAAAAAAGCGTGAAAATTCGTCTCAAAATACGGACAAAACATCCCTCTGTCACAGTTTGAATTAAAGAAAAATTTACAAACCATGTACAATGAAAAAAGGTCAGCAGCCATATTCGTGGGCATCAAGAAAGCATTCGATAGAGCATGGTACAGTGGTATTCTGCACAAACTCCATTGGAGTTATTGGACACCCCAATTTACCTACAAAATATTATAGAAAACTTCTTTAGGTACAGAAGAAGCATGAGAGTTAAAATCAACAAGCTTTTCTCCGCATCATTTTCTCCTGAATAAAGTGTACCAGAAGGCTATCTAATGTCACCATTTCCATACAATATTTACGTACACAATATCTACAAAGTAACGGAAGAACTAAAAAGTTACACCCTCCAATAACCTGATGACACGGCGCTCATAACACACAGCAAGAATCTGAAAGACAACAAAATTATGACATGGAGGAAAAAATGGAGAAATCTATAAAACCCTGACAAATCTAAATTGATAATATTTAGTCACAAATTATCAGACAATTCACCAACCATCAGAATACTGCAAGATAATATAAATATCATTAATAAGAAGTGTGAGCCATGGTAATAGAGAGTCCTACAAATCGAGACAGTGTAACATACATCTTTATATAATAACAATTCTTTACTCAAACACACTCGACACGATGATATTTGTTGATCATAGGGGCAAATTGCAGACATGCACATATTTCAAACTTGTTGGTTTTCATCAGTGCAATGAATACCAGCGACTACTAATCTGTCAAGTATCTATATTCGCTACTTAGGAATTAATCATACACTAGCGCCATCTAGAGTATGCAAATATACATACAAGACACACCTTTGCGAGTTAATTCAAATAAAGAAATGTATTCCCGGATAGGCAATTTGCCCCTGTGATCAACAAAACCTTGTCGAGTTTGTTTGAATATAGTATTGTTATACATAACAGATGTATGTTACACTGTCTCGATTTCTACAACTTTCTATTACCATAGCTCATACTCCTCATTAATGATTTTTGGTACAGATCAGCCGAATTAATTTATTTGAACATAATATGAAACCAGTCCAACACGCTAAATACGTAGGAATCAGATTGGATAATATGACCAATTTTAAAATATATTCGAGTAATAAAAAAAGAGAAATAATTGCTACATCAAAACACTTCCGATCCCTCACGAAATTATGCATGAGCCTTAATGTCGTTATTTTCACATCTAAGTAATAAATTTATATAATAAAATTAATTAAATTGATTTTATCTTGTAAGCAAGGGCCTAATTGCCCGATAACGGTTGTCTCGCAGTCATTTCATATCAATTCATAGAACCCTCATTCTTTCTCTGTTATTCAATAACATCTCAGCTGTTGATAGCAAAAGAATTAATTTCCATTTTATGAAGACCGTAAAAAACATAGACGTATTAAGGGATAAGTCTGTGGTTAGAAATATAATAACTAATTTTTTTATATCGATCATAGAAAACTATGTTTTCCTTATAGTGATAATTAATTTATATTGATAAAGAATTATTTCAGAAATTGATAACGGTTTTTCTTTTTGATCATATGAGTTATAGAAAGGATATTCGTAGTAGGCTTTGTGACGATTTTTATAAAAAGGAATAAATTTTTCAGCTGTAAATAGAAATAATTTAACTTATATGTTAGTGAACAATTTAAAAAATTCTTCATTTCTGAATCGAGGATATATCAATTAAAATGCATTTATTGTACTGGAAACTATACAGGGCAGATGATTTTTCTATGTTAAGTACAAACTTCAAAAATAATTTATACACAATGTCGTGTCTAATGCAACTAATATCTAAATTAAATAATTATGTGAAACTTTTAGTCTATTGTTCTGGAATATTGTTATTTGACGTTGATATTATAATAACTCTTCTACATTTCTAAGTACTTAAATCCATATATTCAAATTTCAATGCAATGTTGTATCCAAAAAATCTTATCCATAGAGGTCGCTTGCATAGTTGCATTGGATCGAACAGAAAAAATGTCATCCTCTCCTATTTTATTTTTGATTTAGAATCAAATATATTTTAGTTTATCATCGTAACATATAATATATTCAGGTATGTATGTTGACGCCATTGCAAGAAGCGAGGTTTCCGAAAGTTTCTTTACATCACTTTTATTTTATCTACTAGAGACACAGAGCAGAAATATAGCGAAGTATTGCAAGGAGTTAATAGAGAACACTATTTACAGCAGGTAATAAGTAGCACCTCACCGATAGAGGGCAGCATAAACGTATCATTTTTTCGACCTGAAATTGAATTTGAAATGATTTGGAAATATAACTATTGTATTGCCAAATTTTAATTCTCTGGAAATTTTTGACTTTTGTATTATCCTTTCAATCTGAAAATTAGGTGAATTAGTAAAATTGGAACATGTCACTGTTGACATTCATCTGATAAACGTCAAAACTGTCATGTCTTCATTTAGAAAAATGAATTGATTCTATTATGTTTATGTGCCAATAGAATAGCTGATAATTCACTTTGTATGATTCAAACCAGCTTCGGAAGGATGAGTGAAAATGAACGGAAAAATCCCAACAGCGCGATGGATCAAATTATCGGGAATGTGACTGCAGAAATGCAAAATTTGGACGGTCAATATATTCCTCTTACATATTCAACACCACCTGCTTCAAATATTCCTCAGGAAAATATCACTTGGAACCATCAAAATTCATACGATCTTCATTATAATAGAGCATGCAATGATCCCCATCTATATAATTCGAATCAACAGTTCAATCAACCTTCCTATAACTTCATGCAACAACCCTCTGCTTCCCAGCATCTTTATGTTCCTAATCATGTATTCAATAAACAGAATAATATGAAAAATATGAATTATGAGATTTATCCAAATTTACAAGGCAATGTCAGTGATGATATGTTCGATAATAACTATCACTTGATCAGAAATCAGAATTTTCAGAGACCTCCTCATCCAAATGAACAAGTTCTACAATCTCATCATATCTCTAATCATACACAACTTATTGAGAATTTAGTAGGCAATTGGGTCACTCCAAATACAACAGGTACTTATTCACCCTTTGGAAATACTGACCTGTACAAGAATAATGGGAAAATTTTCGACACTATTGAGAATAATGGCACTAGATCTACCATTGAAGAGTCTCAATTTAATATTGGTGAACAATCCATAGATGAAAAATTTCTATTTAATAGAGATACTCGAAAACCAAGAATAGTTGCCGAAGTTAAACCAATGCGCCCCACTTACTCAGATGTGTTAGCTAAATCTGTTCCACAAACTACTACAAAACCTACTAAAAGTGAAATAAAAGAGAACAAGTTGAAGAAGGAATCTAACAAAAAAAATAAATCTGAAAAGATTGTGAAGCCAAATACTCCTTTAAACAGATCAAGCACTAACAATGAACTGAATATTAAAGAAGTTTCTCTTGAGAAACATCATAATATAAAGAATAATGATAAAAATAAGATCTCAAAAACAGGACAGCTTGATAGAAAATGGGCATCCTTAGATAATATCTCAGAACCTCAAAATAAAAATAATAAGACAAAGAAAAAAGAAGATGATTCCAATAATACAGCAAAAATTCTGCCTAAAAAAACAAGGAATACCACTAATGTTTCTGAAAGTGAAACAAGTGGTATAAAGAATGAAACTTATTGGATAAGTAAGAATGGCGTGAAAAAAGGGAATAAAAATAATTATAGAGTCGGCAAAAATAATGATATTTCTAATGGAAATGAAAGAGCATCTGGTAAAAGAAACCAGAGGATTAAGAAAAAGGATAATAATATTATTATCGGTAATATTTGTATGAATTAAGGAGTATTCATATAATTATTTCTTTACTGATTTTAGGATTCATCAAACAAAAACTTAAAGTTTATTTGAAAGAATGGTGGAAAATTTTTTCTGTTTTTATATTATGGCTGTACCAAGTGATCTCAGATATTTGCAGCTTGAGTCTGCATATTGGCCATGATGTGTAAGTCATTTACTTACCATTTAAAGCACTAAAATTTTAATAGTTATATTTTTCTAAGTAAAATATGTGAGAAAATTGTCAGAGAAAAATTAATTGTGGGAAAGTTTATCTTTGTTGAAGTGACAACTATAAGAAATGATGCGCTTGTTCATACAACTCATGATTGTCACTATTGTCATTATTTTACATCTAAATGCTACATTTAAACCCAACTGTAGTAATCTTTCTATGGTTTCGCTGCTCTGCTCCCAAATTATTTTTTTTTTTTCTTCTAATTATATGATCTTCACGAAATTTTGCATTAGCCTTTATGTCGCTAGTTTTCATGTATATACTAAATTTAAACTAGATGAGGGACTGATGCTATGGTTTCTTTAGCACTCGATCATATGCTCTTCATAAAACTTTGCAGGAAAGTGTTCGTTATTATCCTCCTTCTTGAAACCCAAATTTCAGATCGATCCTGTAGTTTGGGAAATATTAATAAAAATAAGAGGAAATTTAAAATGTGAATAACTTCGAAACCATTGGACTGATTTTGATAACAAACTCAACCAAGATCTTCAGGTCCCAAACCTACCCCGAAATATCAAGTCTCTAGTCAGACCATCCGCTATCGACTTTTCCCACAAGATAATGCTCGATTAAATGTAGTGAATTATTTTGAACTAGTTCGAACAAAACCAGACAATTTATTGCTATAACCATCCCAACCTCTGGGTCTGTGATTTATGGATAAAAAAACTCTATCCTCCACAGACTTTGGCAGACTTTCGTCATGATGTACAGGTAGACTAGGATATTACTCTTTAAAGGGAAATTGACCACCTGGAGTGTGACCAGATGTATGAACAAGTGCATAACGGATCGTGAAGATCTATCACATTATTGATTTTTCTGACAGCCCAATTTTTCATCGTTTACTTATCTTAGCCTGAAAAATATGTAAATCTTATCACTTACTGTGTGTTTCTGAAAATAGTGCAGCTTATTGCTCTCTTACGGAATAATAATAATTTTCAGAGCGATCTCTTCTTGGAGTTGGTTATGTATAAAATGGATAGCCTTTTCAACAGTTTCTATTGCTTTGATAAAACAACTAAGCCTACTTAACTGGATTATGGAAAAATTTAAAAAGGCAAAGACAACTGAAAAACCTAGTGCCTCTTCCTTCACTCAGACTGGTCTCAAACATAATCTACCAATGCCCACTACTGGCGAAGAAGCAATGAAAAGATTACTGGCTTGTAAAGGGAAGGATCCCTATAGTATTTTAGGAGTATCACCATCATGCACAGATGACGACATAAAAAGATATTATAAAAGACAAGCTGTGCTTGTCCATCCAGACAAGAATCAGCAGCCTGGAGCTGAAGAAGCGTTTAAAATTTTAGTGCACGCATTTGACATGATTGGAGTACCTGAGAGGAGAGCCTCCTATGATAGAGGTTAGTAAATCTGATTTCAGTCCATTTGATTTTTCTATCACTCATTTTATGCCCACTTTGGTATGCATAACTTTTGACGCATTCATTAATACCTTTGGTTTCTTAACAACTCTTTGCAACTGAAATTTCTCGGAATTTTTCTCTGCCAAGCAGACAACCCACCATAGGGACCACAGAAGCTATTCATAAAAGAATACTTTATCACCTGCCATTTGACATAATTGAAAAATCATGCTTTTTCAGAGACATTGTTATAAATTAAATCATAATCTGCAGACATCTTTATATCTGGCTTTTCAATCTGTTCTACTATGTACTTTGAGATTTTGAAAAAAAATTCTTATGGGCTTATTTCTGGAGTCCATGGACAGATTTTGCTCATTCAAGGACATTCCTGCATTTTTTCTAATCTGTCATTATGTTCCTTTTGAGATTTTGAAAATAAAATTTCTTATGGCCTTTTTTCTGGAATCCATGGATAGATTTGCAAAAACATTTAATTTGGGCTTAAAATCTACCCTGTCAATTTCAGTCACCAAGTTATTTCTTTCAAAATTACCCCCAAAACCAAAAGAAAGAGTTGAAATTTATCCACTTTAATAATGGTATTAATAAAAGTGCTCCTGTACAGATAGATGTCTTCCAGATATTACTTGTTATCCTTAATCTTTCCCAAAGTTTCCTCCTCCATTTAACTTTTGGTAGTCTAGCTTTTCACACAAGTTCTTCACATGAACATTCGCAATTTTAAGCACATTCAACTGAATTAAAAACTCTAATCATTCAGTCGGCTGCTTATGATCGAATCATTGTATCATTCCCTAGGTGTTGCCGAATCAGCACAAGTGGAACAAGCCTGGAGCGAACTAACTGAACTTCTAGCTCAACTGCAGAAGAAAGTAGAAGCCGCAGCTAATACCATCCGGTGCAGCGCTTGCGGACAAAGACATAAGAGGATAAAGGTAGACCGACCCATATACGCCGCTAGAAATTGTGGCACCTGCAAAATTCATCATGCTGCAAGAGAGGGAGATATCTGGGCTGAAGCTCAATGTTTTGGTTTTCTTTGGCATTACTACGCTTGTATGGAAGGTGGTGTTTATGATATTACTGACTGGGCGGGCTGTCAGAAAGACAGTCTAAAGCACATTAAGTCAGATTCTCATCATGTACAGTATAGGATTGCTTTAGGTAAACAGAATAACCAAACTAGAAGAGCTAGTGGGTCTCCAAGATCGGATCAACCTGGTTTGCATGATTTGCTTCATACCTTGTATGGTCAAGATATTCCCTATCAGGGGGATATGCCATATCAAGCAGATGGAGGCACTAAGAAAAAGAACAAAAAAACAAAGTGATTTTATGAAATGTAATTATTATAACGTAATTCTAAGCGAAATGTATTGTTTTTGCTAATTATTGAATTTTAACATGCTTGTAAAATTAAATCATGATTTCATCCGATTTTTGTTCATTCATAGTTTGATTCCTTGGGATTATTCTTATGCAAAATTTTCAAAGATGGCAAATTTCATGAAGGATATAATTTGAGTAGAGAATTATTGATAAAATTCTGGTCATGTCCGACGATTAACACTCTGAGTGTCAAAAATGGGAATCGGTCAATGAAGCACAAAGTATGTATCATTGAGTCAAATTTATTGTACTGCCTTCAAAGTAGGCCCTTCCCAAACAATACATTTATGCCAACGAATAAAACAATCATAAAAACATTTTTTAAACTCATATTCAAGAGTAGATTTCAGTACTCAAAGAGAATCCTCTTTTATGATTTTTATCGAATGTAAACAACCTCGAAATGATAATTTGAGTTTAAAAAAAAAAGAAGATAGCCAGAGCCATATCAGGCAGATACAGTGGTTGTTTGATAAGATCTGTTGAGTTTTTGGCCAAAAATTCATTGATTAGCTTGTGAGTCTTGTCTTTTGGCACTAGGATGGTATAAATAAAATGTTACTCGTGGTATTCATCTACGCAACTTTTAGATTTTATTTGGTCAACCTCAGGTAAATAGATTATTATCTCATATTTTTTTAACTATCTCTATATACTCACAGTTGCAGAAAATTTTTGTTAAAAACTTTTGTGGGATTTAATGAAAATCTTTCTGTAAAATTGATTTGATAGAGTTGAATTCCGTTTCAATTAACCCCAATTTGAGAAAATTCGCCTAAACTTAATAACTCAACGTAACT
The DNA here is from genome assembly GCA_034642435.1 of Megalocaria dilatata. Taxonomy (NCBI): domain Eukaryota; kingdom Metazoa; phylum Arthropoda; class Insecta; order Coleoptera; family Coccinellidae; genus Megalocaria; species Megalocaria dilatata. Next base: position 36,151,734 of record CM067857.1, on the reverse strand, counting down.
GATAAACATTGGAGGAATCATAGGTGGTCTTTAAGGTACCATATATGCAATTCAACAAAGCGCTATCATATCCTCCATTTGATCCAAAACTCATAAGACTGAAAATTTCATATAAATTATTTATTTACATATCACAAATTAAATATACAAATAAGATTAATCCCATTCAAGTGCTCCATCAAGGAAGTATAAATTGGGGGCACAATCAATTGCTGCTTCAACATCCCTTTTAGATATAGTTTTTTTCTTATTATTTAGAGTATGTTTAACAGCTTCTTTCCCAAGGAATTCTATGAACATTTCCTGAAATAAATTCATATAGAATAAGTGTTAGAGAAGTTAGAGAATACTTACTGTAGCCTTTGATACTATGAGCAAACAATCTCGACTTATAAGAGAACAATCGGGATCAAATTTCATAATTTGTTTAATTCGTGCTAGAGGTAGTCTGGTGTTTATGTTTTGTGTGGATTTATTTCCAATAGCTTCTTCGGTTAAATCATCAGAAACAGATTCTGTTAGTACTTCTTTCATTGTTTCTGATTCATCAATTAAAATTTCCTCCATTGTTTCTGATTCATTAATCAAAGTTTCCTTTGTCGTTTCTGATTCATTAACCACAGTTTCCTCCATATTAGCCCCAGACTGGCCAGGTTCTTCCATTTTATCATTATTATTTCTCAATTCGATATATTTAGAGGTTTCAGATTCTTCCATTTCTTCTCCATTTTCTCTCATTTCGATACATTCAGAGGTTTTAGATTCTTCCATTTCTTCTCCATTTTCTCTCAATTTAATACATTCAGAGGTTTTGGATTCTTCAAACTCCTGCTCATTCTCCTTTAGTTCTTGGTATTCGTTAGGAGTTTCTTCCAATATTTCCATATTGATATTACTATTATCAGTCATCTTGAATAAAATAATCTTGATTCAAATGAGGCGGCAAGGCATTCAAAACAAATTATTTAACCTAAATTGCAACAAACAGTAGATCTAATAAAATTTTAACCTACAATAAATTCTTATTTTTGAAAAGAATTTATTGAAGTCAGTATATTAGGATCGAATTAGACATTCACTTTTTTGGAAAATAAGGGAAACTGTCTCAGAACCCTTAGATTAGCACAAATATTAATATTCTACGGGTGCATCCGGACAGAATTTTTTATATGGATTCTGAATTATTAGGTAAATTCCTTCAAAATTTTCATTACGATCATGCACTAATTCATAGCAATAACAGACAGAATACTTGATCGTCATTTTGAAACGACGGTTTATTCTTATTCTACTCTCAAAACGACGGTTTATTCTATAACATAAGAGTTTTCTGTGAAGGTTCTTTTTTATATTTTATTGCTCTGTGCTGTCCAAGTCCAAGCTCAGCAGTTTGTGCTAAAGAGGAAAAATGGCGTTTTGTTGTGCCAGTGAGTTCAATATATTCTTTTTAATTATCAAAGAAAGTCATACTTTTACATTTGTGCAGTCTATTATTGCATATTGGAAAACGCTTTAAATATAATACCGCCACTAAAATTATTCTTCTCACCTGGAAAAACTTGAACCGACTGTCATAACCTAAATAAACATTTCATATTTTGTTTTTAGTTTCCAACGAGGTGCCCGATCATCCAGTGGTATCACCATCATCTGGAGCTGTGTTTGAGAAACGTATTATTGAAAAATATATTCAAGAAAATGGCGTTGATCCCATAAGTGGCAAGGAACTTAGTGTTGACGAGTTGATCGAGATAAAAAGTAGGTGTAGTTCTCTGTTTAGTCTTGATATGTAAAATCAGGACCATTAGAAAAAGGTATATGGGTGATTATTTTTAATTCTGATATGACTACTAGCATCAAATATCTGGCTGCATTATGAAGATTTGATCGTGTACTTCCCGCCACTGAACTTCAATTCTCAGTGTTAATGATAGGAAAACAATCGAATGAGAAAATAACAAACATAAACTACGATGTGGACAGAATTCTGTGATTAGTAACATCAATTGAACATCTATTCCCCTCTGTGTACTCTAAAGAAAAAATTCAATAACTTTTCAAACTGTTTCCAAAAAAACTTGGATTAACAACACTCAGGCTTTTAAGCAAATAGTTCACTTTGACAACACTGTTTATGATCTAGATCCGATTATGCCTGAAATGACCTAATCCAAAAATGCAACAATACTTCAGTATGTCCACGTGCCTCTACGCTCAAAAGAAGACACAAAGAAAGGATCCAAAGGAAATTTTGGAAAATATTTTTAAAATAAATTTATAAAATTGCTTTTAAATGTCCGTGTATTCTAGCAACATCTGTTTTGTTTGAAAGAGCATTTTCGAAATATGAACAAGTGACTAAACATTGATCAAAATAGCTTATCACAATGAACTTTTGAAAATTTTGTAGTTAAACATGTTTCAACCACCATTTCACTGTTGGGTCGAAAATTAACAGTGCTGTGACCTAAAGTGGCATAAGATCGTAGCCTACACAGAACGCAACTAAACTCCTAACTTGTACAAGCAGAAAAAGCTTCTGAGAGATCTTCACAGAAGATCTAGAAGTATCAGGATAATATAAATTAGTAATTATAAAATTCCACTGATGAAATAATGAAATAATTCAATGAAAGTAACTCGCAAAACCACTGGTTTTGTCATTTAATACTGAATAAGAGGTTATCCGTTCGGTGTAGAAACAGCTGAACTTTTTTAGTTTTTTTTAGGCCACCATTTCACTGTTAGTCAAAACTTAACAGTGCTATGCCTAATTTGGCGTAAAGACACAGTAACAAAGCATAACTAGAGCACAACTGAAACGAACTTCACTCTTATTTACTTCTTGAATTAATTTCTGAAGTGCCCAGGTGCGTACTACTCTGTCAAGAAAGTACCGTGAATTTTCAATTAAAACAACATTTTTACATTTAATCGTCAAAGTTTATTGGGTCGCCTTCAAAATAGGCTCCATTTGCTCCAATACATCTATGCCAACGGCACTTCCAATTATCGAAACATTTTTTATAGGCGCTTTCCGGGATGGACTTTAGCTCTCGCGCCGAATTTTGTTTTATGGCTTCAATCGACTCAAAACGGGTGCCACGAAGGGGCAGTTTTAGTTTTGGGAAGAGGAAAAAGTCGCAGGGAGCCAAATCCGGCGAATACGGTGGTTGCTGAAGCACGTTTGTTGAGTTTTTGGCGAGAAAGTCAGTCACAATCGTAGCTCGGTGAGAAGGCGCGTTATCGTCCCATAGTAATCACCCATAGTAAAAATCGGCACGCACTCTGACATCGACTGACTTAATCAGCTGTTGCAAACACACTAGTTGACAGATCCCGCTCAAGCTTGGCATAGTAATTAAGGACAGTGGTACCAACCTAGGAAAAAAATTTTTTACCTGCCTCATGGCCCCGCCAGATTTAAATCGATAATTCCCGGTACTTTCTTCACAGAATAATAATAATAATATTCTATAATTAATTTCAGCACCATCAATTGTCAAACCAAAACCTCCAAGCGCAACTAGTATACCTGCTACGCTGAAATTACTTCAAGATGAATGGGATGCTGTTATGCTGTATAGTTTTACACAGAGACAGCAATTGCAAACAGCTAGACAGGAACTAAGTCATGCCTTATATCAACATGATTCAGCTTGCAGAGTTATTTCCAGGTTGAATAAGGAAGTAACTGCTGCACGTGAAGCTCTAGCCACTTTAAAACCACAAGCTGGTATATCGTCTGTACCACAACCGGTAGTGTAATTGTGTAATTGGTGAAAAATTTTTTTTATATCTCTTGATTTTTCAGGCACTCGCCTCTGAGGCTGCTGGTATTGCAAATCAACCAACAGAGCAAGCTGGTATGAGCGAAGACATAATCAAGAAATTACAAGATAAAGCTACAGTTTTGACGCAAGAAAGAAAGAAGAGGGGCAGAACAATTCCTGAAGACCTTGTAACCCAAGAGCAAATAAGATCTTTCAGAACTTTGGCGTCACATCCAGTAAGGAAATTATTTGTTATCACCAATTTAATGGGGGAACCAGAAAGTTATATTGTTTCTGCATGTATTGTTATTCGTCATTTATTAGTTTGTGTACTGCCAATGACATTTGAGGTTAAAGTGACTTGTTCACTCTTAAATTTTTTTTCAATTTGTGCTGAAATGACCAGTCATGTAACAAAAGAGAATAATTTTTGAGTTTCATTGGGATAATAATGCAAGGGTTGCTACCAAAAATATTTGCCATGTTCAGGTACTTTTCATCTTTCCAACTCCTAACAATCAAACAAGCTTCACCAGCCTTGGTCAACCATCCAAGAACATTTGCAGCAGATTGATAAAATAAGCATGACAGTTGTTTGTGAGTCCTAGAGGATGTCTATGAAGAAAACAAAACAAATTAATCCACCACATGCATATTAGCGGTACAACGTACAGAAGTGCTTTATTATTGTTTGATCGCTTGCAATGATAGGGTCTCCTATGATAATGGAAAAAGGCAACACATTAATTTTGCTCCTTGATAATGCCCCATCACACACAGCAAAACGAGTCAGGGAAATGATCGAGGTGTTCAGTTGGGAAATACTAGCTCAATAACTGGTTCATTTCAAAAGAAGAACTATTCTCTTGGAATGGCAGTCATAAATTTTTGGAGAGGTGGAAAAGTGAAATATTTTTGATCATTTTAAATCAGCAGCATGTAATTTTCACAAAAAATATTTCATACTTCTATACTTGGTAATAGTCACATTTTGAAGTTCTGAAATCTGGACACAGTAGGATTGCCCACCATACTCAAATGATATTACACCATTACATTTTCATTTAATTCGATCACCACAAACATTTTCTAAATGGAAAAAAAATCAATTGGAAGGTTTCCATAATATCTCCATATATTTTGCTTTAAATTCAGTTTATTTTTTTCGATAGGGCATTGAAAATTTGCACACTAGGTGGCAATATGTTTTTAATAGAGTGGGTGATTACATCTTTGATGAAAAATTATTAAAGGTTTATCTGTTTTGATTTAATGTAGAAAAATTACATTACTTTCCAATCCCCGTAAGATAAGATAGTAAATGTTTTTCTTTCCCCACTAACGTTTATTGCAACAAAATTTTAATTGGAATTATTTTTCAGGGATTACATTCAGCTAGTGTTCCTGGAATTTTAGCCCTGGATATACATAGTCAGGATACCAGTAAAATATTAACAGGAGGAAATGATAGAAATGCAACAGTATTCAATAAAGATACTGAGCAAGTTATCGCAATTCTAAAAGGACATACTAAGAAAGTAACAAATGTCATTTATCATCCTGATGAAGACTTGGTTATTACAGGTAAGCAAATTAATTCTCCTCAGAAGAAAGCTAGTGAATTTTTTCATTTCACAAATCCTGATCCTGTCTGTTATAAACTTTTCATTTACTGTGAGGTAAAATATTTCTTATTTTGTTGAATAATTCTTTGTGCTTGAATTGATGCTTATATTGGTTTGCGATCCTAACTCAAGGTGTATAGGGCCTTTAAGAGTATAATCTTTTTGTGTGGCAAGCTGTGGTTGGTTGATTTCTGCTTTAGGAGTTTTGTTATCATTCACTCTCTTGTTAGCTTTTTCCAATAATTTCCTTTTTCTTCTTGAATAATGGATTCTTATCATATGAATCTTCTGTATTCTTTTGTGATGTTTTTTCCAGTCTGATCAGACATCTTTTTAAAGAAGAATGTTTCAAAATCAGTTGCGCTGTACAAATTTGAACGCGAATTTTTATTTTATTCTTATTCCATAAAGTAAATAAATCTAGATTTGCTAGATAATTTATCATGTAACATGTGCTTCACATGAGATCTTTGACTGTACTGAAAAAAAATTCATTCTTTTTCTGCAAAACCTCTACTTCACACAACTGTCCCCCAAAAAAAATCCCAGAATGTTGCTTGTATTATTACCTAAAATCACTTACACTTTTTGTTAACTGAAATTTTTACCATATATTTTAAATTGTAACATATGTTAGAGGCTGTGATTTTTATCATATACTATTAATATATTAACTTGTAATGGCCATTTAGAAAGTTTCCCTCTTAGTATAATTTGTAAAATATCTTTTCAACATACTGTTCCAAGTAAAAAATTTGAAATTACTGGCTTATCAAATTTGTTTATTGATAATTATATCTGTCATTTAAAATGTTTACAGCGTCTCCTGATGCAACAATACGTATATGGAATGTTCCCACAAGCCAAACTACCCTCCTGCTCAAAGTTCACGATGGTCCCGTTACTGGTCTTTCGCTTCACCCTGCTGGAGATTACATCATTTCAACTTCTGAAGACCAAACATGGGCATTTTCTGACATTCGGTCAGGTCGTCTACTTACCAGAGTTCAAGATGAGAATAATATCGCCTTGACCACTGCCCAGTTACATCCCGATGGTCTTATCTTCGGTACAGGTGGAGTTGATTCGATAGTCAAAATTTGGGACTTGAAAGGACAAAATAATGTGGCTCAATTCACAGGTATGTTCTTAAAGAATGTTTATTTTCAATTAGTTTCAATTTTTGGATGATAATAATGTTTATTGTCATTTTTTATTTCCAAAATTTCAGGACATTTGGGCCCTATAACGACAATGGCTTTCTCTGAAAATGGTTATTATTTAGCTACTGCTGCAGATGACGCCAGCATCAAATTATGGGATTTGAGAAAATTGAAGAACTTCAAGAGTATTCAGTTGGAAGAAGGATATCAGATTAAAGATTTATGTTTTGATCAAAGTGGTACATATTTGGCAGCTGCAGGTACTGACGTTAGGTAAGCTAAGAGAAATTTAACTCTTGAAATAAATAGTTCAATTCTTTATCATCCTTAAGATGTCTGTAGTTTATAACTGTAAAAGTTGTGAGTAAGATTGGAGACGTTAGGATTAAAATGAGGGTATAAGACCTTGAAATTAGGGGGTCAGACTATTTTTAAGATCAGCAGCTGGCATCAGTGTTCTCTTCTTGATGAGAATTGCTGGATTTAGTAGCAATTGTTCCATGAAGAAGCGAACATCATTCTTGTAAAGTGTGGCAGATACTAAATTTATTTGTAGATGAGAGTGTAACAACTGCTGAGTTAATTCTCTGTCACCGTCAAAGATTATATATAGCTTAGTTAAAGTAACTGGAAAAGGATTGAGGTATCCTGAGTCAATTCTTTTACATGAAACTTCAACAAAATTGTTCTAATGAACATTCACACTAATATTCTATGTATCTCGGACAACCCATAAATGTTTTTGATTGTCTCGGTCTTTACTTGACGGAAATTCATCTTCAATATAAGAAAAACAAATGTTAATTTTCGCTATTTTATTGATTTACACGACAGTTGTTTCGTCATACGAATGACGAAACAATTGTCGTGTAAATCAATAAAATAGCTGAACTTAACATTTGTTTTTCTCATAACCCATAAATGCACAAATTTCCTGACAGCTCTCAAATTGTCTGACTCTGAAAGTAACGTTTGTAGTTCTAAAGACATCTCTAGAACCACCCGTAGCACAAGTTGAAACTTTAGGAGCATTTTTTTTTCAGACTATTCCTCAGTAAGCAGTGGCAGGAGCTTACAGTATTCAACGATCACACTGCTGCAGCAACTGGTGTGAGATTTGGAAAGAATGCAAGATTCCTTGCATCTACATCCATGGACAGGACATTAAAGCTGTACGGATTAGAATAATAGACTTATGGCTAATAAAATTGTTTATTAATAATGTAAAATTATAAATAGAATTAATTCTTTGATACAATAATAAGTTTAATAATGTTAATTTTGGATTGATTTTTTCGAAATTTTCTTAATATATTCATTATAATGGTGTTCAGCTATTAAGTGAAGTATTGAAGTTGATTTCACACTTTTCATTAGAAGAGCGCTTTTATAACAACTCAGAATAGATTCATCCTCTTCAAGTGGTTGCAAATAATCATCCAAAGGTGTCAGCAGCTGAAACAAATATAAAGGGTCATCTGTTTTTGCAAACTCCTTCCAGGACACCTATCATTTCTTCACAATGAATTTTTTTAATTTTGAACCGAGCAAATGCTTTTATGATTTTTCCAATATTAAGTGATTGTCCTTAGACATAAGAGAATTTTAGAGATCGGCATAAATTTTTGTATGTTTGATAACAAATTGATTAATACCTAGTGGAATCAAACCAGGTATGTGATTCAAAGAAAAATAAAGAAGTAATAAACCTATATATAATATAGTATTGTACAGAAAAACTTCATAAGTTTACTTAAGCTCATCAATGGAATTTAACTCTTATTTGCAAATAAATGTTTTGTGTTTATTGGAGCATCTGTGGTGACTTTTTAAATATATTTATAAATATAACATTTGATATTTTAGTTTCTTCTTGGATAAGAAGATACAAATTTAAATACCAAAAAAGTTATTGGTAAACTTCCTTGATCTACCTGAACACTCAAAATTTTAAAACGAAAATATAAATGAATCAAAAGAAACCAACAGTAATGTACAGAATTGTGAAAACATGAGTATAAAGATTGCTACCAAAATTTTAAGGTAGACAAATGAAACCAAATATTAATAATCAGATACTACGGAATTAATTGTATATCTTAAAAACATCGATAAAAAAGTCCCCAACGGTATATATTTATCTCCAAAGGATAATTCACAATAACCAATTTTATCCTTTACATATTTCAAAAAAGTGTTATTTACCAAACTATTTTATACAATACAGTATTATTCCTTATCAAATTAAATACATTACATTTGTTGTACATTTCCTGTACATCAAAACTGCCCTTAACAGCATTTCATTAAAATGGATATCTTAGAAGATATCAGAGAATTAAAAAGCGGAGGCAAAGCGGCTCGGTTGGGTTGAAAATTAACAGTGCTGTGACCTAAAGTGGCGTAAGGACCCAGTAACAAAGCCTAATTAGAACACAACTGAACTCGCACAAGCTAAAAAAGCTTTTGAGAGATCTTCACAGAAGATCTAAGAGTATCAGGATAATATATCATATCATGATCATGTGCCAATGTGTTTTGTTAATATTTCCGTACTACTACTATGCTTACAATAAATATGTGAAAATAAGAATAACCCAATTTAAAATATCATTTTAAATGGATTTCCATCAAGTAAAGACCTGTTGAATCAAATATTTGAAACAAGCCGAAAACAGATTTTTAGTCACGTGGTATTACAAGCTCTTATTAAGATGCAGAATTAATACACGAAACACTTGGTTTTATACCAAATATTTTAAACTAAACATGATCCCAAAATACATAAATTAAAAAACCAATAACAGGAGCCCAGCAAAAGAAAATGGACGAATACAAGGAATGAACTTTTGGATGATTGAATACATAAAAAAGGAATATTCGAAATGAGCAAATTAGAACTTATAAAACCATTTTTGGCAGTTACTAACGTTTAATACATTTAAAAAAAATTAAGTTTTAATTATTTATGAGTGAAAAGTTACTCTAAAATATTATTCACACATCTTTGCAGTATACAATGAACTCCCAAAAACAACATTATAGTCCCTCTATTATTCTCAATAACATTAATCTCCACATTTTTTCTTCACATAAAACAATTGAATTAAAGTTTAAATGCCTCAATTAGGTTTTGGTAGCTTAAAAATATTAGAAAATAGGCTAATTTCAACCCAACAGATCATTTTTGATGACTGAATATTCATACAAATTTTTCTCTTTAAACGTTTCTGTAGCAACCACATTAAATATGAATAATTTTATGGTTTCTATTTACTCAACTTGATTTAAACACAAATTTGAGGGGGAAAGTCAAAGTTATTGAGAGTACACATTAATTATGTCCGTTTTCAAAAGATAGCTCTAAAAACATTAAATTTTTAAATAGTAGCAGCTGATTGCCGCGAATTTAGAGATATTGGATATCTACCAATAACATCCAGTTTGAATTGTTTCGGGTTTCATACAAAACGTTTTTTATTGAGCTGTTGAAAACGTCATATTTTTGATAACTAAACAGCATTTGCGGGAAGTTTGAATGTGAAAAAAATAATAAGAGCCAGAAATTTGGGCGGCAAATATTAAATAATTCGGTAACTTATAGTTCACAGGTAAAAACAGAAATTTCATTTTAATCCATTAATATGTAGTTTAGGTTATATCAGAATAATAGCATTAACTTTCTTGTCTTCAGCAATCAATTCTTACCTGTTCTTTAGAAATGTTCAAAATTTGGGCGACCCCAAAATACTCAGACCAAAACGTTTTTTTCCACTGAACATTTTGTTTTTGGGATAAGGGCACTAATACAAAATTACCAAAGAGAGTATTTCCATAACTAACTCCTTGATATTGTTCCAACATCTGGTTATAAAAATCTTGGAAATTTCTCAGACCTAACAATAAATAAAAATATTATTATATGTTCAAATATTAAATTAATTTGGCCGGTGCTTGGTATAAAATGATCATAATTGACATTACAAATAATATGTTTAAATTTGTTCTATATTTTATTGGTACTGATATATGTTTCGTCCATACTTGAACAGTTTGGATCTATGAAATTATAGTTTGTTTACGTCTGTTGATTTTATATATTTCCCATAAATTCAATTTAAAATCTCTATTTTCAATGTGTAAAATATCAATTTTCCTGAAAATATACAGGTGTTTCTAAAAAATTTTTTTCGAAGATGTTTCAAAAAATTTAAAGATATGCTTCTTTAGCAGAAATTATTCTAAGCTCCTTCTATTCCAAGTTATCTCTTTACAATCGGAAGAAAAATTTTGTTTTGTTGGATATCTCATATATTGAATAATTAGGAGGAATGAAATTTGGAAAATAGTTACTCTAATTAAATGTCCCATTTTGAGTTTTTTCAATTCTGAAATTTCATTATAAAGGGTAAAATCTACCATATATTTGCATCAGAAATGTTTGATGCTTTGACATTTTTCAAATCAAAAAAATTATTCAGGACTTTTTCTCTTAAAGTTTTTAGCTTGTTTCCACATATTTTCCACATAAACCTTACAGACGTTATAATTTCTTGATAAAATTAAGCAGGCAACTGTTAAATATAGTTATAATGACATATTTTTATTGTTGCGATTTGATATTTGGTATTAATGAAAACACAGTGAATAGAATGGCAAATTATACAGATACTGAAACACCAGATATGCATTTTGTATATGGCTGCGCTATGGGAAATGGGATAAAGGTTGTAGAGTATATGCTGAGTTAAATCCAGAAAGGATATTTTATCTTATCATATCATATCATCGCCCTCTGTGAAATTGTTACTAATAAAATATAATGCTTAGTAACAGAATCACGTGTTTCATTTATAATGTCAATTATAACACTTTATATAAAAAAAATTGAACTCACCTTTAATTGGTTTATTAAAATCCAATTTGTCCCCAAAGTTGGTAATGATATTTCTGAAGCATAATTCTAGAAGTTGATGAATTTCCTCATTCAAAAATAAAACATCGCTACCTAAAAATACACAAGCTAATCTACAGAATGTATCAGTGGGATTGATTGCTCTTGCTAAATCTGGAAAATATGTTTCATATAATAAAACCCATCGTAAGCAATTCTTCACTATAAATATTTGTTGCTCTTCTGAGATTTTTCCTTCTTGATCGGAGTATAAAAGTAAAATTGGGGTGTAAACCCAGTCTACAGGAATAATGTTTCCTATTCCAACATCAAGACAGAAACTACGAAGTGTATTTCTCTGCTAAAAAGGAAAGATATAAGATAATTCGTAAATCCTTAAAAAAAATACCAACCATTTTCAATCCTAATACATTGGAATAAACCTGTTTAATTCTGTCCAAGTTGTTGAGAGATATTTCCAAATTGTCATTTCTTTTATTCAAATCAAGATTCTTCAATAAAACTTCACTTGGGTAAAACTTTGAACAGAACACTATGTTCTGCAATATATATTCTATATCATTCTTCTGATCTTGATTGAAAATGCACAAAGATTTTACTGCAAGTGCATAAAATGTAGATGTATCAATTTCTTTGTACACATCGACTGATATTTTTAAGATGTTAAGGATAAGGTGGCTTTCAATTCTGGTGAACCAATGACTGGCAAGGAATAATGATTTCTTTTCAGCTAAAGCCTTGGTATAAGCTTTAATCTGGGAATTTTCCAAGAAAGATAATTTCAACTGAAAAAATTATATACATTATATTAAAGAACAAAACTCAAGCCATAGGATGGAAAATGCTAAATAGGGGAAAATAAAAAATAATTGTAAATAATACAAATGAAATATAATTGTAAATTGGAAGTTATATTTTATTTTCCCCCTATTTATCATTTACGATGAATATACACATATTAAATGCCAAAAGTATAGAATATGAAACATAAAAAGGAAATAGAGGATAAATCAAATAAAATTCTGAACTATAACAAAAATAATTTTTTATACATACAAAGCATTTCACGATAAACATCTATATAAGTTTCTGGAGAAGCAGAAAATTGATTATGTTTACATAGATGAACGTGACTAATCTAAAATATTTTTAATGAATGCTTCTTTAAGAAATGGATGAAACTGTTATCTTGTATACAGTTTTATGCTTTCTATTACTTTCTGATTCTTAACTCCTGATACCCATTTTCTAACAGTCTACGAAATTTAAATTGATTTCGGTTTTCCTCTGCTCAAAAATGAATATAAAAAATGGTGATAATTTTATACTGTATCATAATGGGACGATGAGGTCAAAAAATGAAATGAAGGCATGTCTTAAGGATTTCAATCATAAAGGCAGATTTTCATTAGCTTCAAAAAGAGCTAGATATTTCGTTCACATGAAAAAATCACTGAACATTAGGTTTTTCAGATGGAATACTTGTATGTTCTTTACAGTTAGAAATGTAGATTGATTTGGAAATTCTTATAATTACAGAATAATATATGGAAGTATATTTTTTTGTTATTAAATGGAAGTTGAAGTTTTGTTCAAGACATTAATTAATAGAATAATTATTTAACTATATATTAAAATAGTAAAAGTAAACCACAGATGTGCGTGACGTCACGCAGTGCTAACTTCCAGAAGCGCAGGATCCCGACGGGCGAAGCCCGTCGCCTGGATATCGCTGCGGACCGAAGGTCCGCACTTCCCTTTAGTATATATTATGTAAGTATACACTAGATGTTGTGAAAGTATCTTCTTTGTTTACCCAAATTAATGACAGAATCTCAACTTACCGAAGTAGATTTACATTGGGATATAAACTGTGAAAGCGATCTAATGAATGGTAAACAACTAGATGTTTGTAAAATAGGTATCACATGATCTGCCGCGTACCCTGCAGCAGTTTGTAATGTTTTCAAGTTTGCACTGAATGGTTGTGGTTCATAATTATTTAACAACATAGAACAATTCCTAAAATACAAAACTCTTTAAACATACCACTTGAAAAATAGATCACAATACTTACTGAATTTTTTGCACACATTTAGAAAATCCAGACGATATCAAAAAGTCTGCAATATTTTGCTCAATAAAATGGGTAAGTTTAGAATAGCCATAAACCTTTGAGCTTAAGAAAAAAAGCGATGAAACTATTTGTGACTTCCCACACTGAAAATAAAATTTAAATTAGATCTTGTGCCAATCGAAATTCGAAAAAATTTTGTATAAAACAGTGCAGAATAACTGACCTTAAAATTATCGGCTCTCCAAAACTGTATACACCACTTTTTAAGAGCAATACGGTATAAGTCCTCAAATTTAGAAATAAGAGATGGTTTAAGGGTAAGGAAGGTTCCAAGTACGACCAGCATTGACGAACAATGTCCTTCTCTAACGTAAGTTGATTCATCACTTACATTTGTTTGTTTAACATGGTAATTCAAGTGTTTCAGAAGTATTGATTCTAAAGTTCTAAAAAATAATTATAATTATATTTTGTTTGCACTTGCATGTAATGTATTTATATGTATATATATATATGAAACGCTATATGATAGAGTAGTGCCAGGTTATCCAATATTCTCTCTCTCTCTATATATATATAGAGAGAGAGAGAGAATATTGGATAACCTGGCACTACTCTATCATATAGCGTTTCATGTATAGATATCAAACAATTTCAACTGAATATTTTGAGAAATGCAGATACTGTAAACTTTGGAAAATTCAAACTTTAACACAATATATCTCGAAGATTTTGAGGACCCATGTTTATGAGACTTTTATTCTTGATGTCATCCAAGTAATCACCCTTATTCATTTGTACCTCCGGTTTTCTCTTTGTAAAATGGCTGATTTTAAAGACTTTTACCTTTTATACACACCTTGTGTGTGTGTGTGTAATAATTATTTGTAGATTAAAACAGATTAGCTCATTCCAATTTTGAAGAAACATAGCCAAAATAAGATTCTAAGACGAAGTATTTGGCATTAAAATTGACATAATTAATTAAAAATACATTAATAAAAAAATATATAATTAAATGAAAGACTAAAAAATTAGTCTTTTACTTACGAAGCGTATTCTATTGTTAGTCCATAATCAAGCAGTTTTCTCCAAAGGTGGAAGCATTCTGTTTGTAATTTGATTGCATTTTTATTGCTACCAAATGATTCATCTTGAAGATAGTTTGATATAGATTCCACAATGCTATATCTAAAAAAATTACGTTAATACATTATCTCTAAATAAATATGCAAATTAAGTATTTCATTTGAATTCATAAATTGAAATAACTTCAAAAACAATTAGGAAAAAACTTACTCATTCACAAACTTCTTGGCCAAATCTTCATTTCTTGAAGATAATACTCTAATGAGTTTAACTGCTTGTAAAACTGGAGTGCCATATGCTGTTCTGTCAAGACCTGAAGGTGACAATCAACTTAGTAATACAATATAAATCAACTTTTATTTCGTTATCAACTTACCAAGAGAATAACTCGTTGGAATAAAGTTTTTCACAATTGATGATATAAGACCAGAGCATTGGAACATTTTAGAAACCACAAAATCGGAATCTTCGCCCAATCTTATCAGAATTTCAAGACAATAAGTTATTGTTTCAATTGTTGGTTTTACTGTATTTAAGATATACCTAGAAACAAATATATAAAATCAAAGTGAACCTAAACGTAACACAATACTAGTGCCAAAATAAGATATTTTTGACTGGTCATTTTGAGATACATTATATTTATTCGTGAAATGTGGCAATTTTTGTATTGGATGTTGTAGGTGAAACGAATAAATGTAATATCAAGACCTCTATGACTGCTACCAGAAGATGTACTTTCCTTGGCATTTTTGTTAGTAGTTTATGTTTTATATATTTCATAAGAAATTAGATTTCTTTAGGTTCTATCAAATATTAAATTATTATTTAATAGAGAAAATGTTCTTCTTTTCTTTACATTACTGGTTCACTAATGTTTTCAGCCGTTACTATTTAGTTCCAAAAATTGAAATACTTGAAACAGAAGGATTTATTTATGAATGAAATACATGTTTTTATTTTACATTATTTTAATGGTAGAAACATATCATTCATCCATACTTGAATGGACTTTATCACGGTACCTGTTCAAGTATAAACGAAACATCATTAAAATAATGTAAAATGAGAAACATGTGTTTTATTAATAAGTCAGTTATAAATAATTTCTACCAAGCACAAGCCAAATGAGTTGAGTGCCGTGGATTTTAGAACTTTTTCGATCAATGCTTTTTCAAGTATGGGTATTCTAAAATTATTATATACAGAATGACATCAACTTATCTATTACTGCTTTTTTGATAAATGCTCATTCATGTATGGGTTATATACAGTATGACCCTAATTAACCATGAAATTCGCCGTTTGATGCCCCAATCGCTGAATTTTAAGCTGGGCCTAATGAAGCAGTTTAACGACTCTCGATAAAAATGGCGCATGCTTTGCATACAAAGGGGAAAAGATGCCTCAGATGAGTGCTTAATAAAATTAAAGCAAGAATATTTGACCGTCCAAACATAAGATGCCTCATTAGGAATACTTTCAATGAATGAAATCAAGCAAAAAGCCTGGATCTCATTTATTGCAGTATAATTCCCCCAGTTTGTCCCACACACACACAACCGAGCTCATGACAACTTAATTTATAAACTCCTAAATTATTAAGCTGGTTGTTTTTATCTTCAGCACTGAAAAAAAAACAAAAACAACCGGCTTAATAATTTGAGAATTTATAAATTAAATTGTGATGAGTTCTGTTGCATATGTGTAGAATACCAGGAGAATTTTCACAAAAAGGTTCAAAGAACATCAAGCATCATTTAAGCATCAAAAAAATAACCTTAATTTTTTCCCAGGATAATCTTCTTACTACATCTGGAACCGAAAGGCAAGAAACTAGACATCCTGGAATCAATAGAGGTTTACAAAAAATATCACTATATCGCAGTAAAAGTTTTAAATGAGCAGACAGGCCAGTGGTTTTTTCCACTTTTCGAAAGCCTAAACAAGCCGAAGCTTTCCATAAATATATAAAAACTTTTGAAATACAACTTGTTATACATCAGCTGTAGTTAGACTACACAACTTGGGTCAATGTATTCTCAATAATGAAAAAGTGATGGGTACGAAGTAATTTCTTATTTATTCCAAATCCCTTAATTTTTTAATTTTTTTAGATGTTAACTCTGCATCTTTGAGTCTGACAAGAACAGCTGTATCATCAGCAAATGTTGCCAGGATGGTGTGCCTCTTTGTAGGAAGATGTGCTGTATAATGTAGATGGGCCCAGTATAATACCCTGTGGTGCTCCAGATTTTATTGAATATTTTTCAGATACTTTGTCGTTTATCCTGATTCAATTTGTGGATTAAAAGCTTTTGGAGAATTTTCGAGACAACAGAAAGTTAACTAATAATTATAATATGTTTTTTTTCTGTTCCATCATCAGACTTTTTATTATAAGGAGTCAATACCTTTGTTAGGTATTCAGCAAACACGTTTTCGTCATCATTCCCAACCCATTGTAGGTTACGTCCCTGTTGGTTGAGTGCAGGAGGTATATGAGTTTGTGGCATTTTTGAGTATTTTACTGGTTTCTATATGGATATGAAATCTATTAATATCATATATATATATATACTTGTTAAGAAATCTTTCATCAGCTTCTTTTATTTTTCGTTTAAGCCGATTGTTCAGTTATATACTTTTCATACTTTTTGCCCAAATCGGACAAGAAAGAAATTCTCCTAATGTATCTTCACCTGCTGTCACCAGTTAATATTTCACATCAAAGTACTGAATTTGAACTCGATCAGATTAATACTTCTGAAAATATTTGAAAAAAATACTGTCCATTTTTTAACATAACTTGATCTACTCTGAAAATTTCAACTCTCCAGATCTTTTTGTTCACATTTCAACAAATGTGGCGTATATCTTCGTGTCGATATTATACACTCAAATACCAAATTTTATTTCAATCGGATCAATATGTATGTGGATAGCTCAGCGGGAGAGCATCAGACTTGTGACCGGGAGGTTCGGGTTCGAATCCTGTTCAGGTAGAAAAGAAATTTTCTAGTTGGACGGGTGTCTGCCACCATTTCACTGTTGGGTCAAAAATTAACAGTACTGTGACCTAAAGTCGCGCAAGATCGCAGTAACAAAGCCTACACAGAACACAACTGAACTCCTAACTCGCACAAGCTGAAAAAGCTTCTGAGGGATCTTCACAGAAGATCTAGGAATATCAGGATCAGGATAATAGTTTTGGAACTATTGGGGAAATAAGTCAAAGCTTCAAAATAACTGCGGAACCATTGGACCGATTTTTGCCCTTTAACAAACTTAGACGAGATATTTGGGCCCACCTTTTCTGAAAGCTTCCAGTCTTTAGCTCTTTACGTTTGAAAGCTAGAGTGTTTACGGACAAACCAAACCGGCCCGCCAAACTAAATTACTTTTGAGCCCGGATTCTTCATCAGTGAGTGAAACCTAGTCGTTTGAGACAATTTTCGGCTCAAAATTCGAAAATTATAGACTTTTCGACAAAATGATAGCACTCTGTTCCCTAGGACAAGCACGCAAAAAAGACGAAATTGGTATCAGTTACATTATAAAAATTAATTGTCAAAAAAAATATTCCAAATAAGCAAATAAATGTTTCATAATAATAAGAACAATGTTTCACACCACCAAATGTAGAGGTTATAAGAATATAAAATATTGGATTGGCTAAGTTGATGTGAATATATTTTAAAACTATGGCCCTAGACTAACATACTGTATATTGCTTACCTAATCCTAGTATAGATTTCAGTTCTAACTAAACATCTTATTAAATTCTTTTCAGCTAGTTGTTGGTCATTCTCTCTATCATCGTCTTTTTTTTCATGGTCTACAGGTAAAATGGGCATCATATTCTCAAATCCAAAACCAAGAAGGCAATCTAAACATATTTCGTCCAAGTGATTATAAACTAGACCCCACATTGCCTTTATACTAGCATTCAATGTTCCAGGAGCGTTACAATCCAAGCAGAAACGAATCAAGAAAAATATTTGTTCGATAGGTAATGCCAAAATATCTTGATAAACCCCAGTGGAATATAGGGAAAGAATATTAGCGATAGAATTGAGGGCAATAATTTTTTGTTGTGTTACGTTGGACCTGAAACATAAACAGATGTAAATATTTCGTTTCGTATTATATCCTGTGATAAATCTTAGAAATTACACAGTGACAAAAGGTTGCAGGTTTATAAAAACACAGCACAGTTGAAAAATTGTCAATCTTGTTCCAATAAGCAGTTCACTTATGGGAACTAAACGTGTGTATTACGTTTAACCACTCCACCTTGTAGCGATATTATTCCGTTAAGAAACTTTTCATCTCGATAACTATTCACAGGATTTTTCAGTATGGCTTTTATGAATAGGAATCCTCCCACAATCCTGTTCAATCAAGGGGACATGAATTGATGGATGAAATGAACTACAAGGTAATGTAATGGCTCTGTGGAGATATACAGGTAGAAGAGTTAAAGACTTAAGTAGACAGCGTAGCAGTACAGATAAAGACGTTCTCAAATTCTACAATATCAAGGGGATTACTGAGTCGGGGGCAGATAGCTTCAACGCCACACTAGATATACTCACCTAGCTAAAGTAAACAATTCTTTAAGGGTATAGCCAGGTCTTTCTGGTTCTTCACCATGATGATATAAAATCCTATTCTTATCATTTATTTCTGGTGCTGTAAATGGTTGTAACCAGCCATCAAAATCAAACCTAAAAATAATACACTTTTATCAAAACATAACCAAAGAATGGCTTGTAACACAGTTTTTTACCACATAAGTTAACCAAAATAAGATAACCAAAAAGTTGAATTAAAATAAATCCACTGGTTTTCAATTGAATTTCTGTTCACTTTTGATATTTAATTCATCATAATTGTTCCCTGCAGAGCCTCGAGGCTCTGCACTACTCGTTTCGATCAAAGCATTCACACCACTTCAATTGAGAGAGAACAGTAATATGTTCGTCATTGCATCTAGCTGAGATTTTGATTCTTCCATTGCTCTACTGGACATTCCTGCTTCTCTAGATTAACATTGAATTTCCTATGTTTCCGACTGTCTTTTCCATACCTGTATAAAATTTCTTAAAACCACCTTCAAAGTTCGAAATTAAATTATTTTTGTATTCGCTCAATTTAAATTGAGTCTGAATATCATAAACTTAAGGAACCATCTCACAAGGGTATTTTCTAGAGACATTTTTGTGATGTGAAGTCAAAACAAAATGGAAGAATTCATATTGTAGAAGAATAAAAAATGATAAGTGAAGGGAACAAAGCAATCACAGACCTTACGATAGACAGCTATCAATTCGAGAGGTTCAACAAAGAATATATTTGATAAGTGACATTAGTTGCTTATAGGTAGTTTAAATTATAGGTAATTTACTCAAATTTAAACATTCTCCTTTAAAATATAACTAGAACTTTTCTCTAAGGATTTTCGGAACTCGCTGTTGAGATGAGAAAAAAACAGATACAAATTCATCACCAGATAATCAGCAGGTGAACATTTGGAATGATCATTTGATTATTGAAATCTTTGAAGAGGCAAAATCTTGATTGTTGCAAACAGTGATAGTGCCCATCATCAATATTTTCTATACCCACTTACATACTACAAATGAAAAGTTCATTTACTGAATGTGTCTTACCTGGCCTCAAATGCTTCATCCTTTTCAATTTTAGGTATTTCAAGTTCTTTCATCCAGGCCAATTTATGAGTTTCCACCCTATTAAAATTCAACCATTTTTCTGAACCAGGAGTACTCAAGATTTCTGCAGTAGTTTTGATACTGTCCACATCTATATTCTGACCAACCTCATTTTGTTTAGTTATAGTCTGATTAGTACTTTTTGGTTTATTCACTTTCTTCCTACTTTTTAGAAATGCTATAATAGCGGGGTCCATTGTATTTAACAGTTTTTCTTTTTCTTCAAGAATCTCAGATTTGGGAATGGATTTGAGAATGTTAAGATTTTGTTCATGTATTTGTTGTTTATCAGTTTCAGTTAATATTTTACTTTCAACAATAACCTGATTGTGAATGTTTTTCATAGTATCATCACCTACATCCATTTGAATAACAGTTTTTCCATAAGACTTGCTAGTTGAAGGTGTATTAATTATTGCTTTTTTGTTTAATAACTGTTTGTTTCTCATTTGTTGTGCAAATATACTTCCAGGGCCACCTAGAAGAGCCTCCTACAATAATATAAATTTTATTTAGGAGAAAATAAAAAAATCAATCTAACTAACATCTATCCTTTCAACTTTGGGAAAACCAGTCTCGCAGTAAATCATTGGTCTTTCATGCCAATCTTTATTCTCATTTTTTCGTCTTTTTACTATAGGTCCCAACAGTTCCATTTTTGGTATAAATTCCATGGTATTTGCAATTGCTTTGTCAATATCAAAATATTCATCTTCACAAGTTGTTGTTGGTGATTCTGGAATATACAGTGAAAACTTTACACATTTCTTTTTTCAACTACAATTATCATTATAGTGTTCACAATTTAAAGCTCCATGAATCACAAGGTGAAGAAGTGCAGGCCCTTCTATATAACATGGCAAGAAAACAATCTGCACTGTGTACGTAATATGCAAATGGTACAGCCTATCAAATAAAGTCTACGGATTATATAGACACACCTAACCGGCTCTCACTAAGTTAAATGGTACGACATAAAGATTTTGTAGTTTATGCTTACTTGAATCAACCTTCTGAATGAAAATCATGTTTCTCAGTGAAAACTCCATGACATATCATAATTCAGAAGTTATAGGTCACAAAACCAGTTTTATATAGTAAATAAATCAACTATGAACCTTTATTTAATTATTCAGTTTTTTTTAAATATTCCAGAAAAATAATTAAAATGTCTTGACAAGCATGAAAGTTTTTAAATTCATAAAATTTCACTTTATAATCCATATGAATGTTGCAATATTCGCTCCCATATCAAATTAAGTCAATATAAATGAGAATATTTACAACATCTATAAGTGGTCTTTATGTAAAACAATACTAAATGGGGACCTACAATTATAATAGGTCAATAATAAAATACAATGAATACAAATATATCTTTAAAAATTTTATTAATTACCTTTAATTTCCCTATGGCCAATAATTTTTACTGATGGTTGTATTTCATTATCTTTCAATTTTTTCATAAATATCTCCTGTTCCCTCAAAATTTTGCGATCTTCTTCTGTTTCTTCATCAACATTGGATGATCCAGACTTAGCAGAAAATAGTAATCTATCCATAATTATGTGTAAGTAAAACCTAAAAATATGGATAATAATTTAATTATCTTACATATATTATCAAATACAGAAAAAGCCAAAATTTGTCAGCGTTGCTGTTATGTATAAAAAAAAGTAAGTAAATATAAATATATACGGAACATTTCTATTTTACAATATATATAAATCATAAATTAAAATAAGATATTATTGTAAATTAATAAATTTTTAAAATATATATGATTAATGTTACAACATATCTACTATTAATTATGAATAAAAAACAATATTCCATTTCCGCTAATATTTTATTTCACTACAATAGCTTCGTCATACCATGACTTCTTCAGGTGAGTACTACTGGATACTCAGTAGTACTTCCGTCAATTAAAGACCGTAACAATCATAGATATCTACTATTGTAAAAATTATAAAAGGCTTCTAATAGCAGAAAAATAATATAGTTAAAACTAAAAATAAATTAATATTACATACCCTCTGGTATGTAAACAAATCTTCTTCTTCTTCTTCTTCTCTTCGAAACGCAGAGCTCTGAACAGCAAGCAGTCCCCTTGCAGGTATCAGAACACAGCTGGGCTCAGCAGTGATGCTATGTACCCAAAATCTGTTCTATGAAACATTAGTTTTCCACCATTAGTAATGGGTTGATTCCTGGGACAGAGGAGTCTAGGCTGAACCTATATCAACCCATGAGGTAATGTTTAACATTATGTAACAAGGGAGGTACAATAAACTGGCAACAGATAGCAGCAATGCAAAAAGGTACCAAACAAATGGAAGCACACAAAAGGCTGTCATACATGCTGACATAGGTGAATTACATGCTAGCTTCAACAAAATTAAATCTTAATCCGACAAGCAGACAAAAATGCAAAAACTGCCTCGTACGCTATCAAATCGTCCGAGAACAAAACATCAAATAAGTTAATGGGAAATTTGAAACCAATCTCAGATAGATCGTCATACAACTTAGCTGACTGAGAGACACGGTCAGGACAATCAAAGAACAAATGATAACAGTCAAAAGTCTGCCCGCAACCACACAAAGGGGAATCTATCACCCTCAACCTAAACAAATGAGCAGGGGAACAGAAATGTCCCGATCGCAATCTGCAAATGGTTGATATAAATTTCCTAGATTTATCCAACCTACGAAACCAATGTTTAGTATAGGGGGAATAGCCAATCATCTCAGAGTACACCCTACCCTTGGTTTTGCCCAACAGCTCGAAGTCAGAACACCATAGCCTCCTCAACCCCCTCCTGAAGGAGGGCCAAAGTAAATCAGGACCCGCTTTAATCTTCTGAGGAACTGAGATCAACCTACCGTCATTTGCCAGTCTATCTGCCCTTTCATTGCCTAAAATATTAGAGTGACTTGGCACCCACAAACATGCAATTCTCAGACCAGCATCCCTCGCCACCATAAACTTCTCCAACAAGTCAACCACATTTACGTCTATATCTGAATCAAATTTTTTTGATTTGATACACTCAAGGGAGCTGAGAGAGTCACTAACAATTAATGCTTTACGAACCCCTTCCGCAATGATAACATCAACTGCAACACTAATGGCATAGATTTCTGCCATGAAGACAGTCCAATGATCTGGTAACCCACCACAGATGTCAACATATAGAGCAGGGGAATGCACGCCATAACCCACCAAAGAATTACCCACCCATGCATCCGTAAAAACAGCTGTGTAACCCCAGAACTTTTTATCGAGATAGCTCAAGAAATCAGCAACTGAGCCCTTAGGAAGACCAGAGGAGAAAACCGGAATAGAGTTTGTCATAATAGAGATAGACAAATCAAAAAATGGAAGCGTCTCAGCCCTCCAAATGAGGGATCGCTTACCAGAAAGGGACCCGTATGCCTCAATATATGGTGGAACCAAGCCGTTAAACCATAAATTATCAAAGTGCTCTGTATTCCTTAGAAGTTCAACAGTGGGATGACTTATAAATCTAAGAGCCCTTGAGATGTACTTAAATGCAAGCCATTTCCTTCTGATGTAGAGCGGCATTTCCGCACCCTCCGAAAGCAAAATGTTAGTCGGAGTTGAACGCATCATTCCCAGGACAACTCTGAGAGATGCATACTGGACGCGATCCAACCTAGAAAGTGTGGCCTTAGCACACCTACCGAATAACAGGGAAGCATAGTCCAAGTGGGGTCGAACTAGGGCCTTATACAACAGCAAGAGGTTATCAGGATGAGAACCCCAATATATGCCAGAAACAGCTTTTATAATATTCAGAGACTGAGCCGCCCTCGAACAAGCTGAATCAACCTGTGGTTTCCACTTGAGTTTAGAGTCCAAAATTACTCCCAAATATCTAACCGTAGACTTCCAAGGAACCTGGACATTATCAAGTTCCAGAGGGGCAGGATGCTCCGGTATCCTAGACCTGCCAAAGATCACACCTGCAGACTTCTTAGCCGATATATGGAGGTTATGTTTCTTAAACAATTCAGCAAGATTACCGAGGACCACATTAAGAGATATCCTTATTTTATTCAGGTCTTTACCAACTATCAGAATTACCAAATCATCTGCAAACTGAATACAAATAATTTGGGGAGGAAACAAACAACAACCTGGCAAGCAAACATACAAGTTGAAAAGAATCGGCTAAGTACCGAACCCTAAGGTGAGCCCCCATAAGGCTTATGGGGGCCCAAAAGATCACCAGAGACCGAGCTCCGGATGTAAAGTTTTCTACCACCAAACAGTTCACATATGGCCCTGCCAATGCAGGGTGGAATAAAACACGCCTCCATGTCATCTCTAAGGACATCCAGCAAAACATGGTCATATGCAGATTTGATGTCAAGAAAAGCAGCCATAGCATAGTTACTCATACTGAAAGCCCTATAAACATGGGAGGTGAGCAGTGTGGTGGCATCATAAACAGATCTACCCCTTCGAAAACCAAATATATTGTTATTTCCTAGCTTCTTTTCAATTAGCGGTTCGATTCTGATCTTGATCATTTTTTCAAAAATTTTAGTGATACAAGGAGCTAAAGAAATGGGTCGATAACTTCCCAAAATCAGAGGAGGTTTGCCTGGCTTTAAAATAGGGATGATGTTAGCTTTTTTGAGCACTGTAGGGATTATACCTGTTTTCAGAATATTATTGTAAATTAACAGCAGTTTAGATCTGTATGACATGGGAAGGTTGACATATAGAGCATATCCCAGACCATCCAGACCTGGGGCAGAACTTCTGGTGGACCTGAGTACCAGGGCAAGTTCATCAAGAGTAAACTCAAGAGGAGAAGATACCTTTTGATAGGAACCAAAATTTCTCCGGAATTTGGATCCACCCAATATGCTACAGGAAAGGTTGTCAGGAATAGGAGGGGCCGGTGTATGGTTATATCTACCCGAGAATTTTCTTATTTGTCTCCAAGATTCCTGAGAGCTAGAGAAGTTTAAATCCTGACAGAAGGATCTAAAAGATTCCTTTTTAAGATATTTAATTTTGTTATGTGCTAAGGCTCTCAAACGGTTAGCCTCAATCCAATTTTCCATCGATGGATGCTCAACAAACCTTGCAAAAGCTTCCCTTCTGGATCTGATCAGATCTTCAACAGAGTCATTCCACCAGTGAACTCTGAATTTGTCAGAGGTAGTGCGCTTTGAATGTGGAATAGCATCATCAGCACTTTCGATCATAACCCCTATCAAATCCTCAGCCGTGGCTATGCTATCTTTGTTGGGGGAAATAATTAGATTAGTCTGATAACGAGACCAGTCTGCTTTCTTCAAGTTATATTTACGTGTCCCCATGCGTATAGGTCTTTGAAAGTTGAAAGAGTTATCATTCACACGAACAATGATAGGGAAGTGATCGCTAAACCCAGCATCAGAATGGACCGACCAGGAGCACCTGCAGGCAATGTCAGCAGTGGCAACAGTGATATCAGGGGCACTACGATGAATAGCCGGATTCGTTAATCTGGTTGGACAGGACTGGTTGAGAAGGACTAAATCACTATCAAGGAGAAAATCGTGAAAAATCAAACCTCTGGGATTAGAAATACCTGAACCCCAAGAGATGTGTTGGGTATTAAAGTCTCCAAGCCAAATCGTGCGACCCAAGGACAAATATTGCTGAAAAGAATTCCACACCGAAGCAGGAACAAAAACATCAGGGGGAAAATAGCACAGAATAACCGAAATACTATCTCCCAATGACACACCCAAGGTTTGACAACGACCAGGAAGAAGTGAAGAATTAATGGTCAAGGCCCTGACAGGAATATGAGACTTAATGGCGATTGCAATACCACCATAACCATCACCTCTCTCCTCACGTAAAATCCTATAACCACGCAAGGAGAATTCATTTTCAAATTTCAAAAAGGTCTCAGATAGAGCAATAATATCAGGGTCAAAATCTTTAATTAGGATTATTAAATTATTGTAATTTGATCTCACAGATCTAATATTCCACTGAAGAATAGTGATTTGGCTTGAACGTTGTAATATCATTAAATTAAGGATTAATTGATGGAGGGAAGACTTTTTCCCCCATCGACTCATCAATGTCCTCCATTAAATTAGATCCTTGCATACCTTTTTTTATATTAGAATTTGAACCATTATGGGAATCATTTGCGCTGTAGTGAACTTGGGCTGAGGTAACCAGTTTTTTAGGGGGGGAAATGTCCTCTGTGGGGGATTTGGGGCACACTTGTAAACCAGGGAAGCTAAGATTTTCATAGGTGGGTTTGTAAGGAAGAAGACAGTTTTCATGTGCTTTCCTATCAAATCCTGGGTTAGAGTATAAAACCTTTCTTTTCTGACCATTTGCACTAATATCCTTCGAGGCAGATTTAGTGTTAGCAGTACGAGAAGAATTTGATCTCAATATAGAAGAATAAGATTTAGGAGTTTGAGTATTAAGGATAGGAGAAGAACGAGGAGACTGGGAAGAAATGTTCAAATTAGGGAAATCAGTAGGATTCGATGGGAAAGCTCCTTTAGAGTTTTTATCAGCTTCAAAAAAAGAAATATTGTATAAAGCCATACATTCCTTGATTCTCTTCTGACGTAAGTACTCACCACATGATCTGTCATTAGAACAGTGAGGTTCGTTACAGTAGACACAATTAACAGGGTTACTACAAGACTCACTTTCCAAGTGTGAGATACCACACTTATGGCATCTGAAAGAACCTCTACACAGATTTTTAACATGACCATACCGGAGACATTTCATACATTGGATTACTGGCTGAATGTACATTGAGACCGGTGTTAAAGTATTAAATAGAATTATGTTGTTAGGAAGGATGTTACCCTCAAAAGTAAGAACACATGTAGTGGTAGGAACATATGAGACACCCTCATCTGTCTTAACCCTTCTGTTCAACCTACGCATTCTCAAAATTTTACAACTGGGATTGGAACCCATACCATATTCAACCATATCATCCTCATCGATGTCAAGTCCAATGTCTCTAATCACACCCATTGTTGAAATCATCCTTGAAGGAATATAAACACTATATTTATCTTTATCTAAGTTGTTATTATCAACAAAAAAGTTAGCACTATCCGGGAAATCAAAGTAAACTCCAACTCTTTTCAGGCCTTTTCTACAGATTTTTGAAATCTGAAAGTTAGAGTAATTAGGAAAATTATACAGAAGTTTACCCAAGCTGATTGGGTTGAGGTTACCTATATTTTTGTCCTTTGATTCCACATGTACTAGAAATGGACCTTTATCAGTCGATCTATATTTATTGCTTGATAATTTATTATAAAGGATAGCTTCAAATTTCCCATGTAACACATTCATAAATTTATTACATTCATCAACGAGAGAATTATCTTGCTGATTATTATTATTACCTAGAATTGATTTGATATCGTCCTTAACAATGAAAAGGTCTAGTCTATTATTGATAGAAAGTCTCAAAATACGGTCAGTAGCCTGTTGAGAACGAGGAGATAATAAATTAAAGACCCGGGGTGGAACCCCGGGACTAACTGTACTCATGTCAACAAATTACTCTTATAAAAAGTCCACTTATCAAATTACAGATAAGAAAAGAAAAAAAAAATTTTAACCTAACTAGGTTAAATGAAGAGAAAACTAATCTAAGGCAGAAGCCTAAAACAGTTTCTACTATTTAGCTCAAGAGCAAATATTTAGCAAAGTCAGCAGGAATGAAGTAAAAATCACACTCACCAACCAGGAATTACAAGTAAAACACAGGGGGAAATGGGAGATCACTGCACGCTATCTCGTTCACCTCCAGAATCGAGGAATGAACTGATTACATACCCTCTGGTATGTAAACAAATCTCTGGTGAAAAATATTTACTAATTTAGGGTTAGATTTTAGTTTCTTAGTGACAGTAGTTCCTTCTACCCATACTTTGTATCTACCACGTGCATAACAAACTTAGAAGAAGCTTAGAAGCAGAAGCTTGGCCCTTCCAGACAATGGTAACTAGCTCTCGAAAAATTTTATTTTACTTATTACTTGGAGTACCCAAAGTGACCTCGGATTTAGAACGGATTTAAAGGTAACGACTAAAGCAAAGGAAAAGATAGATGTGTTAGAAACTGTTTCCAATAATATTGTTCACTTTTCAGATTGATTTTTCATTTTAATTATAGGCATTATAGACTCTTGTGGAACTTTGTTGAAAATAAATTTTTAATTTTTGTGTTTTCCAAGTTTTTCAAATCAATTCTCAAAATTGAACGCAGCTGCTTATGCGCAGAAGTCGCTCCAACTCGGTGAGTCTAGCGTCAAAAACGTGCAATGCCATCTAAATGCAAATGCGTCAATTTATCAGCCCTTCTGTGCATTTGACAAATTGTGATAATTATTAAATTTGTAAGTTTTTTCAGTCGATTAAATCAACTTATCAAATCTACAGTTGAATATTTCATCTTTTTTATTCGATAGGCGTTTGGCTGTGTTCATCAAAATCAATAAAAACGACGGTATCGGCGAATCCAACTGGACTTGGGAGCACAATGGCAGCCAGCGACTCAGCGGGCGACGATTCTTTGTACCCGATCGCAGTTTTAATTGACGAACTAAAAAATGAAGACGTTCAGGTAAATATTAGCTATGAAATAAATGTTTACCCATCGTTGTACCTAGTCGAAGGAATGTTTTTTCACGTATTGATTTTGCCTAGCAGTGTATTTATATTCAAAATAACTGCCTAAATGAGTAACTGAATTTAGGTGTGATGTATTTCGTGATTCAATCAATTGGGGCCCAGTAGAACTATCTCTGCCTGAAATTTTTTAAATAAATATTCTTACTCTTCATTGTGTTATTTTATGAAATTGTTCTGTAATGGTGTCACTTTTCCCTCCTAAATAATACCATACAAGGAATATTCAAAAATTTTATTTGTTTTAGCTCTAGAAATGCTTTGCACTAAAATATTTTTTATGTTGTCATCGTTCCTACTCCAATTCCAACCCCATTTCAACAATTAAACTGGCATTTCATGAATTTAGAGAATTTTCTTTGACTTTAAATATTTGTCAGTTCTAATTCAAAGGTATAAAATTTGCTGTGCAATCTTTTTTTTCTAATTGCTTGGCATGAATATAGTGTCCAAATTTTAGTCTTGATGGAAGTAATATATATTGTATAGCTATTTGACATAATTATAAGTGAATTCAATCATATAATTTTTGATTCATTCATTGAGTATGACTAAACGATATGCATCAATGTCTGTCTACTGATTTCTGAACTTGCAAGAAATGGATGTTTGTCAGGTTATATCCTTCCTTACATTATAGTATCTCGGCTTTATTATGTATATTCCTAATATGAAAAATTTTATTTTATGTCCAACTGGTATACTGATCGAAATTAATAAGAATGAGTCTAAATATTTTGATACTTCAAATGAAACTCTGCTTTATGTCTGTAATTGCATACACTGTTCTCATTGTAATCAGCTGTCATTTGTGTTTACAAGAACGTTAATTTGACAACAATATGAATTTAAACAATGGGCCACTTCATAAAACTATTAAAATTAGCTATTTTCTAAATTGTTAAAATTAGCAGATAATTCTTCATTTTTATTGGAATAAGCCTTATTCACCAATTAGGCGCTTTTATTGTTCAGTGATTAGATGTTGTTTTGTGATGTTGAATCTTTCAGATCTTTCTATGATTATATGTGATTTTCAATATTTCTTTTTCAATGACACAGGAAGAAAAATTATATTAACAACATCCAGACATAAATGTACTGTTGTGGGCAATTTCATATACAAAGGATTTCAGCTGATGTCTAACATATCTTACAGAAATAGTGAACAGCTATTTGATAACTTGTAGGATAACTTTATTTTTGGCATATCATTTAATTATGGCAACACAGTCATAGTTGAAATTTAAATAAATTGACATTATTAAATCCTGTTTAAAATAACTTATCAAGACAGAAATATTCCAAAACGTAGTGCATTTTTCCGCATGAAAAAATGAGAATTATGACCTAATTTTTCATTCTTCTATCTAGCTACGTCTCAATTCCATCAAGAAGCTTTCCACGATAGCATTGGCACTCGGAGTCGAAAGAACTAGAAAGGAGCTTATACCTTTCCTTACAGAGACAATTTACGATGAGGATGAGGTCCTGTTGGCACTCGCGGAGCAGTTAGGCCAGTTCATCACTTTAGTAGGAGGCCCAGAATATGCCTACTGCCTCTTACCACCTTTAGAAAGCCTAGCAACAGTTGAAGAAACAGTTGTGAGAGACAAGGCTGTCGAATCTCTTAGAGCCGTGGCCCAACAACACAGTCCAGCTGATCTGGAAAACCATTTTGTTCCTTTGGTTTTGAGACTGGCTACTGGAGATTGGTTCACCTCTAGAACGTCAGCTTGTGGACTGTTTTCTGTAAGTATAGTTTTTACCTAAATTTTTTAGGGGTTCAATTTATTCTTTTCAAATAATTAGATAATGAATATTCCAAGTTAGCTGATGGAGACTTTTACAACACCTTATGTGTTCTTATTTGATGGATTTAATCTAAATAATTCCTAGAAATAAAAAAATTTAAAAAAATCAATTCAGATGCACTGATCTTTCGTTGATACACAGATTCCCATCTGTGTTTCATCTTGTGACAGATGTAAACAATGACTTCATTTGTAGATTGCAAAAACCATAGATATGGACCTTTGCAATTACCAAATAAATTTGGTTACTTTGTATAATTTTTATCATTATTCTGATTCGTCAACATAAGATGCTTGCAGGATCTTCTCTTTGTGATACTTCTGTCATCATTACTTAAGATTTTAGAACTTGAGACTGTTTCAAATAACTTCAGTTGCAGATCTGTAGCGGTTTTCTGTTTCCTGTCAGAATTCTACTTGTTTTTTACAGTAGATATTTATGATAGAAAGTAACAGTAGCTTGTTTTCATATTGTATTTATGTAACTATCTCTTGGTGTTCAGGTAATTCTGGCATTATACTGTTAGAACTAAAAGGATTATATGTAACTTCATTTCAATGCAAGTAAAGCAAAAGTATAAATTTTTTTATGTCACAATAAGTGTTTCTCTTCAATACATTGACTTATATTTTATGTTAGTATGCAAAATAAATTTTTATAATTTCACAGTAAATGCGTGTTTAACAATAGATAACAGTTATATATATTTTTTTGTAATATATATCACAATGGCTCCCAATTTCAGATAGGTTGCTCACCCTGGTTTAAGCCATATTTGAAACTTGTTTTTCAGATCTTCCTACATTGGATTGTGTTTAAAATAACATTGATACAACTAACATTAATGAAAGTTGCTCCTCATATCCTAAACTTTTTTTTTCTCAACCAAAGGTATGTTACCCACGCGTATCGGCTACAATGAAGTCTGAGCTAAGGAAAAGATTCACGGATTTATGTCAGGATGACACTCCGATGGTGAGGCGAGCAGTGGCTACCAAGTTAGGGGAATTGGCTCAGGTGGTTGATTTAGAGCATCTCAAGTCTGACTTGATACCACTGTTTGTTCATCTGGCGCAAGACGAACAGGTATGTAATTATGATATTTAATGTTTTTGGTTGTTTTTGTACAGATTGAAAAAATAGAATAAAATCTCAGTATAACATGGATAATGAGTGAGATAGCTGTGCATTTCTTCTCCTACTTAGTAACACAGGGTATACTCATACAAATTTTTCTCTTCTGCATTTCAAATAATACACGTTCAAGTAGCTGAATGAACATTTCTTAAAATGTGTTTTCTTTAACTAAAGGTCATTTTGAATTCATACAATTTTTATCCTGCATTTCAATCTTATGAACTGTGACAATTCAAGTCTTGCCTGATTTGAATATGATATATTTGCCTATTTGTTCAATTGCCAATTTAACTGTTTAGTTACGATTTACGGCCAGTTTCATAAACAACATCAAAAGGCTCCTTTATGATAAAGTTCCTTTACGAAAAAGGATCCTTTAAATGGGAGCATCAGTTTCATAAACGCACATCGACCGTCCTTTACTTAAAGCTTCCTTTAATGCGCCACTCATATGTTTCCGACTGTTGGCTAACCTGAGAACTAGTGATTTTACGAATGTAGTTGGTGATATTCTGTAAAAATTGTGAGTTATGCATTGGAACTTGTAAAAAGAAAAAGAGAAGAAGCATAAATTGATCTTTACATAAACATGGTTATGTGCAGAAGACAGTATATTGAAATTTATATCATTATTACGTTCGAATTGTTATATTTTATTACGTGGGTTATATGAATGTATATGGAAGAAAAGAGAAAAGAAGTATTACTTTAAAACCAGAGGAGGAACTATGCCTCTTGGAATTGATTGAAAAAGAGAATTTTAATATTATAGGATAAAGTCTGGCAAAGAATAGAAACTGCTTTCAATGCAACAGTTCTCCATTGGAGAAATGGGGACCAGCTCAAATCCAAATATGACAATATAAAAATTAAAACTAGAAGGTGGTAGCTGCTCAACGCAGTCATATTGACTGGTGGTAGGGCTCCATTCAAATTGAGGGAGCCAATTTCCAAACAGTTGAGCCCAACTGTTACGAACCCTCTTGCCGAAACGAAAGAAATGTATTATAAAAAAAACGGCTCTAGTAGAAGCTCAGATAGTGGCTATCAAGGAAGAGAATAGAAGAAAAGAAGAGGAGCATTCAAAGCTTAAAATATTAGATTTGCAAATTATGGAGATGAAGAGCAAATTAAAAATAATAATAATTAAATCTTTTTTATTTTGAATGCACTTTCTGAAAAAAGCGGTATTAGAATTCTATCAGCATTGCTGCAGACTATGAAGTCCCCTCAAATTTGAATTAAAAGCCGAAATTTCAATAACACATAATATTTTTATTTCTTTATTCTCACTTGAAACTTTTTCAGGTGTTACCTAAAGTAAAACAATGAATCAGAAATACAAACATAGAAGCCTATCTAAATACATACCTTATAAAATCTTATAAAAATTATATGAAATCTTGTCATGTTGAAGATACAAATTGAATATGAAGAATAGTTCCACAAGTGACAAGGAAATTTATTTTTAATTATCACAGAAATATAATTTTAAATTAGGAAAATGTTTATTAATAATAGACTCTTGCTTGACGAGCTGCATTAACATTAGTTGAATTTGTTTGAAAGTCCTTTTCCTCTTGCAATCATTCATTTGGAAATATTTCGTTCATATTGTGCAAAACAGCGGTAGCAACAATAATTGACGCTTCCAAACTCCATACTTTCTCTCCACCACATTTCTAGTTTGTATAATTGACTGCTTATATAAATTTTCAGCTACAGTTATAGCTTCCGTTAACTTTGTCATAAGATAAGTCTGCAAACTATAACCACTACCACCAAGTAACAAATACCGTCCTAATTTACCACTCTCAAATTGTCTCTTCAAGACACTTATTAAAGATGGTTTGATCATATATTTCCAGTTCCATAGAATCTCAATGTGGAAAGTAGTTGGTTCATCGGTTCAATACAGCTGCCTCTGAAAATTGTCAATTTAATGATTTGGTATACATAAAATTATATCAACAAAATAATAAATCGAAATTTGTTTACCTGTAAAATGGGAAGTACAATTGATCTGCAATTTTTTGAAGCAAAGATTAAACAGTTGGTTTTGTCAAGCAAAAACGATAGAAGAAATCTAGATCATCTAACGTGGAAAAATGTCTCTCCTGTAAATTTTTGGTCTTCTCACAATTATTTCTTCATCATTTGATGAAGAAGTAGAACTAAAATCAGCATTCAACATTTGGTGCAACATATTTCGTAGTACGCTAAAATTAAATAAATGGGATGTGACAGAACAAGGTTATGTCCACTGTTTTCGTGTGTATCGAGCACCTGCGCAGTGTCGAGCTTCTCGTTAAAGGATCCTTTTCCAGCCGTAAAGGGCCGATTTTCTCACTTTAAGATAAAGGAAGCTTTTAACCTCAAAATTTGTTTATGAAACACGTTTTATCATTAAAGGAGACTTTTTGGGAAAAAGGAGGCTTTAATTTCGTTTATGAAACCGGCCGTTAGACCTCGATAAGTATTAGGTAGTAAACTTTAATATTTCACATTTTTCAAAAATGGTCTCAAGCGACTAGGTTGGACTCACTGATTGAAAAAAAATAATTCTGTCCAGGCAGTCCATCTGTAAACACTCTTAACTTTCAAACAAAAAGATCTAGAGACGTGAAACTTCTCAGAGTAAGTTTGGGCCCAGATATCTCACATTTAGTATTAAGATGTGAAATGGAGATCCAAACATGCATTATTTTGTGAAGGCAAATTACAAGAATTTGCCAATTTATTTCATATCTGATTTCGGCAAAAATTATGAAAGGTATATGAAATTTAGTTGAATATATTTCTTTTTTTTTTTCACTATTTCTTGCCAATATGTAATAATGTAAATCAAAGTCAGAATATTGGAGCCTTCTTTTAACCCTGTTTTTTTCATTCTTGTGAGATTTTCCGTTCTTTTAGAAGAATAGTTCTAAAACGACAAAAACTGACGTTTATTTGACTTTGGGATGACAACACAGAATTCTGTGCTTTTATTCATCCTACATAGCTTCTTCAATAAGTAATTCACAGATTTTTAATTTTCATGGGAAATGGACTTTTTAGCAATCTTTTCAGAGATATTATTATTTTAAATTCGCCATAATGACTTCGCAAGTGAAAATGACAACAGAAACACAGCTTTCCAAACGTAAACCTAAAAACTGACACAGCCTGACAGTTATTTCGTGAAAGTCCCATCTGTAGGAAGAGCTCCCTGAAAACTGACATCATATTAGAGCTGTCATAAATTCAATTTCTTATTATATTTAAAAAAGTGCTATTAAGATCTATCTTATTTTTTTTTAAGTACCAATTTATTTACGATATTGTGAATTTAATTAGAGTGGACCAATTTTCAGTAGAATAACTTTAACAGTCGATAGAATGTTCAATTTCAAAACAAAAATATCCTATAAACCTAGGTCCGCAAATGCTTCATAACTCAGAGGTTCAAGTTTCCTTTCCCAAAATCTCTTATAGTTTTGAGAGGAAATTTTGAGAATGAGGTGCTTGTTGTGGTTTAAATAATTAAAATGATAATCAGAACTGCTACAAAAAGTTTTTAAAAGAAATTATTATTATCCTGATACTCCTAGATCTTCTATGAAGATCCCTCAGAAGCTTTTTCAACTTGTGCGAGTTAGGGTTCTGGGTAGGCTTTGTTACTGCGATCTCGAGCTACTTTAGGTTACAGCACTGTTAATTTTTGACCCAACAATGAAATGATGGCCAACACACGTCTAACTAGAAAATTACTTTTTCACCTGAACAGAATTCGAACCCGGGCCTTCTGGTCACAAGCCCAATGCTCTATCCCTGAACTGTTCGCACTCACATGTGACAAATGAGATCATACTTTGGAAGGTCAGTTTGATTTGAATACCTCAAAAACTATAAGAGTTATTGAGAAAAATGTAAAAAAGAAGGAAGCACCCTGTAGCTTATGA
Organism: Megalocaria dilatata; assembly: GCA_034642435.1. Classification (NCBI taxonomy): domain Eukaryota; kingdom Metazoa; phylum Arthropoda; class Insecta; order Coleoptera; family Coccinellidae; genus Megalocaria; species Megalocaria dilatata. Next base: position 36,115,737 of record CM067857.1, on the reverse strand, counting down.
ACCATTTGGGATCTATGTTTATAGAACAAAAATTAATATTTTGAAATTGAACATTCTATCGACTGTTACCTAAAAGTGGACCCTGTATTATCATATTGTATTTACCAAGAGATTTATTTGTAAATACAAAGTATGGTATATATTATTGTATTGTTTCAGGATTCTGTAAGATTATTAGCTGTAGAAGCTTGTGTTAGTATTGCAACACTTTTACCACAGGAAGATGTAGATCAACTTGTAATGCCTACTTTGCGACAGTGTACAGGTAAAAATTGTTGATGCTCTACTGAGAAACTTTATTAAAATGAAAAAAACTTTTTACAGGCGACCAGTCGTGGAGGGTGCGTTACATGGTGGCTGATAAATTTACAGAATTACAAAAAGCAGTTGGACCCGAAATAACAAGAACTGACCTAGTTCCTGCCTTCCAGAGTCTGTTGAAAGATTCAGAAGCCGAAGTGAGAGCAGCAGCCGCGAATAAAGTGAAAGATTTCTGTCAGAACTTGGATAAGAGTCATCAGGAAACCATCATCATGAACAACATCCTGCCCTGCGTCAAAGAATTAGTCACCGATGTTAACCAACATGTCAAATCTGCACTTGCCTCAGTCATTATGGGATTGAGTCCGATCTTAGGGAGAACCAATACTATTGAACATCTTTTACCGCTTTTCCTAACCCAACTGAAAGATGAATGTTCCGAAGTTAGATTAAACATTATTTCGAATTTAGATTGTGTCAATGAAGTTATTGGAATTCAACAACTTTCACAATCCCTCTTACCTGCCATTGTCGAATTGGCAGAAGACTCAAAATGGAGAGTTAGATCTGCGATTATTGGTAAATATTGATTTAGGGGGAATTTAGGGAAAAGGGAAGTCAAGTAACATCTTTTTCCAGAGTACATGCCTCTTTTAGCTGGACAGTTGGGAAGAGAATTCTTTGATGAAAAGTTAAATACTCTTTGTATGACTTGGCTGATGGATCACGTATTTGCTATAAGGGAAGCGGCTACCCTAAATCTAAGAAAATTGGTGGATCAATTCGGTGCTGAATGGGCTGAAAATACAATCATACCAAAAGTATTAGCCATGTCTCGTGATCAAGTAAGATAAATGTTGCCTCTAATTTATTCTTTGCAGAATTCGAATTTTGTTTTCCAATTCGCGATAGGTATCTTAGTTTCTACAATTTCATATAACATATTGATGACAAATCATTAACTAAAGAAATTTTTTGAGTGGTCTACGAGGATTCATACTTAAGTTTTCAGATATGGCAGCACTAATATGAATATGTCAAATATGTGAAGTCATTGTGAAGTTTGACAGATACTTAAAACATTCATCTTAGTCAAAAAACCATCGTGTTTTGCTAGTTTTCCTAATTCAATTGTGGTTGCACTTTCCAACAGGAGAAATTTTGTGGAGGTCCTCCAAAATCAGTTGTTGTATCCGAAACAATCAATGTTGTGCATGAACTATTATTGCAAGATTGTCATGTGAGGTTGAAGCATACTTGGACACTAGTTCCACTTTTCGTATATGTTCAATATTGGATGAACATTTGGCCGTTAAATAGATTTGTTCATGTTGATTACTATATAAATGGGCAATAACTTAAAAAAAGTTGCTGTCGATTTGTGCAAAGAAATGTTGGAAAAAATTAATCACAGTGCTTCAAAATTACATGACAGGTGCCAAGTAATGGATATATACATATGAAGTGGAAACTAAACAACAATCAACTGTAATTGTCAGACCGCTTTCGTTTACCATTTCTAGGATCAAAAAGTTCAGGACCGAAATAGGATAGTTTATAGACATAACTATTTTTGTGAATGTATTTTCACCCTGTATAATAAACTTGAAAATTTCCTCCACCTTTATAAGCGTAGAAGGATAATTAAACAAAAAATCCAAAAAAAATTGCTTGGCACTATTATACTATGATTAATAAATTTTATTGTTGAACTAGCAAGATTGAAATTTCACTCTGTATGGCAGTGATTTACCATTCTCATATCCTATCACTATCCAGACAAGGGATTGCACAACAATAATTTTCATTACTTACCTTCAACATTCTAAATCTCATGAATTTTATTCATGTTGGTACATTGTACATAATTATCATGATTTATTAATGAGGAAATAAAATTTTTGACAAACTAATCAATTTTATTAGTGTGAAATTTTTCTGACATCTCGAAACAGATTTGTACAAGTTATTCTCAGTAAAAAGTGATACCAACATTCATGTGAATTTAGGAATTAATGCAACATAAATATTCAAATATTGAATTCTGATATTAAGGATGTTAAAGGCAAGGAATGTAAAATTATTGTTGTGCAATCCTTTGTCTGACGAAAGAATAAAGAAATCGGTATATCATTCCCAAACAGAGTGAAATTTCAATCTAGTTAGTTGAAAAATGAAGTGAAAATTTTTTATTCAACAATGAAATTCATTAATCACCCTCTATGATAGTGCCAATCAAATTTTTGGATTTTTTGTTGAATTCATTTTTTAATGGAATGAAATAAGAAATTACTTTGTTTTCTATCACTTTTTATTATTACTGATATACAGTGACTCGAGTTTCGTAGTGTTTACTACATTTTCAAACTGTTTGAAAATGTAGTAAACACTACATTTCACCAATATTCATTTTTTAAGCTCATAAAGATGAAAAATATTTCATGTTTTTTATACAGGGTAAACTTTAAAAAAAGAAAGTAAAGTTCCAAAAATAAACCGCTCTGCAAATGAGTTTTTAATTTCAAAAATGGGTGATATTACTACAAATATTGAAATTTATAATATCCGAAAATCACGACCCTCAGGCGATTAAAAAGTCTCGTTATAGTCCACCTGGGTGGCCTCAGTTTATGGTTACCGTTTGTCTCATTCCTTCTCATCTGTGTAATCAATCCATCAGTTTTGTAATATTACTCATAACTTTTTCTTTTTTTTTCAGAACTACCTTTATCGAATGACTTGTCTTTTCTGTATCAATGTCCTGGCGGAAGCATGCGGAAGTGATATTACCACAAGATTGCTTCTGCCTACTGTTCTTTTAATGGCAAATGACAAAGTAGCAAATGTAAGGTTTAATGTCGCAAAAACGCTGCAAAAAATAGCCCCACAGCTAGATCAAGCTGTTATCCAACCTCAAGTTAAACCAATTTTAGACAAACTTAATGTAGATGCTGATATTGACGTAAAATACTCAGCTTCTGAAGCCATTGCGGGCATTACTGGTGAGTTGAAAGGAAATTCCAGAATCTTAAATTTCAGTTTTGCTTAGTTTTGTTTTAATGTATTTTTTTGTTTTGCTTTTGCAGCTTTAGGATGAAGACAAACTGGAATGTGTAATAATAATGATACAAATGAGCTGACAGAAAGATAAAAAAAAATGGAACATTATTATACATAATAAAATATTAATTACAGTAGATCGTAATATCTGTCTGTTGTGCTTTAATATTATTTAAGGAAATTGTAACATAGAGAACCTTTGACAAGTATAATGTTAAATTCATACAACTTTACCAGTTCACCAATTTTATGTTATCAGAAAACTTCTTAAGGTTCAAACTGCATTCATTTTATCCTAAACGATTCTTTATTTTGTATTATAGCAGGTTATTCTTAATAAAATTTTCTTCTTATTTATGTTTATTAATTGAAACCAAAACCTTAAAGATGCAAATGGTCATACTTTTTCTTCATCAGATGAAGTTCTGGTCCTTCTTCTCCTTCCACTCTTCCCACTTCTACTAGGCTCTTGTGAAGTTAACGGATTGGACTCAGAGCCCTCCTCGCTGGTCGTATCATTTTTTTTATTCCTGCGATGAGACTTCTGCTTTCTTCTGGATCTTGGTGTTGAACTTTGATTAGAACTTTCTGATGTTTCACCGCTGGTTTCATATTCCTCAAATTGAAAATATAATTAAAAACGTTTCACTATTTATTTATGTTGTTAACATATGTGTTTTGGATTTTAACCCATAGTCTAAACTGAGGGGAATGCACTCGAAAATACTATTACTTGCCAACTAGATTGTATTAAGGGGAAGGTTAAAAGAGATACTGGATAGATTTCATCTTTTACAGATACAGATTTAAGGAGATAAATTATGTTCTAATTGATCGTTCTTTATCCGTACATGCCTTCTATGTGCAAAAGAAATTTCCAAACTTTCTAATAGATCTAATCTTTGGCTTTTATTATCTGTATGTGAAACTTCATTTCAGCTGAAGTCTGTTAAATGATTATCTGTTATACAATAGCTATGTTTTTTTATGCAGTTTTCTATTACTGTTTGTATCTGTCCGTATCCGAGGCATAAGTGTAGTTTTCATTATAAAGCTTTTTTCACGAGGGGAGGTTGTTAGCCTCCCGCCAAACCCTTCTACTTTATTGGGGCTTAGGACCATTGGTGGGCTACTCAATCCACCCAAGCAATTAACCCCAGGCAGGGCATGTCTCCTTATGTAACAGCGATCAACAAACTAAACGGGCTTGTTGAGGTTAGAATTATAATATGTTGCAAATATCGATTAATAAATAATATTTATATTCGAAGAAATTAATTCGGCTGACAGCCTGTACCAAATATCATTAATTAAAAGTATGAGATTAATAGAAAGTTCTACGATCGAAACAGTGTAACATACATCTTTTCAACAATTCTAAACTCTAACGAGCTCGATAAGGTTTTGTTGATCACTGGGGACCTAAGTCGCAGACATGCTTACGTTTTGAAATGGTTGGTTCTTGTCAGTACTCTGTAATGTCTACCAATTATACATCTGCCAAATTAATTCAGCTTACAATATGTACGAAATATCATTAATATGTTAGAGGTTCATTCCGAAAACTAAATCTTTTTGAATTTTTTATATATGGCGTGAAATTTTGTGGAAAAAATATTATAATAATATTGTTCTTATCACAAGTTTCAAGACTTTCTTTACCACTGAGGCCAGGTTTTTCTTATTTATAGAAATGGTGTTGCTGTTATTTTGTTTCAGACTGTGGCGAATTTTAGAATAGTAGGATAAAGTTGATACGATAAAATTTTTCATGAAGAGGTGGGTAAATAGAAGCTAGTACTTTTTCGTGTTGTTTTTTAGAAATTAATCTATTATGTTCGAGCTGTAACCATTGTTTAACGCTGATATTTTCCGAAATTGAATTTCTTTTTCAAACTTCCGACTGAAAGTAGCCTGTGTACAATGGCATGAAAAGTGGACATTTTGATTTTGAGAGAATCGAAAAAAATATAAATATCTATGAAGGTATAATAGGTTTTCGAAATATGCAGAATTCAAGGAAAATTTCATTTGTTTTAATTTGAATATCTGAAGAATTTAGTAATTTTTTGATTTCCATAGTGGAATTTGATACATTTGAAGAATGAACTTATAAAAATGCTAATTGTCTAATAGAACCTATCCAGATACGGGATACATCGTCAACAAATCTTTTCTAGTAAAGAATCATTAAAATATTTTTGAAGATAAGTCGTGGAAAAATATTTCACGCTTTTCATGCCGTTGTATATAGGGCTACATTCAGTTCATATCACCCACGATTTTCATGAAATTTTGCATTAGCCTTGTTGTCATTATTTTATATCTGAATTTAAACTCAATCGTACAACTACTTCTATTGATTCAGTACCTATAAACGCTGTCCTATTCACATTTTGTTATTCTTCGATATACGATCCTCACGAAATTTTGGATTAGACTTTGTGTCGTTATTTTATATCTAAATTTAAACTCTATCGTACAATTGTTTCTATTGATTGTAGCGCTGAACGCTGCTCTATTCACATTTACTTTATAATTTCCTAATTATGCGATGATCACGAAATTAAACATAAGCCACCTCAAATATTAAGCTACAAACTGACACCACTAGCGCGCTTGTTTCGTGAAGATCCATTATTAATGGCAGCGCGCTACCAATTCGTTTTTTTTTGTGTCCCCTTGTATAGATAAAATGTGACTTACAGCCATTATTTCCGCAACAGATTTACCGCCAGTATATCCACAATCGCCCCTTCCAAAAATCCATCCTGGGGCAACGCCAAACGGGTCTTCCAGAAGAAGAGAATTCCTGGCAGAAGTGTATAGAATTCTTGATATCAAAAATATGAACACCTGTATCAAATTATAAGTATGATATAGTTGATAGCGCTGAACTTACCTGAAGTACCAAAATTAGCACTGTGGTAACTATGAAGGAAATTATAGCTTTTTCTATAGGTGCTCTTAGGTACTGCAGACATCCTTCGGTATTTATGGAACTGGTCACTATTGTCGGTTCATCTGACCAAATGTGGACGGACTGGATTTGCTGTATTGGATCGTGTAGACATTGCATTGGAAAATCAACTTTACAGCAGCTCCATGGCAAAACTTCTAGACTATTCGTTTCTGATTCACTTTTAAGCCTGAATCAAATATTCAAAACAGAGCTATAAATCTTGCAGGTCTGGATAAATAGTATTCAGGACTTGTATGTTTATACAGCTAACATGCATCTTAGATAGGTTTGGTGGTACATTTGGCGTCATCGTAAAATTTCAATGACTCTAATATGGTGTTAGGCAAGAATTTACTGACTTCGATTTGTGCTCGCCTTTACTTGATATAAATCAAAAACACTAATTGTATGTACACATATACGTTGATTTCAATTTATTATGGGCAGAAATTTTTTTTTAAAGTATTTGAAGAAACTGCAATGTAGCGAAACGTGTCATGTGTTCAATTCATAATTATAAATAGAAATCAACGTATATGTAATATTTAATTAATTTATGATTCACTGGGTTATTCTTCTCACTGTTGCGGTTTCCCTAAACTGCGTTTAAATGGATAATTAGTTAGCAAAAGCCTAAAACTTGCAATGTGTTGTTAGATACAAGTGAGTATAAGTTTTCAATGTTAGTTCTTTTGATTTTCTACCCCTATTTGTGAACCTATTCATTGTTCCCAAAATGAAAGTGCTTCATTTATAGATTATATTTTTGTAGAAGAAATAATAAATAATTTTTTTATAACAAAAATCCGTGAACAAGGTAAGGGAATTGCTGTTAGAAATTTACAGATAGAAAAACACATAACAGAAGAAGACCAAGAAGTGAATAAATAGAAGAGAGCAGTGAGGTCAATAAATTCTGTACAAAAAATTCAACGAAGAAACTGGACTAGAATTGTGACTACAGTTTCTATTCTTATAATAATTCACACTGATAGCCCATTTTTTAAATAGGGCGAAACGCGATTGCAAAAACGATAAGGTTGATTAGGGTAAGATAACATTCTTTGATAATAATTAGGGTGTCAAGCAGCCCTGTCCAAAAAGATATTGTTGAAGCTCTTAAGTGAATGCGAAGCTTTTACCTCTTAATTTGGGAGGCGGCGTTTCGTTCTGAGCATGCGCACCTGAACTATTCAGACAGGCATGGTGTGCATGTCTGCCTGGGCGTTCCATGTCGGAACGGTCGTCGAATGCTGTGTATCTTGCCCTACTTGAACTCGGCGGGGACGGTCAGTCAGGTAGTTTAAGACTAGTCGTGTCCTCTATATGATACGCCGGCAAGCTGCAGCAGAGCAAAGCAGAATTCTGGACGAGGAGCGAAGAAAGTGGTCGCTACACACTCCTCCTCCAGTGAGCATCGATATAGTTATGGAATAGACCGTTGGAATGTGTCAGGAACCAGTCCGCCGCTGGGTTGAACGCGGTGTCATGTCCAGCGGGGTTACTGTGCAACGAAAAGAAAGGTTGCCTCGAAAAGATGGATGAGGCAATTAGGGCCGGATCACGTCGGGGTCACCAATGAAGCTCTTAAGTGAATGCGGTGTTGTGAGGGAGCTTTTACCTCTTTATTTGGGAGGCGGCGTTTCGTTCTGAGTATGCGCACCTGAATTCTTTAAATAGGCGTGGTACGCATGTCTGCTTGGACGCCAGTGACAATGTATTAGGAGTGAAAATAAGTTCGTGTGATTATAACATATGTTACTACTAGTTTATTCCATTGTTTCATCTGGCAACACCTTCATTTTGAAGTGTTATCATTAGGTTTTCTTTTCAGTATCTCTCATTTTGCTGAAGTGCAAATAACATAGTTTCTCTGTAGTATTAAATAAGGTTATTTTGATGTTCACAAATTTTTATTGTTATTCAATACAACAATTGTTTCGCTATCACAGTAGCATCTTCAGGTAGGTGGTATCTTACATTTTGAATAAATTAATTATTCAAAATATTCTCACTTAACTTCACTGATGACCAGATTGTGATTGGACAAGATTCCTACGAACTGGAGTTTAAGAGAAATTGGCTTTATGATGAATATAATAAATGGGGACTTCAAGTTAGTTTAAATAAAACGGAGTACCTGGTTATTAACTCCGACGCTTGCTTCGAAGTACTCATCAACGATGATGTGCACATCCAACAAGTTGATATATTCAAGTACCTGGGGGTCACAATTAACAAGTTGCACTGGCAAGGAGGAAATAAGAACCATAATTCAGAATAGCAAAAAGGTAATTAGATGTCTCAATGGTCTTTGGTGGGATCGAAACACATCCTACAAAATTAAAAAAAAGGCTAGGCCGAACACTGGTCGAATCGGTACAATGCTATAGCTCAGAGCTGAGGACATTCACTGCAGACTTTAAGAGAAAAAATCAGGCATGGAATAGCGAAATAAGACACATTATGAAGGCAAAGGAGACAGTACTACAACGGATAGAAAACAGAGGTCAAAACGGTTTGAACATGTGCTTCGAATTCAGGTTGTCGAATCAGCTTTTTCAGTGGACTCCTGTCGGTAGAAGAAAACGGGGTAATCACGGAAATCCCGGAATGGTACAATGAAGGGAGCTATGAAGGCCCGTCATATAGAAGCTGATGACGTTCTAGATAGAGAGGTGTGGAGAAGGATGACAGGAAGATAGCAATATACTGTATTTAGTGATAGACTTATACTGTAACTATAGATAACAGAATGTTCTGTTTTACTTCAAAATGCAAAGTTGTTCAATAGCGATTTGTAAAAATATGAGTGAAATTGAACCCTATGGAATAAACACTATTATGAAAATATATGTTGTTTTTTTTTTAATAAAAATTAGTAAAGTCCTCAGGTATGGCGAGACCAGGAAAATAAGGATTCATTTTTATATGGATATTATAGATTCCAGTTCAAATTGAATAGGTACTCATACATAAGATAGGTCAGCTATACAAAATAAAGTAGTGCATCAAAGCTAAGCTAAGGCGGTACGAAGTTCGCCGGGTCAGCTAGTATCATATATTTCTCAAATGTTATATGGAAAAACATACCGAAAGCATTGAATTCTAACCCGAAACAAATTGCTTCAGGGGCTGTGTGATTTATAGTATAGATACTCATAAATTTAATATCTCCAAGTATACTTCAATCGGAATTGTACTTTATTAATTGCAATTTTTTAAGAAATCTCTATACGGAATGAAAATAATCACTTTTTGTGAACACAAGAAACATCACTTAATTATTTGTGGGAGTTTTCGGAAACCAGTGAAATAGCCTTTTCTCCGAATGTCTTACGATGCAGTCCGACACTGCTGAAAGATCTGTTCTAACTCATGCTAGTACTCACTTCTTAATAGCATCTGAATTAACATTGTAATGATACTTTGTGAGCCATTCCAAGTCATACCAATCTTGATAACCACTGATACCGCAACATTTCCTCAAATGTCGTTACTTCCAAGTTAGGGTTGATGGTCACTTATCTGAACCAAGACGTCAACAAAACGGAATTCCACAAGGTTCTAACTTAAGTGCGACACTTTTTCTTGTAGCGATAAATACTCTGATACAGTCATGTCAATCTCCGGTCAAAGCAAAATTGTATGCAGACGACTTAGTAATTTATGCCAGGGGAAAAAACTCATCTTCGATCCAGAACTACTTGCAGAGAGTATTGAATAACCTTGGGGATTGGTCAAACACAACAGGATTACAATTTTCCGCCAATAAAACAAAAATTGTACACTTTTCCAAAAAAAGAACAACACAGCACCCAGTACTGAAACTGAACGATGAACCTCTTGAGTATATAGATAGCAAACGCTTCCTCGGAATGGTATTCGACTGTAAACTTTCATGGAAATCTCACATCCACTCTCTCCGCCAATCATGCCAAGCTGGTCTGAATATCATGAAATCCGTATCCCATACGTTGTGGGGAGCAGACTTTTTCACATTAATGATGATATACAAATCCCTTATTCGCTCTAAGCTCGACTACGGCTCCATAGTATACAATTCAGCACAAAAAAACACACTGAAAGAACTCGATGTAATTCACAACACAGCAATGCGTTTAGCATTGGGAGCATACTACACCAGTCCCATTGAGAGCCTTAATTGTGAAGCTGGAGAACCATCCCTAACGGAACGTAGACGTTATCTCACACTGCTGTATGCCACAAGGATATCAGCGCATCCATCCAATCCAGCGCATCGGAATGTCTTTGCAACCAGATTTCAAGAAACTTTCAATCATAGAAAAAGAATTGATCTTCCATTCTATGAAAGGCTGAATCGTACCCAGGCCAACCTGAATTTCAAAATACCCACAACGATTCATAAGTCCGAAATCGATTCCCCACCCCCATGGACAATTCCTCTTCCACCAATCATTACAAATCTGTGCAGCAAGAAAAAATCCGAAATCCATCCATTCATATTAAGAAAACTTTTCCTAGAGAACATAGAACCTTTTCAAAATTATCAGCTTATCTATACCGACGCGTCTCGTTCCATTAGTGGCGTTGGTGCAGCATTCACAACAGGTCAAAAAAATGCCAAATTCAAACTCCCTCTCCTTACTTCAGTCTACACCGCCGAACTGACGGCAATCCATGAAGCCCTAAAATATGTCGACCAACAAAACATTCCACGGTGTCTCATTATAACCGATTCCTTGAGTGCCATAACTGCATTGTCCCAACTCTACCCCAGTCATCCAATTCTCATAAGAATTAAAACCACACTCAACACCATCCATGAAAAGAACATAAAAATTCAGCTGATGTGGGCACCATCACACGTAGGCATAGAAGGAAATGAGAAAGCCGATAGTTTAGCCAAAGAAGCTGTATCGTGTACACAGGCAAGAAGACTAACAGGAATTGTCCACACAGATCTGAAGGAAATCCTAAGAAACAAAATTACATCCAAATGGCAAGCACAATGGGACAACTCTACATCAAAGCTGAGGGAGGTGAAACCATACGTTCTTCCATGGAAATCATTCCCATCGAAACGGAAAATTCAAACGGTTCTTTCACGATTAAGACTTGGACATACACGGTTAACCCACAGTTACATGATGTCTCAAGAAGATGTACCAAAGTGTAGTGTATGTGATGAAAACCTAAGCGTAAAACATTTCTTGATTGAGTGTCCGCTATACGATAACGAGAGGGGTAAATATCATCTTGGAAACGACCTCAAGCAAATACTTGGTGAAACATCAAACCATGAAAACCTACTCAGTTTCCTCAACGACATAGACATTCTTTGTGAAATATAAAGTGCAATATACCAATCATTCTGTATGTGTCAATTAACGTAAGATATTATGTAAATCATGCCACGATCGTCTTCAGCTAATAACCCTTAGTGGTTGATGCTTAACTTAATAAAAAAAAAAAAAAATCAAAGCTACGCTAAGGCGGTACGAAGTTCGCTGGGTCAGCTAGTATCATATATTTCTCAAATGTTATATGGAAAAACATACCGAAAGCATTGAATTCTAACCCGAAACAAATTGCTTCAGGGGCTGTGTGATTTATAGTATAGATACTCATAAATTTAATATCTCCAAGTATACTTCAATCGGAATTGTACTTTATTAATTGCAATTTTTTAAGAAATCTCTATACGGAATGAAAATAATCACTTTTTGTGAACACAAGAAACATCACTTAATTATTTGTGGGAGTTTTCGGAAACCAGTGAAATAGCCTTTTCTCCGAATGTCTTACGATGCAGTCCGACACTGCTGAAAGATCTGTTCTAACTCATGCTAGTACTCACTTCTTAATAGCATCTGAATTAACATTGTAATGATACTTTGTGAGCCATTCCAAGTCATACCAATCTTGATAACCACTGATACCGCAACATTCAAGCTGATACTGAAGACGGTCGATTGTTTCTTTCCACGAAGTTTCCTTCAAATAATTTCTCATGCCATGTTGAAGGGAATGTTTCATAGAACGAACGATATGCTTACTCACCTTGCGTAAAATCGAGCATATAATAACGAAATTCAAAAGAATGTTACCTCCTGCACATGTCCATAACAGAAGTAAGCCACTGGTGCTCTTTCTGAAACACCACAGAAAAAATTCTTGAAAATTATCACAATAATACCTGTTTATCTCACTTTTGCGGTTGGCTCAAACATTTATCGCAAATTTTGATACCCATAAGATAATGCAGAATAACATGTGTCCCATATATACCAGTCACTATGAAAACGAAATTAATTTCAGATCTCTCCGAGTATAAAATAGGGGCGAAGGATAAAACTATATAGACAGAAGTTGCGGTAATTGACAGACCAAGAAGTATCTGGATGAGATTCAATGTGTTGAATATTAATCCTAAAGAACGCCTTTGTTTGAGCGATAATTTAAAAACACCTACGGACATTTTTTCATTGAACTTATCGTGTGATAGTATTTTTTTTAATTAGGAGAAAGTTGAAATAATTCTCACTGATTATCAATAACTTTTTGTACCTGTCAAAACTATTGACAAACTGCCATACTTAATAAATCTTTCTTTGACTTCGCTTAAAAAAATTATGAAAGCACCAACTTGACATTGGAATCTTCAGGGAACTTGTTCATTAAGATTAATTTCTATGGGTGTTTAAAAAAATTGAAAAAGGACGTAGCAGTCCTCCAATGTTCAATTCAAGAAGAAGCGTTATTAAGCATTAAATATCCATTCCCAATAAAAAAAGACAAGAGGCGTCATTGACAGAATTTGCACACAACAGCCAATCTGCAGAGTTCAATGAGTATAAGCTGGGACGAAACATCTACTCCATAAAAAATAAGTCTGTAAGCTTTCTCACTACACCTCATAAAAAAGAGCTTCATTAATCCGCCGACCACATTCGATCAGCTTACTGTCTAATTCCTCCAGACATCGCCAACAATATGCTGTGATCCATTTCACGCTCACTGGGAGGGAAGTATGTGGCGACCCACAACTCAACTCCCCGCTGCCTTCCTCCAACACAGGAGAACCGCGTCAAACATCACGCAGGGATCTGCTCCGCTTTACTGTAGCTTCCCGGTATCTTACACAGAGGACGCAACCACCCTTCAATATCTAATCCATCTCTCCGGCTTCAACTAGCAGCAGTTCTCAGCGTTCGATACCTTCGTTTCCATAGACAAACGGTATTTAGTTTATCTATGCTTCGTTCCCAATGAAATAAGGCAGAAGTTGTTATTGACAGGCTTACACCCGATAACCAATCTGAAGAGTCAAACAAAAGGTGTGTAAGCTCCACTACAACTCTTATGTTTCTATCTAAGTAATTCATATGATAACGAACCCCCAATAAATATATAATATTGGCTAAATAAAAATACAGCAGAACAAAAGCAAAAGAATTATGAACAAAACAAACTAAACAACTGAAATAACCGGTCTCGGTATCTATCGAAAAGAAATGAAAAAAGTTATTTTGTCCAAATTTTGGAAGGAAAAATTCGAACATGAGTATTCTATGCACCTTGCCCTCAAGTCAAATCAATCAATTTTGATATTGAATTAATTTCAACTTTTCCTATTTTGTGCTATTTTTCTCCAATAATGCCCCCCAAAGAGAAGAAATTGTCTAAAGAAGAAAGAAAACTGGCGAGGCAGAAGAAAAACCAAGAGAACAAATGTAAACTGCTTCCAGAATATTTGGATAAAGAAATAAAATATGGAAATGTAACCAGAAGGAAACATGAAAGTTGCTGGAGGGAGCTAGTGATGAAAATTGGCTTGGAAAAGATAAGGGATGATTTAGAATACACGTGGCAACTTTTCGAATGGGCTTTGGACATCAAAGATTGCTCCATTTCTGCGTTGTTTGACGAACTGGATATAGTTAATGAACAGTATTCGCTGTGTTTACAAAATCACAATATGGTCGTTCAACGTTTACTGCACAAATTGAACGAACATCAAAAATGCATGTACGAAGATTTTTCAAAATCGGTAAGAATAAAATATACTAAATGACAAAAAAATGTGATTACCCACATACGTTTATCCAATTGAAATAATGGCACATTTGGATGTCACCTTTTTTTTCTCAATCAGTATGTGTTGTCAATTTTCACAAATATATATTTTTTTCAATACTAATTAATTTCATCCACTTTCTGGTTATAATAATTTTCCCTTACAATTTCTTCACAACCTTGAATTAGATGATGGTAAAGTCTTGCAAAAAAATGTTTAAGGAAACAATTATGTTTGGCGTTAGGGTATATACATCGTAACTGGTACAATCAAAGGTTTAAATGGATAGATAATAGATTAGTAGTTAGTAATTGTTTGTTACAAAAGAGTCTTTCTGTACTGCAATCAATTAGTTTTCCAATGTTTGATTATATCGGTCTCTACTTGTCGGAAATATATCTTGACGATTAAAGTAAAACAACTTAATTTTCGCTAATTTATTTAATTTCACAACAATTGTTTCGTCATGACAACATGACTTCGTCAGGTGAGTATGGTACTAACTATATATTTGAGATTGAGTTCTTTAAATATTCAATATGTACAGAAAAGAAGGTAGTGGGAATTTATAGTAATTTGTTTTCTTATTATTACACAAAGTTTCAGAAAAGGTTAAGTAAGGGCTTCTAGGTAGTTCATCCTCGGGTTCTTGTTTTCTAAGTATAAGATTTTGTTCTTAAAATCATGTCCTGTCTGCAAAAGATGGTCAGCATATGTTGAATTTCCGTTTTTTCCAAGATATACTTTCTGGTGTTCACGAATCCTAGTGCCGAAAGATCTACCTGTCTGACCAACGTATACAGATGGGCAAGTACCACAGTTTAACCTATAGACTGCAGATTTTTTGTTTTTATGGATCAAATCTTTATTATTTTTCATTAAATTTCCTAACGTGTTTCTTGTTTTAAATGAAATTGAAGCCTTCGATGGAAATGCGGTGTTGTGAGGGAGCTTTTACCTCTTGATTCGGGAGACGACGTTTCATTTCCAAGTCTGCGCATCTGAAACTCATCAGACAGGCGTGATGCGCAGGCTCTGCCTGTGACGCCAGTGACCATGTGTTCCGCTTGGAACGGTGATCGTCAAACGCTGTGCCTTGCCCTATTTGAACTCGGCGGAGACGGTTAGTCATGAACCTTTAGACTGGTCGGTTCCTCTATTGGATTTTAGTTTCCAGGAAGTCCATAAATATTTCGGAAAATATCGGACTAAGTGAGTTTCCCATAGTGAGATCATCATTAGCTTCGTAAAATATTCCATTAAATAAAAAATAGTTTTGATCCAAACAAACCTTTAAAATTTCTATAATCTCTTGTTTTATAACCGGATTAATTCTATTAATAATATCTATATATATATATAATTAATATCTATTCTAAAGGAGTTTAGCATTATTCGGAATATATATGTATATATATATATATATATATATATATATATATATATATATATACATCTGCCGAACTAGCTGGCATCCTTACAAAAAGGGTATCGGCCTGCATCCTCGGGTATACTTCGTGTATATCCGCACAAGATGACTTCCGGTATAGATAGCGGTCGAGTTGGCATCCGTATACTTTTTTACCTATAATGGTACAAGTTGGCTGCCGTATAATTTAGTACCAGCCAAGGTGGCACACTGAAATGTTGCCATACTGCTGTATTTGTCTGGTGTGATGAATGGTAATATTCAAAGCGGTAAATATTACACAGAACGATTGCTAGCATGAAGGGGATTTTTTCAGCGTTCGCTGTTATTCTGTTCCTTCGGATAAGTCATACGGTACGCGAGTTTTGATGGTTCATTATTGTGAATTATTGAATTGATTAATCAGTTGAATTTCTCGTGAATATTATTGAAGAATTAATATTGTTTTAGAATTTTATCACATAGTTTAATCTAATCTATTTCCTTATATGTTTTTCCATATTCTCATATTCAAAACTCTCTCTGTTTGAATAAATTTCAATATTTTTTCCTCTCTTATTCTATGAACATAACGCGTTGTCGATTCGTCCAAATACCTGTAATTTTATAATTTTGAGCCGAGACTGGCCTCAAACGACTGAGTTTGACCTACCGAAAGAATTCGTGGTTGAATTCAATTCTGTCTGACGGCTGCTCTCGAGCACGATAACTTTCTAAAAAAAAAGACCTAGTGACTTCAAACTTGCAGATAGTTTTATAGTCTAAATGTCTCACTCGATTTCGATGATTCAGCAGAACTGCTGAACTGCACACCAGAGGTAAAAAAAATATTTTTTTTGAAAAATCAATATTTCGAAAATTACTTACCGGAAGTTGCTCAAATTGTTTGTGTAGAGGATATTGATGAAATGATTTGCAAAATGTAGTCCAGAAGACTCTTCCATGAAGAGAAAATGGCTTTTTTTTCTCATCGGATTTTGCCAAAAAGTATATGTATAAAGTTTAGTTCAATATATTCTTTTTCCAGTATGTCTTGCCAATATGTATTGATTAGAGGCGGAAAAGTGGAGGCTTTTAAGTGTGGATTCTTTGTTTTGATGAGATTTTATGTTTCATTACAAGAAGAGTTCAAGAATTGCCAAAAATTAAGTGTTTTCAAGTTAAATCTACTGATGATAAATTTTTTGTTGATCCTTCTCCAAAATGAACAATATTCCCAATAGGAGATTAGTTTTTACACACATCTTTCATTATTGAGGAAGTGAAAAGTTTTTTCGTAACGACAAGATGAATGTAACACTGATCAAAAATGAAAGATTCTCCTCAGAATTTAACTTTCTTATTTTCAGTCGACTTCAAAGGTTTTTTGTGCTAGGTTGTGTATAAATCCTGAATATTTCCGTGTTCGAATTGAAATACCGATACCATCCTAATGGGAACTTTAATTTTTCATTGCAGAATTGGAAGCTTAACATCATTCAATGTAGAAAAAGATAAAAGAGAAAAAAGTTAAAAAATATATCAAATTATATCGATATTTTGTTCACAATCCTATTCCGCAATTTTGTTGCGTTGTGTTTAATCGCTCCACATTTGAAAAATATTTCATTTCGAATTCCAATAAAACGGATGTTTCGAAATAACTTTGGATCGCCCGAACAAACATTTTTATTGCAGGAATAAAAAAAATATGTAATACCGATCTACAATAATATGAATATTTTTGAGTAATTGGAAAGAACTAATTTTTATTTTGTGAATCCATTATGAAATGATTGTCCTAGTAGCGAATAAGTATCATTCCATACCTGTTAAATATTACGTAGTCAAAAATAAATATAATTTGAGAACTTCATTAAAAACTAATTTAAACTTGAGTAAATTTATCAAAAATAATAAAGACTACACACATAAGGATGATAAATCTGGGGTTTATAAGTTAACCTGCGGTGATTGCCCTAAAATTTACATAGGTCAAACTGGAAGAACGTTCCGTCATAGGATGTGTGAACATTTGAAGAGTTTCCTCAACAATAAAAGCAATTCCACATATTCCAACCATTTGTTAGAAACAGGACATAATTTCAACCATAACTTTGAAATTCTACATATAGAAAGCAAAAGTTATGCCTTAAATCTGTTAGAATCCCTAGAGATAAATAAACATAATAAAATTGGAATATTACTTAACGAACAAATAGATTTAAATAGCTCACCTCTGTTAAATATATTCAGATAAGCTGGAATTTGCAGGGACCCTTTTTTGGGTTTTAGTGCCTAATAAAAATTTATTGTAGTTACTGTAATATAAATAGCCACGGATTTCGGAAACAAGCTTAGTTATTCAAAATGTGATCTTACCTGATGATGCTACTGTGATAGCGAAACAATTGTTGTGAGTTTAACAATAAAAATTTGTGAAAATCAGAATAACCTTATTTCAAATTATGAAACATTATTGATTGCACAAAGGTTGGATGATTCGTTCAGATTGTATTAGGAGATAATCTAATTGAAATATGTAATAATGACTATTGACAAAATGACGATTTTTTCTGATAACCACTGAATTTTTACAAGAATTAAAAAAATTCAAATCAAAGCATCCATATTCTTGTAGATTTTTATTTTTTTTTATGATTGACAATATTTTCCTTCGTGTTAATTCAATGAAACAGTCGTTGGAAAATGGCAGTGCTTGAAGGCGTTTTTATCGAATGTATATAGATAACTAAGTGAATAAATATTATTATTATTAGGAATTAGCTCAGAGATTTCAAATTTTCACGTAGATTTCAAGTCTAAATGGGTAATGCAAAATCTGCAAATATTTTTGGAAATTATTCAAACATTTATTAGCAGATATTGAGCGAGTTGAAAATACTTTTTTGATGAAGTGATAGATTATATTATGAGTAGTCAGAAAAAATGATATGATCATTTATCTCCTCTGGTTAACAATTACTTTTCATCATTATCCCATTGTATGGAAATGAAATAAATTAAATCAGATAACAGGAGGGAAATATTACAATGGAAACTTAGTACTCTTGTTCTTTCCATTGTATTCATTTTTACTTATCCACTTTTTTTTGACTAATCTACCAATATTATTTATTATTCGAGGAAATATTTTTTTTGTATTTTTATTTTTCCATTTGATTGTGCGAGTTAGGAGATAGCGTGTGTTCTATGTTCGTTACTGCTTTCTTTATACCACTTTAGGAACTGCGCCCCTAATTGTTTACCCAATAGCGAATGGTCAGACGGTCCCCCGAAACCAGAAAATTTCTTTCCTGGCCCTGGGTTCGAACTTTCAACGTTACGGTATGAGTCCATTAGGCCAGGCGCTGGCAAGAATATTACGGAGAAAAGATATATATGAATTCATTTACTCAAATTTACTCAAACAAAAAGCTCATAGAATTGGGATACACAAAAACACTACGTGCAAGGATTGGCTATGAGATTCATGGTGACGCATGAAAATTGGAACGAAAAGAGGATTTTTTTGTAGAAATGAATGTTTGTTCAAACTTGAAATATAGCTTTCAAATTTTCGAATGAAATTCTCTGGTCGTGGCGAATAATAGTCATTACCAAGTTGGTACTATTCGAGAGAAACTTTTTTCTTCAGAAAAAGATCTGCGGAATAAAGAAAAATCTTAATATTGAATTGTTAAATAAATAAAGTACCTTAAAGTACTGAGCTGCAAAAACGCATAAACCTTTCAACGAAATCAACGAAAATGTATAATCAGTTACACAAAATCGATATGCACTGATATGAAATATTAGGAGAAAACCTTGATTTGAATATAGTTTTTTGAATTTTCAGATTATGTGACACGACGAAATTTTTCACAAACGTATGCGTTATAATTTTACTATTTTATACCACATTCCAATTCGAAAAGATCTGCAGTTTCGAAAATATTGTAAAAAATAAGAAAAAATTTCGTATATCAATAACTTCGAAATCAAGAGAACTAAATTGCTTATTAATGAATCCAGTAAAAATATTTTGACTCCAAACCTACCTTGAAAATTCAAAGATAGCAAGATATTACCTAGAACATGCACGCAAAAAAATCCATGATAAAATAATAATCCTCAACATCAATACGAATTAATGTCCAACGTAGCGCTAAATAACAATTCGCTCTTTTAGGAAGCCACAGCTGTTCACAGTCTGCTTACGTATCGATCGAACGGAAAAAAACCATCTTCACCTTCTACTCTTATGAATTCCAAGAACGAATGCAAGATAATTGCAAAGTAAACAAATCCACGTTGTCAAATGTACTGGATGCCAAGTGAACCGTTGTTTAGATAGCCCCATGATATACAAAGTATACACGAAATCGACCCGAGCGCCACCATGATAAAACTCGGTGAACCTAAAGTATCCACGGCAGTCGAGATAGGTCCAAAAAGGGTCAAGTTGGCATCCTGCTGAAAATTAGCGCAAACGATAAAGGATGTTCCCTTATATCATTTACCGATGTCACTTCGTGTTGGTAAGTTGGCATCCGTATATTGGATGCCACCTTACCTCGGATGCCATCTATACCGGTAATTTTACATGGGGGGATGTAGCCTTGTACGCTGGATATATATATATATATATATATATATATATTTATATATATATATATATTTATATATATATATATATATATATATATATATATATTTATATATATATATATATTTATATATATATATATATATATATATATATATATTTTATTTTCTCTATCAGGTTATATGAATTTTTAATGGCAAATTTTGGTTGAAAGTTTGTTTCTTTCTGAATAATTTTGATTAGTTCTTTCGATAATTTATATGAAGGTGCTGTGATGAATGAAACTACTGATCTAATAGGTTTATTTTCTTTATGTAATTTTATAAGGGAATACATAATTGAAGGTTATGGGTTTATTAACCTTTTCTGAAACTTTGTGTAATAATAAGATAACAAATTACTGTAAATTCCCACTACCTTCTTTTCTGCACATTTTGAATATTTAAAGAACTCAATCTCAAATATGTAATTAGTACTATACTCACCTGACTAAGTCATGTTCTCATGACGAAACAATTGTTGTGAAATTCAATAAACTAGCGGAAATTAAGTTGTTTTACTTTAATCATCAAAAAGTTTTCCTATGCTTCTATAATATTCACAGAGAATCTTCGTAAAGTTGATAATTACCTTGTGAGTTTTACCTTTAATTTACGTAGGTTTCAAAGGTCACACCTCTCCAAGTAATAAAAGTCTACAAAGATTTTGAAGACTAAAGAAAAATAACTAAAACTGGCAAGATTACCAACCAAAAGCAATGAAATATCCTTCAACATAATCGATCATCTTGAAATGGAATGAAATAAGAAATTATTCAGTTTTCTATCACTTTTCGGGAATTGAAATTGCTGTATGTATCATCGATAAATACGATTTTATTTTATTTTATTACAGATAAATGTTACATAAAGCATTTTCAATTCCCTTGAATAATATTACGTTGAAAAAGGAACTGAATACAATGAAACAAATAGCCATAAAAAACCAATTCGAAACAAAAATAATAAATTCTCTCACAAACAAAATAGAAAAACAACTCATTCTGAAACGAATATGCCCCACTTCCAAAACAGAAAATAATGGAAAAAATTTGTGAAACTCAGATGTTTTGGACCAATCTTGCAATACAATAAAATTTCCAACCTCTTTCTTAATGCTAAAGACGAAAACAACGGGCTAAATAATTAACTCTGGAGTTTATAACTTGAGTTGTCAACAGTGCAGTAGCGTATATATAGGACAAACAAGGAGATCTTTCCAAAAAAGGTTCAAAGAACATCGATCTTCATTTACGTAGGAACCGGAAAGATAACTCTAATTTTGCGAAACATTTTTTCAAGCCTATCATATCTTCCCAAATTGGAAAATCTTGAAATATTACACCTGGAAGCGAAAGGAAAAAAAACTAGACATGTCGGAATCCATAGAAATATTTAAGCAAAAGCACATTTTATGAACATAACTATTAAATGAGCAGACGGACCTTTGACACACCCCACTTCTCGAAGTTTTGCACAATCCGAAGTGTTCAACGAATATATATATAATCGTTTTATTCAATAATATTTAAATAAGGTTATTCTGATTTTCACAAATTTTTATTGTTATGTTTGAAACAATCGTTTCGCTATCACAGTAGCATCATCAGGCATACATAACAATAAAAATTTTTGAAAATCAGAATAACATTATTTAAATATTATTCAATATGGATTTTCACCAAGTGAGAACTGATTCAATTCAATATCATTTTATTCAGTTTGATAATGTAGTAAACACTACGAAACTCGAGTCGGTGTATATTCAGTCAAAAAAGTGATAGAAAACAAAGTAATTTTTCATTTCATTCCATTAAAAAAAAAACTATCACAATTATTGGAACAATAAAAAAAATCAACCATTGCGGAACCATTGCACCGATTTTGTCCATTTCTCCCCATCTCAACCGAGATATTCAGGTTCAAAACCTGCCCTGAAACTTTCAGGACTCTAATTCTTTTCGTTGAAAAGTTAGAGAGTTTAAGAGCGAATCGACCGGACAGAATTCCTTTTGACCTCGAATTCTCCATCAGTGAGTCCAACCTACTCGCTTGGGACCATTTTAGACTGAAAATAAGAAAATTACAGACATTAAGGCAAAAAGATAGCAGGCTGTTTGTATTTCTTGTTTTAATTAGAAGACTTCATGGATGTAAGTGTTTATTTAAAATTTGATTTGACAATAATAACGTTTTAATCAAGATTTCGGGACTTGAGAAATCTGACTGCCTTCAGTGAATGCTCGACTGGTACTACCCTCCATCGACCCTCGGTCGTCGTGGGTAGAAGGGCGGTCCTCTTTGGGCTTACTCGGTCGTACCGAACATGCCCCCGGCCTTGAAAGGGTTGACTTTCAATTGGGAATGTCTGGTGATTCGATGGGTAGTGGACATATCTTCTGGAATGTCCTCTTTATAACTCCACCTTGTGTTCGGATAGAGGCAACTCTTGCTATACCATCGCCTCCAGTATGTATAGTTTCTACTCGTCCCAGCTTCCACTGCATGACAGGAGTATTATCTTCCTTCAAGAGGACAAGTGAACCAAGTTTTAGTGAATCGTGATTGGTCTTCCATTTCGTTCGTTGTTGAAGTTCGCTGACGTATTCTTTGCACCATCTCTTCCAAATGTGCTGTTTAAGTTGGGTAAGGTGTTGGTATAAAGACATTTTGCTGACTGGAAGATGTGTTACATCCAGTTCTTGTAGAGTAAATGACGATCGTCCAATAAGGAAATGTGCGGGGGTTAAAGGAAGAAGGTCGTGGGACGAATCAGATAAGGGGGATAGTGGTCTTGAATTTAATATGGCTTCTATTTCAACCAACAACGTATTTAATTGCTCGAAAGTTAATATCACGTCTTTCGTAATACGACGCAAATGATATTTCATTCTTTTTACTCCTGCCTCCCACAAGCCACCGAAGTGAGGGGAATAGGGAGGTATTAATTTCCAATTGAAATCATTCCTGCTGAATGATTCCTCCAACTCATCTCCGTGTATAGCAATAAACCTGCCAACTCGCTGAGTTCGTGGCTCGCTGCCTTAAAATTTGATCCGTTATCACTGCATATTAGTGACGATTTTCCTCTTCGAGAGACGAATCGTTTCAGCGCTAATAGGAACGATTCTTTAGATAAATCCGACACGAGCTCGATATGAATTGCTTTGGTAACTGTACAAACAAACAGGCTGACGTAAGCTTTACTAACCTTGTAACCACGACCAGATTTACTTTTAATATGCATTGGGCCAGCATAATCTACACCTGTCACCTGAAACACGGTTCTAGGTTCCAATCGAAATTTTGGCAAAGGCGCCATAATGGGATTTATAGTCTTCGGATTCCATCGAAAACATGGAATGCATTTTCCGACAACACGCTTTGCAAGAATGCGACCGCCAATTATCCAGAAATTTTCTAGGATCACTGATAATGTGTGCTGAGGACCCGCATGTAGTAATTTTACATGGGTTTCCTCCATGATTAGTTTTGACAGGTGACTATGTGGACTTAATATCGCAGGGTTTTTTTTCTCAAATTTAAAGTTTGAATTATTCAAGCGACCTCCAACTCGCAGCATATCGTATTCATCAATGAACGGGTTAAGGTTAGACAGTTTTCCGCTTGAAATAGACGTTCGTGCTTTATTTTTTTTTAATCTCATCTTGAAATAATGCGCTTGTGATATTTTGATTAATCTCGTTAGAGCGATACTCAGCTCCCCAACCTTCAGTTTTCCAGATATCAGTTCTTATTTATTTAATCTTAGAACTTACGTGACTATTCGCTTCAATTTCGATAATTTTGAGTCTTTTGTTATCAAATATTCTTCCGATGTATGAACTGATAACACTTGAACTTGTTTAATCCGCATATCAGGCAGATCATGTGTATGAACATTGTGTTTTGTACGCCAAGAATTTGGATTTTGTTTTAGTAACGATGGACCATTCCACCATAATTTATTCTCAATAAGTAATTTTGGTTTGATTCCGCGCGACAACAAATCAGCGGGGTTATCCCTTGTGGATCTGTGGTTCCACGTATAAGACGCAGTTATCTCTTGTATATCCGCTACGCGATTGCTAACAAATGTTTTGAGTTTATTGGGAGGTCGTTTGATCCAACCTAAGACTATTGTCGAATCTGACCAAAGAAAGCATTCGTCGAATTCTAAATTGTGCTACGCGTCTATAGTTTTTTTTACTAACTTTGAGAGAGACCAAGCTCCCATCAGCTCTAAGCGAGGAAGACTTATCGTCTTTAAGGGTGCTACCTTCGATTTGGCACATAACAGTCCCGTGTGAACTAACCCGTCCTTGTTAATCGACCTCACGTATAAACAACCGCCATAGGCATCCTCAGATGCGTCTGAGAAGCCATGTAATTCGATACGGACGGGATTATCGCAAAGTATTCTTCTGTTTATGAGTACTTCGTTAAGTGCCGGTCTAAATTCACGCCAAGAAGTGAAAATTGGAATGGAAACACTTTCATCCCAAGAGATTTTTTCGAGCCAAAGTTTTTGAAGCAGTATTTTGGCAGTTATAACGCATGGAGCTAAAAGTCCAAGCGGGTCAAAGATCTGTGCAACGCTAGAAGAAATAGTTCTTTTGGTTGCTACGGCCTTCGCGCCATTTTCTTCGGATATCGTGTAGATTAATTTGTCTAAATTGGGTTTCCATGAAACACCCAACGTTTTTGCGTTTTCATGTTCGCTGAAGTTCATGATGTCTAATTCTGATTCATTATTATCAATGTATTGTAGTGTTGAAACATCATTAGAATAAAGTTTTCGCAATTCGAAACCTCCTTGTTTTAATATAGCCTTGACATTGCGACATATACAGGCTGCTTCCTCGAGGCTTTCTGAACCGGTCAGAAGATCGTCTACGTAAAAGTCTGTCTTGATTATTTTAGAGGTTTTCGGAAATTTAGAAGCGTTTTCATCGGCTAGATTTCTTAGGGAATGAGCGGATTCTTTTTGATTTGATTCGACTGAAAATAGCGATTTTACATGATTAAAGATTAGGAGTTTGTTATTATCGTAACGTTCTTTTAATGCATTCCAAGCCAGTTCATAATTTTTTGCTGAAATTTCCAATGACTTGACAACTAGGGCTGCTTCAGATTCGAGTGAAGCTCTCAAGTAGTGGAACTTTTGAATTTCACCAATTGACACATTATCATGTATTAACGAACGAAACGTGTCACGAAATTCTAACCAATTCTGATAAGAACCGTCGAATTTGGGCAAGTTTATTGTTGGCAATTTCACAGTATGATTTCGAATGAAATTATCATCTAACATTCTATCAGACTCATGACTAGTGCTGGCTTCAGAAGGATCGTATTTTTCATTTTCTTTGAGAATCTTTTTTGCGATTGAAATTTGTTGAAAATAACTAGTTTCGAAGTTTTCTCGTTCTTCATATTGGTCTTGCAGGAGGCTATCTTCCGTGGCTGCCTCTATTACGTTTTGTACTTCATCAAACTCTGATTTTACTATCTGAATTGTGTTGAGTCTTTCTTCGATTTGAATGAGCTCAAAATCATCAAAAGTAGAACTATCTTGTACAGATTTTAAGAATTTCGTAAAGTAAGTTAGTCTAGCCTTTAACGAACCGCGTTTTTTAATTTCACTATTTAATTGAGCCATCGTAAGCTACCGAATTAAAAGCAAATGATTTAAAAATTGATTTGAATAGACCAAACAACAAATGCAAGGAAAGAAAGCGGGAAAGGATGCACTTACTTGAACGATGTGTTAACAACTTCAGCGCTTGGTCCCAGCTGCAGGTACTTCCCGTCTCGACTGTGTGGAGCGAATCTCGACCTTGTTGGCTTGTTTGGCGTCTTTGTGTCCGCTTCTCGTTACATTATCTTCTTCGGTTTCTTGTAAACCACGCTCTGCTACCAATTTTGTTTGTATTTCTTGTTTTAATTAGAAGACTTCATGGAAGTAAGTGTTTATTCAAAAACTGATTTGACAATAATAACGTTTTAATTGAGATTCAGATTAAACTTGGGAAATCTGACTGCCTTCAGTGAATGCTCGACTGGTACTACCCTCGGTCGTCGTGGGTAGAAGGGCGGTCCTCTTCGGGCTTACTCGGTCGTACCGAACACAGGCAACAAGCTAAAAAAATCGCGCAAAAATTATATCAAAAGTAATGTCGAAGAAAACAAAGTTTTTATTTTAATAGACATATGGAATTTCAAATATTGTGCAACATTTTTGGACTACATAGAAATAAAGAACTTGACAAGAAATTACAGTAATGATACTTTCAAAAAACCACCAACATTTTTAATGAACAATAAATAATCAGTACACCAGACTTATAGATATATTCTACAAATAAAATAATAAAAAAGGGTTATTCCTTCACAGAAGGATTATTACAAAATTTTGAATATCATACAGGTTTATTCTGTTAACCTCCTACAAATTTTAATTTCAAGAAATTTTCATTCAGAAACTTTTAGAATTAAATCAAATAAATGTCACTGTGTCATTTTAGTAGACATATAGAATTAACACTTATTACACAGTACCTAAGGAAATAAAATAATTCAAAAAATATAAATTGTCCATTAAAAAATGATTGAATAAATACTTGAAGAGTACAAAATTTTGTTTTGTTCCTTGTTTTATGAAAACCAAATTCCTTTCTAAAAATGCAAAACATAACCCCAAGAACTATTTCAAAATCAACTTGTTCAAAATGAGTTCCTTTCCAAAAAAATTCCTAAAACATGCGGAACATCTTCAAAAAGCAATTCAGAATTATTACAACGGAAACTCATCAGCTCTACTTCATATTTAAAAAATAAAAATAATTAACAAAACATATCTTACCATACACAGTGTATTCTAAAAACATTTGTTTAATTTAATTTAAAAAGTTTTTGAATAAACATTTTTTGAAATTATAATTTGTAAGAGGTTAACAAAATAAATCTGTATGTTATTTAAAATATCCTACAAATCTAACAAATGACATCAAAGATGACTCATACCAGACCTGGGTTCAGATCACATACCAATGCTGATCACGTTAGAATAGAATAGAATAGAATAATGTTTATTCGCAGTAATAAGTACATAATGGTATAATAGAAAATATAAACGAAGGTTAAATTAAAGTATAAGTATAGATTTTTGTAAATTAACATATAAATGAACACTTTAAAATACAATGGGTGTAAGGACAAAATTTCGCAGAATAAACATAACAATCACAGAAGCTGTGGGGCCAGCTTGTACGCGATATGAACATGTGTAGTGTGCATCATTTATTTTCTATAAGCATAAGCAGACACATACATTAACATCCATACATACACTCATTTGCAGACATACATATATGCACAAGTATAATTTTAAATCCATACAAATAAATTTATCCCAATTTTTATGTTCATCACCTCCTAGATTTGAGTATTATTGATGACTTTGCTAAATATTGATCTCTCAGTGTTATGCAGTCATTGCTTGATTTCATATTTGAATTGCCATGGTTATTTATAGTTTTTAGCTGTATTGGTATGCAGTTGTATAGTTTTGAACTTAAAAAAATGAAACTTCTTTGACCCACAGTTTTTTCATATTTGTGAACTTTCACATTTTGTTTTTTATGTCTGGTGTGGTGACTATGTTCTACAGGTTGGAGTTGAATTTTCTTTTTGTGGATATCAATTAAAATTTTCAGGCAATATAGCTGACGAATATAAAAAATTTTGCTTCCTTTGTATAAGTCGTCACTTGGTGAACTTCTTTTTTTTTGCACATTATTCTCAGTATCCATTTCTGAAGCACATTCACCTTATTCAAGTAAGTGTCCATCACACCACCCCACCCTATGATTCCATAGGCGAGTTGCGATTGAATAAGGGCATAGTATACTGTTTTCAAGTGTTCTGTGTCTAGGAAGTCTCGCAAATACTCAATTCTGCCAAGAAATCCTCTGATTTTTTTTGCCAAGTGGGATATTTGTAAATCCCATCGTAAATGTCTATCAACTATTACCCCCAGATACCTGATTGAGACTGCTTCTGGAATTGAGGTGTTCTGGTCAATTTCCAAGTTTCCTAGTTGAGGTTGTTAACATATGATGTGAACGGAAGGTACCGCGTTTTGTCAATGTTGAGAGTAAGCTTATTCAATTGAAACCAAGACTTGATTGCTCTGAAGTCTCTTTGTACCTTTTCTTTCAGGGAAGTCCATGTGTTTGATCTGTAAAATATTGCGGTGTCGTCTGCAAAGCTGATGGTCGTTCCCTTCAGATCCATTGTTAATAAACTGTTCACATATATTGTGAACAGAACTTTGGCTGGCTTATAACATCGTTAATTTTGACAAGTTGTTCACGATCCGATAGGT
This sequence comes from Megalocaria dilatata, assembly GCA_034642435.1. Lineage (NCBI taxonomy): Eukaryota > Metazoa > Arthropoda > Insecta > Coleoptera > Coccinellidae > Megalocaria > Megalocaria dilatata. The sequence continues at coordinate 36,086,948 of CM067857.1, read as the reverse complement.
AGCTTTCTAGGAGGTCATATGTTTTTCCTCTGATACCATATAAATTCAACTTCTTCAACAAGGTTTCATGACAAACGGTGTCAAATGCCTTTGAGAGGTCTATAAAAACACACAGTGCTGGTTTTTTCGCATCAATTTCATTATATATCATTGTTGTTAATGACCGGATGGCATCGTCGGTTGACCTTCCCTCTCTAAATCCATACTGGTTATCAGAAATCACTTGATATTTGTCTAAGAACTTGACAATTCTAACTTTCAATACCTTTTCAAATATCTTGGCAAGAGTTGAGATCAGTGATATAGGTCGATAGTTACCAACTTTTGTTTTATTACCACTTTTGTGAATAGGTTTGATCAGTCCTGTTTTCATAGATTTTGGAAAGTAACCATCTTCGATGCACTTGTTCATTATACGGCATAGAGGGACGGCAATGAATTCTGCTATAGGCTTTAGATTATCAGCCCTAATATCATCAATTCCAGGTACCTTATTCAATTTCAGACTATTTATAATATTGATAACTTCTATTTCAGTTGTTGGAAATAGGTACATTGTGTTTTCTGTTCTAGGTATATCTTCATTGAAATCAATTGGCGCATCAATTTTATCGGCAAGATTTTTTCCTAATTCACTATAGTATCTGTTGAATTCTTCAGCTATCAAAGTTTCGTCAGTTACCTTGTCATTTTCTGTTTGGATGGTATCTATTTTTGTTTCCGATTTCGACTTTCCACATATATTATTTACGCATTTCCATAAACTCTTCGAAGAGTTTTTATTAGTTTCAATAGTTTTCCTGAAATAATCCCTTTTCGACTTTTCAATTATGTGGTTTAGTTTATTCCTATATGTTTTATACTCTATTTGTAATATTTCATTATTGGGTTCTTTCTGTGATTTTAAATACAGTCCATTTTTCCTGTGCACGGATTTTAGTAGAGCTTGCGTTATCCATGGTTTCTTACTCCTACATTTATTTGATATTTTTATTCTTTTTGTGCTTTTTCGTATATAATATTTTAAGATATCAGTAAATGTTTCCAGCATTTGATTAATATTGTCCATTTTATAAACATTCTCCCAAGTTTCTCTGATGATCTCATTTTTCAAGTTTTTGTAGTCAATGACGGTCTTGTAATTTTCAATTGAATTTCCTTGAGAGTGTTTTGTCAGAGTGTTGAGTTTAATCAGAAGTATTATAGGATCATGATCGGTTATGCTATTATTTACAATGTAAGAGTAAACTTCGTCAAAGTATTTACGACTGCTTTTAACTTGAAAGTGATCTAGACATGAATTGCTAATTTTTCTCGTGACTTCATTTATATAGGAGTTGAAATCCGAGGAGTTTAGTATATTTTTATATTCCTCCGAATCATCCGTGTCTTCAAGTAAGTTGATATTTATATCTCCAGTAATGATGTGGTTTTTCAATTGCGAATTCTCTAAATATGCCAGGAGATCTGCATTAAATACCTTTGAGCAAGTACTGGGTGATCTATAAACTGCAGTTAATGTAATTGGTTCTTCGAAATTTTGAATATTTAGTTCAATGGCTTGTGACGGTCCCATTTTTATCAACTTGTAACCATAATTAAAATGGCCCCTCAAATATATAATGATTCCATCGTTTTGATTGAAGTTTCCATTGTTATATATTATATTATATCCTGGAATACTCAATAAATCCAAGTCATGTACCAAAAATGTTTCTGTGAGAACTACCAGGTCAAAACCAGAGTTTGGTTGGCTTATCATTATAACCAGATCGTCAAAATGTTTATGAATGCTTCTTATGTTCATATGAATTATTTTAATATGTGATGTTTCAATTTCCAATGAATTATTTAGGTCTGATAAATTTCCAAGTACCCTGGCCCTGATCGGTTCATTCTCATATTCCTTGATGTAGGTGTCCATTTTTATCAATATTGTGGCCAGTTCAAGCTGTTCAAATTGGTGATTCAAAGAATACTACAGATATGTACGAACTAAAATAAATTTAAATGTTTTCAATGATCGAGAAGTTCAACCCTGAAGATTTCAGGGACATAAAAAACGATAAAAGGATACAATTTCACGAAAGGTTTTTTGGTAAAATAGGGGAATACAAATGTTCATAGAATATGATGAATTTAAATTTAAATGGGTCCACTGGATGTCGAACCCGACCTCAGATTCTTGACTCTTTCCTTTTGTTGAGGAGCTGCAGTATTTTTAGATGTCTTTTTTGGATGGTTTCCTTTTGTTGGAGTGTTTGTGATTCTGCTTTCCTTATTTGTCCTGGTTGTCCCGTTTATTTCTTCAGTGGTTGAATCTTCGATCCCGGATTTGTCTTCTTGGTCCAGTTCGAGATGGAATTTCTTTTGGAGGTTTCTTACGGTCGGTGTCGGTGGAGCACTATTTGCTTTTTTGTTTTCGGTTTGGTTACCCTCGCCTCCTTCAAGTTCGTACTGTATATGCTTTATTATTTATATAGAGTATATTTCCTCTTATGTAACAATTGTCTGATGAATTCAATCTTGCTTGGCTTAGGTGATTCTTGAGGATCTTATTGTAGCACCTTTGTTTGTAAGTGAGATCGTTTGCAATAACAATACCGGATCCTTTCAATTTTTTACAGTGCCTTAGGACCTCGAGTTTCTTCAGGTATGAGATAAACTCCACCTTTAGCGGACTTCTTTCTTGAGATCTCAGTCTATAAGCGTTGTTCAAATCGGATACCTGCACCTCGACGTCTAATAGTTTCTTGAACTCCCTACAAACCGTTAATGGAGAAAAGTCCTCAGTTATATCCAGACCAAATATTATGATATTGTTTTTTTTTGTTGTGATCTCCAGTGCCTCTATTTTGTTGGTGAGAAACGAATTCTCGATTTCTAAATTTTTCACTCTATGGTGTAGCTCCTCAATTTTCAAAAGTAACTTGCTTTCAGACGCTTCGATAGTCGACTTAATTTCTTCTCTGTTCTTTATGATTTCTTCCCTTAAAACTTTGATTACTTTTTCCCACTCATTTGCCATTGTAAATTGACTTCAGATTTGTACTTCAACGTATATGGGCTCCTTTACGCTGTTGTCTATTTACCTTCTTATCAGCCGAGAAGAGATATATATATAATTCGAGGTCGCGTTTGTGTTACTATATTTCTAAATGTATCAAATGGATGATATGATTCAGAATTTCTTTCGTTCTTTTATTACTCACGTAAATGTGAATCTATTGCATTCGTTGGCGAAATGCTGACTTACACTTCTCACTTATTCAAAAAATTTGTCAACAAAACAATCGGGAATAATTCACGGCAGCGATCGGAAATACGTGCACACATGCATTCACTGTAACAAGGTTATTCTTAGATAATCCAACTGAAGAGACTGCAGAGAGAAAAACTTTACAATTTGATAAATGCAGGATCAATAAAGTCAACGAGGAAAAGAGCAAATTTATGAACTTACACATGCCAACAGAGATGGACCAAATTTAACATCACAGTATTTAATAAAGAACTCTCTGAATGTATTCTCAAACATACATCTACATCAAAAAATTATCCATTTCTTCATGATTTACCACCTCTTTTTATTAAAATGAAATAACTTCGCTACCCTTATCCACGTGTTAAAACTAAATTAAATGAGTATAAAACAGTATAGAGTATAGCATACATAGATGGACTGAATATTCTCAGGCAATCGGTGATGCCAAAGGTAAAAATTTCTAACGAAAAATAAAACTGTCCAAGTACAAACAAATTCAGAAGATACCTACCATTAAAGTCAATAATAAAGAAAACAATACCGACAATAAAAAGGCAGAAATATTTGCAGAACATTTCAAACAGGCATTCAATTATGACAAAGACATTAACTTTGATAGGCATCCGGAGACAATAAAAGAGAGTTGGTATAAGAATCACTTCACCAACTCTGAGGAGGACAAAGACTCAATGGAAATAGAGGAAGCCACGTATTATGGAATCTTACATAACACCAAAGACAGTTCACCAGGAGCAGATAACATACCACATAGTGTCTTCAAACAATTGCATCAACTCATACATGAACACATAATGAAGATGTACGAATGGTGTCAAATCTTCCCAGAAATATGGAAAACTCGAACCATCATTCTCATAGCAAAACCTAACAAAGATCACAAAAAAAACTATAGGCCTATAACACACCTACACAACCTGCACAACTAAACATTAGAAGACCGGCAGCCGTTTTATGGATAGCAATAAAGCATTTGATAGTATGTGGAAAAAATATTACTACACAAATTGTTCAGCAAAGACACACCTTCATACCTTAGCCATTAATAAGATCATATTTAGAAGATACAAAATTTAAAGCAAAAATTAATGAGTCATCATACCGCTTCTTCACTCCAATGGGGGGTATACCTCAGGGATCATCATTGTCTCTGTTTCTATACAACATCTATTGCAGTGACATTCCCACAATCCATGCAAAACACTATATACAACAATACGCAGATGAGTATGGATAAACTACAGGAATACATATTACAACATAATTTGCCAAGAGGAGATTGAAAGTTAATCCAGAAAGGTCATAACTAATAATAATCAACCACGACATTAATCAAAAATCCCCAACTATTTCAATAAACAATAAAATAGTGAAACCAAACCCATCAGTAAAATACATAGGAATTAAAATAAACAACAAAGCTAGCCTGAAACAGCACGCTAGCAATATATAAAAAATTATCAATAGAGCAAAACACTTCAGATATTTGACATACAAGATCAAGGAATTAACACAAAAACAGCTTCAATTATTTACAAATCCATATGTAGAGCAATAATTGAGTACGGACATCCTTTGTACGGCAATTGCAGAGGGTCGGTGATGAACATTCTGGAGGGGGCTGAAACATAATCCCTCAGAACAATAACATAATTTCATACAGAGGCTGGATGAATTGGAAGATATAAGTGATCTCATGCACAACGAATCATCAGAACACCCTCGTAGGAAATTTCCAATTTGCACATTACTGCAGAAGCTGAGAAGCTATTGAAGAGATCCACATCATTTTATAAAGGAAAATTAGGCGGAAAGAGCCACCTAGGGAATTTAATGCCTACTTTTCACTGTCGATGCCAGGAGTAAGAGTCGATGCCAGGAGTAAGAGTCTATTCGTAGACTTGCGCGTGTGTGGAAATGTAAAAATAACCCCGAGAGAAGAGCCGTCTGTTCTCTCCAGAAGAGTTGTGGTAATCTTCTGCGAGTGAACGCCGGCTTCAGAGAGTCCAATTTCTTTTGTTATAAATAGGTCGCCATTGTTCATTGAAAATGAAGGTTAGACACAATGGGAAGTCGACTAAGCTGTTCTCACATGTAAAGTTATTGTATTGTATCGAATTACCTGAGGTCAACGTGAGTGTTATTTGTATCATGTATTCTTTATTCATTGGTGGATTTTACTGTATTGATGCTCCAGCTAGGGGCGACCTGTTAATTTAATCTGAATTGACCATTTAACATATTTCGTACATGTAAGCGTCTTTATCTTCATTTCATTTATTGGAATCTAAGCGGTGGTTAACAATGGTACTTTGTTTGAGAATTAAGAGTGTTTAGAGTGAATGAAATGTGGATTCACAATAAGATACTGACACAACAACTCTGTGTCTTTAGAAGGCCGCAACAAGGCATTCCTGAACAACTATTATATATTATTAGATATAATGATTATACTGAATGGGTAGTTAAATAACAGACACCACAACTCCTGTGTCTTCAGAATGCCGCAACAAGACATCCCTGAACAACGATATTATGCGTTCAGATTATAATAATCTAATTAGATAGTAGGTGTGTGAATGTGAAATTTCTGGCCAAAGGGTTATTGTTAAACTACTTCGAAGATCATTGTTACATGTTCTTGTTGCCATGTATTCACTCAATTGTTTGCTGTATTTAATTTTGTATTGTATTTTTGTATGCTAGTGACCCCAAATCTTCCAATTATCTATATTCGCTATACACAGAGGCTCTAATCAGGCCAATGGTCTAACGACATATAAAATAAACATTCATGATAAGACATCCAAATGATATAACAAAATCCAATAAATAAAAATTGTTAACCAAAATCCTATACATTAAATATTAATTTTATTTTAATTCCTGAAGTTATAATTACTAAATATAATTTTTTGAAATTAAATATGTAGAATGCTAATATTATAATATTTAAATAATTTTATATACCTTTTATCAAGTATTAACCCCTATTTATGTTATTCTATTAAATATAATAGAAATTGTGTTTCTAAGACATTATTTATTATTCAAATTTTTAAAAATTAAATATAATAATTGTATAGAGGCTCTAGAATGTTGTTTTTATATTTAAAATTAAGGATTTTTTGCTTGGTCGTACTTGTACATTTAGTAACGAAATCGCTGAAGAAACTTCAAGGGCGGAGCCAAGATGGAGTCTAATCCATAATGAAAATTATTCGCGAGCAAAATAAACACGCGGCTCAAACTAAGACGGAAAGACATTCTTCGAAAACTCCATCCTGAACAGCAACTGACTTAGAGAGCATTTCATTTGCTTGCTCATGAGTGAAAAAACTACAGATAAACAGTTAATTAAATCAAAATGTGAATTCCAAATTTATTACCAGATGAAGAGGTATGAGATCGGATTTTTTTGAATGACACGTCTGTTTTTTGGAAATAATAAAGAATATTTTATTCTAAAATAAAAAATCTGAAAAATCTTCTTATAGGTGGAAAAGTATAAAGCCGGATTGTTTTTGTAAATATCAGACGTGTGTTGTTTAAAAAATGATGAAAAACATTTTATTCCAAAAAATTTCCATTGCTATTCAAACATTTTCTCACTTCTTCGGCAGCTTATGAATACTATGCCATAAGAAAAGTTATTTTTTGAAGCGAACCAGTTATCGAGAGCGTGTCATCGTCGTCCAGAAACTTACCTTGCTCTGTCGCAACTTAACCGGTGTACCAATAGAGGGACCCGACCAGTCTAAAGATTCGTGACTAACCGTCCCCGCCGAGTTCAAATGAAGCAAAACATATAGCGTTTGACGATCAGCGTTCCAAGTGGAACACATGGCCACTGGCGTCACAGGCAGAGCAGCGCACCGCGCCTGTCTGATGAGTTTCAGAAGCGCAGACTCCGAACGGAACGCCGTCTCCCAAATTAAGAGGTGGAAGCTCCCTCGCAACACCACTTTTCACCCGAGAGCTTCAAAATAATCGGACGAGGCTAAGTCTGGAAATCTGGTAATGAGGCATTATTAAAGGCAATGTGACTTAATGTTAGCTTTTTCCATATTCCGGTCGTTTCTTACGATCTGACCTGAATAACCTCATAATTTGATCCAATGGCGAACACGGCAACATACGAAAACAAACAAGCAGTATTCTTTCAAAAAACGCATTGAGGGAACTAGATTTCTTTCAATTATACTTTACATTTCCATTCTCATTTTGGATCACTTATGTACCTTTTATTCTGGTCATCATCCTCCTAATTAATCCGAACATTGGAAAAATTGATCTTCTGACTCTTCATGAATTAAACTGATAACGATACATTTGCAGCTGGAAAACATGAAATGGTATTACAATGAACAATATAAAAACTATAAGAAAAAATTTGAAAACGATCAAAACTTTATGAAAGCTGTACTATATCGAATGGATGCTGACCACTACAGGTCCTACAGAGACCAAATGTCCCATTTTTTCTATCTGTTGGAATCTTTCACAGCGACAGAGAATGAACGTGAAAGTTACGAGGAGATATGCGGAAAAAGAATGAAGAAACTTTGGGATAAATCTACGAGAGTCTTGAATGATCACATTTCTAGAAGTGAGAAATATACAGTCGCCTTTCAAAAAGACCGAATGGCAATTGAATCTTCGGAAGTTACAATAAGGAAAAATCTGAGAAAAATATCCTATTTCACCGAAATCCTGAAGAAACTGCAGATTAAATTATCGTTTCTCTACAATACAGACGGCGAAAAATTGAGACAGATCACAGATACCCAGGAAGAACTCTCCATGTTTCTCTTCATCCTAAAGGACAAACTATTCAAAGACAATAAACGAGATACAAAACGAAAGAACTTGCTCATTTGCAGTTCCGAGACGATTATGGAACATTTCAGAAGAATCCTTACGAAAGGGGAACTGCTTCTTAGGCATATGACTCTTATCAGGAAGCACGAAACTGTGCCAGAAAAAGTGCTGCCGTTTCCTGTCCAGGACTATTACTGGAAACGTACACCCTCGAGTCTGCATAAAACTTCGGTGAGGAATCAACTGTTCCTGTTTTACCAAAAAATTGCAGTAGTTGATGCTTCAAGGTAAGAAGTTTGTTTCAACATTTTTGTCTTTATAGAAGTACTGAACTTATTCCTACTTGAGTTCATCTCTACTTGGTATTTGTAAATACGGGATGGGAGCTGCAACACAGGACTCTCACCCATAAAATTGGCGTGGTTTTTCAAAAATGTTCCCACAGAATTATTGTTTCTGAAGATATGTTAATGCCTATGGTATTAAGGGGCTTCTTCATTTGTAGAGATGTTTTACCATCTCTTTCCTGAATAATAAGTTAGATTCTAAGTATGCAGAATATCTCATGAGAGAGAAACATAAATTCGATCAGCGTTTCAAAAGTTTGCATAAATTAAGATCTGAAGCTGAACTTGTTTGAAAGTTTAGAAATAAACCGATTGAGAAATTTATGCAATTGTGGCGTGCCGCTCCTTCCGAAGAATTCTGCTTTGCTCTGCTGCAGCTTCCGCTTATCTGAAGAGTTCAGGTGTAGGAAGTTGGAACGAAACGCTGCTACCCGAATCAAGAGGTTGAAGCTCTCTCCTAACACCCGCACCACTTCAGATCCTCATTGGTGACCCCGACGTGATACGAAGACGTGATTTGAGGACTATATTTTGTCATTTTCATCATACTTAATACTATTGAACTCAAACTGTAAAAAATTGTACCTGTGTCAATGACTAAGACATCGGGACAAATAAAACAATAAAAAAATAAAAATAACGAAAGTTATTTCAATAAAACCACTGTAACATGTTTCAAACATAAGACCAGGAAAGTCAGGAAATTTTTACAGCTATCTGTTGAAGGCTATTAAAAATACTGTATGGGAATCTGTATGGTAGACCAAAATCTGATCAACCGAAGTAATAGGATGCATTTTAATTGATATATAATATTTCCAATTTGTAAATCTACAACTTTTATTCTTTATTGTCCACCATCATCTTAGCTAAATTATTTTTATTAACAGATAAATAACCAATTCTCAGTTTATGAAGATAAAGAATTATTATTTGATGAAATAAAAAAAATATATACGTATTATTAGTCCCTCATACTCCTGACTTTGAAAGAATCCAGTTTTTAATTTTTTATGAAATACTGCCTCAAGGATTATTTATATTTTAGAATAGAGGTGTTCATGGATTTTATGGCAAAAACTTTTACTTTTGTTCCTAATTCATTTCACATCATCTTATAGCGTTAACAGTTAACTAAATAACAGGTTTATGGGTTTATGGTATACTAATATCGGGTGTTTTTTTAGAGTGATAGAACTTTCGATGGGGATAACTATAATTTGACAAAAGGTAGAAGCAATGTTGTTTAGACATTTCTGTTCAGTAAGCATTGACAAATTATCATGGAAAGACTCACTCCGCAACAACGTTTACAAATTGTTGAAATTTATTCTTAAAATCAGTGTTCTATTCGCCAAACTTATGGAGCACTTCGTGAAATTTATGGTTTGCATAATCGTCCGTCAGAGCAGCTTATTCGTCGAACTATCGATAGATTTCGGACAACATTTTATCTACTCGATGCAACAAAAACAACAAGACATAGAACTGTACGTACAGAAGAAAACATCACTGCTGTAAGTCATAGTGTTAATGATGATCCAGATTTGTCTATTCGTCGACGTTCACAACAAGCTGGACTATGTGCATCCACCACATGGAAAATTTTGTGTAAAAATCTTGGTCTACACCCATACCAGATCCAACTAGTTCAAGAACTAAAGCCACTCGACCATAATAAGCGTCGTTTGTTTGCTTATTGGGCCCTAGAACAGTTTGAAGTTGATCCACTTTCTTATCATGAAATTGTGTTTAGTGATGAAGCTCATTTCTGGTTGAACGGCTATGGAAACAAGCAAAACTGCAGTATATTGAGTGAAAACAATCCTCAAGAAGTTCTGCAGGTTCCATTGCATCCTAAAAAATGCACTGTATGGTGTGCTTTACACGCTGGAGGAATCATCGGTCCATGTTTCTTTAAAAACGATGCTGGAACTAATGTTACAGTGAATGGTGCTCGTTACAAATCGATGATCAATGATTATTTGTTTCAAAATTTGAAAGGTATCGACCCAGAAGTATTTTGGTTCAAATAAGATGGTGCTACACCTTATTCTGCTACCGTAACAATTGATTTATTGAAAGAAAGATTTGGCGATAACATTATTTCGAGGAATAGTCCAATTAATTGGCGTCCAAGTTGTGTCAAGTCATTGGTTTATGGGTGATTCCGTCCTAACTGTGATATTCAATGTCCTGTATTGTTTATTCTCATAGATCATTAATTAATAATCAATTTATGAAATTTTTGTGCTTATTGGAAAATTATGAACATATTTCAACATTATTTTCCTATAATATAACTTGTCACTTACAGAAAACTTACAATATATCACTTAAATGTCAGTACCGTGTCATGTCCATTTCTAGAATTTATTTATAATTTGTTAGTTTTTTTTGTCGTAATAAATGATTTAAACTAATAACCTCATAAATTCTAATCTTTATGATCAAACTGAATAGAATTGACACATTTTTTGTTTAATGTATTAAGTTAACATTGAATTCCAATTTCTACCGAATTTATTTTATGTCAGTACCATGGATAAATGAGTCAGTACCGTGGAACGTAAAATTTGAAATTTGTTTCTCGTTCTTGATGCTTCGAAGTTGTAGTAAAATCCTCTCAGATTTTTATTTTGACAGTAAAATAGATAAATAATATGCATAAAAAAATTGAAAAAGTTTAATTCCAAAATCTTAAAATTTTTAATCAAAAAAATCACAGTTAGAACAGAGTCACGCTTATGCTGATAAATCAGAAACAATAGACGCTTTGGAAGCCAACAAAACTCGTGTTATTGATGAAATAAGGCCTGAATTATTCGAAAAAGTGATCCAAAATTGGTCTGGTTGAATGCGGTTTTTCAGAGGAAATCGTGGTGGACATATTGTGGAAATTATTTTTAAAACATAAATGTCATAAAATTATCTTTCAAATAAAAAAAATTGGCTTCAATCTTAATTTAAATGTGTTTTATTCCAATTTAAACTTCTATCACTATGAAAAAAACACCCGATACTTGACTTCTCATCAACAACAATCACCAAATGTACAAATTTCGATTTATGATTTTTATTCTTGCATGAGGTAAAAGTATAGATACCTTTATTAGTTCAAGATATAAATATTTATAATTAATGAATTTATTTCGTAATAATAATAAAGCAGTCATCAATTTAATCAGGATTATTTTACAGATATAGGATATATAAAGGTAAATATTCGGAATCTTCAAATTTCACCATTATTTTTTGTTTAGGTGAACTTGTAGAATCAAAACCAGTGGATGGTAAAATATCTCCATCCCGTCCTACATTAGCACGTTCAAATAATATTTTAGTAAAGATAACTCGTTTTTTCGTGCTTTTAATGAACTGGAGACTAAACTCTATGTCCGAGTCACTTGTAAAGCAAACTCCCTTTCCAAACATACTGCCTTTATTTTTTCCAAAGAATCTCCAGTTGAAGTTATTTGTAAGGATTGATTCGATATTTTTTGGATCTGTCCCATGAACAACATCTCTTGAGTTTAAGCCAGACTGAGACTTTTTCAGCAAAAACGCTCTTTCCAGGTAAGGAGCGTTTACTTGTTTCATTTTATGGAAATTTATATAGGGCTGTTCTTCCTCCAATTTGAACGGTTTATTATTATGGATGAAACCTAACCATTTGGGTTTCATCTGGTCGGACAATTCCCATTCATTTTCTGTTAGTAATTCCAGTTGGATAGCAGGAGGATAATAGTTTGGGTCGAAATTTGTATTTGAAGAAGCTGTATCATTGGACATCACTACTCACTGGTGTATAGAAATGTAGAATCGGATATCCCTGTAATCAACTCTAATGCACAACTGGTTGTTTAGATGTTCATCAACAAGTCATCAATTTTCGCGATAGGAACAAAATTGATAAGATTGATTATAGTAGCGCAGATAATAATTCACACTGAAAATATTTTTGTCTACTAGCGTTTCGAAACTTTAACGCTTTGAAAATTCTAGTTTTCTGCATGAGTTAGAAGCAAAATTTTTTTTAGGTTTGGAGTATACAGTGTGATCCAACAAAAAGTTAACGCCTCGATTTTCCGGCTTTGAAATGAAAATGTGGAAAATCGCTCGGACCCGTCAATTTCTGATTCGAGGGAAAAAAACTTTTCCGTTCTTCGCATCCCCGTGAATGCATCCTCCTAACGGGGGTGAGTACAACCCCTTGAATTTGAATAGGGATGAGGGGTCTTGCGATACCTCATTTTGAAGATCTTATCGAGTACTATCCGACCCTGAAATTTCGTTTCAAAATTTTCATCGATAACGAAATGACAGGTAAAATAGTGGAAGAGTACTTACTTTTGTTATCAGTTTATTAAATGCTGGAAATGGGCACCATTCACTTCCATGCAGTAATGAGTTTTGCTGAAAACGTTCACGTACGTTACTCAAGATTTCTGGTGTAACTTGACGGCATTCATTAATTACCCGAGTTCGCAAATCATCCAATGACTCAGGCTTGGTAGCGTAAATTTTCGATTTCAGCTGACCCCATAGAAAAAAGTCCAGTGGAGCCAGATCAGGTGATCTGGGTGGCCACTCAATATGTCCCCTTCTTCCAATCGAGGCGCGAGGAAAATTTCATCTAAGAACTGACGCACCGGTTGAACGAAATGAGGTGGTGCGTCATCTTTTTGAATAATGATTGTTTGATGGTCTTCTGCATTCTCCAATACTTGCACGAGGGCTGGATAAATAGCGTTATTCAATAGATCTGAATAAATTTGTCCAGTGAAATTACCGGGTATAAAAAAGGGCCGATTATGCGATTTCCATAAATACCCGCCCAAATATTTAATTTTTGGGGACGCTGAGTATGCATCTCAGGAAATAATCTTGAATTTTCATCTGACCAATACCAACAGTTATGCCGGTTTACAATGCCGTTAAGGTAAAATGAACACTCGTCCGAAAAACAGATATCCAACATGTAGTTTTGATTACCATTAATCATTTCAATGACCACTTCACAGAACTGGAGTAGGCGATCGGGATTATCCTTATTCAGTTCCTGAAGCAATCGTATCTTATGAGGATGGAATTTAGGTTGTTTCAGGATCTCATGATCTGATACCATTGCTACATGACCTAAGACAGCCACGTTTCTTGCTACGTCTCTTTCATGCACTCTGTTTTTGTTTGCGACTGAACCAGTAGCGTCAAATTTGGCAACCAGTTGCACAACGTGAGAAGCGGATACATTTTTTCCAGGATATCGTTCGTTAAATAAAGCCGCTGTTGTTCGCGCAAAGTCGTTATTTCTAAGAAATAATTTTATCATTTCCAACCTTTCTTTTACGGAATACATCATTTTAATTCTACTACAAATTTACAATCGCTTTAACACACTCGTAATGTCCTTAAAAATTCACGATAGACTAAGGTAAATCAAAACATAGTCCGTCTACTTTTTTGGACAAGAAATTAATAATTTTATGGACAAAAAATCAACAACATAACTATCGGATGTTTTTTTAGAGTGATAGAACTTTAAATTGTAATAAAACTTATTTAAATTAAGATTGAAGCCAAATTTGTTTTATTTGAAAGATAATTTTATGACATTTGTGTTTTAAAAATAATTTCCGGCATGTGTTCACCTCGACTAGCTCTAAGGAACCGCATTCGACCAGACCAATTTTGGACAACTTTTTCGAGTAATTCAGGCCTTATTTAATCAATAACACGAGTTATGTTGGCTTCCAAAGCGTCTATTGTTTCTGGTTTATCAGCATAAACCAATGACTTGACATAAACCCAAACAAAATAATCCAGTGGAGTTATGTCGCATGATCTTGGAGGCCAATTAATTGGACCATTTCTCGAAATATTGTTATCGTCAAATCTTTCTTTCAAAAATCAATTGTTAGGGTAGCAGCATGAGGTGTAGCACCTTTTTTTTGGAACTAAAATACTTCTGGGTCGATACCATTCAAATTTTGAAACAAATAATCATTGATCATCGATCTGTAACGAGCACCATTCACTGTAATATTAGCATCGTTTTTAAAGTAATATGGACCGATGATGCCTTCAGCGTGTAAAGCACACCATACAGTGCATTTTTCAGGATGCAGTGGAACCTGCAGAACTTCTAGAGGATTGTTTTCACTCCATATACAGCAATTTTGCTTGTTTACATAGCCGTTCAACCACAAATGAGCTTTATCACTAAACACAATTTTACTATCAAATTGGATCAACTTCAACCTGTTCTAGGGCCCAATCAGCAAACAAGCGACGCTTATTATGGTCAAGTCACTGTAGTTCTTGAACCAATTGGATCTTGTATGGGTGCAGAAGTAAAATTTTCGATGTGATGGATGCACAGAGTCCAACTTGTTGTGAACGTCGACGAATAGACAAATGGATCATCATTAACACTATGACTTACAACAGCGATGTTTTCTTCTGTACGTACAGTTCTATGTCTTGTTGTTGTTGTTGTTGCATCGAGTAGAGAAAATGTTGTCCGAAATCTATCGATAGTTCGATGAATAAGCTGCGCTGATGGACGATTATGTAAACCATAAATTTCACGAAGTGCTCTATAAGTTTGGCGAATAAAACACTGATCCGAGCGGTTTTCCATATTTTCATTTTAAGGTCGGAAAATCGAGGTGTTAAGATTTCGTTGGACCATCATGTATACGTTATGATGATAAATAGACAAAATCGGCTTCATGGTTTCTGAGTTATTCTTATTTGAGATTTCATTTTTAGATAGGAATTAACGGTACAACAGCTCATGCATAATTTCGTGTGGATCATATGCAAGAGTTTTTAAAATTTTGATGGATATTATTTCGTAAAAAATATGTAAGATATACTTTTTTTACTCCTCTTTGTCAATATGTAACGATGCAGATCTAAGTAAGGAGGATGGAGACCTTCAACCATATTTTTTAATTTTTATGCGATTTTCTGTTTCTTCAGGAGAGTTTTACAATTGCAAAAATAACGTCTTTTCGATATTTGGGATTATACAAAATACAGAATTCTGTGTTTTAGTTCATTATATTTTAATAAGAAATGACGTTCATTTGTTTTTCGTATAACAGAACACAGAATTCTGTGTTTTATTCATCATAGGTAGCGAGTTTAAGAAGTAATTCAAAGATTCGAAATTTGCAGGGGAAATAGACTGTTGAACAAGCGACCAAAATCTTTTGACCAAAACGAGCGACCAAAATCTTTTCAACACTTTTATTTAACACTTATTACATAGAGGGTTACAAGAAAGAAGTATACATAAACAGAAAATATTCAGTTGGTCAGTACTCAACTATTGATCAAGGTTATCGATACTGTATTGACCTTCTTCGCTCCTCGTCCAGAATTCTGCTTTGCTCTGCTGCAGCTTGCCGGCGTATCATATAGAGGATATGACAAGTCTTAAAATACCTTACTGACCTTCCCCGGCGAGTTCGAGTGGTGCAAGGCACATAGACATGGAATACAGGCAGACATGCGCACCACGCCTGTCTGAGGAGTTCAAGTGAGCATGCTTAGAACGAAACGCCACCTCCCAAATTAAGAGATAGAAGCTCCCTCATAACATCCGCATTACTTCAGAGCTTCAAAACAATACTGGACAGTCTACAGAAGATGTGTTTTGCGTTTTATATCATATTTCAAAAAGTTATATAAGGGTTACTACTTAAGTTTCGAGATAAAAACAAATATTTATAATCTTAAATGGCTTTATTGTTTTTCAAAATATTCTCTATTCAGATTAATAATACACTTTTGTGTGTGCTCAAACTAATTTTCAATGCACTTTTTCTATTCCGATTGAGGTACTTCCAAAACATGCGATTTGAACTCATCACCATCTTCTTCAGGCATCGAAAAAGGTTGATCTCGTTATTTATTTTTGACTTGTGGAAATAAAAAGAAATCATTGGGTGCCAAGCAAGGACTATACGAATGATCCATCAGTTCAATGTTTTGACTGCGCAAAAACGTAGTCATTTAAATAATATTGAATAAGGTTATTCTGATTATCACAAGTTTTATTGTTTTCATAATACAACAATTCATTTTTGAATAACGAAACTTGTTTTCGAAATCAGTTTCTATTTATATTCGACTAGGTAGATAATTTTCTATTGAGCCTTAAAACTCAATTACATTCCAGCTTATCTGAATATATTCAACAGAGGTGAGTTATTTATGTTTGATTGTTCGATAAGTATTATTCCAATTTTGTTGTATTCATTTATCCATAGTGACTCTAACAGGTTTAAGGGATAGAGTTACTAGAGATAAATGAATACAGCAAGCTTTTTCTTGATACGCTGACATTTTTTGTGAATATTTTTATTCATTCCAATCACCCATATTCACAAAAAATGTCAGCGTATCAATCGATGATCCATAGAGCCTTCACATTACCCTCATCAAAAAATGACCGCGAAGTTGAAGTCCAAAATATAAAATCAATAGCCGCGAACAACGGTTTCAACCCCAAAATAATAGATAATCTCGACAGAAACTATCTAAAATAGCTATGAGCCAAATTTATCCCATCATAAAAACTGAGGAAAATAAAAAATTCATTTCTCTATCGTACTTTGGTAGCATAAGTCAAAAAGTGGCCAATAGTTTTTCAAAATCAGATGTCAATATTGTCTTTAAAACGCAAAACAAATTATCATCGGTGCTATTTAACGTAAAGGACCCTACTCCAAACATACACAAATCAGGAGATTATGAGTTATCTTGTTCTACGTGCAGTAATAAATATATAGGACAAGCAGGACGTTCCTTCAAGACGAGGTTCAACGAACATAAAATGAGTTTCAGGAAAAATAAACAAAATTCTACTTTTGCCACTAATTGTCTAGAAAACGGTCATTCCTTTCCCACAATAGATAATCTCGAAATTTTACAGGTAGAATCAAAAGGAAAGAAACTCGATTATCTAGAATCTGTTGAAATTTTCAAATTAGTTAACAATAACAATAATGTGAAAATAATGAATGACTGTACGGAGCTATGTAAATCGAAAATATTTGAGATATTTAAAAAGTAACATCTGTTTAAAACCTTTTTCAACGAACATCAAATGAATTTAATGAAAAGTAAACAAAAATTCAATATTTGCCACTTATTCTTAAGAAAAAAGTAATTCCTTTCGACAAAAGAAAATCTTAAGAAAATTTTACATGTAGATTCAAGAGAAAAGAAAATTGATTATTGAAATTTTCAAATTCGTTCACAATAAAAATAAGGTAAAAAATAATGCATGACTGTATGGAGCTTTTTAAATCCAAATATTTGAGATATACAACAAAATAATATAAAAATAATGAATGACTGTACGGAGCTATGTAACCCCAAAAATTATTTGAGATATTTAAATGGGTACCATCTGTTAAACAACCTTCTTTGTCGATTGCCGACATTCCGATATCTGTTAGAAGGCCCCTCTTTTTTAACCCGGTTTTTTATCACGTTCCGATTTTAAACCTCTGTACCACTATTAGGTGTTACGTAGAATCTGTTGAAATATTCAAAATATTTATCACTTTTGTTTAAATACCACTGTACCACTGTTAGGTCTTCAGTTGTTTGATGATGGGATAGTTCATTTCCCGAAACTCGAGTCACAAGAAAATGTGTAATATATATTTTTTTGGTAGTAAAACATAGTAATTTTTACAATTTATTTGGTTTTCCTTCACGCAAAATGGAGCAGGATTTGGAGCAATGTTGTGCCAATAAATTTTGTGTTAGGCTCGGAGAATCGGCAAGTTGATGTTTGAAAAGTTGAAAAACAGACCTATGGGGAACATTCTTCATTCCTAGCTCAAGTTTTTCGCTGGCATAAATAATTTTTGGAAGGCAGAGAACACAAGTAGATCAGGAAAATCCTGAAGGAATATTTAAGGTTTGTTTCATCGAAAATGGATGACGAAAAAAAAAAGGATATAGTCAATCAAAAATAAGAAGATAAATTGTAATTGTATACGTAGTATAAATAAAAATGATTCTTAAATTTCAAGTATTATTCATTCTAAATAATCGAATACCAAAATTAAGCCCAAGTTCAAGTAGTTCATCTAAAATATCTTTTTCACGCGTCAAACACGAAAACTAGTAAAAAATAAAAGTTATGTCTCTGAAGAATGCAAAGAAATTATTGTTCTAAAAATAATTATGTGGAAATTTCAATAACTTCAATATAATCAATCATCAAAAGTTCCTAGCACTCCTAAATAAGATTTTCTCTACCTGAAAAAACTCAATGATCCCTTCTTATTCTAGGCTTGCTTTGATGGAGGAAAAAAAAGCTCTTCAACTGGAAAGAATACAAATGAAGAGAAAATTCGAGGAACACTGTAGATGTTTCGATTGTATTTGGAAATTTCCCAATATAAAACGCGAAAAGAAATTGAAGACTTTAGGTGTTTTGGGGAAAAGTGAATTGGCAACACTTTTTAGATGGAAACATCAGGTTAGAGAAGATAAAGCGGTAAAGCAAAAATTGCGCGAGATCAAAAGAAAACTGATAGAAGATGAAGACGAAGAGATGAAATTCTCATCAATTTCCTCTATTAAAATACAGGATACCACGAAGAACGACGAATTGAAGTAATCATTTTTCTCTGTTAGTATAAAGGAGAAAATAGCTTTGGATATATTTATACATATATGTTTTATAGTGTAATTTTCAATTACTTATGTAGAATAATTTTAATTATTTGTTATATCAGATTCTTATTGTGAATTTAAATGATAATGTTTAATTTTTATAAGATTAATTATTTTGTGAATTTCAGTTTAATCGAATATATTGTCATTGATCTCTATTGCTTCTTGTTGAAATATGGAGGTGAAAATTTTCCAAAAAAATATGTCCTATCACAATAATATATGATATGAAAAATGGTGTGAAGTTTGGACGAAATTTTGCATTAGCTTTCTTGTCGTTATTTTACATCCAAACATTGCATTTGAATTGCTTCGCTTCTGGTAGCACTCATTCTATTGAGCTTACAAAAGTTTTTTCAATCTTCTGATGATAATTCTCATACAGTACTCACGAACATGCCCGTCATTATGTAAATGCAAGAAAAAATGTTGACCAAAGATAGTATTACTATTTAGAAATTAACGGTAATTAAAATTCATTCAGAAAATCGACCAATTAATGCACTTCACCTATCACTTCCAATAAAATTTTCACATCGAAACGAACGCCAAACAGAAATTTTCATAGTCGTAAATATAATTGCAGAATCTTCAAAATAATGTCACTCGACTCCGCTTAGGGGGATGACCGTACACACACGAATTTCCAGTCAAAAGAAGTCCCCCTTCAAATAAAAATTGATCTATCTCGGCGTTTTCCGGAAAACCCCTTATTTACGGAAATATCCAACTGGACTGTTTTATGCGGGCCACCCGGTATGTAGTTGTATTTATAGATCTCCCTCCTTATAACAGAGAGATTTAGTAGAAAAACCGTCGAGAGACAAACAAGAATTAATAGGGGCCTATCATATAGGGAATCACCATTGGCGTAGATGACATATTCCGTTTAACCATCCAATTTGCAGCCTTATTTACATATCGGATGGCCCCCATATGATTAACTTACTATTCAGAAATTAAATTTTGATTAGAGTATTGAACGTTATAACAGTGAGCCAACTTAATAAGCCGGAAGTCAAACACATTAACTACTCCCCTAATCAACTGTTCTCTAATTAGAGAAGAAGCCAACATCTGTATTATGTAATGTGTTCTCAACAAAGATATTATTATAATTAACAACTGGTGTTGGTATTTCTGATCTTCCACTTAGGTTAATTGATTAATAATTGATAAAACTTTTCATGAAACAATAATTTGTTTCATGAATCCGATCTCAAGAATTTAACGCAAACTGAAAACAACTCTCAAAGACATTCAAATCATTCTAAAAAATTAGGGTAAATTCAATTTCCCCTCTCCTAAATTATATGACCTTGTTAAAATCCATATGAAGTCACCAATATGCCCTGTATATCATACATTAATAGGTAGCTAGCGAAACTAGTCTCTAAATTAAACAAAATGTTCAAAGAACAAACATACTTCAACTCTGCCTATTCAGTAAAAAACTCAATTGAGCCCACAAAAAAACTAAAAACTTTCAAATAAAATAATAAGTGCATGCTCGGAACGAAACGCCTCTCCTTCAAATATTTATTTATTAATTTTAATTGTATTGAGGAATTTGTTAGATTCTTCTTTTTCTCAACGGCTTTTTTGATTGAAAGAATCTCTAAATAGTTCAACAATTTACCCTTACTAACATTATATAGTAAAGTGACATCTTTCTCATTAAAAAAAGGATTATTTTCTATACAATGTTCTACAAAACCAATTGATTTCTGGTTCTTCAAAATAGACATCCTTCGTTCTTTCATTCCATGCTTTAAACATGGGCATGTCTGTTTTATATATGTAGCATTACAATCCTCACAATTAATTTGAAAAATCCCCGATTCGGGTTAGGGTTTTATTGTTTAACAAAATCTTTGCTATGTTATTTCTATTTACTGCTGAAGAATTAATTCCCATTTTATGAAGACTATTAGAAATCCTGCTGCTAAGATTTTGGTGAACAATAAAGAAAGAAACCCTAACTTTTCCGAATCGGGGATTTATCAAATTAATTGTGAGGATTGTAATGCTACATATAGTATATAGGACAGACAGGCCGATACTTACAGCATAGAATCAAAGAACATAGGATGTCTATTTTGAAAGATCCAACTGGTTCAAGAACTAAAGCCACTTGACCGTAATAAGCGTCGTTTGTTTGCTGATTGGGCTATAGAACAGCTTGAAGTTGATTCATTTTTTTATCGTAAAATTGTGTTTAGTGATGAAGCTCATTTCTGGTTGAACGGCTATGTAAAAAAGCAAAATTGTCGTATATGGAAGGAAAACAATCCTCAAGAAGTTCTGCAGGTTCCATTGCAGAAGAATGCACTGTATGGTGTGCTTTACACACTGGAGGTATCATCGGTCCATATTACTTTAAAAGCGATGCTGGAGCTAATGTTTCAGTGAATGGTGCTCGTTACAGATCGATCATCAATAATTATTTGTTTCAAAATTTGAATGGTATCGACGCAAAAGTGTTTAGGTTCCAACAAGATGGTACTTCACCTCATGCTGGTACCGTAACAATTGATTTATTGACAGAAAGATTTGGCGATAACATTATTTCGAGAAATAGTCCAATTAATTGTCCTCCAAGATCATGTGACATGACTCCAATGGAGTTCACAGCTCTTTAATTTTAATTATAATTATAAAAAGTTTTTGAAAATCACTATGTTTCACTACTAAAAATTTTAAAATGTTTACCTATTTCGAAGTACTTCATCTTCAAACATCTTTATCTGTTTCTGTATAAATTATTAAATATATATATCGAGTATTTTTGCGCGCTTGTTCTGTGTAATAATGTGCTATAGTTCTTCCCAAATGTCTGTAATTTTCGAATGTTGAGTCGAAAATGGTCTAAAAAAAGTGGTTGAACTCACTGATGAAGAAACCGAGGTCAAAAGTAATTCTGTCTGGCTGGATGGTCCGTCCTTAAATACTCAGACTTTCGAAGTCAGCCTAAGGGTCTTAATATCTCGATTAATTTTATTAATGGGCAAAATCTGTCCAATAGTTTCATAGTTATTCAATTATTTCTTTTCACTATTTTTTCCAATAGTTCTGAAACTACTGATCCGATCGAAATGAAATTTGTTATTTGTACGCATAAAAACAATTTATGCAAAATTTCGTGAGGATCGGCCTTTCAAACGGTAGACTGAAAGTAAACATGATACATTCCGGACGAAAAAAATCATGAAATATTTATGCTAAGTTTGGAGTGTAAATATATCAGTGATATTCAAAAATCGGAATCGGCTTTATGGTTCTTGATTTGAAAGTTTATTTTTCAAATATTTTCGTACAAATCCGATCGAGTTCAAATTTAGTACTCGTAGATATGGAATAACAATTATTTTCTGAATATAAGTTACGGAAATTTCTTTGAATTTCTGATGTTGACAAAAAGTAAGAAAATTAGGTGGAATTTTATTTATTATATTCTTTTTCCACTTTTTCCTATGACAGTATGAAGAGAGAAGGATGGAGCTTTTCAACTATGTATTTTTCAATTTCATAAAATTTACCGTTTCTTCAGGAAAGTAATTCTGAAACTGAAAAAAAATTTAGTTTATTTCAATACAAAATATTTTTCAATTGAATCAGTCTTTACTTAATGAAAATCCATATCAAATAAGGTTATTCTGATTTTCACAAATTTTTATTGTTATTTAATACAACTGTTTTGCTATCACAATAGCATCTTCATGTAGGTGGTACATTTTGAATAACTAAATTTGTTTTCTAAATCGGTTGCTATTTATATTAGAGTAGGTACAAAAATTTTTATTGAGTTCTAAAACCGAAAAAACGTCTGTGTAAATTCCAGCTTATCTGAATATTTTCAACAGAGTTGAGTTATTTTTATCTAATTGTTCCTCAAGTAATATTCCAATTTTGTTCTGTCCATTCTTTCATTTCAAGTTTAAGGCATAACATTTACTTTCTATATGTAAAATTTCAAAATTATGGTTAAAAGTATGTCCTGTTTCTAACAAATGGTTCGTATTTGTGGATTTTTTTTTTGTTATTGAGGAAACTCTTCAAATGTTCACAAATTCAAAGTAGGAAAGTTCTTCCTGTCTATCCAATGTAAACTTTTGGACTATCACTCGATAATATGGAGTCTACAAGTTAATTTAGAATGGATTACCATGTATGTATTTATTGTTTATGTCTCTTTGGTATCTTCATGTCACTTTTAGTGCATGTCTTCATTCCTTGAATCCATCCTTTGATGGCTGCGGGGGAAAAGTCAGAACAAGAGTCCTCCAACTTATTATTATTACTTATATTTCCAATGAAGGACTAATCATGGGAAACTGACTTAGCTCTATTTTAGCAGAAATGTTCATGAATGATTTACAATAAAAAAGTCATTCAAACCCAATGAATAAATATTTCCTTTATTTGTTCAGATTTGTAGATGACATTCTATATTGCTGCAAAGGAACAAATAGATAACTAAACTCCTTCTCAAATTTCCTTAATAATCTACACCCGTCTATCAAATTCACCTACGAAGAAGAGAAGAACCGAAGTATCAATTTCTTAGACTTAAATATCACAAGATTAAATAACTCCCATGAATTTAACATATTTTATAAACCTACACCCACAGATATCACAATACATAAAACTTCTAATCATCCCTTCAATCAAAAAATATCAGCCTATAATAGCTTTATCCATAGATTATTGAAAGTACCGATGAACCTTCAAAATTCTTCCAAAGAACTCAATATAATCAAACAAAAAGCATTCAACAATTATTTCAACCCAACCCTTATAGAAAAAATGATAAGGAATAAACAGAAAAAGATAGCACTAACTTATTTTTATCCTACCACAAAAGAATCCATTCCAAGAAAAATCATACAAATTTCATATATAAATAGAATATCCGAAGACATTGCAAATTATTTCAGAAAAATTTTTAATTACACAGCAACTTTTAGAACCATTGAAAACATTGAGAATTATATTAAAAATAATGAAGATAAATCAAACAAACGAATATGAAATAATGCATATCGAGAGTAAAGGTTCTAGATTAATATTCTTAGAATCACTTGAATCTCAGAAGATTCTCCTAAACGAACAAACAGACACGGATAGGTCACCTCTATTGAATATCTTCATGTAATTTGGGCAAACCAACGACAACCCTATTAACTTTTATTGTCATCAGCGTTATCTCTCCATCTGATTAGGCATACCCAAATAAATGTCTTCTACTTTTCTACTTTTTACTTCCTGTAATACCTGACAATACATATATAAAAGTAAGTTTTCATAAAGTATCAGTTCAAATGTAGAATATGATTAAGCCACAGTGTGGCGAAACAATTGCCATTCAACAATAAAAAGTTTCTGGAAACTGAATTTTATATATTACTAGTTGAAAATGAATTTTCATCAAGTAAAGACCGAAACCATCAAATCTCTTCATCATCTCAAATAATAAGTCTTTGTGATCAAAGAAAAAGTAAAAAATTTAACCCACCTTGAAAATTCACTGTGTACGCTTTGAGGTATAAATATTTCAAAAATAGAATAAGGAATCCATTCATATGTCATCTTGAGATATTATCTATTATTGTTTAATAAATTTCGGTTGAAAATTTTAAATTGTATGAAAATTATTTGTTCACAAAAAATTATAATTACTTTTAATAATAATATTATAACTATGCATAATTATTAATTAATTATGCATAATTATAATGAAAATAAACAGTATTTCTTGGATATTATTTATCTGTAATAATATTGATAATAATTTTTTTGTAAAAGTTTTATGAAATTTGAAACTTTTAAATTCGAAGTTTTATCTAGTACTATACTAATATCTAGTATATACTAATGGGTGGGCCATTTCAAATTTGTATTTTTGATCGAATATAATGAAAAACTAATGAAAATGGCAACTTTTATTTCCTGTTCCAAGACATCAATTGTTTCTAGATGGTTGGCGTAACAATTATCCTTAACCGAATCCCCACAAAAAACAATCTTTCGAGGTGTGAATGAGCTTCATGGCTGGAAGAATTGCTTGATATGTAGTTATACCTTTTTGAATTCTTCGGTGTAATTGATTAACCTCAATCAATTAGTATGCAAATTCTGGGATAAGCATACTTCAACTGTGATTGAGACAGATGTATATTACACTTTAATTTACAGCCTAAATACATAGTTTTAGTTGTTTACTCAAATGTTGAGGTGTGGTTTTGAACTTGAACTGAGGTGAAAACACTATCTTTTTCGTAGAGGAGTAGATCTATGAGCTTTTTCACCATTGTTCACTTTCGCTTGGCTCACCTTTACCGAGTTCACCGTTGGGTTCACTTTTCGATTCACATTTTCTATCTTATTATCATTATTACCCTGATACTCCTAGATATTCTGTGAAGATCCCTCAGACGCTTTTTCAGCTTGTGCGAGTTAGGAGTTGAGTTGTGTCCTGGGTAGGCTTTGTTACTGCGATCTTGCGCCACTTAGGTCACAGCACTGTTAATTTTTGACCCAACAATGAAATGGTGGCCGACATCCATCTAACTGGAAAATTTTATTTACAATAACGATAAATCACACGGTCTTCGTGGCCAATTCACATCGCCGAAACGAGAGATTATGCCTCCTGGGAATTTTTCTTGCAATAAAGCCAAAACGATTCGTGGTGTGTGGCTTGTTGCATCATCTTGCTGAAACTACATCTTTTCCAATTCGATATCAAAAATAATGGGTAATCACTTGGCTATAGCGATGAGAATTGACGGTTTGAGTGACACCTTCATCATTTTCAAAGAAGTACGGGCCAATCATTCCACCAGATGAAATTGCACACCATACAGTGACTTTTTGTGGATGTAATGACCTTTCAGCAGTTACATGTGGATTTTCACTGCCCCAGATGCGACAATTTTGCTTGTTTACATAGCCACTGAGTGAAAAACGTGCTTCGTCGCTGAAGAAAATTCGATGCGAAATCTCGTCATCCCAATGTTGTTGTTCAAGCACACAATCGTCATATGTTTTACGTATTCTATGGTCAGTTAGTCTTAAGATGCATAATACGCCATAGCGTGCCGTAAGAAAGGTCCAAATGTTGCGCGCCGATTAATTGATAAATTTGGATCTTCTTCAACACTTTCACTTACAGTAGAAATATTTTGGGTCGAGCGTGCATTTCGATGATATATGGGCCTTAAGACATCAGTAACAGATCCAGCCTCTTCGAATTTTCTCACTGTGTTACCAATTGAACGATTAGATGGACGATTATTTCGACCATAATCTGCCCGTAATACACGAAGTTTTCACAATTTTCAGACGTTCAGCAGTATATAAACGACTCATAATGTTAAATGGCTAACTTTCAATTAAACATATGAGGCTTGGAAACACAGTTCTGTTCGAAATATGTCAATGAAATGATAACCCGTTATAATTTTATCCAATAAATTCTAATTTCTAGTTTGCCTGATTTAAACTATAGTCCATCTTGAAAGTATCCGGCAAAATCAAAGCTCAATTGTAATTATTTAGTATATATCTATAATTCTTGACTTAGAAAATTATAACAAAATATTCATCTTATTTACTTATTCCACCTCCATTTTACTGCAAACACTTGACTAAACGATGAGGTACACTCGAAACGAGATAACCTCCATAATTTTCGGTGATGGTAATCCAGGACTGTAAAACTGACTGAATTAAATCATCTTTATTTCGTGACGCTGCTCGTTTAACTTCAATCTTCATTAGTCCCCATATATTTTCAATTGGACTAAGACCTGGTGAAAGTTCCGGCCATGAAATGGCCCTTGGTGTTCTTGCATCCAAGATTGAGTATAGGCCGAACTATGACATCTTGCATTATCCTGCTGAAAACGCCACCCCTCTGGATATAAAGCATGCGCCGTTTCAAGGAGAAAATCACTATTAATGGTACCATCAACTATACAGAGGGGCGTAGCAGCACCACGCTGGGATATTGCTCCCCAAACCATTATTTTGGTGGAAAATTTGAAAATTTGAACGGTTACAGGTTGTTTTGATGGGATTTTTGAATGATTTCCACCAAGTTGGAAACAACTTTCATCAGATATAAAAACATTATTGAAATTATCTCATTCTTATTATTCAAATAAAATAAATAGAGGTTTATACTTGATAGAAGGCATATAAAATTATTTAAATATTTTAATATTAGCCTTCTACATATTCAATTTCAAAAAATGATATTTAATAATTATAACTTCAGGAATTAAATTAATGTCATATAAGTACCACTTATATCAAACGACATATAAAATAAACATTCATTATAAGACATCCAAATGATACAATAAAATCCAATAAATATAACTTCTTAACAAAAATCCTATAAATCGAATATTTTGAGTAGACAAAATTTTGTTTTTGCTCATCAATCTTATGAAATCTTCCAAAAATGTTTAACATAATCTTTCATTTCATCATAAGACTATCTTACTTAGAATAATCAATATTATGTATAAAATAAAATAGAAAGAGGCTTTTTACTTGATAGAAATTTGAAATTAAAATTGTAGAAGACTGACAGATTAAATCTGTTTTGATATTCAAATTTTTTTTTAAATATTCAATATTATTGGATATCTAAGTTACTTTTTATGAAATATCAAGATATGTAAAAACATTACTAAAAAACAAGAGTTAAAAGAGACTTTGCTTCGTCAGTACTCAATTATATTCATATTCAATAAAATATAACATCAATCAACAAAAATATTTTCTCACCTTTTAACAATTCAGAAAGCTTCTGGTAAATGAATACTGAAAATTTAAATGGGGTGTAATGTTAACTCAAATAAATAATTCTGTGGATTACCATTGATCTAAAAGATTGAAAGGCAATTTAACCGCTTCTGTTATAGCACAAGGACTGTCTGTATAAGGAATGTTAAGGAAACCAAATAATTATATATTAGGAATAAAATAAAATAGAGGTTTATACTTGACGGAAGGTATATCAAATTATTTTAATATTTCAATATTAGCCGTCTACATATTTAACTTAAACAATTATATTTAATAATTATAACTTCAGGAATTAAATTAATGTCATATAAGTATCACTTATATCAAACGACATATAAATATATTTTTTTTTAATTATCTTCTTGAAAACGTTGACAAAATACTATCCTTCGTTCCTTTTGTAAAGGTGTCATTATAGAGATTTCTTTTGGTTTCCTTGATATGTAGCCTTGTCTTTTCAGTAACATACGGACGGTTTCTGAACATACTTTTATATTTCGTTGATTTCCAAATCTGTTAGCCAATTTGCAAAACTCCAGGCACGCATTGTATCGTCCAATAAAGTGTTTAAATTGCTTCCTTTAATCATGCGGTCTTCCTGAAAATGGTCTTTGTCTCATAAATTTTTTATCCTCTCTGTTGTCTCATATAAAGCACTTTTTCCCAGTTCATCCAATTGCACTCATTTTGTAACGTTTCGAAAACCTTTTCTATCAAAATATTCTAGCTGTTTCCATTTCTAGTTGCGACATTATTTCATAAATTGTATACCCGTTGACAATCAACAATATTTGACAAATAGTGTTATCATTCAACTTTGGCCATAGCCGTCTATCTGCACAACCTATTTTATACATTACTTTTATCTCAGAATGTTACAAAAAAGAAGTATATTAAAATTATGAAAAATATTAAATTCCCACCAAAGCGAAAACAACTTCCATCAGATATAAAGACATTATTAAAATTATCTTCTTGAAAACGTTGACAAAATTCTATCCTTCGTTCCTTTTGTAAAGGTGTCATTATAGGGATTTTTTTTGTTTCCTTGATATGTAGCCTTGTTTTTTCATTGACATACGGATGGTTTCTGAACATGCTTTTATATTTCGTTGATTTCCAAATCTGTTAGCCAATTTGCGAAAACCCAGGCGCGGATTGTGTCGTCCTAAGACCAATAAAGCGTTTAAATTGTTTCCTTTAATCTTACGCGGTCTTCCTAAAACTGGTCTTGGACTCATATCCATGTCATTTTCTATCTTCTTTATTGTCTCATATACAGCACTTTTCCCAGTTCAGTCAATTGCACTAATTTTTCAACGTTTCTTTACAAATATTCTACCTGTTTCCTTTTTCTAGCCATAGCCGACTATCTGCACAACCTATTTTATACTTAGAATTTTTATCTTAGAATGTTACAAAAAAGAAGTATATTAGAATTATGAAAAATATTAAATTCCTGATACTTTCTAGACGAACTAATATACAACAAATTTAATGAAAACTATAAATATCTAAATATAAATATAAAAAAAAATATCCAACTATTAAAAGGGGAAATTATTTGCAGTTTACTGAACTCCCCGAAATTTCCGCAGAGGCCGCGCGCGCTACTGTCTAATTTTCCACAATTTTCCCGCTTTCCATTGCGATATGCACGCCGTTTCCATGACGACGTCCGTCCGTTTTCGCTCCTACTTTCTGTCTCTTTTTCCGCGGAAACACTGAGAATTTACGATAGTTGTTTGTAGGATGGGCGCTATGAAATGCTAGGAGCGTGAATATTTTAGTGTTTCGTGTACGGGGCATGTTAAATGAGTGCACGGTATTTCGGGGACTGATTGGGAAGAAGTTGAGGCGATATGATACCTTGGAGGTCCTTGAACTGAGAAGGTAAGAGTGTTATTTCCGGAAGTTGTGGTGTATGTGCCAGTGTTTGTCTTGATAATGCTATCAAGTTCTTTTTATTTCAAAACAAGTTATTTTATATTTATTTCCATACAACATAAAAAAATTTTGATTTTAATTCGAACATTAACAATGATGATGCAAATTTTCATGAAGAAATTGAACGTAAAATATTATTATTCTGATAAAAATGAAAAACCATTCAGATTGACGTATTAACACATGGTTCTTGTTTACATATTTTCGAAAATTTCATTTTACTATGAGCAGCATATTTTAAAATAGGATTATTTTTCGGTTCATTATAATGAATTGATGAATATTGGATGTCCGTTACTTTATGTTAGTTCATTTTTAAATGGAATTAAATAAAAAATTACTGAGTTTTCTTCACTTTTTATCTACTGAATATACCCGAGTTTCGTAGTGTTTACTACATTTTCAAACTGAATAAAATAAATTGTATCTCAACACCCAAAAACTCAGAAACGAAGAATTTCCAAAGATTTTAAAAAACATGACAACTTCTGTTTTGAGGGGGACGAATTTCCATCATGAGTTTGTGCCGAAAAAATCACCCCCATCAAGGTGGTTTTTTTTAATTTTTTCAATAGGGAAGAGATGTCGAGTGTTGTTTAGCTTGGAAGTTATTTATGTTCTGTACACAACCCAGTTAAAATTTTCAAAATTGGTTCATTATTCACGAAATAATGTAATATTTAACTTACCGTCAAAAGGTGATGTTGAAGAGACAGTTGAATCGCCCAAATTCAAGAACTTAAGAGTTTTTAAGAATCCAAAATTAATTTTCAAATTCTGTATTCGGGTGAAAGAATTCCTATGACGACATTGTTCCGAAAAAACCGCCTTAGGATGGCAAAAACCGCCAAAATTTTTTGAATAGGGAGTGGGTTCAGTTGAGAAGTTTTTTCTGTTCTCTAAACGTCGCAGTTGAAGTTTTCAAATTTTTTTATTTAATGGCAGAAAAAAATTGGGGGTTGTTGCACCCTCAAGTGGTTTTTCTGGGACAATGTCATCATAGGAATTCTTTCTCCCTAATACGGAACTTGAAAATTATTTTTGAATTCTTCAAACCTCTTAGGTTCTTGAACATCACCTTTTGACGGTAAGTTCAATATTACATTATTTCGTGAATAATGAACCGATTTTGAAAATTTTAACTGAGTTGTGTACAGAACATAAATAATTAACACTCGACCTCTCTCCTTATTAAAAAAATGTTGGTGGTTGATGCCACCTTCATTGGAGTGGTTTGTTCGGAACAAACTCATGATGGAACTTCGTCGCCCTCAAACAGAAGTTGACCTGTTTTTTTTTAAATCTTCGAAAATTCTTCGTTTCTGAGTTCTGAGGGGGGTCAAATTTTCGTTGGGATACCCTGTATAATAGTTGAGATACATCTTGTACACAAGAGACGTTCAATGTATTCTCAGTATAGGCATGAAAGAAAACTCAGAAAATTTTTCCATGCCCTCTAGAACTTCAATGCATTTGTTAAATCGAGAAATAAGTTCTCTAAACCTTGTAAAAAATATTCTTCCGGCTTCTCCTCAAAATAGGTATTACGAGCTTTCAGTTCTTCCTCGTCGGAAAAACGCTTTCCACGAAGCGAACACATTTGGGAATAGGCAGTATTCCCGGGGACCAAGTCTGGAGTGTACGGAGGATGAGTAATTTCTTCGAAGCCACATTTCCGCACAGCAGCCTTCACCACGCGGGCCTTGTTAACCGGAGCGTTGTCGTTAAACCGCAACACCTCCGTGGTTGAGTTTTCCTCGCCCTTTTCCTTTAATTGCTTCTCTTAAATTACTCAAAGTGATTTCGTATGATGCTGCTGTAATGCTTTGGGCCTTTTTAGTGTATTCTATCAATAAAATACCCTCAGAATCCCAAGAGACCGTAGCAATTATTTTTCCAGTAAATGGGGTGACCTATGGTGGCTGTGCACCCTTTTCAATCCACTGCATAGACTCAGGGTCATGTGATAAAACCACGTCTTATCTCCAGTAATCAGCCGATTGAAAATAATCGATGGGTCTTCTCCACAGAGCTTTAAAAACTCCTTACACCTTGCACTGGCCTTTGAGAAGTTAAGATTATCATGAAGGATGGTATGTATGGTACCCACGGATAGGTTTGTCATCTCTGCTAACATCTTGATTTTTATTCTGGCATATTCAAGTACCAGCTGGTCCCCTTTTTTCACGTTTTCTTCAGTGGTGACGCTAACGGGCGCGCCCGAGCGAGGGTCGTCTTCAGTGGTGACGCTAACGGGCGCGCCCGAGCGAGGGTCGTCTTCAATGCTTTCTCTGCCTCTTCTAAATTCACTTGACCACTTTTAAACGGTAGATAACGACGGGGCACACTCTTAGTAAACAGCAACCATCTCTTCATGAACGATTTCTTGACTTTATCCTGCTTATTGAGGATCTTTATAACAGCGCGATGCTCGATTTTCTTCATCATTTTGGCGTTAGTCATTCTGGTCGTCTTTCACCCGGTATTATACATAATAGACCATGTATCACTTGAAATCAGGTTTTTAACGAGCTTTAAAAAATATAAAAATATACAGTGTATTCCATTTAAAATAAAGAAGACTGTATGGGACTTACACGAATCACCCTGTATATTTAAATTTATGCTTAAAAAGCGCACCATTGCATTTGAAAGTTGATGTGTCCAGTGTTTTCTATAATTTTCTAACATAAGGACACAAAGAATTTTATTCCAGATGTGGTTTCCACACTATATACCGGGTGTTATTATAAAAAACAACGTTTCAATATTTTGGTAGCTAATTCTAGACCGTAAAATAAGTAAAAAGTTTTATATAAACATGGGTTCGCAAATGAGATTTTCAAAATATAAAGTACTAACGCAACCAAATTTCAGAAGATATTTGATTTATTTTTGAGTTCTAGTGTTTTACAGAAGATGTTCCATATGACCACCGCGCATTTCAATGCAGGAAGTACATTGTCGCTTGAAGAAATTACGTATTCTTTCGAAAAAACCTGGTTGTGTTCGAATCGTTTGACAGGATAATTAAATCCGATGTTGCAACTCTTCGATGTTATTCATTGACATGCATATACTAAACTTTTCAAATAACCTCAAATACAAAAGTCAAGAGGATTCAAATCGGGAGATCTAGCGTGCCCTGGCATTGGGCCTCCTCGTCCATCCATCTTCTGGGAAATGTTGATCTAAAGGTTCCCTAACAGCAAGTGTATATTGTGGGGACGCTCCATATTGCCTAAACCAAATATTCATCCTCTGATTTAAAGGTACCACGTCTAGAAAATGGGGCAAAATATTTCGAAGAAAGTTGAGATATGCGGGTCCTGTTAAATTCACTGGTAAAACTATTGGTCCTAACAAACGATTTCCTAAAATACTTAGCCAGATATTTATTCTGAAACGCTGTTGATGCTGGATTCAAGAATGGCGTGTGGATTTTCATCCGCCCAAGTAGGGCTATTATGAAAGTTAAAAATTTCATCCTTGGTAAAGCCGACTTTATCAGTGAAAAGGATATTAGAAGCAAAATACGAATGTTCAGCAATCTTTGTTAAAACCCATTGACAGAATATCCTTCTGGCTTGATGATCAGGAGGATTAAGAGCTTGCACGCGTTGAATATCGAATGGATAGAAAAAGTGTTGATGCATAGTTCTCCAGACTTATTTCTATTTCCGCTGAAATTCTTCTTACACTTGTACCGAGATTTTCAGTCACAATATTTAAAATTTGCTCTTCAACTTCTGGAGTACTAACACATCTTGGAGGTCCAATATCACGAGCGTTCTTTTTAAGGAACCAGTTTCCCCCAATTGTCTTAAAACTTGATTGAACGTCAAATGAGAAGGAAGTTGACGATCGGGATAAGCCTCTGCATAAAAGCGACCTGCTTCAGGAACACTTCCGTTGGCCCGGCCATACATGAAAACCATATCACTGATTCCAATATAAAAATAAAGCATTTCAAATTTAGGAATAATAACTTTTTCTTAATAACAAAAAGAAAGAAAGTAAACAAATCTAATCGGATGCAAAATACTCAATAAAAGTACGTAAATGTACTATGAAAACCAAATGTTTTATGCCAGTTGTGATTTTTTAATGTATAAGAAAAACAAATGTTAACTTCCGCTATTTTATTGATTTACACGACAATTGTTTCGTCATACCATGACTTCATCAGCTGAGTATTAAAACTTAGGTATATATACAATGCAAAACATGACCTTAAATACACAGCTCTGGTACAAAAAATAGAAGGGTGGAAAGAGAGGGTTTACAATCAATGAAAAATATTAAGTAGGGGAGATCTGTTTAAATCTATTTGATCATGCAATAAAATTTGTCTTTTATTATATCTATTGATCTCTAAAGTTTCAAACAGATTTAGTTTCTGACTTTCGTTTTCGATGTGTAATATTTCATAATTCATATTAAAATAATGACCAATCTCTAACATAATTTTCTTTTTTCCTTAAATATCAAGCAATATTTTCAGATTTTTGGCCTATGTAAGTTAATGAAAAAATTTTGTTTCGTTCTAATATTGAAATTTTTCGATATAGAAGTGATATTGCTTTCTTGTAATTTATTTTATCAAGTAAATTATCTATAATTAACGGATTAAAATCATTATTGAAAGCTATTTGTTTAATGGTTTTATATTCTTTGTCCAAATTTTCTTTCGTCATGGGTATGTTAACCAATCTATAAAGCATACTATTATTAGCTGATAATTTTTGTGAAAATGGATGGTTTGAAGTATAATCAATCGTACCATCTGTATGTGTAGGTTTCCTGTATATGGAAAAGTCGTGTCTATTATATTATTAATTTTGGTTATTTTTAAATCTAAGAAATTGATGCTATTATTTACTTCATCTTCATGTGTGAATTCAATTGTTGGATATAATTTATTGATAGATTCCAATAAATGAACAGAGTTGTCTAATTGTGCCATTAAATAAATAACATGTAGATGACATAATTTGTTTATTTAATGGCACAAATAGACAACTCTGTTCATTTTTGGAATCTATCAATAAATTATATCCAACAATTGAATTCACACATAATAGCATTAATTTCTCAGATTTAAAAATCACCAAAATTAATAATAGATACGACTTTTCCATATACAGGACACCTCCACATACAGATGGTACGATTCATTATATTTCAAACAATCCATTTTCACAAAAATTATCAGCTTGTAATAGTATGCTTTATAGATTCGTTAAAATACCCATGACGAAAGAAAATTTTGACAAAGAATATAAAACCATTAAACAAATAGCTTTCAATAATGATTTTAATCCGTTAATTATAGATAATTCACTTGATAAAATAAATTACGAGAAAGCAATATCACTTGTATATCCAAAACTTCAAAATTCAAACGAAACAAAATTTATTTCTTTAACTCACATAGACTGAAAATCTGAAAAGATTGCTAGATATTTGAAGAAAAAAGAAATTTATAACATTTCTTTTAAAACCATTAATTCTTTAGGCAGCTTAATAAAAAATAATAAAGACGTCATTATATATAAAATAAAAAGGCCTTTTACTTGATAGAAGAAATATAACAAAATTTGAATATTAAAACAAATTGAAATATGTTTATCTTCTACAATTTCAATTTCAAAAAAATTTTTATTCAAAAAACTTTTAGAATTAAATTAATGTCTAAAACAAGCACCGCTTACATTTAATAGACGTATATAATCAAAACTCAATATATAATGTCAAATGGAATAAATAAACCAACAGATATACGAGAGTCATTAAAATTAATAAATAAATATTTAAAGGAGACAAAATTTTGTTTCTGGTCTTACCTTTAAGAACACCAATTGCCTTTTAAAAACATGAACCCACTTGAAGGACTTCTCAAAGAATATAATTTATTTGAAGTATTTAATATATTTAAATATTCGAATAAGTTAATTCAGAAATCTCTTAAAACATGCACTATATCTTCAAAAAACAAATATAATTCTAAGCAATTCCTTCTTCAGTCCTGAATAATATTCCAAATATCAAAATCAAAAAACTAACCTATATCAACTCAACACGTGTAAAGGACTAATGCTTCGAAACACAGATCAACTATAATATAATATATAACTATAATTCAAGATTGATCCATGTTCTAACAAAATCAAAGAACAGTGTGAGTTATTTTTAAGGCTTATTTAAATTGATTGACATTCCATAATGAGATTTATTGAATCCAAAATATAATTATATATTATATATAAAATAAAATAGAAAGGCCTTTTACTTGATAGAAGAAATATAACAAAATTTGAATATTAAAACAAATTGAAATATGTTTATCTTCTACAATTTTAATTTCAAAAAATTTTTTATTCAAAAAACTTTTAGAATTAAATTTTGTTTTTTTTTGGCTTCAATAAATCTCATTATGGAATGTCAATGAATTTAAATAAGCCTTAAAAATAACTCACACTGTTCTTTGATTTTGTTAGAACATAGATCAATCTTGAATTATAAAGTTGATCTGTGTTTCGAAGCATTAGTCCTTTACACGTGTTGAGTTGATATAGGTTAGTTTTTTGATTTTGATATTTGGAATATTATTCAGGACTGAAGAAGGAATTGCTTAGAATTATATTTGTTTTTTGAAGATATAGTGCATGTTTTTAGAGATTTCTGAATTAACTTATTCGAATATTTAAATATATTAAATATTTCAAATAAATTATATTCTTTGAGAAGTCGTTTAAGTGTGTTCATGTTTTTAAAAGGTAATTGGTGTTCTTAAAGGTAAGACCAGAAACAAAATTTTGTCCCCTTTAAATATTTATTTATTAATTTTAATGACTCTCGTATATCTGTTGGTTTATTTCTTCCATTTGACATTATATATTGAGTTTTGATTATATACGTCTATTAAATGTAAGCGGTGCTTGTTTTAGACATGAATTTAATTCTAAAAGTTTTTTGAATAAAAATTTTTTTGAAATTAAAATTGTAGAAGATAAACATATTTCAATTTGTTTTAATATTCAAATTTTTTTAAAGACGTCATTCCTAAAAATAAAAAATCAGGGGTTTACAAGTTAACATGTAGTGAATGTCCATGTGTATATGTGGGAAGGACAGGCCGTTCATTCCAAACAAGGATACGAGAACATGAAAAATGTTATATTAAACCAAATTCAACTTATGCCAACCATTTGTTAGAGACTGGTCATAATTTTAATATAAACTATGAGATATTACACATCGAAAACAAAAGTCAGAAACTAAATCTGTTAGAAACTTTAGAGATCAATAGATATAATAATAAAAGACAAATTTTATTGCATGCTCAAATAGATTTAAACAGATCCCCCTACTTAATATTTTTCATTGATTGTAAACCATCTCTCTCAACCCCTATATTTTTTGTACCAGAGTTGTGTATTTAAGGTCAGGTTTTGCATTGTATACCTTAGTTTTAATAATCACCTGATGAAGTCATGGTATGACGAAACAATTGTCGTGTAAATCAATAAAAAAAAGTTAACATTTGTTTTCCTTATATTGAAGATGAATTTCCGTCAAGTAAAGACCGAGACAATCAAAAATTTTTTTAATCAACTGACTGAAAATTATTTAAATTGTAAATTCAGTAAACAAGACCTTTGAAAGATGAAAATCAATCGGATATTGTATTTGTTTGCGCTAGTAGTCAATTTGAAAAACGGTTCATTTGCGGATCCATGTTTATATGAAAATTTTTACTCATTTTGAGGTCTTTAATCAGCTTCCAAAATATTGGAACTTTGTTGTTTAACACTCGATATATGTTTCATTTAACTAAAGCCTTCACGATTTTATTAACAATGAATAAGATTAGTGTTACGTCCGAGTCAAAAATTCTCTAGTTTTAAAACATTGTATCAGATCAAAGGCGCAAGAATCTCATGGATAACATTCCCAATTTTAGTCATGTTCAGATACCGATTTTATATAATCAACAACTTCTTACATCACTACGAAAGTCAGCAGGGTTCACCGATTTTTATCTGCGTACCAATCAATATTTCGATAATGGGATCGCCTTTGCAATTATTAAATCGTAACGGTAGATTCGTGAACAATATTGGCAATCCATAAAGCGGAAGAAGGTACCAGGCAATTTGAATATAATCAGGTCGTAGTGAGTGTCTTCAGATGGTTCTAAATTCCTGTTTATCGGTATGTAATTCATTTTATACTCGAATAATTTCTGAAAACTCTGAGATGAAATGAGAATCAGTTTAATGGGTTTAATGGTGCAATGACCACGTCATTGCAGACCTGCAATTCGTCAATGAGAAATGCATAGAGAATTCAGGTAAAAAATTATAAGGAAATAAAAATTTTTAAAGCACTGACGCGAAGTCGAAAGCTTTTGCGCATTTGTTCAATTGTTCATTTTCACTGAAAGTTTCAAATCAATGAATTACTTCTAAACGAAGCTATCGGGTGTTTTTTTAGAGTGATAGAACTTTCGATAAGGATAACTGTGATTTGACAGAAGTTAGAAGCCATGTTGTTTTGACATTTCTGTTCAATGAGCATTGACAAATTATCATGGAAAGACTCACGTCGCAACAACGTTCACAAATTGTTGAAATTTTTTTTCAAAATCAGTGTTCTATTCGCCAAACTAACAGAGCAGTTCGTGAAATTTATTGTTTACATAATCGTCCATCAGAGCAGCTTATTCGTCGAACGTTCGATAGATTTCGGACAACATTTTCTCTACTCGATGCAACAACAACAACAAGACAAAGAACTGTACGTACAGAAGAAAATATCGCTGCTGTAAGTCATAGTGTTAATGATGATCCAAATTTGTCTATTCGTCAACGTTCACAATAACTTAGACTTTGTGCATCCAGGTCTACTACGATACAAGATCCAACTGGTTCAAGAATTAAAGCCACTTGACCATAATAAGCGTCGTTTGTTTGCTGATTGGGATTTAGAACAGCTTGAAGTTGATCCACTTTTTTATCGTAAAATTGTGTTTAGTGATGAAGCTCATTTCTGATTGAACGGCTATGTAAACAAGCAAAATTAGCGTATATGTAGTGAAAACAATCCAGTTCTGCAGGTTCCATTGCATCCTGAAAAATGCACTGTATGGTGTGCTTTACACGCTGGAGGCGCGTCCATATTTCTTTAAAAACGATGCTGGAGCTAATGTTACAGTGAATGGTGCTCGTTACAGATCGATGATCAATGATTATTTGTTTCAAAATTTGAATTGTATCGACCCAGAAGTGTTTTGGTTCCAACAAGATGGCGATACACCTCATGCTGCTACCGTAACAATTGATTTATTGAAAGAAAGATTTGGCGATAACATTACTTCGAGAAATGGTCCAATTAATTGGCCTCCAAGATTATGCGACATAACTCCACTAGATTATTTTCTTTGAGGTTATGTCAAGTCATTGGTTTATGTTGATAAACCAGAAACAATAGACGCTTTGGAAGCCAACATAACTCGTGTTATTGATGAAATAAGGCCTGAATTACTCGAAAAAGTGATCCAAAATTGGTCTGGTCGAATGCGGTTCCTCAGAGCTAGTCGTAGTGGACATATGCCAGAAATTATTTTCAAAAAATAAATATCATAAAATTATCTTTCAAATAAAAATAATTTGGCTTCAATCTTAATTTCAATGTAATTTATTTCAATTTAAAGTTCTATCACTCTAAAAAAACCACTGCATATGATGAATAAAAATACAGAATTTTGAGTTCTCTCATCTGGAAGTCAAATACGCGCCATTTTTACAATTCTAGAACTGAAGAAACGGAAAATCTCATGAAAATGGCAAATAAAGGGTTTTCCAATAAGAGGTTTCATTTTGAATAGCCCGCTATCTGGGCAGCTGTCATCTTTTGACATTTGGCAAGTAAAAACTACGCCGTCACTAAAAATAGAACGATACAAACTTCAACAACGCATTGAAATCGTTAAATTCACCCCAAAAATGGTGAAAATTTTGCAGTTACAGTTCGCAAAACTAAAGCACTTTTGGGTCGTCGTGAAGCACCTCCTCGGCCGAAAATATTGAAACTGGTGAAAATCTTTGAGCTGTTTGGACCAGTTAGTGATGTGAAGTATCGAAACCGTGTGCGTTGCTCAAGAACAAATGAGAATATTGCTGCTGTAGCCCGTAGTCTTGACGAAAACCCAGGTTTGTCGATTCCTCGTCGATATTTCGAATAGGGCATTCCGCAAACGACATTATACCGTATTTTGCATAAAGACTTAGGTCTTGAAACTTCAAAAGTTAAGTTTACACAAGAAGTCGAGCTGGCTGATCACAAGCAACGTCGTATCTAGCTGCTGGCCATGAAATGGTTGCCACTTGGTGTTCTTTCATCCAAGTTTGAGTATGGCATTATCCTGCTGAAAACACCACCCCTCTGGATATAAAGCATACGCCGTTTCAAGGAGAAAGTCGTTTAGAATGCCACAATACTTTTCACTATTAATAGTACTACTATATAGACTATACAGAGGGGCGTAGCAGTACCACGCTGGGATATTGCTCCTAAAACCATTATTTTGGTGGAAAATTTGGAAATTTAAATGGTTACAGGTTGTTTTGATAGGATTTTTAAGTAATTTCCACCAAAGTGAAAACAACTTTCATCAGATATAAAGACATTATTGAAACTATCTTCTTGAAAACGTTGACGAAATTCTATCCATCTTTCCTTTTGTAAAGGTGTTATTATATGGATTTCTTTTTGTTTCCTTGATATGTAGCCTTGTTTTTTCATCGACATACGGACGGTTTCTGGACATACTTTTATATTTCGTTGATTTCCAAATCTGTTAGCCAATTTGCGAAAACCCAGGCGCGGATTGTGTCGTCCTAAGACCAATAAAGCGTTTAAATTGTTTCCTTTAATCTTACGCGTTCTTCCTAAAACTGGTCTATGCCTCATATCCATGTCATTTTCTATCTTCTTCATTGTCTCATATTCAGCACTTTTTCCCAGTTCAGTCAATTGCACTAATTTTTTAACGTTTCTTTACAAATATTCTACCTGTTTCCTTTTTCTAGCCATAGCCGACTATCTGCACAACCTATTTTATACATTACTTTTGTCTTAGAATGTTACAGAAAAGTACTATTTTAAAATTATGAAAAATGATAAATTCCGGATACTTTCCAGACGGACTATGTGATCAAAACTTTGTAGGTAGAGTAGAAATATCATAGCACGGAATATACAGCGTTCTGAATCGTACAAGTGGCAAATTTCGCTTGGATTGAAATTACTCTTCGCTTGATTATTCTAATGGATGTGATAAAATCAGAAACAATTAAAAAAATTTAAAGCGCTCATTTCTCTAAGTGAGTGTAATAGACAGTAGGTGTGCTAATTGTGCCAGCATGTGCGGTAAAATTCTTAGATTTCCTTTTACTATAATGAACGGCCGTGTATCGCGTTACAAGCGCAGTTGAGTGTTTTCCTATCAAATAACCATTTTTCCCTTGTTAAATTATGTTCCTTCTGATAAAATCGCTCTGAAAATCAGTCCGAAGTTCCTTGTTTCAGTGCGATAGTGAGATTTAAAATTGAAATATCGATCGAACCGACATTTTGAATGAAATACATCGAAATTGAAGACATTCACTAAGGCCGATGTGGATTGCCTGCAATGACGGCCTTTTGCGGTAAGAAAAATTGTTTTAAAAAATTATTTTTGCAATTACTTGAGGTCAAGAGCTTAATTTCGTACATAAATAGTTTTATAAATTTATCTTATTTCAATCTTAATGTGAGTCAATACTTGATAGAAGTAAAGTTTAAATGACTTTAAATTCAGAAATATATATATTCTTCAACTTCTACAATATATATTGAAACTATATTCTAACCAGATTCAAATATTCACAAGATCAAAATTTAACCCACCTAATAAGATAAAACTAGGAACGAATAAATTCGAAGTAAGCTTTGAAGTATCCAAAATAAAATACGAATGATCAGCGTGTTGTTACGTTTAACCTATAACCATTTGTAATCGGAACACAGAAAATCATAACAAAAGTTATTCACCTCAAATAATGTCCCATGTTAAGAAAAATGACCAGAATTTCAAAAATAATACAGGAATAATACTGGATTTTCTTGTTTTTGTTAATACATTTGTATTATACGTTTCATGTCGGGATGTAAAAAGGTTTTTTCCG
Organism: Megalocaria dilatata; assembly: GCA_034642435.1. NCBI lineage: Eukaryota > Metazoa > Arthropoda > Insecta > Coleoptera > Coccinellidae > Megalocaria > Megalocaria dilatata. The sequence continues at coordinate 36,044,784 of CM067857.1, read as the reverse complement.
AGGCATTGAAAAATATTTTATATTGATTATATATAAGGATATCATTTTGATAGTTTTGTATATAGTTTCAATATATATTGTAGAAGTTAAGTAATTCTGAATTTAAAGTCATTTATCTTATTTATAATGGATATCCGTTAGCATATTGGCAGACACATATCTTATGAATATCCATAACAGATATTGAGATCTTTAGTTCATATAAACGGGTTATAAGGTATTGATGAATAAATAAAAAATATCAAACACAGAAGTTATGTTACAACCCACTACAAATTTTAATTTTATAGAATTTCTTAAGAACTTTTTGACAAAACTCATCGTACAACATCAAAAGGAGATAAAATGATCCAAAGAAAATGTAGAATATTGATCGAACTTACTGAACAAACTTTTATTAGTGGAGCAGAACTGTTTCATATCGGCATTATGAAAATAAATTCCACTCTAAAAATGTCCAACATAAACTTAAGATAGTAGGAAGGGGGTTTTTACTTGATATAAGGCTTTAAATATCACACGGATTAATTCTGCTAACCTCATTACAAATTTTAATTTCATAAATTTTTTTTTCAATAAACTTTTTAAAATTGAATAAAATAAATATCTCAGAAAGCACAGTTTTAATTTGTCGAACATATATAAATAACACTCATTACACAGAACCAGAAGAATAAAAAAATCCGAAAAAAATAAGGAATATTAATTAAAAATATTAAATAAATACTCGACGGATACAAACTTCGTTTCGTAACGTTATATTATGAACACCAAATTCTCAATATGCACAACATAACCTCAAGAATTTCTTGGAAAATAACTCTCTTTAAAAAAGTTCTTTCGAAAAAAGTACAAAACATTCAGCACATCTTCAGAAAGGCGATTTGGAATTCACACGTTGATAACTCTTCAGTCCCATTTTGTATCAAAAATTAAAAATAATTGATGTACATATATCTTACCCTACAAATCACCTACCATTTGTGCTCACAAAAAAACTAAATTTTTGCAACTTTTTATTGTTGTATAGTACAATAGTTAAATTATATTATTTTAATTAGTTTTTACATTGATATTTACATGGAGTGTACCAACATTTTTTCTAGGTTTTTTCTAGTTTTTTTGATCAGGTTTGGTGAAAACGTTTTATGTTTACTGTTTAATTAAACCGTCATGCTAATGACCTACTCGTTGGAAAGTTGATTAAAATTGAGAGCGCCGTTTATTGGAAAAAAAAATTAATGAGACAAGCATTAGTTTTATATCAATCAAATATATTATATATTTTTCAATATATATATTGAAAGTTTTTCAGATTTCTGATATATTATTAATTTTTGGTTCTTAATCAGAGCTTTTTTACAGTCAAAATTCATAACTTAAATAATTATATTCCAATTGTTCAACGACAATTTAAGATATCTAGACAATTTGTTTATACTATATGGAAATGAATATGAGACTGTTCTATCTACGATTTTTCGGTATTCACTTTCCAGGATATTCTGTTTAGCCTGCTTTTATTTTTTTTTTATATCTGAAAAGATTTATTTCATCCATCACCATAAAACTTCGAACATATGTTTTTCAGTCACTTAATCTCTTGGGCGCCAAGAATATAGACACATTGCTTCTGTTACGCAAGCATTTACGTTGGATAAACAAAAATATTTTTAAGGGTCCATAAAACTTAAAACAATATTTTATTCATTACGTTCTCAAAGATAGCCTTCTATTCACAACAAAAACCACTGCCTTCACGAGCCCGGGTAGCTCAGTCGGTAGAGCATTGGACTTTTAATCCAAGGGTCCAGGGTTCAAGTCCCTGCTCGGGCGCGACTATTTTTTTAATTTTTTGTGGTTTTATAATAATATATTCAAACGGTATCAAACTAATTATACCTCACATTAAAATGTTAAAATTTGAACTGAATTTATAATTTTAGTCCACGTGACAAAGCTATTCGCAAACCAATTACGACATATTTTGGGCTTCATAAAGAGATATCTTCTAGTCTGCTTCATCTTTGTAGGTTTATCGCAATAATGACAGCAATATCATAGTATTCTTGTGACATTCATGCCGGTGAGTCAACTTCTTATTGAACTGTACGAATTCGATTAAATATGAAGGTGATATTTTGATGCTATACCATATTGTATATTTTGACCTACATATCAAAATAATTGAATATTTCTCGAGTTTCAAGTATTTACGAGTAAGATTGAAAATCCTTATTCAACTCGAATATTTAAATACATTTATTCTCACAGTTTTATTATCCTTGATTACCATATTTAGTTGCTATAGCACCTATACAGGGTGTCCCAACGAAAATTTGACCCCCAGGAACTCAGAAACGAAGAATTTTCGAAGATTTCAAAAAACAGGTCAACTTATAAAAAACAGAACTTTTACAAAATTCTTAAATAAAATTCTCGGAACAAGAGCGTCATAATTACGAAACTTAGTGATTCCTCAAATTTTTCATTGCTTCCTGCAGACATTTCGTTTATTTTACTTTCCATTTCTGACCTCATTAAAGTATTTTCGGCATGTGCGGCTTGAAAACTTCTTATGAGTTGAAATGTATACTGAACTTATTTCGGTTAAATACAAAGCTTAACTATGCGCTGTAAGTTGCAATAGATTTCCTTACATTCAGGACGGATTATGTTTTGAAGCGGTCCATTCTGCTTTTAGAAATAGGTACATAAATATTTCACCAACCATGTACTGCGTCTGGAATAGATCAGAAGAGAGTGGAAAAGTTATTTACAAAAGTATAAAGCGGATGCAAATTCCACACAGGTTGATTGTTTTTGTTTGAACTATCTTTTTCAAAAACTAAAATCCTTGATGGTATTTAATCATGAGAAATATGAAAAAACTTCTTTTAATTAATTACTGATAGCGGTTAAAATAACAGAACATTCAAAAAAACTTACATAAAGTTGATTTTTGAATGCTCCAAAGAAGCACTTTTAATAAAACTTAATTTATTGTTAAGAATGTCCGATATTAGCTCATTAAGTTTCATTAAGAGTGCTTTTTGAGCTTCTTTTGTCTCTGTGGAACATTTAAAAGTCAATTTTATACAAGGATTGCTAATTAAATTCTGAGATAGACAAATAAAACGAATAATTATAATTGGAACGGGCTTTACTGCTTTTTAAAATATTATTCGAAGTGTTTTTTTCTATATTACAGGTAATAAATGGATTAATTATCCGAAACTACAGATTTAGCCTTTTCAAAATTAAATTAAATAAAATGTATAAGAAACACTGTTTCACTTTATCGACATATACAGGGTGTCTTCTTTTAAAAGGGGTCTTTTTAAGGGGCGAGTACTCAAGTTATTTACAACGAAAAATGTCATATAACACATGGTCGAAATGTTGATGGTTATTCTTCAATTTAACATTTCTTAATTTCACGAAATATTGCAAATTTTTTTATAAAATCAATTATACTTCAGTTATCCTTGTAGCATCATCAAATTTGAACACATATCTGGAAACGGCAATTTGCTTTAAGATAAGAAGTTCTGTGTGCCAAAAAATTCTTATTGCGTGCGTGGTAAGGAGATGAAGTGAACAAAATCAGTCATATTTTTCCAATGATTTTATCGCTGAAAAGTTATTGATTATGGGCATGTTTTCTTTTCAGCAAAAAATACGTCATTTAGTGTGTTTTTGAATGACATATCAACTTTTGTGCTAGCTGCTTATCCTTTGCCATAATATCAAGGCTAAGGAGATAATAATTTTGGATATCAGTACGTCTTTTTTGAATCTAACGAATTAATTCAATTTAGAAAAAATCGAGAAAATTATGCCTGTTTTTTCTTTTTTCGAACATCGAATATTGCGTTCATTTATGGATTTGTGAATGAAAATGCTCGTGCAGCAGTTCGAGAGTACGGTTTACGTTTTCCCAACAGACGACAAATAGAATTTTTTTTTAAATTTTTGTAAAAGTGTTCAGGCGATTAGGTGAAACTGGCTCATTTGGTGGTTTTCGAATCAGAGAAAGTGGTCGAAATACTCAGCATACACCTGCTATACTTCAAGCTGTCCGGGAGGACAGCTTGAAGTATAGCAGCTCACTACCATCTAAAGAAGGGTCTTGCTTTCAATTTTGAAGACACTTCTCTTCCTGCTATTTCTATCGGTTAAGAGGATCGGTCTCTAGTGGTGCGCCGCTGCTCCGGGTCGTACTTTGAGGCGTTATTGTCTCGTTGGCAGTTGGACTGGGAGGTGTCCGGAACCGGTCGTTGCACCTTCGGCTGGATCCCGCTCGTCAGGTTTGTCCAGAACAACTCCTGGTTCAGACCAGCTTTTCCACTGCCTTGCTTTATTTCAGGTCATGGCCCATTCAGGGCAAACCTCTTCAGGCTGGGTCTTGTCGGGAATGATTCCTGTCCATGTGGTCACTCACAAACTAGTGACCACATACTGCATGTCTGCCCTCTATTTCAGGATCTGCGGATCCGCGTGTTTTCTCTGGGCGATCTGTCTGATCTCATCTTATCCGACTTCTGCCGGGTTAGAGCCAATTTCTTGGCTGTTTCTTCTTTCGCCGCTGATGTTATCCAAATTCTGAACTCTTGGCATGTCGAATGATTTGGGATCTGGAACGGCAATAATGATATCGTGCTAAACCGTCAGAGTGTTCTATACACTCAGTGACTTTCGTGTGCACTGCTCTGAGCTGTCCGGGAGGACCCCTCAACAAGTATTCGTCGAATTAATTGTACATTGAGGATTCATCTTTCTACAGTACACCGAGAACTCAAAAAAAATAAGTTACATCTATATCATTTGAAAAAGGTGCAGGATCTATTACCTGTAGATGCTGAGACGGGACTAATATTTTGTAGGTGGTACCTGAATAAGTTAGGAGAGCGGAGGGCGATAGGATTTTGTGAGGCCACTTTCATGAAATCGGATATGATAAATTTGCGAAATAGCCATGTATGGAAAAGAGAAAACCCCTATGCGACTATTGTTTCTCATGTCCAACATGAGTTAGGGGTTAACGTGTGGTTTGGAGTCATTAGAGATGAACTTTTCGGAACAGTAATACTTTCGGATCGCCTCAACGCTGAAGAATTAATTACATTAATCCAAAGCAGCTTAACAAACATATTGAATGAAATGCCCCTGGGTAACAGACAAAATGTCTGGTTTCAAATGGTTGGCTCACTAGCTATAATAGCCGGAATGTACATGACTTAATGAATGACTATTTTGCGGTGCAATGGATTGGAAAATACGGTCTGGTAAGATGGCCACCAAGGAGCTCTGACCTTACGCCTTTGGATTTTTATGTCTGGAACACCTTGAAAGAAAAAGTATATCAAATTCTCGTTCAGACTCGAGAGGATCTGATCGAAAGAATAAAATTGTGTTGTGCAGAAATGCATCAGAAACGTTGTGAACTTCGCAGTGTTGTGGATTCAGTGCGAAAACGATGTGTAAAATGCATTGAAGAAGGCGGTGGACATTTCGAACAATTGTTATAAGTAGTAGTGGTCTGTTTTCTTTACATTTTTTCATAAAATCTGAATAATAAATATTTTGTTTATTCGTTCGAATTATTTTGATTCGACAGATAAATTCATGATTTCCATGAGAATTTCTTTAATATTCAATCATAAAGAGCTTCAAGATAGAGCAAATTTATGTTTGGAATATTTCAACTTTTCGTTGTTATTTTCTTAGCCATGATATTATGAGGACAAACAACTAGCTCAAAAGTTGATATGTCATTCAAGAACACACTAAATGAGGTATTTTTTGCTGAAAAGAAAACATTTCCATAATTGATAATTTTCATCGATAAAACCTTTGGAGAAATATGACTGATTTTGTTCACTTCAGATATTCACCTCCTTACCACGCCCGCAATAAGAATTTTTTGGCACACAGAACTTTTTATCTTGTAGCAGTAATACCTTTTGCAGATATGTGGTCAAATTTGATGAGACTACAAGAATAACTGAATTATAATTGATTTTATGGCAAAACTTGAAATATTTCGTGAAATGGAGAAATGTTAAATTGAAGAATAACGATCGATATTTCGACCATGTGCTATATGACATTTTTTATTGCAAATAACTTGTACGATTTTCTGTTTGGCCGTTTTAAACGTAGACACCCTGTGTAATTATCAATACATGACAGTTAACCATTCAAAAATCAAAGTAAATTACTAACCGTGATCATCTAGAAACCATCATCCAAGACAAGCCTGTTTCGATTGAGTATTCAGAAATATCAAATTCCATCACCAAAAATGCTCCACATAGACTTTAAAAAGGTCTCATTCGCCAGAAAAAGAATGTAAATTTCTTACCCGTATTCTCCTCAGTTGGAAGTGTTAGGCGGTAGTTTGATGGAAAATACTTCCTTCCCTTCTATGGAATAGACTGCACTCGTGGACTCTTTCATAAATCAGGGATAATCCCTTCCCTGTATGACAAAGTGAATCTTACAGAGAACAGATGTAAGCTCTGGTGAACACTTTTTGAATGCAATGGCAGGGATCCCGTCTGGTGCAGTTGCTTCTTGGAATTGAGTTCACCAAGCACTCGACGAATCATCTGTGGTCTGAAGTGTATATCCCTCATACTATATGAAACAGATGGAATTGTTTGAAGGTTCCTAACCAAATGTTTCGATGGTCAAGTTAGTAGCAAATGTTCGATCGAATAGAACGGCTTTAGCTTTTGGTGCAGTTACAAACAAATCACCCTCTTCTTTCAGAGATTGATAACTTGAATGTGAGAAGTTGTCGCAAATTTTCTTTGCCATCGATCAAAACTGACGCGATCCACTGGGACAGTCTATGAGCTTGTTAGTTATTCTTAAATTATACGTTTCTTTTTCTTCATGTATGGTCTGATTGCATGAGTTTCTAAACTGAATGTAGTCGCCTCGGTGTCGTCAAATGTATTTGACCGCCACTCTCGATAAGCTCTATCTTTCGCAGTTGTGACCCATCTGCTGTCATTTACAAACCACGGCTTACTGTTTGAGGGTCATTTGACTGTATTTGGAATGAAAGTGTCCATTCCAAAAAGAATCCCATCTGTAACACAATCAACAATGCTGTTTATATTTCCTGTATCAAAGCATGATTAATTCCATGAGTACAAGACATAACATCATGCCGAGCATCCCAGTATGCTACATTGCAATGCCTACGTGGTTTCCTAGACCAAACAGGTTGATTTTTTGGAGCCAGATGCGATGTTTTCACGAGGTAATGATCGGAATTGCCCAATGTTACTGAAATAGCAACCTTGTACGTACACCATGAAAAATATCAAACGATGACAAGGTTAAATTTGACATATTCACACCAATATTTCCATATCCCAAATCTTAAGTAGCGATCCTCGTGATGGAATGAGTGTTACGTCGGACAAAAGAGTAGGAGTATTTTAAAATGATGGAAAAGACATTTGGCATATTGTATATAAGAGTTAACTACCGACCACTCGGTATGCGAAAATTCCATCGAACTTTAGAAAAATGTACATGGGTACACTCAAAAATAGCTCGATTTTTTTTAATAAATCGGTTATTTTCACGGAAAAAACATTCAAATCATTACCCCTTATCCACTATGGGTGATTATGCATTTAGAATTATTGCAAAATACTTAATATTTTAGGGTAGGAAGACACCCCCTGATGCCTCGTCACCTTTACTATGAGACATTCTTCTTTAGATGATGAACCACTTAGGGATACCAATATCTACATTAGCCCTGTAACGACTCCATCTTCCACTGTAGACGAAGAAAAATGTCTTGTAAGGATCCGGAAACCGACCCTGTTCAATATCGAAGACATATGGAAAAACTGTGTTCAAAATTTACCTTATCTTATGCTGATGATAAGTTTATTTGAGGTAAGTATCATTCAGGGAAACAAGATTTTAAATTAAATTTGCTTTAAAATTGAAAGTATTTAAAGGATTACTAACCTTCAAAAATTAGCTGTAAAAATTTCCTGACGATCTAACGTTTTGTTCAAAAGTTACAGCGATTTTAGTGAAACAAGTTTTGTTATTTTCAAACTAATGTCCGTTGATAAAACATTGTTTTTTTCATGGGAAAAAAACAACGTTGAAACAAAAGCTTGGTTTGATACGCGTTATCCGGACGCTGCACGAGGAAATATCAGAAAAATTCAAAAAATCCCTTTGGTAAACCGTAAAATGAAGATGCAGGAAGTAGTTAGCATTCTGAAGATATCAAAAGAAGCTGAAGGTTTTATTTTCCATTAATATTATTTGTCTATAAGAAAGATGATTTTTTTATAACAGTGGACTAAAAACAACAACGTGTAAGATTCCTAGCGATATTCGGAGCTGTTTAAGCTAAATAATAAGTATTTTCATTTCTGATATTTCCTACCCTTACTTCAGTATGTCCTAGTTGTCCAGTCCGGCTAGCGGCGAAGAATTTCCAGCAGTTTGGTGTGACCTATCCTATCAAAAAACTTACTCCAGGCAAAAAAAATAGCCCTGGAAAAAACATCTTCAAAGACGTTTTCAGATTGAACCAAAGTCGTTATTCAAAAATAGCAGAAAAACTATCACAAAATGTTAAATCTAAAAGATATCATACTAAAAAAACGGAAAGATTCATTTTATCTTCAGGTGTTCCATCACGTACCAGTTAGGCGCATGGATAAAAGTAATTTGCATTGTTAATCAACAAGAAGTAACTAAAGGTGAAACAAAAGGTTACGAGGTCTATTTTCAGACCGTGACAATGTATGAATTAATCAACGGCGAATGATTTTACAAATATAATGAGTATGTACGATGATAACAGAAAGTAATAAGATATGACTTGAGTATGGAAAGCTTTTCTACGTTAGTAACGCTAAAAGTAATCGCGAACACAGTTCATTTCTTGAATTAGTTTGGTGGGGTATGCTGTGTATGTATATTCGCGTGTAATTCAAGGTGCTAGTGTTTGTTAAAACTATAGCATTTCCATGTGGGGCGAATATAGGTACGTAGCTGTGTTGCATTCGTTGAACATTACAGCTGGCACTGACGATTGGAGCCAATAAGCTTGGAAACATGCACATGTCTGCTGCTTATGTCTTGACGACCAACAAAACCTATTCGGGTGGATTTGAGTTTTGAACTGTTATATAGATTGCACTGACCCGATTCGAAGAACTTTCTGTTACCATAGCTTATACTTCTTATAATAAGTGACATGTTTTGCGTTGCATACTTTCTACAGTGAGATAACTAAAAATAGTTAAAAAAAAATAAATAACATTGATATATTAAACCATTTACATTCATTCTTCTTTACATTTTGCAAATCTTTTTCTTAGCAATATGAGTCTTGCCATGTTCATCGTAATATTTTCCTTTTTTTTCAGGCAATAATTTTTATCGAGTGTGATAAAGATATCCGTAGATTATTGAGATACGATCCAGATAAAAAGTATGAAATTTGGAGGTACCTGACCTACATGTTACTTCATGAAGATGTCATACATCTCACGCTGAACCTATTTCTACAATGTACTTTCGCCTATTTTCTAGAAAAGAAACAAGGAAGACTGAAGGTTGGAATAATATATTCAGCTGGAGGAATCACAGGAGTACTGGGTGCTTCTTGCCTGAATCCTGGAATTTTGATAGGAGCCTCAGCAGGAGTGTATTCTTTGCTCATCTCGCTAGTAGCCGATTTGTACTTGGTAAGCTCAAAAGAATCCTAACGTAGTAATATTTTTATTATTACTAACATTTAATTTCAATAATATATTAGGAGTACAAATAAGTTTCCGCCGTACGGAACCCAATTTCCTTGTTTATGAATCATTCCTAATGATTTTAAACGATGTGAGACTGCTTGCTGAGTGACTTCTAATATTAGAGCAAGTTCTTTTTGTGTTTGAGATGAATCTTCCTTCAATAATTCCTCCAATTCTGCATCCTCGTAAATTTTTGGCCTCTCACTGCGATCTTTGCTTCTACGTCGAAATCACCGTTTTTAAACTTTTGAAACCACTCTCGACACGTTTTCTCACTCAAAGCACCCTCACCATATGCTTCTACGAGCAATTGATGCGCCTCAGCAGCAGATTTCTTTAAATTAAAGAAGTAAACTAATATTTCCCGCAAATGACGCTTACTTGGCTCAAATTTTGACATTTTCAACTTATAAAAATTATATTTTACCAATATAAAATCAATGATATTAAAAGGATATGTTGTTCTTAAATGTCCAACCTATTTTTTAAGCCGGTTATCATCTGCGAAAGCTAACCGAAACTCCGTGCCGCGCCATCTACAATAAAACGGCGGAAACTTATTTGTACTCCTAATATTATATAATTTTGCTAAACTTTCCTTGGACGAACTCTACTAAATGCTCCGGATAATAAAAGAAAATGGTCATTATTATCGGCAAGACTTGGTGTTTGAAACCTAGAATGATCCATTGGACATATACTATGGTGATAAGACCTATCATTATGGTTGTCTCTCTAGTCTGGTAGACCAAAACTGGGGAAAGGACAAGCTTGCAGAGGCTCAACGAGCTTCAAAGACTTGTTTGTCTAGGCATTATAGGAGCTGACTATTCAACCCCCACAGCAGCAATAGGGGGTTTATTGTATCTTACCCCGCTGCACATATTTGACAAGAGAAGATCTTGTCAAATATGTGTTAAAGGAGTGCCTTTAAAATGGAATATGTATGGCCTAGCAGGGGACATATGAGGATTTTGGAATTACTAACGGCTGGACTTCTTTCGTTCCAGAGAAATTCTTTGAAATGAAGAGAAAACTATGGAGTGATCATAGGTGACCACCAAAAAGGCCTCGAAAGGTTAGTTATACTTCAGAAAAACCATTTCATCTGGCATACTGATGGGTCCCTAAGGGAGCATATATGATCCCAAGTATAGGAAATCATATTTCCTATAACAACGCTCAAAACTGAAATTCTGACTACAGAGAGAGGCGCCTAAGTCTGTCTACACAGTACAAGAGAACTAGAATTTGTATCGCCTCAGATAGCACTGAAGCAACTGTTTTTGAGTGTGAGTCAAGTACCACCTGGAGCTTTAAAAATTTTCTCATATCACTATTGCTATTGAACTCTGCAAAGGAAAGAAAATAAAAGCAAATATTCACAATAGTTATTACAAAACTATATTGAAATATTATCTAATTTGCCAATAAAATTACACAAAATTAGTTCCTCCTAGTCGAATATCAGGCTAATGATATTTTTCATTTTCAGAATTACGAAAACATAAAATACAAAACATACCGAGGACTATGCATCACAGTGATCGTCCTATCGGATATCTCCTTCAACCTCTACCATTTCTGGTCCAGAGAAGAGCCCCTCATCTCCTGGGAAGCACATCTGTTCGGGGGTATATCAGGACTTTTGCTCGGACTCGCTCTGTATAGTAACAGCGAAGGCCTTCAACGAGAGAGAAAGAATATTTGTCTAACTTTTAGCTCACTTTTGTACTTTCTCATTTTTACAAGTCTTGTGATAATTACGATCGATTCAGGAGCATCTGATTGTGCTAAAAAAATGAAAACGTAACGTTTGCCTGAATGTGTTTTACTATATTTTGGACAGTTTGTATCATACCTGTTTTATACTGAAGAACTAAAACAATTTTTACCTTTTTTTAATAAAATGTGTTGAGTCAAATAACCTGCATTTTTTAATGGAAACTCCTTCTCTCGGAACATTTCTGTTCATTTTCGCTCGCTATCATTTCTGTTTTACGAATTTCAAATCGAAAATGGTTACATAAGGATTAAACCTATTTATGACGAAAATTTTCAAAAGAAACCATGCAAAGGCTTAAATGTTAATACATCAAGCAATTGAATCAATGCATATAGAAATTAACAAAAACTGTTTGAGATAGTTCAAACAAAATACTTTCAGAAAATTTATTAGATGAACTTGAGTATAAATCACTACGAGCCCCGGGCAAAAAAGTCATTAAATTAGATTATAAACATTACAGAAATTCTATTGAACTTGATATCAAAGTTGATCCAAAAAATTTTTCAAATTTTTATCCATCAATAACAAAGTTTCCCGTTGCCCTAACTTCAACAACAAAACTGTATGTATACCCAACCGCGCCCCATACTGACTATGGTGGTACCCAAGATCAATTCAGTTTCAGTACAATCAAACTTGATAAAAGAGCAGTGGAAATAAGCTTAAATGCATTGGATGTAAACAAGTGAGTAGGGCTAGAATCTATTCCTGGATTTTTCATTCGTGATTTTTCAAAGGATTGACGAGATTTGTATTCTCTAAAGATCATACGATTGGCAAAATCCCTCATGGATTATTTAAATTACATCTTTACATCACGGTATATACCCACGTTATTTAGGTATCAAATATTCTGTGGCACTGTAACTTTACACGTATGTGATCGGTGACAATAACAAAATAGAATAACGTCATTATGACGTTTCCATGGTATTTTGAAGCGGCAGAGAGAAAGGTTCTTGAAAATAAACCTTCTGAGCGACTTAAAAACATACTCGAGATAATAGTACTTATAACAGTCCCTATTGGTAACTATTAGTGAGTAAACTTCTTTTAAATGCTTTTTTTTAATTGCATATTTTACGCTTTGAATACCGCCTTAGTTTTAATGTAAAATTAGTAACTGCACGCTCGTCCATTGTACTTACACTCATCGCTTTTCATTCTTTTATTTTTGCTTCAGTGTTATTTAATCCGACCGGAATGTTTGAACCAAAATGCATTGCATTTGTATATAACTAAAGCGGCACGACCCTTACAAGTTATCTATTTGTATTGTATACGTTCTCTCGGTGTCTGGTTGCTGTTTGTTGTATTTATTGATAGTGGTTCTTTATTTGTACTGTTCATGGTATTCGCAGAGCCTGATATGTAACAGATTTGCATTCACCCTTGTGTTACCGGTTACCTATGTCTTTGTCTGCTTTTATTGTAACGTTCAATAACACGCCCAGGTGATGGGGTACTGTATTTATTTTATACTGTCCTAGACAGTTTGTGTCACATATTTGCCATATGCATGCACCCGCTTACTTTGAAAGATTGTATTCCTTGTCAATTTTAAGGTAAATCACTGGGTAGTCCTGGTAGAGAACGACGTATTGTATGGTGACAGTAAATAGCTCCGGATATCCAACGCTACTGAGAGAATGTGTGAGTGATTGCCAGATCATTGTTCTAAGGTATTGTGATATCCCCAGGATCAGCTTGCATGACCCTTCAAGTAGTGTTAGAGCCTTCCTGGGCCTTAGCCACCCCGAGAAGGCCAGATACAGTCCCTAGTAACTTTTCCGGTCGACTTGAATTATGTTATATTCCCCCTTCAAGGAAATTTCCTGGGCATACCACGTTACCCACCTTACTGTTCATTCAAACTTACCCCTTGTAACTGTTAGGTTCTGTACTGGTTACTGGAAGTGTAGTTGAAGGTGCATGCTGGCTGTATCCTGTCCTCTCTAACCCTTTCCGCTGTATAAGAATGATATCTGATTCGAGCAAGTTACCGACCTAAGGATACGTAGAAATAAGTCATTTAGACCCGGGGCGCTATTGGGTTCACTGTGTAGCTTTACGAACTACCGAGTATAGTAGATTTAACTGCAGGCTGATCTTGCTTGTTTTAATTCATTGAGAGATGTTGCCTTTCAAGATTACTAATATAAATATATTTACATTATATTATATTATTCTGACCTTACTGTGTTTTGAATATTTGAACCTCCCGTCAGTGTTTCCTTGCTCTCGTTAGGTATAATTTGGGATGTCTACACAACATAGCGTCCTATTCTCCCGCCACTAGATGATCACAATAAAAAGGTTAACGTTCTTTAGAGTACTCCGTATAATCCCAGATATCTTAGAGTACTCCGGATATTTAAAAGTACTCTGTATAAAACGGGATAACTCAGGATGTTCAATTGAAACCAATTTGTTAAATTTCACGCAATGTTTTCTTGAAAGCCTTGATAAAGGTACTCAAATCGACGCTTTATAAATAGAATTCAGAAAGGCCTTTGCTATGGTGATCATTCACTTGCTAATCAACAGATTGCGTGAAGTTGGGGTGTGCGGCTTACCTCTATGTTGGTTTGAATCATATTTGAAAAATGTAAAGAGCACTGTCGTGAAGTCAGTAGCTTTTGCGCTATAGTTCATAATACTCACGATCTTCACAAAAAAATTTTTTGGTCTTTTAATTATACGATCCTCACGAAATTTTGTATTAGCCTTCTTGTCTTCATTTTACATCTTGTACAAACATCCGCCCTATTATTCTACTTCCAAATTCTGAATTTCAGATCGATGGAACCAGTAGTTTGGAGAATATTGGGACAATATGAACAATTTTCAAACGTGAATAACTGTGAAACTATTCAATCGATTTTGCCTATTAACGAAGTTAGCCGCGGCATTCAGACCTCAAACCTTCTCTGAATGTTTCAAGGCTCTAGCTGTTTTCGTTCGAAACTTAGCGTGTTTACAGTCGATTTACTTGTGACCTCGGATTTTTCATCAGTGAGTTCAACATAGTCATTCAAGACGATTTTCAGCTCAAAATTCGAATATTACACGTTGTTCCCTGGAACTAGCGCACAATATGTATCAGTGAAGGGCTTTAAATCACGATGCTTTTCAGCAACTTCTGGTGTACCTCAAGGTCTTAACGAAGTTTGTTCCGCCTAATCTAATATATGGATCACATCAATCGCAATAATTTGTTTTTTCGCTTTCAAAGTATTCCTCATTCAAGGCTTCAGAAAAATGCCATCGGTTTTCCAAGCATTGCAGTTTCTTGAGGTTATGTTGAGCATTTTTGGAGTGGAATTTGGTTTTCATAACACCGTTATGAAACAGTGCTGTTTCCATTAAATGTTCGATGAGTAAGTTCGGTCAATATTCAATACTTTCTTCTGATTCTATTATTTCTTTTTGATACTGTAAAATTAATGTTAATTCTATATGACTACTAAATTGGAATATACGCATAGCTCGCCATAATCTTTACTACAATCAGATTTATTCTGCTAATGCTGATGCACCTAAGAATTTTTTTTAACTGCAGTATATAATTATATTTCATCTAGCGCATCCACCATTCTGTTAATAATTTTATGTGGTCTCCTATAAAGAGGACCGACATCTTACGTCGGAAAACCAAAGCTCTCCACTAGAAAATTTTGGCCTCATGGCCAAATTCTGCGCACACTCTAGTGGAAGACCATGACGTAACATTCAATGACCTTGCATATGTTTGTAAACACACAAAAAGAAAAGACACGTTGAATATTTTCTTCCAAGTGTTACTTTTTCCTGACCAAGAATTGAAATCTAGTGATAAATATGGATTTTCAAGAAATGGCAGTGATCGAGGAACAACCCGCATCGGTAATTAGCAACTGACACTGACCATCTTTTATATAATCAGGATTTCATTCGGTTCAATCGAAAGTATGCTTACTGCTTATTTATTGTTTTGAATGGCTAGCCGCTTTTTTCTGTTCACGCATGGTTTATAACTTTTGGATAAATTTTCAGATTATTAACATTGTTTATTTTAAATAGTAATTCAGTTATATTGGAATTCAGTTTCGATAACAATTTTAATTGATATTCATTTATCAGGGAGGCACTTTTGGGTTAAAATTCTTGTTTATCGGCGCCTGCGCACAAAATGTAGGTTTTCCGTAAGTTTACAAATGGAAAACGCTCGATCCACCCCATTCAACTTCGAAAATTAACCTAACTTTTTAATAGCAATATTTACTTTCTTGACAGTATGGAACGTTAAATAGAAAAAATATTAGAAGATAACTGAAATAATCTCATAATGAACAGCAAGTTAATTAAATTTACCGAATTTTAAGATTCATTTCACGCCAATAGAAGATTTGGTAGCATCTCTACCAGGATTAGAGTTAAATCTGACATGTCATGGAACTTTCAAATCCGAAAGAAACTAATATTCTGTGCGTCTTTATATTGTTCAATGATTTCAGCACTTCTTCATTTTTCATGTCAAAAGTTTGATCGCGACTATGAACAATGATTCATAATTTCTTGTGTTTTGAATCTGCGTTTCCTTTCTCTTTGTAATTATTCACTAGAGGAGTCGAGTTTTGCATATCGTTCCATACACTCTTGTTCTTTGGTCGAGCAGTCAGTTCGTTCGGTCGATCACTCCTTACCAACTGCGCAATACCTTTGATTTGCAACGCAACGATGTCATATTTACGCTGGTTCTACCTTCTACGCTCTTGGCTGTAGCCTGTGGCTTTCTTTTGCCAGGCATATAATAGATTAAACTGCGCATTTTTTCTGTGTGAAACGGTGAACGGTAAGTCCAGCTAATTGTAGTCCGAATTTTCCAATCGGTTATCTTGAATTTTCAAAGAAAAAAGATTGTTTATCGGCGTACTTACTGCATAGTAACACGGTAAACATTGCTATAAATATTTTGATAAATGCAAGTTTTTGATATTTGTTTTGGTTTCCTTACCGATAATTCAAAACTGACAACATTTTTTGTCTTATTGTGTGAAAAATGATTTCATTGTTTTGAAAGCACAATGCATTTTTTGTCATTGCGTAGAATCACCGTTTCGTTTTGTTCTACAATATATGTCAAGGAGTATCATTACTCATAATGCGTTTGATTTCTTGATTCTTTATAGATTTCAAATTGATGACTTCTTCTTTGAAGCGTGAATTTACCAGTGATCAAGTGTTTTGTGTCATCAAATAAATTTTTTTGTTTATTCCTGTGTATATTTCAAAAAAACTCAAGCTCAAGAGCTTTTCTTCTACGTTTTAAGCAGTATACCGGAAAACGTTAATTTCCCTCTGGAACATCAACAAATTTACATTTTTCAACTGAAACTATAAACAAACCGGAGAAAAAGGCTGAATGCAGTAATAAACGTTATTACGGTATTCCGTAAGTTTCACAAAACTTTGATTGTTCTAGATGCCATAGACGCATTAATATTCATAATCATAGAAATTAACTAAAAAAGAAAATTTTATTTTCAATCTTGGTACTTTTTTGTCTTTACCATCTAATATAATCTAAAATCAACAAATTGCCCAATCAAAGCATTGTGAATACTAAAGAAGATATTATTATTGGGAGTTTGATACACAGTCCTTGAGTAAAATAAGGAAAGCTATAAATATGCTCTACCACTGAATTAAACGAAAAATAACTCTTACTGCATTTGATTTCTTGACTTTTTATAGATTCAAATTCGGTAACTTTTCCTTTTGATTTCACTTACAATGAAGTGTTTAAATGAAATAGATATTTTTCGCTTATTCCTGTCTATATTTCAAGAAAATGCTCAAGTGCTTTTCTTCTAGTTTAAAGCAATACGCCGGGAAACGTTTATTTCCTTCTAAAACATTTTTCAACTGAAATTATAAATTGGAGAAAAATGCTGAATTTTCCAATGCGAAAATTAACGTTAATACCGTAATTTGAAAAAACTGATTGTTGTAGATATCACGGACGCATTTATTTTCATAATCATAGAAATATGTCTATGGTCATAATCCAATTTAATTTTAAATCAAGCATTGTGAATACGAACTATGAAAGAATAGAACTAAAGAAGTTATATTAGTGTGGAGTTTGATACACATTCCTTAAGTAAGATAGGGGAAGTTATGTATCGGACCTAACAATAATTTAAACGAATAATTATTCGAAGTGCATTTGATTTCTTAATTCTTTATAAATTTGAAATTGATGACTTGTCTTTTGAGAGTGGGCTAACTAATGATCAAGTATTTATCATTGAATGAAAATTCAGCTAAAGTAATTTTCTTATACTTTTCAAGAAATACACTGGGAAACGTTTATTTTCCTCTGAAATATTAACAAATTTACATATCTCATCTAAAATTATAGATTGGAGAAAACCGGCTGAATTTTCAAATGCAGTTATTATCCTTAAAATCGTGCACTTTACAAAACTGTGATTGTTCTAGATACCATAGACATTTTAATTTTCATAGAAATGGAACTATAGTCATAACTGAATTAATTCTATCTTAGTTATTCTCTTGATTTTTTTCGAATTTAATTCAAAATCAATAAATTGCTCAATCAAAGCACTGTGAATACGAACTATTGAAGATATATTACTGTGGGGTTTGATACACAGTCCTTAAGTAAAATAAGGGGAGCTACGTATCGGACCTAACACTGATAGAAACGAACAATGACTTTTGTAATTTGGTATTTACGATACTTTGATTAAGACATTTGTTTATTTTAGATTGAATGATGGGTCTTTTCCAGATTAAAAAGAGTATAACGTAGCTTTTCTTAGTTACTCATGTTTTTTTTTTAATTCCGTGAGATTTGTAGATTCAACTAAGTCTACCCCACAAGATACACAATTCCTGAAAGGAAAACTGTTCTATAGAAACTATAAGAGATATATTAGTGGGAGCGGAAAAGGGATTTGAAACAAATATTAATCTCGCATTAAAAATTTCCTTTTACTTTTTACCTCAATGTTTGACGTTCAGAAAAGTTTTTGCAAATTCAAGCATTTAATAAATTACGGGAAGCATACGGGAACTGAAATTCAATTTATTTAATCAGATTAGTAATATCGCCGGTTTATTTTGACCGAAAATAATTTTTTTACATAATTTACATAAGCACCGTTTTTGTATTTATTCTTTAAAAAAATTTTGTTATATTGCAGGAGGGACCAATTCGTAAGGAATCTGGAAAGAGAGGACGTAAACCAGGAAGAAAATCAGGGGATAAAATTGACATGAGAGCGAAATTAGGTTTGTGTTTTCAATAATTCGTATATCTTATATGAAATAAACATGTACATTGAATCAAAAAATTAAGATTCAGAAAGTTATGGAAAACCTTCACAATATGAATAATATTAAAATGCTTAGGAGAACCTTTTTCTATTTAATGATTTGAAAAGATATCAAGTATTGTATAAACAAAAATAATCAACAATATTCAAGAAATTGAATACCTTGATGAATTAAAAAAAAAACGTTTCTTTCAAAGCGTTGATCAGTTAGCTATTCAGAAATCGAATTATTTCAAATTTGAAACTCCCCAGTAAATGTCCTTCAATTGAAAATAAGGAATACCTAATGCTTTCTTCGATTAAGTTATGTAAAGAGAATTGTCCATTTGTGGTTTTTATTTTTCACAGATATTTCTTAAAAATTATCGAAAGCATTAATGAAAATTATTTGAAGATAAATCAATTATGGGACTATATTTGGTACGAAAAACTTATACCATCTAATTCGCAAATCAAAACTTGTGTATCTGATGTAATGCCAATCTTATCTCTATAGATATACAACAATTTTCCTGAGTGTACCGCTATAAAAAGCCAGAAATTCAGTAATATGCTTAAAACCGAATCAATTTATGTTTAATGGTGCGTTTCCCAAAGATGAAGAAGGGCCACCTAATCCGTCAATCCCACTGTCTCTGAAATATTTATGAATTCTCTAAAAATCAAAATACGTAAAACCCAAATTTCAAACGTTCCATTCATTGTTACTGTTGAATGAACAGCAATACTTGATATGATCGTCCAAGGGTACTAATGCACAATTTTCTTTGCCTTTGGAATTTTTCTATCAACCATCAAATTCACCTACGAATAAGAAAAAAATAACATCAATTTTTTGGATCTACTTATTGCAAAAATTAATAACAAATATGATTTTTTTATTAACCACAAAACAAATAGTAAATATAATTCATTTCAACTCGCCCATATTCCCACAAATTATCAGCTTATAGTATGCTATACAAATGAATCAACATGCTTGTGTGCAAATTTTGATAACTAATATAATATCATAGTACAAATAGCATGAAATAATTCTCTTCAAACCTTCATTTGCAGAAATTCCTTCAAACAAAATCAGTTATAATCAATAACATTGTGAAACAAAATATAATACAGATATGTCATTAAATTACATTGGAGAAATAATGGAAAAGGTTGCTAGATATTGAAGCGAAACAAAAACGATACTATCGCCTACAAAACCAATAAATTATTAAATAATTAACACATAATTTCTAAGGTCAAGAAAACAGGAGCTCTCAAGTTAACCATATATTTTCCAGATGTATAAGTTCACCAAATAAAAATTATTCTGTACAAGGAGGAGGAAACATGAAAAAAGTTATAATGTATTATATAATAATAAGAAAAGGTTTTTACTTGACAGAAGGAATATTACAAAATTTGAATATCAGAACAGATTTAATCTGTTCGTCTCCTATAATTTTGATTTCAAAAACATTTTATTCAAAAATTCTTAGAATTAAAATAATGTCTTACAAGCACAGCTTATATTTAATATACGTATAAAATCAAAACACCATTTTAAGATATGTTTAAATCTCAATTACCTAGCTATCCAAGAAATATTTCAAGCTTGTATGTTGGTTTTAAAATAAGATAAGAGTGGTGCATTGCCATTCCATTTTATTCTGAAGGGACCTTTTACAGCATCGTAAGATAAAATTTTTATCTTGCAATAATTTTTTAAATTGTGCGATTCTAAACCTAGCAAAAACAAGATTTCCCCTGTCCGGTGGCGTCAAAAAATCTTATTGCAGTGCTCAAAGGGGAATTCTGCAAAGAAAAACCTCCGAAATTGTATCCATTACTACAAAAATTTTCTCTTTCTGGTTTAACACTTCATTAATCTTTATTTTCAGAACGTAGTAGACAGAGTGCAAGGGAATGCAGAGCAAGGAAGAAACTTAGATACCAGTATCTAGAGGAACTCGTTGCAGACAGAGAAAAAGCCGTGTTTGCACTGAGGAAGGAATTTGAAAGGGTGAATTCTATTAAGTGCGATAAATGTTAATTAAATGACGATCAAGTTCTTTTCTAGTATGCTTCTTGGGGAAAAGAAATAGACGAGGGAAGAATTCCTGATGGCATACAGGAGGTTCTGGAAGAATTTGGTATCCTTAAACAAGAGCAGTGAACTCAATTGTGATAACTTTTATATAAGTTTTTTGTTATGAGAATGTTTTACTGTTAAATCATGTTATGATATAAGAATGTGTAATAATTATTTTTTTTATTTGTTGAAATGATTATATTTATTAAATTTGAAAAAAAAATATTTTTCAAAATCGTTGTTTAAATGTTAGTTTAAACTGAGAGGTTATTACTTTGAGTACTAAAGAGAGTTCAGAAACAAATAACGTAACAGTCGTAATTTGAGCTTCTCCAGAATCGAAATGGATTTATTTGAAAATAAAACGCATTTTTATCTGTTTCCATGAAGCTCGTGCATGTCACCGATTTACATGTTTTTATATTTAATCTAACCTGATGAATATTAATGCCCATGTTTTACTGAAAGTAAAGGAAATTTTATCTTTTGTAATCAAACGGCAAAAATAAATTTTTTCATAACTTGAGAACTTTACTATTTTTTGTGGAACACCACAATGACAAATTTTGCATATAAAGAGTGATTCTAAAGGTGAATACAACTCGATAAAAATTCCTCATGCGAAAATTGCAAGATGCAACAAGAATAATTGAATAATAATTATATAGGCATAAAAATTTATAAAAACAATTCAAATTGCTACTGCCCCGTGCTGGACGCTTAATTGTTACATGGAAATATCCCCTTTTAAATACCTCTGACATTTTCTTTTCTTTTGATATGAACAAAATTTTTTAGCTGCTATTGGCAAGAATAAAAAGATAAGGTAGTATTATAAACATGCTCAATTTAAATCATGTGAATAATATTGTTTAAAGAGAGCTTTATTCTCTTAATACTATTCCTAAAAGAATACAAAATTACAATTCTAACTAAAAAGGAAAATAAGTCTTGCTATTTTACATAAGTGAAATAACTTCACTCATATGTACGGTAGCAGTAATTACTCTAGATTACATTTTTTTAGTATTTTTGTACTTAGTAAATTTATTATGGAAGATAGGCTTAAAAGAGTAATCAACATTATTCTATCCCTTATGCCCATAGAGAACCTCAATGCTCATGCCACTATAGAAGCTTATTAAACTGTATAAGTGTATTTTAAGTTGCATAACAAAAAGTTGTCTAAATATCTCCGACATAGCTAGGCAACTATAAATACACATTTTTTAAATTTGTGTAGCATGCTTATCAAGTCATTCATGAACGAGCCGTTTCTTCTGTGATCCTTCCATTCATTATTGTCCTTGAAAAAAATTGTACTACTTGTACCTACGGTTCCGTTCGTTAAGCCCGAATGTAAACTTCGGTCTCTGTTTATGGTGCTGCCAGTTGTTGATTGTGTTGGTGGTTATTAAAGTGGAGTGTTGCTCCAAAGAAAGAGGATAACACAATCGACACTATTTGTTTGACATCTGAACCCATTAAGAAAATAGAATTAATTGGAGTATCGTCTTAACATTCAGTTATTATTCATTGTGGTGAGTAATTTGATGTTTTCAATATATCTGGAGTACGTTGGCTTTGGATTTAGTAATTCACGACGTCTAATTGAGAATGTTTCTTTCAGTCTAACAAGATTATCACAAATTTCAAGACGTTGAAGAAGTAACACACCTGTTACTTCAGTTAACAGTTTAATCAACCGTTTCCTGTGCAATAAAACGGGTTACATTATGTACAAATGCCTGATAGTTTACAATGTATAGGCCTCCCGAAAATACAAACAGGGTGAAATCTATCAAATCTAAATTTGAAAATATAGAAAATACAAATGTTACCAAAGAAAATCTAAATTCTAAAAATGGAACTAGGGATAACATAAGCAACTCAAAAAGTGATATAAAAATATTAAGTGGTGGTGTTTCCTCCTTAAATCTTCAGAGACAGTTAAGTGATCCCAGTAAAAGAAATATAAAACGCACACCTGCCTTTCGATTGGATAAAAATACAGACAAAGTGGCTGCTTTTCAAAGGTCCAGTGTTTTAAATAAAAGCCAAGAATTTAAACATCAGAACATCCTAAAGCCTGTGGGAATCAAGAGGATTAAAGATTGTGATAAAGTTGTTGATAGTGGTGAAGAACTTTGTGTTAAGAAAAACGTGCCTTCTCTTATGAAAGACAATAAACCAATACTGTTTAAATCAAAAACCTCAATGGATTTCAATGTGTTGAGGAATAAATTTAATTCCGTGAATACTGATGGCAGCAATAATGACAATAATAAAGAATCAAACCAAAGAAATGATAGAGTAGTTAAGAATGTATCTGCTTTATATACTGAACCTATACCTAAATCTCTTCGAGTGAAAACTTGCGATAAGACTGTTTTGAAACCAATTTATTCAAACATAGAAGAACTTTCGTCTAAGAATAAATCCTCTGAAGCTTGTGATATCCATAAAGCTAAAACTTTAAAACTAACTGATAAGAAAGAAAGGGAAAATCAAAATGAAATTACTACGACTAACAGTGTTAATTGTAGACCTAGTGAAATTGGCTGTGTAGAGAAAGATGAAAAAAGTAATATTGTACATAAAAATGATAAAGATGAATTGACATCTGCTTTGAAAAAATTGGACACCTTATTAAAAATGACAAAATCTAACAGCTTAAAGAAAACTAACATTCCGACAAAACCAATTAAACAGGAATTAGAAATGACTGATACACTAAAAATTGCTTTGAAGAAACCTTTGCCTACAGGGCCAGCCCCTAAAAAACCACCTCGAACTTTTGCTCATTGTCTGCAGGAAACAAACAAGGAAGAAAATAACAGAGGAAGTTTTGATAACTTCGAAAAAAATATATCCTTCCTACATGTACCGAAAACTAAGGACACTGAAATAACAGAACCCTTATGTTTGAGAGATAAATCAAATTTGAAAAGGAACGATCCAAAATATATGCTCAACAAATTGGAATCTGCTCTAAGAAACAATAAACTGAGAAATAGAAGAACTGTTAAAACTGACGTATCCACTACGTCTGGTGAAGATAGTGACGATAGTATCTTGAAAAACGGTCTGAATACTAGTGCGACAAGCCAAAATCGAACCCTCCCTTCTGTACCTGATTCAATTTCAAACACTTCTCCTCCATCGAATAATTTACTGGCGCAGGCTCTGAACTTCAATTGTTTGAACGGTAATAATGTGTCTTCTCCTCCTTATAATAAATTGAACGAATCGAAGTCTTCATTTTTTGTTAGTGTTAAAAACGATGAACCTGTGTATGCAGAACCGTGGCAGTTTGAGGAAATACTGAAACAGAAAAATGGCTCTCGGCAGAGGAGTATGTCCAGTGATAGAAACACAAAGAATAAAAGAGACAGCTTATATTATTGGGTGAGTTTTTATTTATGTGGAAAGAGGCTTAAATTTTGTCATATTTTTGTCAATTCCTTTGTGCTTTGAAATATTTTTCTTATTTCATGACCACATTTGTTTTAATTTTTTGCTACTTTAGTGTTTTGAAACAACAGCGTTTTATTAATCATAATAATTAATTGTGTTGAAGCTCTGAAAAGTGCACCAAAAGTATTCTTGAGGTGTTTAACTATAAAAATCCCTTGTAGTTAATCTTGATAACTAACTTGTTTCGATTGTTTATCTAGGGATTAGATAACAGCACTAAAATTTTGAGGAAGTGGGTGACTACTTAAACACTTTTAATGACAAAAAAATGGATTTTCTTGTTATCATTAATTACATGGCAAGCGAAGAAGTAATTTTGTACAATACAAAGATTGTATAGTTCTTAATGCTAAGGATATGACAAGAAGCAACAAGTGATATGGCAAAGCGGCAATTTCATTATCAACAAAATAATAGTAAAGTTTACAATAAGTTTTTTTGCCTATAAAATCAGCTGTCATATATTTATTTCCTTATAATAATAATCACATATAAAAAAAGAACCACAAAGTCAAAACTGTCCATGCTATAAACCTCCTTATTCTGTGGTCAGATGCAAGTAACTACCGAGAATTAGTAAATTTTTCATTTTACAAATATAATTATAGAATTTAGTATAAATCCTATTCTAGTTTTTTCTGTGGTCTTAGTTGATAAAGGTTAAATTTAAAATCAGAAAATTTTGAGAACCTTTACAAAAATTATTAATATTAATACTTTTGTGTTAGAAAAATGTTTTTCATTAGATGAGAAAGAATTATCCACGAGCATAGCTACTTAAGTTTTAAGATATTGCAACACATATGTGAAGATGTCCAATCTGAGATTGTCATTGTAAAGTTTGACTTCAAATGGTGAACGTATTCAGAACTTGTTGTCATAAGAGTGCTATTAGTGTTGTTAGCAGATACTTGAAACATTAATCTTGGTCAAAAAATGGAATGAAATCTTGAACATTTTTGTGTAATAATTATTTGATGGATTCGGTCTTCACTTGGTGGAAACTCATTTTAATTAAAAAAATGTATATATGACAGTAATTTATTTCCACAAAAATGTTTGTACTAATACAACAATTGTTTCACCACGATGTGGCTTCTTCAGGTATTACATTGTGCTGTCTGATGTTATTGAGTGTAACCGAGTTTATATACATTTTTAGGTACGTGACCAAATAATAGAAGCACAAGTCATAAAAACTCTAGGTGTTTATTGGAGTTTGCCGCTACAAATAAAGAAAATAAATCCGGAGTCTACAAGTTAACTTGCAAAGATTGCCCTTTAGTATACATTGGCCAGACTGGTAGATCATTCAAGAAACGTATCCAAGAACACCAAAGGAGTTATATATACAATTCTGTACATTCGACATATGCTAATCATCTTAAGGAATTCAGGCATAATTTCAACAATAATTATGAAATTATCCACGTTGAAAGCAAAAGTTCTAGATTAACACTTTTAGAATTTCTTGAAATCAACAGGTATAATGCCCGTAAAATCCTTTTGAACGAACAAGCAGATGTCGATCATTCTCCATTACTGAATATTTTTCCTTAATGGCATTTTTAGCGGCAAACTCCAATAAACACCTAGAGTTTTTATGACTTGTGCTTCTATTATTTGGTCACGTACCTAAAAATGTATATAAACTCGGTTACACTCGATACCATCAGACAGTACAATGTAATACCTGAAGAAGCCACATCGTGGTGAAACAATTGTTGTATTAGTACAAACATTTTTGTGGAAATAAATTACTGTCATATATACATTTTTTTAATTGTGTAATAATTTTTTCTGTAACCTTCAACATGTTTCACTGGTTTTCCGAATTCAGTCGTGGTCGGACTTTCCCACAGGATGAATTTCATGAAGGTTGTCCAAAATCGGCTGTGTCGGAAAATGTCGAAGCTGTGAGTGACCTGATATTACAAATCATAATAAAATTCCATACACTGAAATGAAGCCCAGTATAAAGGCATAAGTACAGTCTTTGGTGCGAAAGATGGCATGAACTGGAAAATGATAAATTACTGGAAATCAATCCAAATCTGAATCATAGTAAACAGGGCTCTGTAGAAAGTACCAAGTGATTAAAAATAAATTGCGAGGTGTACGTTTTTTGACGTCTGAAGAAGTGGTTGATGCGTTCCAATCACATATTTTGAAGATATCTCAATCGGAATGGAAAGAGTGCTTCGAAAATTGGTTCAAATGTGTGCAGAAGTGTATTGATCTTGACAGATAATATTTTAACAACAATAAAGCCATTTACGATTATAAATATTTGTTTTAATTCATCTCAAAACAAAATTCCAGAAATTAAATCTTTAGATGAACCAATTGAAGAGTTGAGACAGCATTGGGACTTTTTAGATAATTGTTTTACTTAAACAATCTAAAAATTCACTAGATACGTTCTTTATTGGAAAAGAATCAGTACTTACTGCAATGTGTTCAAAATATCTGTTGTACCAAAGTGAAGAATCATGGAAAACAACCGTGAAAGTAAAGTCCGAGTTATATATGCTCACAAAATTTTTTCCTAAACAAAACATTCTGACTATTTCAAACTTTCAAGAATCTTAAAATTCAAATTAGTATGCAAGGGTATACCGGGTGGCTCACGTGAAACAGTCCAGCCGGATATTTCCGATGTTCGAGTTTTTCCGGAAAACGCAGAGACATGGAGGAAGACAGTTCTGATTGCTAATTCGTGGCTGCCATCATACCCCTAAGTGGGGTGGCAATCCCCTCAAAATCTTAAATGGCAATAAGAGTCGAGTGGCACATACTTTTGAAGGTTTTGCAAGTCTATTTATAAGTATGCTAAAAAATGTCTGTTTTGCGTTCGTTTCTGTGTAAAAAACTTTTTGGAAGTGATAGTTGTATTAGGTATCTGAACGAATTTTAATTAATAAGATGCCTACCGTTAATTTCTAAACAGTAATATTCATTTTGTTCAATCTTTTCCTTATATTCTGTAATATTTCAGGTGTTATTTCATTTCATAAAGACTGTTCTCTGACGAAGATCTTCTAGAGAAGTAGGTTACAGAATGTAATAGAAAATGTTGATCAAAGACTGCTTAGAAATGAATAGACGATTTGAACATCTTATTAATTAAAATTCGTTGAGAAAGTCTAACACTTAATGTCATAACTTTTGACGAGTTTTTTACGCCAAATGAAAATCTTTCTGTATATTCATAAATAGAATTGCAAAACCTTCAATATGATGTGTCACTCGATCTTTACAGTTGTTTAAAAATTTTGAGGGGGTTACTTATGTAGATGACCGTACATTCACGAATTTACAGTCAAAAGATATCCCCCTCTAAATAAAAGTTGACCTGTCTCAGCTTTTTCCGGTCAAACTCATAAAGGATCTTTCAATGGGAACGCCCCATTTTTAAATTGACATTACTCACGCATGGCAGCCATTTTTTATTTGTGACATTGACAGTTGTATTTGTGTCAGTCTACTATTTAATCATAGAAAGGTACACACTTCAACAACGTTTACAAATAATCCAAATTCATTATGAAAAATGGCGATTTGTTACTCTAACCTTACGCGCTTTAATTCTAATTTTTGGTCTTTACAATCGTCCGAATAAAAGAACAATTGAACGTTTATTGAAGAAGTTTAAAACAAATTTTACACTTCATGATGTTACAATGCCAGAGAGACAAAGAAATGCAAGAAGTGAAGAGAATATTGCTGCCGTATGTGAAAGTGTTCGTGAAGACCAAAATTGAGCGAATTCTCGACGGTCACAAGAACTGGGCATTTTCCAGACGTCTTTGTGGCGAATTTTACGAAAAGACCTTGGTCTACATTCATAAAAAATTGTTTTAGCCCAAGAACTCAAACCAACAGATCATTTAAAGCGTCGTATATTCAGTAATTGGTGCTTAGAAAAAATCGGAAATGATGCATATTTTCATAAGAAAATCATTCTCAGCGATGATATTCATTTGTGATTAAACGGTTATGTTAACAAGCAGAATTGTCGTATCTGGAGTGGTGATAAACCTGAAGAATATCAAGAACTGCCATTACATTCGGACAAACTTACTGTTTCGTGCGGATTTTTATGCTGGAGGAGTCATTGGACCTTATTTTTTTCAACGAAGCTCATGTTCAATTTGACTGATTTTTTATGGCCTGAATTGGTTCATCTTGTTTTGCAGAACATGTGGTTTCGACAGGACTTGTCATACTGCCAATGACACAATGACTTTATTGAAAACAAAATTCTGTGATTCGATTATTTTAAGAAATGGACCGATAAATTATCCGCCTCGTTCCTGCGATTTAACTCCACTGGACTTCTTTCTTTGGGGTTACATTAAGTCATTGGTTTACAGCAATCATCCAGCAAATTAAGACGATTAACAGATCAATATTGAACGAGTAATTGCTAACATACGACCTGATTTGTGTGCGAGAGTCTTAGAAAATTGGGTTCAACGACTTCATTCCTGCCAGCGTTTCCGTGCTGGACATTTAGATGATGTTTTGTTTCATAACTAATGTTATCTATTTTACTTTTTAATGAAATAAAAATTCCAATAATTTTCAAATAAATAATGTGTTTTATTTACAAAACAAAATGGGGCGCTGTTACTGACTGTTACTTACGTTAACACCCGGTTGATCTGTTTTATATGGGCCACTCGGCCTATCTTTATGTATAAATAATTATAAATTTAGGAATTCCATAAAATTTTTTGAGCCTTGATAAAAATTGATTTAACAAATTGAAACTTAAATTTTGTAAATAAACATTTTTTCTAGATCAGAAATAAAAGGAATTTTGGGGTGGAACCTTCGGGGTAGAGGCTAATCCAGAAGGGGACAACAAAGGATGCTATGTATCACAAATTTTTCCTACAATAAATCTGTCAATACATGAGTAAAATTTTTACCTTTCAATTCATTTCACATTCATAGTCATAAAAGTACAGTTTACAGGTTTAAAGAGACGAAACAATAAGAATAAATAATTTTTTGTGCAGACAAATGGGACGGAAAATACCTACTTTTGTTATATTTTTGAAAAAAATTGAAAGTAGCATGAGATGAAAAGGAATTTTATGTCAACATCAACTCATTTAATAGTTTTTTTAAGGCTTATCTTATACTAATGATCAAAGTAGTAATCGTCCTTGAACAAATGCCACAGACGACTAACCTCAAAAGTAGTCTCTATGAAATTTTTTATTGTCTCGGTCTTTACTTGACGGAAATTCATCTTCTATATAAGAAACACAAATGTTAACTTCTGCGGAAGTTAACATTTGTTTTTCTTATATAGTCTCTATGAGTCGAAAGGCTTTTTTATGACAAGGCCTGAAAATATCGGCGGGTAAGATTTGAATGTCTGAAGACCTATCTAACTCATAAAAGCATTTTCATTCTCGATTTTCCATTTATTTCCTACGAAAGAAAGAAAATGTGACATTCTTCAATTTCGCACGATTTTTGGAGATCACAGACAACGCTTTCTCCCTGCAAATGTCATACTGCTTCATTTGACCTACCGGCTCATTGAACTGTCTCAAAAAATATTATCTTCTTATTTCGAATTTACATCACAATTATTTTAATTTCTTGATATTGTAACAAATATTTATGCATTAATATAACGACAATTTAGTCGAGGAAATCATCTGAAGAAAGTATGAGAGGTTGTAAGTTTGTTATTAGTCCAATTCTGATCATCAAAGAGAATACACGACGAGGAAGCGTCTCATGCAGTAATTGATTTGTTTTCTTATAACAAGAGGTCAAACTTGAAAACATGTTCTCACGTGTTCCATCCTTAACTGTCAGCTGTAAAACTAACTTGTTTTTTCTCTCTTGTTCTAGAGGACAGTGTACTATTGTTTTACCCAAATATCTGTAATTTTCGAATTTTGGGCTGAAAATGGTCCCAAATGACTAGGTTGAACACACTTCATCAGTGAGCTCAAAAGTAATACTATCCTGCCAGTCCGCCGATAAACACTTTCGAACGAACAGAATTAGAGATTTGAAACTGTCAGAGTGGGTTTGGGAGCCTAAATATCTCGGTTAAATTCGGTAATGGGCGCAATCGGTACAATGGTTTCGCAGTTATTTACATTTGACATTTCTCTCAATGATCCGATCGAAATTTCGTATTTGTGTGTAGAATAACAACACGAAGATGTTTGCCAAATTTAGTGAGGATCGGCCGTCCGGACGGACGACTCGAGGTAAAAACGCTTACTTACCGAACGAAAACACCTAGAGAGATGAAATTTTCAGGATAGGTTTGGAGTCTGAATATATCAATTTTATACAAAAATGCATGTAATGAGTTATTCTCATTTGAAATGTTAATTTTCAAATATTTTTGTAGGCACAAATCCCATCAAGTTCAAATTTAGTAAAGGGATTTCCAATAACAGGTTTCATTTTGATATTAAAAAAACCAGTATATTTTAAGAGAAATCGATGGATATTTATTTCATTATAAAGAGGAAGTTATGCCATTAACAATAGAAAACAACAAATCTTCCAATTCTGTCCATAATAAATCATCATTAATCATAGCTGAGGAAAGTTTTTCTGCGTTAGTAAGGTGAAAATATCGAAAATAATTTTTTTACTTGAATTAACTTGCATAGGTATGTCTTGTATGTATTTTGCATACTCTAGATGGTGCTTAGTGTCTCTGTGTATAGCAAATATAGATACTTGACAGATTTGGAGTCACTAGCATGCATTGCACTGATAAAAACCAATCAGTTTGAAACCTGCGCATGTCTCCAATTTGCCTCTGTGATCAACAAAACCTTGTCGAGTTTGTTTGAGTATAGATTTGTTATACAGATGTATGTTACACTGTTTCGATTTCTAGAACTTTCTATTACTATAGCTCATACTCCTTATTAACGTTCAATTTTTAGTAATGGCGTGGTTTTTACTTGTCAAATGTTAAAAGATGACAGCTTCAAAAGAAACAGCTGCCCAGATAGCGGGCTATTCAAAATAAAACTTTTTATTGAAACCCTATATTTGGATGTGAAGTAACGACACGAAGGCTCATGGATAATTTCGTGAAGTTACGAAAATTTTTAAAATTGATTTATTATCTGCTTTGGACAAAAAGTATTAGAAGTATATGATGTTTTGTTCAATATATCCTTTTTACACTTATGCCAATATGTAACGATCCAGATCGAAGAAAAAAGGTGCCGAGCCTTTTAACTATGTATTATTCATATAAGAAAATTTTTTCTTTGGTAGAATAGATTTAAAATTCCAAAAAATGACGTTTATTTGACTTGTAGATGACAGAACACATAATTCTGTGGTTTTATTCATCATATGTAGTTTCTTTAAAAAGTAATTCACAGATTTGAAAATTTGAAGGGAAATGTAAAACAAGTGCGCAGACTTCCGACTTTAATGCATTTCACCATATTTTTTTTTATTGTGAACCCTTTACCGTACAAACGGCGGTAAATTCAAATCTTGCGTAAATTTTGGTACACGCTACACTTCATTTGTAACGAAGTAGAAGAAATTCATATCGATTATTATGGATTATTCATAACCGCTGCTCTGAAATAACGAGGTGGCGATCTCTCAGAATAAGAAAGCGTACAAAACCAGACTTTATCGAATCGAATCCATTCATTTGATTATTCCATCTATTCTCAATTGCATGCGAGGTCTATGCATCATTTATGATAATTAAAATTGAGCGAAAGATGAGAAGCCAATGCCCGATATCTCTTAGCGCCGCAAAAATTACGAAACAGGTTTGATTTCTCTGAAAATGATGGCGTTCTTCCTTTCTCAACGCTGCTGTTTCCATTTGTTGAATAGAGATTAAATGAGATGACTTCTATGCATTGCCGATATACAGGATATCTTAACGAATACGCAGCAAATCGCGGTGAATGTCTTCATTTAGCAGTCCACCAGATATTGCGGTTTTCCAATAGGAGGTTTCATTTTCATATTAAAAAAAATGAGTATATTTTAAGAAATAAATGGATGTCCATTTCATTGTAAAGAGGAAGGTATGCCATTAACAATGGAAAACTATATCAGTCAAATGGCCGCCACGGCTACGATTGCAAGCACCATATCCTTTTTATGAAAAATTCCATGACCAATTCGCACATTTGCGGGCGTATATGAGTAGTTGCGAAAAAAATTAGGGGGTGATTCCTTGTCAAAAAATAGGGTGGGTCTTTCCTATAAACTTTATTTTTTTGAGCCCCCCCCTGCTTAGTTACAGCCCCCGAAGATGGCGCCCGAAAAACAGTTTTTTAAGTTTTTCTTAAACCAAAGAACTGACAAGAATAAAAGCAGACATTTTATGCGGGCGAGAAGGCGCTCAAAACAATTTTTGGTGGTGTTCCTCTATGATTCCAAGAGGTAGAAAAAGCTACCCCTAAACCTTCTTTAGCAAGAAACTTTTTCCCATATTCCCATTTTACAATGAAAACATTAATTTTGGATAGCTTGATCGATTCTTAACAAATGAGGTCTCTTGTAATTTCTTGCTGAAATTCAAGGTTTTTGAGAAAAAAAATTATTTATCAACATTATAGCGTGAATCGTAGAGGCTGGAATTATTTCCGGACTAGAAGTTATCTAGTTAGCGGATGTCATTCTGTTATGACAACTGACTAGATTTGATTAACTTTGAGTTACAGTTATTTTTTAATCTGGCCTATCATTTTGAGATTTTTGTCACATAGCATTAAGATGGCGGTGTACACAAATACAGAAATGACACGATATGGATTTTGTTTACTGTCTTCCTGGTAGAAATTCTCTGAAAGAGAAAGAAGATATGCAGAAATGTTCCGTGAAGGTATGGCTCCACATCACACTCTATTTACACGAATTCACTACTACGAGAAAGTGGTACATTTAAAATAAATAAAAATTATTGTGGTCGCCAGCCCGAAATTATAATTCCATCAATAGAATAAGCAATACTAAATCTTGTCGACGAGCAAACTTACATCAGTACTAGGAAAATTGCTCAGCAATTACAAATTCACCATATGACGGTATTTGCAATATTAAAGGAACAACTTTTATATCTATATCACATTCAACGTGTACAGGCTCTTATACCACGAGATTTTTCGAATCGTCCCCAATTCTCCACTTGAATGTTAGGAATGATTGAACAATATCCTCAATTTTTGAAAAAGGTTCTATTCACAGCCGAGGCAAATTTTTCTAGAGATCCAATTACCAATTTTCATAATAACCACATATGGGCCGAAAACAATCCTCACGCTATTACTATAGCTCACCTCCAAGAACAATTTTCTATGAATGTCTGGCTTAGATATGTTGGGGATCAGTTAATTGGTCCAACATTTCTACCACCTAGATTGAATGGAAATACATACGTTCAATTTCTAGAAGAAGAACTTCCTGTATTTCTTCAAAATATTCCTTTGCGTTTGTGGTTGATGCATGATGGGACCCTCGCACGTTTGAGGATTGGAGCACGTCAGCATTTAAATCATGAAAATTTAAATCGATGGATAGGGCGAGGTGGACCTCAGTTTTAGCCTGCCCGATAACCAGATTTAAATCTTCTTGTTTTTTACTTTTTGGGACCATTTAAAAACATTAGTTTACAAGACTTCTGTCCTTAATATGGAAGACTTAAGGAACCGCATTGTTCTTTCATGTAAGGTTATTCAAAATAATCTTGGATTTTTTGACCGGTTAACCCAATCTGTGCGCCGACGTCTAGACTCTTGTGTAACGGCTGAAAGTGGTCACTTGGAACATTTAATATGATCACAAATAGCAAGAAGGGAATATTCATCGATACAAATCAATAAATTTGTTGGTTACAGTCGATGAATATTTCTTTCTTGCTATTTGTGATGTAATGCATTTGGCCTTTCGGCGTGTACCTTCTACCTATTTAATATGTGAGAAGTTTTAAATTGTTTGTTTTGTTACATTTATTTAATATTATACTTATACCAGTTCTCAATCAAAAATGTCAACTTGACATACGCCTAATGAATAAATTTAATGTCGAAAATAATTCCAGCCTCTACGACTCGGGTGTATTATCTGCTGGTAAATTATCTTTTTTCTCGAAAACTGAATTTTAGCGTCAAATGACAAAATACCTTATTTGTTAAAAATGGATCAAGCTATCCAAAACAAATCTTTTTATTGTAGAATATGAATAGGAAAAAAATTTCTTCAAAACAAGGTTTAGGGGTGGCTTTTTTTACCCCTTGCAATCATAGAGGAACACCACCAAAAATTTTTTTGATTGCCTTCTCGCCCATATAAAATATCTGGTCAGTTTTTTGGCCTTTAAGAAAAAAAAATAAGACTGTTTTTCGGCGCCATCTTCAGGGGGCTGTAACTACCCCCTGCTTAGTTACAGCCCCCTAAAGATTGCGCTCGAAAACCGGTTGTGAATTTTTTTCCTAAAAACCAAAAAACTGACAAGAATAAAATTAACCATACATTTTATGCGGGCGAGAAGACACTCAAAAATTTTTTTGGTGGTCCACGTAAATTTCTAACAGTTAGGATAGAATATATGTTACTTTCAATAAAAGTTTTCCCCAGTTTTGTTCAAGCGTTAATAGACCCATTTCGTTAATGTCAAATATTAAACTTTCTGTCAAAATACGAATGACAGAAGTGTTGCCGACTCGAAATAACCACTACTTCAAAATGCAAACTCTAGATGGCCCATCCATTATTATAGAGCTCTGTAATCTTCCTAGAGTTTGAAAACAACTGCATTATTATTTTCAGTATCCTTAAATTTTGAGCCGGTATGTTACGTCGATTGGCGCCTTGTATCGAAGGAATTCATGACTAAATCTGTACGAAACATTTTTTCACGAGTGATTCACGTAATGTTTTTCAACAATGGAGTTCTCGCGCCACACTTCGATCTAAATCGCACTTGAAACATTTGATGTACGGGTACACCTACCTAATTATAGAGACGACGCCAAGTTTAAGGTCAATCGTTGAAACACCTAGACTGAATCATTTACTGTTATTTCCCGAGCCGTGAATATCTTATATTTCACATGATGAATTCCGACAGGAAATAAAGCTGGTCGAGGGAAGATCACGAACGTGGTTGAAATTTCAATGTAAGGATGTGCCGAGAGAGTTCATTGTTTTGCGTTTCACATCGGAACAGGTATTTCCTGTTGCGTGGATTTGCGTACTAGCTGGATGCTGCAGACATGATGAATGAGCTTGATCCATCCACTGTCATGTTACATGATGGATAGAATTTGTCGAATTTATACAGGCTGTTTTTATAGATTAGTCTTTTTGACAAAATGTTTTACTATTCAGCGCTCTCTATTTTTAATTGGAAACATTTGTTATAACGAATTTGCAAGGCTTCTAGACATTTTCTTGCTATTCAAACTAGACATCCACAGTTTCCCCTTCGTCGAAGGAAATTTAGCACCTTTTAAACACTTTTTAATTTGAGGAAAGAAATGATAGTTGAACGGAGCCAGATTGGGGTTATAAGGGAGATGTTCGAGTAATTCGAATCCTAAATCACTACTTGTTTGCATGACAACGTAAGATTTATATGCAGGGGCATTGTCCTGTTAAAAGAAGACATTTTTCGATAACTCTGCATTTTCCCTCAATAATTATTTCTCGTAGAGTAGTCACTAACGTCGAATAGTAGTTTACTCTTATTGTTCTACCCTTATCTAGATAATTGATCATCATTACTCCATGGTAATCTCAAAAACTCAAGGCAAGATCTTTTCCACCAGATTTTTCAATACGAAATTTTTTAAGAACCAGAGTATCTCTAATCCTTCGATTGCTGCTTTGTTTCTGGGTCGTATAAATGTATCTACCCAAGTTTCATCCATATCAACAAGACAGTTTGAGAAGTCTGCATCTCTTTCAAATCGAGCACAGATCGAACGCGATGCTTCTACCCTTGCAGGATTCTGATGAATATTCGGACATTTGGGGATCCATTTCGCAGAAAATTTTCTCTTGTCGAAATCAACGTTTATGCTAATAATTAAAGCAGTAATCATCCTCAAACACGGACCAAAGAAGACTAACCTTAAAAATACTTTTTTCATGAGCCGAAAGACTTTTTCGACGGGGTCTGTAAAAAATTATCGGCACTGGACGAATGTCGAAAGAACGATCTAACTTATAGAAGCATTTTCATGGCCGTACGGTTTTATTTTTATTTGCTACTAACGAAAGAAAATATGACATTTCTCAGTTTTGTACGATTAGATCACAGACAATATTTAGACACACCTCCTCATCGCAGTCATACCGATTCATTTGACCTACCGGCTCAAATCAATCGATTATATATATCATCAATATATGATCAATCGACTAAGCTAGTATTATTATTATACCTTATAACCCCGTCAAATATAGCCAGATACTACAATTATTTTGCTCTTCACATTTTCGATCGACATTCTTCAAATTTTATGGCGCAAATCTGGTTTGACGTTTTGACGTCAAACTTTAAATTGTCACTTTTAATAAGTTATTGTTCGTTGTTGTGGTATCTCAATATTATTTTTATTCATGGAACCGCTCTAGGCTAACTAGATATCAATACATCTTCGTACTTCATATAATAAACTTTGGTGATCCTTCGAAAAAAAATTAATCCCTCTAAAAAATTCACAGTTCATACTTTGCAATAGATTTCAAAAATAGAATGAAAGACACTGTAAATTTTGCATAAATATATACAATAAGAAAAAATGCTGAAACGCACTGACTTGATATCGGAATCTTTTGCCCGCTTGTTC
Source organism: Megalocaria dilatata (assembly GCA_034642435.1). Classification (NCBI taxonomy): domain Eukaryota; kingdom Metazoa; phylum Arthropoda; class Insecta; order Coleoptera; family Coccinellidae; genus Megalocaria; species Megalocaria dilatata. The sequence goes on along the minus strand of CM067857.1, from coordinate 36,007,450 downwards.
AAGAGTCAAGCTATATCTCATGAATGAAAACAGAATTCTGTGTTTTCATCCGAAAGTCAAATAAACGTTGTTTCAACAATTTTTGAACTATCTTCTTGATGACACGTCTTTTCGTTTGGAAATTTGTATTTTTACCTCCAGTTGTCCGTTCGGACATCCGATTCTCACAAAATTTGGCATAAGTTTTCGTATCGTTATTGTGTACTCAACTATTCAAATTTGATTTCGACCGGATCAGTAGCTTCTCAGCTATGTGCAAAGTTGTAAAAAAGTTTCAAATTGAATAACTGCAGAACCATTGGTCCGATTTTGTCTATAAACGAACTCAACCGAGATATTTAGGTCCCGAACTCACCCTGGAAGTTTCAAGACTCTAACTCTTTCCCTTCAAAACTTAAAGTGTTTACGGGTGGACTGGCCGGCCGAACAGAATAATTTTTGATCTTGAATTTTTCATCAGTTAATCCATCCTACTCACCTGAGACCATTTTCGGCCCAAAATTCGAGAATATCGTTTGTGCAAAACCATAGCACGGTGTTCCCTAGAACACTTGCTAATATACCAGATGTAGAAGTATGAAACCAGAATTTTTTGCAAAAAATATCTCCATTGCTATTCATACACTTTTTTCACCTCATTGCCAGTTTATGAATGCCACGTCAAAAAAACAGTACATCTTTTCAAGCGTACTGGTTATCGAGGCATTTTCGTACATTTTCGAACGAGCTTGCAGCGTTGATCATCGAGATTGTGTCGCAGTGATGCGAATTGATGATAATCGGATGGAGCTAAGTCAGGGGAATAAGCCTCATGAGCTAGTATTTCTCAACTGAACGCCTCGATTGTTTTTCTGACTAGTTTTGTCGTGTGTAACGGGTTATCATAGATATATAGTCCGTCTAGAAAGTATCCGGAAAAAAACAAAAAGCCCAATTGTAATTATTTATATTTATATTTGTAATTCTTGAATTAGAAAATTATAACAAAATATCCATCTTATTTACTTATACAACCTCCATTTAACTGTAAACACTTGACTAAACGTCGAAGTACACCCGAAAATAGGTCACTAGAACACTAGATCACTTCCATAATTTTCGCTGGTGGTAGTTCAGGATTGTAAAACTGACTGAATTAAATCAGCTTTATTTCGTGGCTCTGCTCGTTCAACTTCAATCTTCATTAGTCCCCATATATTTTCAGTGGGACTAAGATCTGGTGGAGCTGCTGACCTTGAAATGGTTGTCACTTGGTGTTCTTGCATCCAAGCTTGAGTATAGGCCGAAATTTGAACGGTAACAGGTTGTTTTGATAGGATTTTTTAGTACCATCAACTATATATAGAGGCGTAGCACCACGCAGATATTGCTCCTCAAACCATAATTTTGGTGGGAAATTTGAACGCTAACAGGTTGTTTTGATAGGACTCTTACGTGATTTCCACCAAGTTGGAAACAAGTTCCATCAGATGGAATTTATCTTCTTGAAAACGTTGATAAAATTCTGTGCTTCGTTCCTTTTCTAAAGGTGTCATTATAGGGACTTTTTTTTGGTTTCCTTGATATTTAGCCTTGTTTTTTCAGTGACATACGGACAGTTTCTGGACATACTTTTATATTTCGTTGATTTCTAAATCTGTTAGCCAATTTACGAAACCCCAGGCGCGGATTGTGTCGTCCTTAGGCCAATAAAGCCTTTAAATTGTTTCCTTCCATCTTATGCGGTCTTGCTGAAACTGGTCTATGCCTCATATCCATGCCATTTTTATTCTCTTTATTGTCTCATATACAGTAATTTTTCCCAGCTCAGCCAGTTGCACTAATTTTTTAACGTTTCGAAAACCTTTTCTATACAAATATTCTACCTGTTTTCTTTTTTTTAGTTGCGATATTATTTCATAAATTGTATACCTGTCAAAAATCAACAATATTTGACAAATAGTGTTGACATAGCCGACTATCTGCAAAATCTATTTTATGCATTACTTTTGTCTTAGAATGATATGAAAAAGAAGTATATTAAAATTATGAAAATTAATAAATTCCGGATACTTTCCAGACGGACTATATTTTGTGCCGTCCTTTTCCATATTTTCGTCAGTTTTCACGTAATACTCGATTTAAATCGATCTTTTGCTGTTGGTAGCAATAAGTGTTAACGATGCCACCATAGATTTACCACTTATACAAGTGAATATCGTTATGAAGGAATGCATCATTTGTCTAAATATGACAACGCTAAAACTTCCAATGTCACGTTAAAGTTTGTATATTTTTAACATGGATGATATATTTTTGGATGATATATTTTTAACATGTATTGAAAGATGTACTTACTAATTCGCACAAATGTAGAGAAAATAAAACTACATATTAAAACATCAACAAACATACTTTTTATATATGTACAATCCTGAAATACAGCGTTTCATGAGGAAATATCTTAAAATGGGCTTTTTATTAATCCAATATATAAGTGAATTTCAAAGTCAAATTCAATAACAATAATAATTCTTAAAGATGAAAATCCACTTGCTATAAATTTACAGCTTTGTTGCAAATGATTTGGATATACAACGTGAAGCGTAACAAATTTAAATTATGTGATACTTAAATAAAAAATAAATCAAGAATATCTACATATTTCAGCAACAATTCAATACAGTATCTGTGAAGTATTCATTTGAATAAATATATTTCGGAATTTCTTGTTAGTTAATTCTTTCTATAATATTTTGATAGCCCTCAACGCTTGTTGGTTTGTGGAAGGGATGATGAACCTGTTTATGTTTTACGAATATCCTCTTTTTCCCCGCCATACTGACCCAGCCATATTCATTCTCTTGAAGATGAAGATATTTTGGTAAACTATCATGTAGTGCATTTTTTTGTATGAAAACTTACGATTGGACCATAGTTTTATTCCCAGTTTAAAATTAGAAGTTTAATGGAAAAGAGATGTTATGCATTATTCTTTTAGAAATCTTCTTCTATCGGATGCATTTTTTTCGTGGTTTCAGTTCTTCAGATATCTTTACAGAAGATCGATTTTGGGATGTCTTTCAAAATCCACCTTCGTCTCCACTGAATTATTCTTACTGTCAGCTGTGTGAAATAAGCATGTTACTGTTGAATCTTCTAAAATTATATCTGGTACTTGGTTCGCGAGTAAAATATCGTTTTTCATTTGAATCTGTCTGGACGAGTATTAATTTTTGTAGAAGCAATCATTTCATTATTAGTTTTAATTCCGCATATTTTTGGATCCTTTCGAAGTGTTAACACAAATTTATCTGGTTTTCAGTACTGCTAGAAGACATCTTACTCATCAAATCGTCTAAACTGACAGATGAGTACTGAATCAAATCATAGTGGACGCTTAAACGATTTTTAGTACCAACATTTTGCGAATTGTTGTCATTTGATCCATTTGCATGTTTCTTATTTTCATTTGGAAGGTCTTTTTCAGATGATATATATTTATCCTTTCTAAGAATAAGCGTTTCTTCAATTTTATTTGGTTTCTCAGAGATATTTTCCTGTTCAATCGATTTTTTCCGAATAATTTTGTTTTGATCTTCAGAAGGTTTCACTTTGTCAACCAGATTTTTCTTATTGTTTTCTTGTGGGATATTAGATTTGTATTCAGAATCCAAACAAGTGTCAATATGATGAGTTTCTAATTGAATTTCTACTATTATTTCTTCACTTTCAATTCATAGAATTAAACGGTTCTCGGTTATTTTTATTTGCACGATGAGAATTAAATATTTTCCAAATCTTTCTAACTTTGAATAATTCTGTTTTTCTTCAACATTTTTCCTGATGGAATTTTCACATTTTTCTTCCAATCCTAAGTTCCGTTCTTCAGGTATCTCTGGTTTACTGAATATAAGGCATACTTCTTTTCAGATATAATCATCCAGATTTTGAAAGTGCTCTTCAGTATCTGGAAAAAGATATCAACAGTTACGTATTTGTATAAAAATTGAAAATCAGTATTGAAAGCATTGAGGAAACATGAGAAAATATGAAAAAATTTCAAATTCCTGTTACTGTTTTAAGTAACCCAGAATCTCATAATTCAATGATTATTCCCTTTTGATCGCAAGTTTTATATCAGCAACATCTATTTCACTGGAACTTTTTTTTGTACTTTTGTTCTAGGCAACAGCTTGCTATTGTTTTGTCCAAATGTCTGTAATTTTCGGATTTTGAGATGAAAATGGTCTGAAACGACACTGATAAAGATTATGAGGTCAATAATAATTTCGTTCGATTGGTTCGTTCCGGCCTATCCGTAAACACTATAATATTTGAACGGAAAAAGCTAGAGATATATAATTTTCACGGTTAGAGGGCCAATAAATTAATAGCCCAAATCGGTCCAATAGTTCCGGGACAATTTTCATCTGAAGTTGTTTCTCATTTTTCCCAATACTTTCGGAATGACTGATCCCATCGATCTAAAATTTGGTATTTAGAAGTGCGATAATGGCGTGCATATTCCTACTGAATTTCATAAGGATCGTATAATTAGAAGTTTAAAAAAATATGTTTAGCGAGCAGAGTAGTGTTGATCGCTACTGAAGCCATAGTAACAGTTCTACCTCCGAAATAATGACAGAAAGGTTAATTTGAAATTTCGTGAGGAACGCGCGAAAGCTCTTGACTTCACGTCGGTAATGGTCTAGAATTTTTCTTCTGTATATTTTTCCGAAAATATTGTCGAGAACTTCAATATAAATTTAAACTTAACAATACATGTTTTTTTAGGAACATTGATTTAAAACAATAAAAGCAGAATAAATAGAGACAATAAATCTGAAGTCCACAGGATCAACACAACAACCCAAATTTTATGTACCGGAATATTTAAACCTTAAACTTAAAATATTAAAGTATGGGGTGAACCATTTGACATTTGCATTTCTGATCGGCTACAAATAGAAAAACTAATAAAAATTTTTTCAAAGTTATGAGTTTATTACAAAGGTTGAACTTGACATTGGGAACAATAAAAACATTCCAAATATGAATAACTGCGAAACCATTGGACCGATTTTGTCCATTCACGAACTCAATAGAGATATTCAGGCCACAAATCTACCCTGAAAATTTCCAGTCTTTTGTTCTGGGATTCTTCCTCAGTGAAGCCAACCTGGACGTTTGAGACCATTTGTGCCTAATAATTCGGAAATAACAGACCTATGGACAGATCTGTACTACTATGTTCCCTAGAACAAGCGTGGAGAAATAAAATAAAAATGAATTTGAAAAAGCAGAAAAATACGCTTTTAAAATAAATCTACCCAAAAAGTAAGAGATAATTTTCAAGAAATTAGGCGTTACCCCAACGACGACAAGCACTCAACTAACTCGATACTAAGTGATAAAAACATAATTCTCAGCAATAAGAATTCAATTGAATCGATCCTTACTTGATGGAAACTCATTTTAATTGAGTAAAATAATAACGAATATTTCCAGATTTTATCAGTTCTCGACAATTGTTCCGCCAACACGCAGTCTCTTCAGGTTTACATTTTGAACTAACACTAAAAATTAAATTTCAAATCTTATATAGCTCTACAAGATATGAAGTTGTAATTTTTAGAGTTAGTTCAACAAGTCAACCTTTAGAAGTCACAGAGTTGGCCAAATAATTGTTGTAAATTAATGAGTTGTGGAAATCTTATATTTATTTTATTTAATATTCATTGATAGTGAATTCAAAAACTGATTTAGTATAAAATTAAATAATCAAGCATCTCGCTTTTTTTATATTTTTTTTAACATTCAATATTTGCAGCCTCTGAAAACTATTTAAGTTTATTGAGTTAGTTCACTGTAGATTGCTGTTGGAAGAACAAATTATTTCTCGAAATTAATTTTTTACTTTTCAGTTTAAATTGTTATAAAAGTTTGTTTTTTTTTCAGTTTTTTTTAACTAATATTCGTTTATATATTTCTCGTGTTGGATCCAATATTTTTACCGCAACATTTAAAGGTCGGTAGTTTGGCAAAAAAGGTGAATTAATGAATTAGTGAATGCGGAAAAAGAATATAAAATATCATTCTGTTAGGTGGTAAAATTTACACCGTTTCCTAAAATTCTATACTCAATTTAGTTTTCGTATTAAAACTTGCTTAGATTCTACACCTGACTATCATCATAATCACTTTGCATTTATTTATTCACTAATATAAGGTTGTTCGGAAAGTAACTCCACACTTAAGCTGCATAATCATTATATGTTTTGAGAGTTAATATAGTAAGGCTTGTGTGTGAAAAAGTTCAATTAATTCTACGGAGTAGTTTTTGGTTGGTGCCCTTTCAAATATGGAGAGCCATAAGCAGAATTTTCGTCATATTTGACTTTTTTACTATAGAAAAGGTAAAAATTCTATTCAAGCCAGAAAAAAATTAACCGATGTGTGTGGAGAAGATGTGTTGACAGTAAGTACGCCAGTGTCAGAACTGGTTTGCAAAATTTCGATCCGGCAATTTTGATGATGTCGAAGATCCATCACGTTCCGGAAGGTCGGTTGAAGCTGACAAAGACACGATAAAGGTGTTAGTTGATGCAAATCGACGAATAACAACACGTCTGATCGGCGAGAGGTTGAATTTGTCGAACTCAACTGTTTATGACCACTTGAAAGGCCTGGGTTTAACCTCGAAGTTCGATATATGGGTTTCCCATGTTATCACGGAGAGAAATTTGTGTCGTCGCGTTGACGTCTGTGATTCGCTTCTCAAACGTCACGAAAATGATCCATTTTTGAAGCGCATCTTTACTGGGGACGAAAAATGGGTTGTATATAACAATGTCAAACGCAAGAGATCATGGAGCAAAAAATAAGAACCGGCTCAAAGTATTTCGAAAGCCAATATCCATAAAAAAATGATGCTGTCTGTTCGGTTTTTTGAAGCGCATCATTACTAGGGACGAGAAAATGTGTTGTATATAATAATGTCAAAGGCAAAGGATCATGGAGCAAAGCATTTCGAAAGCCAATATACGTCAAAAAAAGGTGAGGATGCTGTCTGCTTGAAATGAAATATTTATTGATCCGTTCAGACACAAGTACAGTGTATTGGACAAGTCATAAATAATTCAACAAAACATGGAGATAAACAAAGAAATAAAATTACTCAATACAGTTATCATTAAAAAATTCATTAGCACTATAAAAACATTTAGCCAAAAGTAAAGATTTTATTTTTCTAGAGAAACTAGACAACTTCAGAGCTTTTATCAAATCAGGTAGATGATTGTACAATATAACACTTTGATATTTTGCAGATGTTTCAAATTTAGCGAATGAATAAACTGTTGGTATTTCTCGTATTGTAATTTTGGAAGCTAAAAAGTTTTGTGTTATTTATATCATTTTTCTTAATAATCAGAAGACATTTGTATATATAGATACAAGGGACTGTTAATATTCCATACTCTACACAAACAGGCCTACACGATTCCTGAGGAGCAAGCCCGAAAATCATCCTCGGAATACGTTTCTGAGCTATAAATACCCTGACGAAATCGACAGAGCAACCCCAAACCATGATATTGTGGGAAATATGCCTATATACTAAGCTATAATAGACATTCAGAACAGCTGTGAGTGGAAGATTATTTTTTATTCGACGGATTGCATAGAAAGAAGAAGTTTCCTGCTAATAAAGGCAATTTGTTCTGACCATCTTAAGCAGTTACCAATGTATATACCTAAGAACTTCGTGGAGTCCTTGGAAATTAAAGTGTTTAAGCTACAGCTAAGAACTAAAGGACTTCCCTCTCTCGTTCCGATTTTGATCACAACTGTTTTTTCCAAATTAAGAACAAATCTATTCATTCAACACCAATCAGTAAAAATTTTCAAAAGGAATTCACATAATTCGACAAGATTTTTCAGATTCTTAGCTGTAACCAAAAATGATGTATAATCTACAAATATTATAATCTTTGTCTCAATATGAGATGGAAGGTCATTTATAAAGAGTATAAAAAGAAGCGGTCCTAAAACCGATGCTTGAGGAACACCAAGATGAATTTCGTACCCATCAGAATAATATTTATTTATTTTAACATGGAATTTCCTATTTGTTTCAAAGTCAAGGATTCAATCAAGGAATATTCCTCGAAAACCTAAGTTGTACAGTTTATTCGTCGAAAACTCCGGTATTTTAAAAGAATCGTTTATTTGTTGAGTTTTTACCGGATAACACAAGAATGAATTCGGAAATCTACTGTCATCAGCTGGACAAACTGAATGATGCACTTCAACAGAAAACGCTAGAATTAATCAACAGAAAAGTTGTAGTGTTCCACCAAGATAATGCAAGACCTCATACAAGTTTGGTCACTCGCCAAAAGCTTTCACAGCTTGAATGGGATACATTGCCACACCCACTATATTTTCCAGATCAGCCGCCTTCGGATTATTATTTGTTCCGGTCATTGTAAAATTTGTTGGACGATAAAGCCTATACTTCAAATGATGAGGTCAAAAATCACCTGGATCAGTTTTTTGCCAGCAAAGACCAAACATTTTATGAGCGCGGAATCATGCTACTACCAGAATGCTGGCAAAAGGACTTGGACCAGAAAGTCCAATATATAATTTATTAAAATATTCATTATACGAAAATTGTCTTTCATTTTCCCAAGAAAAAAACGAAATTATTTTCCGAACAACCCAATGTAACATAGAGAGAAATAAAACGCATTTCTTATAAAATTGATATGCGCAGGCAGGTAAAATGTACCATAAATTTCTATGGATACTAGACATGAAAGAAAGTTTAAGTTAACAGTGTAAATGTGCAATTGTGAACATTTTTCACAAAGAAAAAGATTTACAACATATTGTGGTAATACCTAGTTTAAAATAGATTATGGTGATGGATTTACTTACATATTTTATGGTATTGGAATTTTTCACAGAAAATCCTCTAAAACAGGTTATTGTTAACACTCACTATTTTCTTTACTCGTTACACCACGATCTGACTTGTTGACCGTTATTAACCGTCTAACTAATGTTACCGTAGCTGCGTTTGACTCTTTGGCACATCATGGTGGACGTTTGCAGATAGCGTTCAGGTATGGGTCGTCCAAAAGTTTAACTCTCATGTGTAACTAGTTCCTTAGATTGATCTTTTGTTAATATCGACTTGTTGGTACGTGTTTTCGAGATGATTCGTGATCAAATCTAATATTACCTTCTAACCCCAGGGAGTTCCAGTTTCTTTTAGGAGAACCTGGTGGGATTGTTGAGATCGCATGAGGAATTTTCTTTTTTTTTTGTTACTGAAAATATTTTGAAGGATTTCTACCAGTGCTTCTGTGAATCATCTTTCTGAGGAACCATGCTGTTGGCTTTAAATATTGTGATTTTGGAGAAGCTAACATTTATATCTTGCATCGCACTATTTTGATGAGAAGGTTCCTTGGACCTGCATTTTTAATAATTTGATAAAACTGCTATTCTTTACTTGGTCTGTTAGTTACCCTTCTTACATTCATCTTAAGATAAAGAGATGTTAGGCATAATTCTTTTAAAAATCGTTGTGAATAGGCTATGAATATCTTTGGTGTTTTTGCTTCTCATTTTCTTCATAAATTTTCTAGTTTCTTTACTTGTGATATTCTGCATATAAGTGGAATTTGGTGGTACCTTACCACTTCGTTTGAGAAGCTCTTCAGTGTGCTGGTGTTGAATATGTACAATATTTTACATCAAATCATTTTATCTAACAACTTTTTTTGGTAATTTTTTTCAATTATTCTCAACTGTCATATCTCAGTCGAGTTATAAAAGATGATTCTCTTATTTTAGATAATATACGAAATGTTGCACGTTTCCATTCTTGGCATCGAGGGCCCGTAACAATTTACAAGGAATTTTCTGATAGTCACCTTTTCAGTTGACCCCACCATTACTTCTGAATGTTGATGCGCTTCATTCATCAAGTCATATAGTTCCTTCAAAGAATATTGTTCGAAGTTTGCTTCTTTATTAGACATCTTGAATGAAAGAAGTGGCCTTCTTTTATCAGATCTACATGGAGACGGTTGCAGTATGGATGGTTTAACATGTGTTATCGTATCAAATGTATTTTCAGTTTCTGTTAGCTCTTCAGAAATTGTGTTCGAATTTGTAACGTCATTATTGTTATATTTTTGCTGGTGTTCCGTCTCAACGGGTAATTGAAAGGTAGCATTATCACATTGAAGTTCAATTTTATCGACAGTTGGTTGAAGTATGGCGGATTTAGAAGGAGTTACCCCATCAAAATTATTTTCATTCACTGTTAGCTCTTCGGAAATTTTGAGCGAATTTTCAATATTATCATTTTTACAGTTTTGTTCATGGTCTGCAGGAATTCTTTCAATGCCCACTGGTAATTCAAAGGTTGCACTATCATGTAGAGATTTAATTTCATCAAAAGAGTTATGGAAGTTTACCTCTTCAATAACAGTAGATGGCTGTTGGTTGTTATGATCACTTAATGTGTTATAGTTGACCCGAACTGATTTCTCTTTTTGTTGGTCTCTTCTAGGTCCAAGTGACTTCATTTCATCTGAAATCTCATCATTTTTGTATTCTTTATATTTTATCGGGTGCATTTTTCCCGTGGCTTCAACATTTTCTTCCTTCAGTTCTTCAGATATCTTTACAGAGTTAACAAGATTATCTTGATCGATATTGAGATGCCTTCCAAAATCCTCTTTAGTTTCCACTGAATTATTCTTACTGTCATCTGTGTGAAATGAGCATGTTTCTGTTGAAACTTCTAAAATTATATCTGGTAAATGGACTTTAATATCTTCTTGGCTGTTGTGGTGAATAGTATTACACATCGAATTGGTCATATCTACTAGCTTGTCTTCTTTTGGTTCATTTGTTTTGTTTTCAGTTTCCTTTTTATTTGATTGTTTGATATTTTTTTCGTCAAATCCATCTTCATGTATCTCCGAATCATTAAATTTTGCGTTAGTGCTACCTCTTTTCATGGTTGATGTTTCAATACTTGCAATCTGTTCTGAAAAAAATTCCATTTCATTTTCAAGATCGTCTTGAGTATCCATATACAAGCGAATATCGACTAAAGAATCAATTTGAATAGATTCATATGAACTATTCGCTTGTGTTTCTGAATTGTCTGAATCGTATTCTTCACAAGTTAAATATTGGCTTTCACTTGAATCTGTTAATTCAGAATCTGTATGGTCGTGTGGTTGGATTATTATCAAGGCAATATGATTTTGGCACTCGGTTACATCATACCTTCTTCCGGTCGAATTGTTCAATTCCACCAGATCGTATTCTCCGTTTTTACAATTTCCTGCAACTTCGGTACATTCCAATTTAGAATTATTGGGTCCCAATGTTGTGATTTCAATTTGATTTGAAAGTGAATTCGAATTGTTCTGTGTGTCATCTGGAGGAGTATTCATTTTTAAAGAAACAATGATTTCATCATTAGTATCAGTTCTGCATTCGGCGATTTTATTTCAGGACGAAGCTGACAATAATGCAGTTATATTGGAAATCTTCTCTTCAGATCCTTTCGAAGTATTATCAGAAATTTCACTCTGGTTTCCATTAGAAGACTCCTTACTCATCAAATCCTCTAAACTGATAGATGAATACTGAATCAAATCATAGTCGAGGCTTAAACGATTTTGGTTGCCAACATTTTTCAGATTGTTGTCATTGGATGGAATTGGTTCATTTTTTTTATTTTTGTTTGGAAGGGCTTCAGATAATACATATTTATCCCCCCTAACAATAAGCGTTTCTTCAATATCATTTAGATATTCAGAGATATTTTCCTGTTCAGTCGATTTTGTTCGAACATTGCTGTTTTCATCGTCAGAAGGTTTCACTTTGTCAACGAGATTTTTCCTATTGTCTTCTTGTGGGATATTATAGTTGCGTCCAGAATCCAAACAAGTGTCATTAACATTATTTTCTAATTGAACTTCAACTATTATTTCTTCACTTTCAATAGGGATAGAATCGTATGAATTCATAAAATTAAACAGTTCTCCATTATTTTTCTTTGCATGATGAGAAATGAAATATTTTTCAGGCCTGACTAACTTTGAATTATTCTGTTTTTCTTCCACATTTTTCCCTAAAGAATTTTCCAATTTTTCTTCTAATTCTAATTTTTTATATGTCGATGGTTTCGAAGTTCCGTTCTTCAGGTATGCTTGGTTTACTGAATATAAGGCAAACTTCTTTCCTGATATTATCATCCAAACTTTGGATGTGCTCTTCCGTATCTGGAAAAAAATACGAACAGTTACATATTTGTATAAAAATTGAAAAGTCAGTATTGACAGAATCGAGGATACATCAAGTTCATATTTAGAGAAGATACAAAAAAATTTCAAATTCCTGTTACTAAGTTTTTTAAGTAACCTTAAACCTCATAATTCAATGATCCACTTTTGGTTGCAAGCTTTTATGTATCATTAGAACTTCCTTTTGTGCGCTTGTTCTAGGGAACAGCTTGTTATTGTTTTATTCAAATATCTGTAATTTCAGATTTTGAGCCGACAATGGTCTTAAACGACACTGATGAAGGTTCTGAAGTCAATAATAATTTCATCTGCCTAGTTCGTAACGTTTGAACGAAAATAGAGACATAAAATTTTCAGGGTCAAAGGGCTAATACAACAATACAATAATAGGCCGAATCAGTTCAATGGTTCCTGGATAATTCTCGTTGGGAATTTTATCTCATTTTTCCCAATGTTTTCGAAATTATAGATCCGATCGATCTGATATTTGGTATTTAGAAGTGCCATAATGACGCGCATGCTCTGCTGAATTTCATAAGGATCGTATAATTAGAAGATTGAAAAAATATGTTTTGTGAGCAGAGTAACGCTGAGCGCCACATGGACCTTAGCAACAGTCCTACCACCGAAATAACGGCAAGAAGGCTAATGTGAAATTTCGTGAGGAGCGCGCAAAAGCTCTTGCTTTAAACGTAAAAATACATGTCTCTTAGGATCTTTTGATTAAAAACAATAAAAGCAGAATATATAGAGATAATAAATCGGAGTGGACAGTTTGTAGCTTCCAGGTGTAGAAGTATAAAACCTGAATTTATCTATAGGTGTTTACTTTACGGACCATAAGACCGCTTCTGCAGCGCCATAATCTTCTCTAACAGCTGACAAGAATTTTCAACACACAACAACCCAAGTTTTATACACCGAAATATTTAAACTTTAAACATGTCGAGTTCGAGACTCTTCTCGAAGTGGGCCATTGGAAATTTGCATTTTTGATCAGCTATAAATTAAGAACTAATGAATATTCCTTCAAAGTTATGAGTTTATTGGAAATGTTGAACCTTGACATCTGAATACATATATTTCAAACTCTCAATTTTCAATAAAATAATAAGAAGAGGTTTTTTACTTGATAAAAGGATTATCACAAAATTTAAATATCAAAACAGATTTATCCTGTTAGCCTCCTATAAATTTTAATTTAAAAAATTTTATTTAAAATTTTTTAGATTAAAATTGATGTCTTCACTGCTTCAATTTAGTAGACACAAATTAATTAATTTAATTCTAAAAGTTTTTGACTAAAACTTTTTGAAATTAAAATTTGTAGAAGGAGGCTAACATAATAAATCTGTTTTGATATTTAAATTTTGTAATAATCCTTCTATCAAGTAAAAAACCTCTTTTTATTATTGTATTCTATTTATACTATATAATTATATTTTGATTTTCATAAATTCATTATATAAATGTCATTTGGTTTTAACTTAGTTCATAAAATAGCTTTGCGTGATTTTTGTGATGAACATAGAATACGTTGGATTTTTAAAGTATCTAATTTCAGTTTGATTCAATAAAGATACCACTAGGTTTGTCTGGTAAATTATTATTTTTTGTTAATTGATTTTATTTTTTAAATATAAAGTTGGACTGCCAAAGATCTTATCTAATTTCAAATTGTTTTTTGAGGATGTGCTACATGTTTTGAGAGATTTTTGAAATAACTTATTCAAATATATTAAATATTTCAAATTAATTTGTTTTGGAGAAGTTCTTAATATTATGTTTTACATTTTTGAAAAATATTTGGTTTTCATAAATATAAGATCAGAAACAAAATTTTCTCTCCTTCAAATACTTATTCAGTAATTTTAATTGATAATTTATATTTCGTTGGGTTCTTTTTTATTCCATTTGATATTATATAATGAGTTTTGATTTCATATGTCTACTTAATTTAAGCAGTGCTTATAAGACATTAATTTAATTCTGAAAGTTTTTGAAATTAAAATTTATAGGAGGCTAACAGAATAAATCTGTTTTGATATTTAAATTCTCAATTTTCAACTTTTGAAGTGAATAATTTCCAAGTTTCATAAATATTTCCTCAACATTCAACTAAATAAACCTTAACTCATTCGCCATTATAACAAAAGGGTATAAAATTTCTTGTTGCTTGAAAGTACTGACGTGAAGTCAGAAGCTCTTCCATGCTTGTTTTAACAGTCCATTTTCCCTGAAAATCTTTGAATTACTTTTTCAAGAAGGTACATTTGATCAATAAATGTTAGGTCCCAAATCTTCCCTGAAAGTTTCAAGTCCTCATCTCTTTCCGTTTGAAAGTTAGAGAGATTAAGGTAGCGCTCAAAGCTATTCTGCTCACAAATATTGTTTTTCACTTCGAATCATACGATCCTCACGAAATTTTGCACGAAGATGCTCGTTATTATTCTACGTCTAAATTTTATATTGTCCGATTTGTAGTTTAGAAGATATTGTGAGAAATAAGAGAAAATTTCAAATGTAAATGACTGCGAAATCATTGTACCGATATTGCCCATTAACGAATTTAACCGAGACTCCAAACCTACCCTCGAAAATTTCAGTTGCTTAGATCTTTCCGTTCGAAAGTTAACGTGTTTACGGTCGGCCAGCTGCAGCCGCAGGACAGATTACTTTTGACTTCAAATTATTCATTAGAGAGTCTAACCTTGTCGTATGAGAGCATTCTCGGCTCAAAATTCGGAAATTACAAACATTTGGACGAAATCCTAGCACGCTGATCGCTGGAATGAGCGCGCAAAAGGAAGTTTACGAAAGAGTTATTTTTGCTCGTTTATTCTATGAGTAGGAAACAGCGTGCTATCGTATCTTACATATGTTTTGCCTGTAATTGTCGAATTTTGACACGAAAATGGTCTAAAACGACAAGGTTGGACTCTCTGAAGAGAATCCGAGTTTAAAAGTAATTCTGCCAGTCCGTCCATAAACACTCAAATCTTTCAACTGCAAGAGCTAGAGACCTTACACTTTCAGGTTTAGTTTTGGGCCTGAATATCTCGGTTATCTTCGGTAATTGGTAAAACAGTTCTAATGCTATTCACGTTTCATTTTTTTAAATTTTCCGAATGCTTTCGAAACTATAGATACGATCGATATGAAATTTCGTATTCAAAAGGACCTCTCCAAATTTCTTCCACTATTCCCTATTTTGAGCGATCTGTGTCCATCGATCGGGTTTAAATTTTTTACCATTCAGAGGTAAAATAACGACAAGAAGGCTAATGCATAATTTCGTGAGGATCGTGCGTTATACGAACAAATGCGCCTGACTTCACGTCAGTGCATTTCGCCATTTTTTGTAGTGTAGCTGAATATAAAAATAACTACTCAATTCTTATGAAAAATTAAATATCAGGTATCGTGAATACCTTAGATTCCGAAATATTGTATTCATTATGGAACTAAATGTGGTAACTGAAATTGGTTTTCGACATTGAACTTCTCTCATAAATTAAAGCTATCAAAAATGGGGAATCCTAATTTTGATTGAACGTGTGTAATAATACAGGCATAATTTTTCTGTTTTCGTTTTGGAGAAGGTAAGGGGGTTTCCAATAAGAGGTACAATTTTGAATAGTCCGCTACCTGGTCAGCTGTCACTTTTGAAGCGGTTTTCTTTTGACATTCGACAGGTAAAAACTTCACCATTACTTAAAATGGAAGGATACATGTTTCAACAACGCATTGAAATTGTTAATTAATGTTTTTTATGGCCGGAATTGGAGGATAATGATGTGGACGACGTTTGTGTTCAGTAAGACGGCGTTACGTGACACATAAGCAACGAAATAATCGTAATTTTGCAAGAAAAGTTTCCTGGCCGAGTTATTTCACGAAGAAGTGATCAAAATTGGCCACCGATATCGTGTGATTTAACACCTTCAGACTTTTTTCTTTGGGACCACGTGAAAGATAACCCTTAAGAATGCAAAAATCGAATAAGAAGTCTCTAGCTCTTCTCATTCGACAATCAGCGTGTCACGGAAGGACCAGCCGGACAGAATAACTTTTGACCTCGGATTCTTCAACAGTGAGTCCAACCTAGTCGTTTAGGGCGATTATCGGCTCAAAATTCGAACATTGCAGACATTTGGCAGAACGATAGTTCGCTGTTCTATAAAACAAGCGCGTAAAAATGTAAAAATGAATAATTTATTAATCCAAAAAAACACGCTCAAATAACAAATCAAATTAAAGAGTAAAAGATAATTTTGAAGAAATAAGGTGTTATCCCAACAACGACAAGCAGTCGAGGAACTCGATAAAATTAAATGATTTTCTATGGATACTAGACATGAAAGAAAGTTTAAGTTAACAGTGTAAATGTGCAATTGTGAACATTTTTCACAAACAAAGAAAAAGATTTACAACATATTGTGGTAATACCTAGTTTAAAATAGATTATGGTGATGGATTTACTTACATATTTTATGGTATTGGAATTTTTCACAGAAAATCCTCTAAAACAGGTTATTGTTAACACTCACTATTTTCTTTACTCGTTACACCACGATCTGACTTGTTGACCGTTATTAACCGTCTAACTAATGTTATTGTAGCTGCTTTTGACTCTTTGGCACATCCTGGAGGACTTTTGCAGATAGCGTTCAGGTATGGGTCGTCCAAAAGTTTAACTCTAAGGCATTCCATATGTAACTAGTTCCTTAGATTGATCTTTTGTTAATATCGACTTGTTGGTACATGTTTTCGAGATGATTCGCGATCAAATCTGATATTACCTTCCAACCCCATGGAGTTCCAGTTTCTTTTAGGAGAACCTGATGGGATTGTTAAGATCGCATGAGGAATTTTCTTTTTTTTTTTACTGAAAATATTTTGAAGGATTTCTACCAGTGCTTCTGTGAATCATCTTTCTGAGGAACCATGCTGTTGGCTTTAAATATTGTGATTTTGGAGAAGCTAACATTTATATCCGGCATCGCACTATTTTGATGAGAAGGTTCCTTGGACCTGCATTTTTAATAATTTGATAAAACTGCTATTCTTTACTTGGTCTGTTAGTTACCCTTCTTACATTCATCTTAAGATAAAGAGATGTTAGGCATAATTCTTTTAAAAATAGTTGTGAATAAGCTATGAATATCTTTGGTGTTTTTGCTTCTCATTTTCTTCATAAATTTTCCAGTTTCTTTACTTGTGATATTCTGCATGTAAGTGGAATTTGGTGGTACCTTACCACTTCGTTTGAGAAGCTCTTCAGTGTGCTGGTGTTGAATATGTACAATATTTTACATCAAATCATTTTATCTAACAACTTTTTTTGGTAATTTTTTTTCAATTATTCTCAACTGTCATATCTCAGTCGAGTGTTAAAAGATGATTCTCTTATTTTAGATAATATACGAAATGTTGCACGTTTCCATTTTTGGCATCGAGGGCCCGTAACAATTTACAAGGAATTTTCTGATAGTCACCTTTTCAGTTGACCCCACCATTACTTCTGAATGTTGATGCGCTTCATTCATCAAGTCATATAGTTCCTTCAAAGAATATTGTTCGAAGTTTGCTTCTTTATTAGACATCTTGAATGAAAGAAGTGGCCTTCTTTTATCAGATCTACATGGAGACGGTTGCAGTATGGATGGTTTAACAGGTGTTATCGTATCAAATGTATTTTCATTTTCTGTTAGCTCTTCAGAAATTGTGTTCGAATTTGTAACGTCATTATTGTTATTTTTTTGCTGGTGTTCCGTCTCAACGGGTAATTGAAAGGTAGCATTATCACATTGCAGTTCAATTTTATCGACAGTTGGTTGAAGTATGGCGGATTTAAAAGGAGTTATCCCATCAAAATTATTTTCATTCACTGTTAGCTCTTCGGAAATTTTGAGCGAATTTTCAATATTATCATTTTTACAGTTTTGTTCATGGTCTGCAGGAATTCTTTCATTGCCCACTGGTAATTCAAAGGTTGCACTATCATGTAGAGATTTAATTTCATCAAAAGAGTTATGGAAGTTTACCTCTTCAATAACAGTAGATGGCTGTTGGTTGTTATGATCACTTAATGTGTTATAGTTGACCCGAACTGATTTCTCTTTTTGTTGGTCTCTTCTAGGTCCAAGTGACTTCATTTCATCTGAAATCTCATCATTTTTTTATTCTTTATATTTTATCGGGTGCATTTTTCCCGTGGCTTCAACATTTTCTTCCTTCAGTTCTTCAGATATCTTTACAGAGTTAACAAGATTATCTTGATCGATATTGAGATGCCTTCCAAAATCCTCTTTAGTTTCCACTGAATTATTCTTATTGTCATCTGTGTGAAATGAGCATGTTTCTGTTGAAACTTCTAAAATTTTATCTGGTAAATGGACTTTAATATCTTCTTGGCTGTTATGGTGAATAGTATTACACATCAAATTGGTCATATCTACTAGCTTGTCTTCTTTTGGTTCAATTGTTTTGTTTTCAGTTTCCTTTTTATTTGATTGTTTGATATTTTTTTCCTCAAATCTATCTTCATGTATCTCCGAATCATTAAATTTTGCGTTAGTGCTACCTCTTTTCATGGTTGATGTTTCAATACTTGCAATCTGTTCTGAAAAAAATTCCATTTCATTTTCAAGATCGTCTTGAGTATCCATATACAAGCGAATATCGACTAAAGAATCAATTTGAATGGATTCATATGAACTATTCGCTTGTGTTTCTGATTTGTCTGAATCGTATTCTTCACAAGTTAAATATTGGCTTTCACTTGAATCTAATAATTCAGAATCTGTATTGTCGTGTGGTTGGATTATTATCAAGGCAATATGATTTTGGCACTCGGTTACATCATACCTTCTTCCGGTCGAATTGTTCAATTCCACCAGATCGTATTCTCCGTTTTTACAATTTCCTGCAACTTCGGTACATTCCAATTTAGAATTATTGGGTCCCAATGTTGTGATTTCAATTTGATTTGAAAGTGAATTCGAATTGTTCTGTGTGTCATCTGGAGGAGTATTCATTTTTAAAGAAACAATGATTTCATCATTAGTATCAGTTCTGCATTCGGCGATTTTATTTCCGGACGAAGCTGACAATAATGCAGTTATATTGGAAATCTTCTCTTCAGATCCTTTCGAAGTATTATCAGAAATTTCACTCTGGTTTCCATTAGAAGACTCCTTACTCATCAAATCCTCTAAACTGATAGATGAATACTGAATCAAATCATAGTCGAGGCTTAAACGATTTTGGTTGCCAACATTTTTCAGATTGTTGTCATTGGATGGAATTGGTTCATTTTTTTTATTTTTGTTTGGAAGGGCTTCAGATAATACATATTTATCCCCCCTAACAATAAGCGTTTCTTCAATATCATTTAGATATTCAGAGATATTTTCCTGTTCAGTCGATTTTGTTCGAACATTGCTGTTTTCATCTTCAGAAGGTTTCACTTTGTCAACCAGATTTTTCCTATTGTCTTCTTGTGGGATATTATAGTTGCGTCCAGAATCCAAACAAGTGTCATTAATATTATTTTCTAATTGAACTTCAACTATTATTTCTTCACTTTCAATAGGGATAGAATCGTATGAATTCATAAAATTAAACAGTTCTCCATTATTTTTCTTTGCATGATGAGAAATGAAATATTTTTCAGGCCTGACTAACTTTGAATTATTCTGTTTTTCTTCCACATTTTTCCCTAAAGAATTTTCCAATTTTTCTTCTAATTCTAATTTTTTATATGTCGATGGTTTCGAAGTTCCGTTCTTCAGGTATGCTTGGTTTACTGAATATAAGGCAAACTTCTTTCCTGATATTATCATCCAAACTTTGGATGTGCTCTTCCGTATCTGGAAAAAAATACGAACAGTTACATATTTGTATAAAAATTGAAAAGTCAGTATTGACAGAATCGAGGATACATCAAGTTCATATTTAGAGAAGATACAAAAAAATTTCAAATTCCTGTTACTAAGTGTTTTAAGTAACCTTAAACCTCATAATTCAATGATCCACTTTTGGTTGTAAGTTTTTATGTATCATTAGAACTTTCTTTTGTACGCTTGTTCTAGGGAATAGCTTGTTATTGTTTTATTCAAATATCTGTAATTTCAGATTTTGAGCCGACAATGGTCTTAAACGACACTGATGAAGGTTCTGAAGTCAATAATAATTTCATCTGCCTAGTTCGTAACGTTTGAACGAAAATAAAGACATAAAATTTTCAGGGTCAAAGGGCTAATACAACAATACAATAATAGGCCGAATCGGTTCAATGGTTCCTGGATAATTCTCATTGGGAATTTTATCTCATTTTTCCCAATGTTTTCGAAATTATAGATCCGATCGATCTGATATTTGGTATTTAGAAGTGCCATAATGATGCGCATGCTCTGCTGAATTTCATAAGGATCGTATAATTAGAAGATTAAAAAAATATGTTTTGTGAGCAGAGTAACGCTGAGCGCCACATGGACCATAGCAACAGTCCTACCACCGAAATAACGGCAAGAAGGCTAATGTGAAATTTCGTGAGGAGCGCGCAAAAGCTCTTGCTTTAAACGTAAAAATACATGTCTCTTAGGATCTTTTTATTAAAAACAATAAAAGCAGAATATATAGAGATAATAAATCGGAGTGCACAGTTTGTAGCTTCCAGTTGTAGAAGTATAAAACCTGAATTTATCTATAGGTGTTTACTTCACGGACCATAAGACCGCTTCTGCAGCGCCATAATCTTCTCTAACAGCTGACAAGAATTTTCAACACACAACAACCCAAGTTTTATACACCGAAATATTTAAACTTTAAACATGTCGAGTTCGAGACTCTTCTCGAAGTGGGCCATTGGAAATTTGCATTTTTGATCAGCTATAAATTAAGAACTAATGAATATTCCTTCAAAGTTATGAGTTTATTGGAAATGTTGAACCTTGACATCTGAATACATATATTTCAAACTCTCAATTTTCAATAAAATAATAAGAAAAGGTTTTTTACTTGATAAAAGGATTATCACAAAATTTTAATATCAAAACAGATTTATTCTGTTAGCCTCCTATAAATTTTAATTTAAAAAATTTTATTCAAAATTTTTTAGATTAAAATTGATGTCTTCACTGCTTCAATTTAGTAGACACAAATTAATTAATTTAATTCTAAAAGTTTTTGACTAAAACTTTTTGAAATTAAAATTTGTAGAAGGCGGCTAACATAATAAATCTGTTTTGATATTTAAATTTTGTAATAATCCTTCTATCAAGTAAAAAACCTCTTTTTATTATTGTATTCTATTTATACTATATAATTATATTTTGATTTTCATAAATTCATTATATAAATGTCATTTGGTTTTAACTTAGTTCATAAAATAGCTTTGCGTGATTTTTGTGATGAACATAGAATACGTTGGATTTTTAAAGTATCTAATTTCAGTTTGTTCAATAAAGATACCACTAGGTTTGTCTGGTAAATTATTATTTTTTGTTAATTGATTTTATTTTTTAAATATAAAGTTGGACTGCCAAAGATCTTATCTAATTTCAAATTGTTTTTTGAGGATGTGCTACATGTTTTGAGAGATTTTTGAAATAACTTATTCAAATATATTAAATATTTCAAATTAATTAGTTTTGGAGAAGTTCTTAATATTATGTTTTACATTTTTGAAAAATATTTGGTTTTCATAAATATAAGATCAGAAACAAAATTTTCTCTCCTTCAAATACTTATTCAGTAATTTTAATTGATAATTTATATTTCGTTGGGTTCTTTTTTATTCCATTTGATATTATATAATGAGTTTTGATTTCATATGTCTACTTAATTTAAGCAGTGCTTATAAGACATTAATTTAATTCTGAAAGTTTTTGAAATTGAAAGTTTTTGAAATTAAAATTTATAGGAGGCTAACAGAATAAATCTGTTTTGATATTTAAATTCTCAATTTTCAACTTTTGAAGTGAATAATTTCCAAGTTTCATAAATATTTCCTGAACATTCAACTAAATAAACCTTAACTCATTCGCCATTATAACAAAAGGGTATAAAATTTCTTGTTGCTTGAAAGTACTGACGTGAAGTCAGAAGCTCTTCCATGCTTGTTTTAACAGTCCATTTTCCCTGAAAATCTTTGAATTACTTTTTCAAGAAGGTACATTTGATCAATAAATGTTAGGTCCCAAATCTTCCCTGAAAGTTTCAAGTCCTCATCTCTTTCCGTTTGAAAGTTAGAGAGATTAAGGTAGCGCTCAAAGCTATTCTGCTCACAAATATTGTTTTTCACTTCGAATCATACGATCCTCACGAAATTTTGCACGAAGATGCTCGTTATTATTCTACGTCTAAATTTTATATTGTCCGATTTGTAGTTTAGAAGATATTGTGAGAAATAAGAGAAAATTTCAAATGTAAATGACTGCGAAATCATTGTACCGATATTGCCCATTAACGAATTTAACCGAGACTCCAAACCTACCCTCGAAAATTTCAGTTGCTTAGATCTTTCCGTTCGAAAGTTAACGTGTTTACGGTCGGCCAGCTGCAGCCGCAGGACAGATTACTTTTGACTTCAAATTATTCATTAGAGAGTCCAGCCTTGTCGTATGAGAGCATTCTCGGCTCAAAATTCGGAAATTACAAACATTTGGACGAAATCCTAGCACGCTGATCGCTGGAATGAGCGCGCAAAAGGAAGTTTACGAAAGAGTTATTTTTGCTCGTTTATTCTATGAGTAGGAAACAGCGTGCTATCGTATCTTACATATGTTTTGCCTGTAATTGTCGAATTTTGACACGAAAATGGTCTAAAACGACAAGGTTGGACTCTCTGAAGAGAATCCGAGTTTAAAAGTAATTCTGCCAGTCCGTCCGTAAACACTCAAACCTTTCAACTGAAAGAGCTAGAGACCTTACACTTTCAGGTTTAGTTTTGGGCCTGAATATCTCGGTTATCTTCGGTAATTGGTAAAACAGTTCTAATGCTATTCACGTTTCATTTTTTTAAATTTTCCGAATGCTTTCGAAACTATAGATACGATCGATATGAAATTTCGTATTCAAAAGGACCTCTCCAAATTTCTTCCACTATTCCCTATTTTGAGCGATCTGTGTCCATCGATCGGGTTTAAATTTTTTACCATTCAGAGGTAAAATAACGACAAGAAGGCTAATGCATAATTTCGTGAGGATCGTGCGTTATACGAACAAATGCGCCTGACTTCACGTCAGTGCATTTCGCCATTTTTTGTAGTGTAGCTGTAGAATATAAAAATAACTACTCAATTCTTATGAAAAATTAAATATCAGGTATCGTGAATACCTTAGATTCCGAAATATTGTATTCATTATGGAACTAAATGTGGTAACTGAAATTGGTTTTCGACATTGAACTTCTCTCATAAATTAAAGCTATCAAAAATGGGGAATCCTAATTTTGATTGAACGTGTGTAATAATACAGGCATAATTTTTCTGTTTTCGTTTTGGAGAAGGTAAGGGGGTTTCCAATAAGAGGTACAATTTTGAATAGTCCGCTACCTGGTCAGCTGTCACTTTTGAAGCGGTTTTCTTTTGACATTCGACAGGTAAAAACTTCAACATTACTTAAAATGGAAGGATACATGTTTCAACAACGCATTGAAATTGTTAATTAATGTTTTTTATGGCCGGAATTGGAGGATAATGATGTGGACGACGTTTGTGTTCAGTAAGACGGCGTTACGTGACACATAAGCAACGAAATAATCGTAATTTTGCAAGAAAAGTTTCCTGGCCGAGTTATTTCACGAAGAAGTGATCAAAATTGGCCACCGATATCGTGTGATTTAACACCTTCAGACTTTTTTCTTTGGGACCACGTGAAAGATAACCCTTAAGAATGCAAAAATCGAATAAGAAGTCTCTAGCTCTTCTCATTCGACAATCAGCGTGTTTACGGAAGGACCAGCCGGACAGAATAACTTTTGACCTCGGATTCTTCAACAGTGAGTCCAACCTAGTCGTTTAGGGCGATTATCGGCTCAAAATTCGAACATTGCAGACATTTGGCAGAACGATAGTTCGCTGTTCTATAAAACAAGCGCGTAAAAATGTAAAAATGAATAATTTATTAATCCCAAAAAACACGCTCAAATAACAAATCAAATTAAAGGGTAAAAGATAATTTTGAAGAAATAAGGTGTTATCCCAACAACGACAAGCAGTCGAGGAACTCGATAAAATTAAATGATTTTCGAATAGTGTATAATATTAGGTATTAAACAAAAATGAAATTCTTATACAAAATTGTGGGACATCAAATTGCCATATGTTAATAAAAATTTAAATGAAATTATTTGATGAAAACTCATTTTAATTGAGTGAAATAATAAAAAATATTTCCAAATTTTAAATTAACTCTAAAAATTAAACTTCACATCTTATACAGGGTGTATATGAAAAGTTGCGAAAAAATTTGAGGGGTGATTCCTTCAAAAAATAGGGTGGGTTTTTCATATACATTTCATGTTTTTGAACCTACCCTTGCCTAGTTACAGCCCTCTGAAGATAGTGCCCGAAAAACAGTTTTTAATTTTTTCCTTAAAAACCAAAGAACTGTCAAGAATAAAATTAAGTAGACATTTTATGCGGGCGAGAAGACACTTAAAAAAATTTTTGGTGGTGTTTCTATATTATTGCAAGGAGTAGAAAAAGCCATCCGTAAACCTTCTTGCACAAGAAACTTTTTTCCATATTCCCATTTTACAAAAAAAATTAATTTTGCATAGCTTAATCTATTCTCAAGAAATAAGGTCTCTTGAAATTTGTTGCTAAAATTCAAGGTTTTCGAGGAATAAAATAATTTAACTTTATAGAGTGAATCGTAGAGGCTGGAAATATTTCCGAACTAGAATTTATCTAGTAAGCGGATGTCATTTTGTTATGACACCTTGTTTTGATCAACTTTGGTTCATTTACAATTATTTTTTGATCCAGCTCATCATTAAAAAAATTAAAAACTGTTTTCGGGCGCCATCTTTAAGGAGCTATAACTAAGCAGGGGGGGCTCAAAATAATTAAGTTTATATAAAAGACCCACCCTATTTCTTGACAAGGAATCATCCCTTAAATCATTTCGCAGCTATTCATATACACCCTATATAAGTGAAGTTGTAATTTTTAGAGTTATTTAAAAATGAAAACCTGAACAAGGCAATGTTGGCGAAACAATTTTTGTAAATTAAGAAATTGTGCAAATATTCCTTTTTATTTTATATTCATTGATAGTTATTTCCAAAAATGATTTATATAGTATGAAATTAATTAACAAAGCACTCTGCGTTTTTTTATGAGAAATTTTTTCAACACTTAATATTATAGAGTTTCGGAAAATTATTCAATTTTATTGAGTTATTTGACTGTTTATCCCTATTGGAAGAACAGCTTATTTCTTAAAATTTATTTCTTACTTTTCAGTTTGAATTAACACTCATCGTACAAAGAGATAAGAAAGTCTAAAGAAAATATAGAATATTGATCGAACTAAAATTCACTAAAATTTTGTTGAGTAAGTCTATTAAAAAAAAAAACAGTGTTTCTAAGACATTTATTTAATTTATTTTTTTTAATGTTTAAGTAACTTAATAAAATTAAAATTTGTAGCGAAGTAAAACAAAATTTCTCGGTTTGATATTAAGGTATTAAAAAACCTTCCAACTAAAAAACCTTTCTTAGCTTGTTTTTTCGTTTGTTAACTTTCTTCATTTATGTACTTCTCGTGTTCTATCCAATATTTTTACCGCAACATTTAAAGACGGTATTATTGTTAATAGTTTGCAAGTTAAAAAATGAATGAATTAGTGAATACGGAAAAAGAATATAAAATATTTTGTTTAGTTGCGAAATTTACACCGTTTTCCTAATCTTTTATATATTTAGTTTTCGTATTAGAACTTCGAAATTTGCTTAAATTCCACTCCAGACTATTATTACGTAATAATCATTTTGTATTCATTTATTTACTGATATAGTATAAAAATAAATAAACCGTATTACTTATCAAGTTTACGTGGGCAGTCAGGTAAAATATACCATAAACTTCTATCCATAATAGACATAAAATATAAAAGTAAACAGTGTAAAATCCAGTTTTAAACAATGTTTCACAAAGAATGAAAAAGATTTACAATATATTTGGTAATATCTAGTTTAAAATAAATTGTGGTGATGGATTAACTTACATATTTTACGGTATAGGAGTTTTTTACAGAAAATCCTTTAAAACAGGTCATTGTTAACACTCATTATTTTTTCACTCGTTACACCACGATGTGACTTGTTGACCGTTATTAACCGTCTAACTAATGTTACTGTAGCTCCTTTTGACTTTTTGGCAAACCCTGGTGGACGTTTACAGATGGCACTTTCGCGCAGGTATGACTTTTATTGACTTCACTTTGCAAAAATAAGATAAGAAGTGAGAGGGCGTATTTGTCACGTGGACATTTTTAAATATGACTACTCACCCCTGATTGAGGTGATTATTTATGACGGATGTAAAAGTTAATAGCGTTAGTAAATCTAATTTGCTAATATCTGTCGGTATCTGTCTATCGGCTGTGTTTGAAACCGAAATTATATTATATTTTGGAAAGTATTATTTATGTACGGAATGGGATATTTTAGTTCATATGGTGAAGCGCTCACCTAGATTATTAAAAAAAAATTATGGGTATTCATCTTTGTAATTTTGGTCCTTACCTGATGTAAAATTTTCTTCATCTCGAATCAAAATGCAACTTTATTCTTTAAAATTTCATTATAATTGTTATTGTTTGGACCAATTAAACGTGTTATTTCCAATCACTACGGTTCAACTTCCGAAATTTATATCAGCACTGATTTTGCTTTTGCCCTCTCGTATATCAATCTATACATATAACTCCGACTTGTGTTTGCCTTTACTTGATAGAAATCCATTGTTCACTTATTGATACTTTGATCGAAAATTAAATGCTATCGCCCATATCAAATTTATTGTAAATAAAGCTTTCAAAATGTTGGGACTTATAAAAAGAAATCAAGACATTCATGATACCTCTATAGTGAAAATGGTCTATTCGTTAAATGTTCATGTTAGATCACCATAATAGCAAAATCATAATAAAAATATTGAACAAGTACAGAAGAAGATTTACCTTAGGTTGATTTCCTGTGTAAGATCATTTCCACAATAATAAACCATGGAGATATTCTACAAAGTATAGGTTTGAAATTACTGAAGATGAAAAGTAATATCGACCTTATGTTCGTTTGTAAAATCTTGAAATGTAATCATCGTAAATATTTTCTAGACTATCAAGTAGAAATAAGATCGTGCGTTATCATAATAGATAACAATTGCTACTTGTTCATTATTATATTGCTTCATCTAGCAAAACCTTCATTTTCAAGTGTCATCATTAGACTTTCTTTTCAGTATCCGTCATTTCGCTGAAGTGTAAGCAACATACTTTCTGTGTGATCTGAAAATGTCAACTTTTGTACCGAAAAATGTTTTACTTCATTAGTACAATATGAGAAAAAGGCTGCCGAAAGTAATTGTTTTTTAGTTAATGCTTATGGTGACAATGCTCTTGCTGAACGAAAGTGTCAGAATTGGTTTGCACGATTAAAAAGTAGCAATTTTGATTTGGAAGACAAAGAATGATCTGGAGCCCCACCAAACGTTAGGAATGAAGAATTAGAGGCGAAGATCGATGAAGATCCATCACAAACGCAAGAAGAACTCGCAAAAACAGTTGAAGTCACTCAACCAATCATTTGCAATCGTTTAATTTATTTTATCAATCGTGGGAATTTATTTTATTATTATTATTATTATCCTGATACCCCTAGATCTTCGGTGAAGATCTCTCAGAAGTTTTTTCAGCTTATGCGAGTTAGGAGTTCAGTTGTGTTCTGGGTAGGCTTTGTTACTGCGATCTTGCGCCACTTCAGACCACAGCACTGTTAATTTTTGACTCAACATTGAAATGGTGGCCGACATCCGTCCAACTAGAAAATTTCTTTTCCACCTGAACAGGATTCGAACCCGGATCTTCCGGTCACGAGCCCAATGCTCTTCCACTGAGCTGTCCGCATTCACAATGATATTTGATGAGATATTTTTTTATTTTTTGTTGATTATTTTTATTTTTTAAATATGAAGTTCAGCTGATGAGTTACCGTTGTAATAATTCTAAATTGCTTTTTAAAGATATTCTACATGTTTTAGGAATTTTTTTAAAGGAACTTAATTTCAGCAAGCTGTTTTTGAAATTTCTTGAGGTTATGTTTTGCATTTTGAGAAAGGAATTTAGTTTCCATAAAACAAGGAACGAAACAAAATTTTGTACTCTTTAAGTATTTATTTAATAATTTTTAGTTGACAATTTATACTTCTTTGAATTTCTTTCATTCCCTTTGGTACTGTGTAATATGTAAATTGACACAGTGAGTTCTAAAGACATTTATTTAATTTAATTTTAAAAATAAACATATGTGTGTATTACCTAATTAATTATATATATATGGCAATTTGTGAATTGAATTAATTTGACAGAAATCGATTGGAAATAATGCAAGAAGTGTAATAAAACACATAAAAAATTTAGTTGAGTAACTGCTAATGTCCGAAACTTTCTGAAGGATTTTCATGCGTCTTTTCCCAGCTGGATAATGAAAAGCCTGAATCAAGATTTAATCATTGTTTTATCGAAATCTGATTACGGGTAAAAACTTATAGTCATTCAAAGGTAACAAATATAATATACATGAAAGTATGTATATGAAAAATTTGAATTGGAATATCTTTACATATGCTAAAAATCGATTTTAAATGATGAAAAGAACACAAAAAATTTTTTGTCCAATACTGTATTTTGTATGCTGGTATGAGTGAGAAACCAAACAAAGAGAATAATCATTGAGACTCTGGATAGCCTCAGTTGCTGCGACAATAGAGAGAGAATGAATGAATCTGTGCATACAGGCTGTCCCAGAAGTCGACTTCAAGCCGGAAGCAGGTGATAAGCCAAGTCGTAATAGTTATAAGAAAAATATAAAAGAAAGTCTAAAATACGAATTTTCAATATTATAAGTATTTAAAAAAAACGAGCAAATCTTGGCCTGTGGTGATGTTTCGTCTTCCGTTACTACAAATCTTTATTTTACTTTCAATTTTATTTCTTTATGTAATCCTAAATAATGCTTTTGTAAATTGTTCCCTCCACCCAACCAAGTGTTGAAAATTAATAATTCGCCGAATTTTAACTGTCTGTACTGAAAAAAAAATTTACACGCTAGCCTGGCTAGTAACTTTGAGAGTTGGTGCATTATAGAATATTTTGAAATGGTATGAAACTAATCAAGCAAGTTTCTTGGCAAGGAACTTGCTGAATTATCATTTTGAAATACTTATTAAATGCTACAACTTTTAAAGTTACTTGCCACGCTAGCGTAGTACTTTTTTTCAGTACAGACAGTTAAACTTAGGCTAAGTATAAGCTTCGAATACTTAATTCGGCGATCAGTGATATGTTATTTCAAGCTGGGACAGTTGGCTTGAAGTTTTGGGCAACAATTTATAGAAACATTAAAATAAAATGGAAAATAAAATGAAGATTTATAGTAGTAGGAGTTCAAACACCATCATAATTTCCGATAATTTTGAAATGGCTACAATTTTAAAATATGTGACTCAGGTTTCTTTTAAATAATTATGACTTGGCCTATCAACCCCTTCCGGTTTGGCGTCAACTTTTGGGACAGGTATATCAAAGTCGAATACTTTGTATGTCTGTATATTGAAAATATTTGCTGGAAATCGATTGGGAATGATGAAAATGATTTTCTAAATTTTTGTCTGCGTGTTACCGCTCATCTCTGAAATCCTTGACGGATTTTCATGCGGTTTTCAAAGCTAACGAAAAGCCTGGATCAACATTAAATCCTTGTTTCATCGAAATTAAGATGAGAAAATAACGAATAATGAAAAATTCAATGTAATCGATTGCTACCTAATACAAAATACACTTATTTTTAAATTTCGTGTTTCGTTCATTTTAAATAATCAAATAATAAAATTAAGCCAAAATTCAAGCAGTTCAATATAAAGTTTAATTTTCATACGTTAAGATAAAGTTGACGTGAACGATGTCGCGGGCATAAACTATTTGTCAAATGAATTTTATTTATTCGTAGCACCCAACCCAGCAGTAAGTTCATTAAAGAAATTCGTTACTTGACAATTTCAATCTATGTGGAGTATACTTTCCAGAAAACGGCACCTAATCATATATCGGGTGTTTTTTTTAGAGTGATAGAACTTTAAATTGAAATAAAACACATTTAAATTAAGATTGAAGCCATTTTTTTTAAAATAATATTTAAATAAGGTTATTCTGATTTTCACAAATTTTTAAGGTTATGTTTACAACAATCGTTTCGCTATCACAGTAGCATCATCAGGCAAGATTACATTTTGAATTTTGAAGTTATTCAAAATGTAATCTTGCCTGATGACGCTACTGTGATAGCGAAACGATTGTTCAAAAAAAATTTCAACTGGGTTGTGTACAGAACACAAATAACTTTCAAACTAACCAACACTCGATATCTCTTCCCTATTCAAAAAATGTTGGGGGTTTATGCCATGTTCATGGTGCTGGTTTTTTCGGAACAAAATCATGATGGAAATTCGTCATCCTCAAAACAGAAGTTGACCGGTTTTTTCGAATCTTCGAATATTCTTCGTTTCGGAGTTCTGGGGGTCAAATTTTCGTTGGGACACCCTATATGTATAAATACATATAATACATACATACAAATAAATACATACTAAATTTACTGAAATATTATATTCTCGGAAAATTCAAATTTAACTAATTGTATTGAATAATAGTCCGTTACTTTGTGGTTTAATAAGAAAGAAAATTATTTGTTTTCCATCAATTTTATTGAAAATGTTCTTGTTCCATTATTTAAAATTCCTTTTTCATGCCTCAAGCCCTCAGAATTATTTTGTAACTACTTCTTTATGAACAGAACTTTTACGCATAAAATAATCAGATTCGTAACAAAAATTTTGACCTAAAATGGGGAATTTATGTAGGTACGAGTAAGACTTGAATTTTCAACTGTAAGTTTGAAAGCTGAAAGGACAATTTCTTAATTCCTAGGTGAATATTTGATTGATTCGGTCTTTACTTGGTGGAAACTCATTTTAAATAAAAAATGTATATAATATACATTCTGTCAAGAAAGTACCGGGAATTATCGATTTAAATTGGCGGGGCAATGAGGCAGGTAAAATTTTTTTTCCTAGGTTGGTACCACTGTCCTTAATTACTATGCCAAGCTTGAGCGGGATCTGTCAACTAGTGTGTTTGCAACAGCTGATTAAGTCAGTCGATGTCAGAGTGCGTGCCGATTTTTACTATGGGTGATTACGTTGAGCAAAGAATTTGTTCGAAGTTTTGTGTTGCAAATGAATTTTCGTGTGCCGATGCATTGAAAATGTTGCAAAAGACCTTTGGTGATAATGCTCTATCGAAAACTCGTGCATATCAGTGGTACAGAGCCTTCAAGGACGGTCGTGAAGTGGTCGCCCATCGACGGCTTCGATCGAAGATAACGTCGATAAAATTAAGGAAAGGGTGCTGGAAAACCGTCGTACCAGCTTGAGAGAGATAGCACATGATCTTAAGATATCCCACGAGTCCGCACGTACGATTTTGATTGATATTTTAGGCATGAGAAAGGCGACCGCACGACTCGTACCGAAAGACCTGAATTTTCTTCAAAAACGTCATCGCGAACAGGTTGCTTCAGACATGCTGGATCGCTGTAATTCCGCTTCTACATTCATGGAACGCATTATAACTGGTGATGAGACCTGGGTCTACGAGTACGATATGCAAACAAGCCAGCAATCATCGGAATGGGTGGCAAAAAATGAACCGAAACCGAAAAAACCACGCCAAAGCCGCTCGAAAATGAAGGTGATGCTCATTGTTTTCTTCGATATCCGTGGCGTGGTGCACTACGAATTCGTTCCAGAGGGTCAGACGGTAAACAAGGAGTATTACCTAGGCGTTATGAAACGTTTGCGTGAGCGTATCCGTAAGAAGCGGCCAAATTTGTGGGCGAACAACTCATGGATTTTGCATGACGATAACGCGCCTTCTCACCGAGCTACGATTCGGACTGACTTTCTCGCCAAAAACTCAACAAACGTGCTTCAGCAACCACCGTATTCGCCGGATTTGGCTCCCTGCGACTTTTTCCTCTTCCCAAAACTAAAATTGCCCCTTCGTGGCACCCGTTTTGAGTCGATTGAAGCCATAAAACAAAATTCGGCGCGAGAGCTAAAGTCCATCCCGGAAAGCGCCTATAAAAAATGTTTCGATAATTGGAAGTGCCGTTGGCATAGATGTATTGGAGCAAATGGAGCCTATTTTGAAGGCGATCCAATAAATTTTGACGATTAAATGTAAAAATGTTGTTTTAATTGAAAATTCCCGGTACTTTCTTGACAGAGTAGTATATAATTTTTGTGGAAATAAATTACTGTCTCATATACATTTTTTCAATTAATTTCTAGGTCACTTTAAAAACTGCATTAGAGGGAGCTTTACACTAATAAAATAAAGTCTAATTATCTGCTGAAAGTATTCTACAAAGTTTTTAAGTTGGAGAATTCCTAATATTTGCTTAAAAAATGGTTATCGTATTTTTCATATCGATAATATCACTGTCAAGAGAATTAAACATTATGACTCAAAAACATCTCATCGCTCTATTTTATAAAGAAATTTGTAGAGTTTTTCAAAAACCCATGGGTTAATATAACTTCTTTGTTTTAATTTTAAATAGCATTTAGTTTTGAATTCTAAACCCATTTTAACTCTTATCTTAAAATATCGCATGGTGTTCATTATTTTAAATTACATAATTGGGTCATTTAACTTCTGAAGTTGGGATGTTTGGAACTTTTTGACTTTTTGAATAATTCTTAGAACTAGTGTGTTTTAACGCATTTAACATTTCTGCTTTTTCCCAAAACAGCTCCGGCATTGTACTTGCAAAATAGCTTTTTAATATTTTCTGAGAAACAGTTTGATGAAGGCATCTGACGATTAACCCTTAACAAATTCTTGAAATTTCAGTCCTTTTACCGCGCGTGAACAAAATTTAAAACCTAAATTCTGAGCATATTCAAAACAAAAAAAACCCAACCTGCACATCAAACCAAACAGAGCTAACATCTTATTTATAATTTTTTTCCTATTTTCTTTCTTTCTATTGAATTCCTCACAGCTCTAGGACCTACTTCAATCAAATAAAATAAATTCAAAATTTTTTTGAACATATATTTTTTTAATTTGTTTTTGTAGCTATTTTTGGTATTTCATGTATGAATTTACTTTGAAAATTATTCCGATGTGCCAGTTTAAAGTGTGTTTGAAATAAAATTCAGTAGATTCCTTAAATTTCTAATTAAATCAAGATTTAGAACAAGATGGCCGCCCAGCGCATTATGCTACCACAGTAAGAGAATTCTCACAACAAATGTTCGAAATGTTTACCGTCAGCTGCTATGCAAGCTGTACATCTCTTTAAAAATGATCTCGTAATAAGACGAGCGTATCTTCTTGATGCGATGTCTTCAGCGGCTTTTACAAGTCTTCGGCGCAACCCGTCCAAATCTTTGATCGCTTTGGAATACCTTTCTCCTTTATCGTACTACAGTAAAATAAGTCTATTGAGTTGAAATCGGGTGAACAGGCAGGCCTCGAAATCGTACCAACCCACCCAACCCATCTATCGGGGTATTCTTGATTGAGGCATCCTCTTAGTGACAGCATAATGTGCTGGGCAGCCATCTTGTTGAACACATGCTGCGGTAAATGTTCAGTGGAAATTCCTTGTAAATCTTAATTTAATTGAAAACTTAAGTATTAACTGAATCCACTGAATTTTTTTGTCAAACGCACCTTAAAATGGCACATTAGAATAACTTTTTACTAAGGTTGATAAATTTGTTAAAAACGGGATTATTAAGAAAAAAAATGTCTAAAATTTCAGCAAAAATTTACCAACTGTTGTACCATTTTGAAATTTCTTATTAAATGCACCAGTTTTTGGCGTCACTACTCGCGTAGTACTTTTTTTCAGTACAGTCAGTTTAAACTGGGCAAAATTTTTATTTTGAATTTTTTTGGGAAAAATGTCTCATCCAGGCTGGAGCAGCTGGTTCTGAAATTTTGATAACAGTTTAGAGAACCACTATTCAGGGTTACATAAAGAAAAGAGATTAGGAAAAGTGAAGATTTGTGGCAACAGGAGTAAAAAGACAGTCACAGGGTGTAGAATATTTCGAATTTTTTTCAAATGCCTATCATTTTGAGAGCACCCACGTAGATTTCTTTTTAAATATTTTTCTGATAACCGATACGACTGGCCTCGTCATCCAGTTTTGGCTTGACGTTGATTTCTGGAACACTCTGGATGTGCAACAGCTTCTTGTGTCAACGTACCCCTTCTGAAGCCATACTGCTTGTCAGAAATAAAATTATATTATATAGTTCTATAATTATTACAAGACGTATGGTCACCTGACTTACATGTATGTGGGTTTATTATTGACTTCTTTGAGGGAAATTGCTACCTATACCTATATTCATTATTTCATATGTAAAATCAGTGTTATCCTTTACATAAATTAGAACTCCATCATTCTTGTTCAAGTATTGAAGATCATTCTATAAATCAAACAAATCCAAATCATTAACTCTAGAAGTATCCGTGAGTATGATGCAATCTAATTTACCCAAGCTGTCATGAACGAAAACTTTAAATTCACCAAAAATTCTCCCTAAACTCCTTCTACTGTTATGTAAAACTGTGGAATAATTATGACAATCATGGAAAAAATAATATTGAAATAAGGTTATTCTGATTTTCACAAATTTTTATTGTTATATTCACAACAATTATTTCGCTATCACAGTAGCATCATCAGGCAAGATCACATTTTGAATAACTAAGCTTGTTTCCGAAATCCGTTGCTATTTATATTACAGTAAGTATATCACCAAACGAAACAATTAAACTAGTAGATAATCTATTAATCAACAACAGATGCAATACAATTATCAAAGAAGATATTTTAGAATGTCTAGATATTTGCACTAAACAAAATTATTTTCAATTTAAAAATAAAATTTATAAATCTGAAAACGGTTTGATTATGGGAAATCCCTTAAGTCCTTTATTAGCAGAAATATTCATGGACAATATTGAAACTAAAATTCACCAAAATCCCCTTAAGAAATACTTTTTATATTGGTATAGATATGTAGACGATATTTTCTGTTGCTTCACAGGTACAGACAGACTTTTGAAAAAATTCTTTTTATTCATCAGTGAAATACATCCCTCAATTAAATTCACTATGGAAACCGAACTTAATAATTCTATTAATTTTCTTGATTTAGCTGTTACTCGAATAAATAATTCATATGATTTTTCAATATTTCACAAACCAACCTATACGGATTCTATTATACACAATAAATCAAATCATCCTCTAAATCAAAAATTATCAGCATTTAATTGTATGATTCATAGATTAGTTAATATTCCCATGAATCGAGAAAATTATATTTCAGAACTTAACATAATTAAACAAATAGCTATTAATAATGACTATGATCCAAAGTTGATAGACAAATTATTGATGAATAAAAATAATAAAATAGCTTTAAATATGGTGTTTCCTAATATAAAAGAAAATTTTAAATACATTTCCTTAAAATACACTAAAGGTATTTCTGAGAAAATTGCTACATACCTCAAAAATAAATATAATTTGAGAACTTCATTTAAAACTAATTCAAACTAAATTTATTAAAAATAATAAAGACTGCACACATAAAGATGATAAATCTGGGGTTTATAAGTTAACCTGCGGTGATTGCCCTAAAGTTTACATAGGTCAGACTGGAAGAACTTTCCGTCATAGAATGTGTGAATATTTGAAGAGTTTCCTCAATAATAAAAGCAATTCTACATATTCCAACCATTTGTTAGAAACAGGACATACTTTCAACCATAACTTTGAAATTCTACATATAGAAAGCAAAAGTTATGCCTTAAATCTGTTAGGATCCCTAGAGATAAATAAACATAATAAAATTGGAATATTACTTAACGAACAAATAGATTTAAATAACTCACCTCTGTTAAATATATTCAGATAAGCTGGAATTTGCAGGGACCCTTTTTTTTGGGTTTTAGTACTCAATAAAAATTTATTGTACTTACTGTAATATAAATAGCAACGGATTTCGGAAACAAGCTTAGTTATTCAAAATGTGATCTTGCCTGATGATGCTACTGTGATAGCGAAACAATTGTTGTGAATATAACAATAAAAATTTGTGAAAAACCTTATTTCAATATTATTTAATATGGATTTTCACCAAGTAAGGACTGATACAATCCAATATTAATCGAAAAAATAAATTAAGTTCATTTCCATCTATCAGATTTGAATTGCGCGCCATGTTTGACAGTCATAATGTCACATAATTATGACGTGACAGATCGAAAGTTGACAGAAGGGAGTTAGTAAATATGGAGCATTATACGGTAAAACAACACGTCCTGATTGTCAAAGATTATTATCAAAATGGTGAAACTTTAATTGCCACTATTCGTAAAGTGCGTCCAATGTTCGGTCGAAATAATGTGCCTTATTCATCTACTGTGAAAAGAATAATAAAAAATTCGAAAGAACTGGTTCGGTTAGTGATGTGAAACATACTATACGAGCTCGTAGAGGTCGTTTAGAACAAAACATCATGGCAGTTCGCAAGAGTTTGACAGAAAGGCCAGTGACGTGAATTCGCCATCGGGCCCAAGAATTGGACATTTCAACAAGCAATCTTCAGCAAATTCTCACTGAAAATTTACAGCTGCATGAGTTTTACAGGAGCTATTTGGTGACCAGAATTGGCCTCCACGCTCTTGCGATTTAACGCCTTTAGACATCTGGCTGTGGGGTTATCTGAAGTCACAGCTTTATGCCAATAAGCCTGCAACCATCGAAGCATTGAAAGCCGTTTGTTCGTCATCACATCGCGCTGATAATGATTTTTCCACTGCTCCACTGGACATTCCTGCTTCTCTAGATTAACATTGAATTTCCTATATTTCCGAATGTCTTTTCCATACCTGTATATTAATCGTATTTAAAAAATAAATAAGTAGAAAGTAAAACACTATTTTAATGGCTCTAACAAATGATTTATAACGCTAATAGTATTAAACTTCATAGTATTGAAACCCAAAAAACAAATATTTCCCAAGTGTATAAAGTGAGCAGGAACTCTATAGCCGCCACAATTTGTGCCGCAACAATAGTATTTATAGCTATTTTAACACTAAGAATGAAAACACAACACGATCAAACAGATAAAACCATTGCACCAAAACATATACTGTTAATGTTTTCAAGAAATTTAGGTGAGATACCCTTTTTTGTCAAACACTTCATGGAAGAAAGATGCTTTCATTTTACAATTAAAATTCATAAAAACATGTTATGTTATTACTTTGGAACGCAAAACTTTCACAATAAATTTATTAATAATGAAAAACAAGAACTAATCGAAAAGAAAATATGGAATAACATGAAAATAATTTTATTTGAACAATTTCAAAGCATACATATCACAGGTGAAAGTGAATAATAATAAATATAATATAAAATAAATACGAAAAAACTATTTGAAAATTGAAAAAGGATGATGAAAAAATGTATTTAAATCAAACAGTAACGTAAGTGTGAAACTAAAACATATGAGGAACACTACTTATTGCTACCGGAGATATTTCTCTATAACAGTATATACAGATAATGAGAAGCTTAATAATAAAATAATACTCTCAAAACAGCAGAAATCTAATGAGGTCATGAAGAGTACTAACTATTCATAGTTTTATTTATTTTTGAAATTAACATAATCGTAAAATATCTTATGATTGAACAACATTTCTGAAGGATGGGTTATCTAAAGTTTGTATTTTGTGGTTATTTCGAATCCGGCAACATTCTGTCATTAGTTCTTTATGTATAGCCAATCAAAAATGCAAATTTTAAATGGCCCACGCCTCACAATCGACTCTTATTTAGACTTGTGTTTCGTATGGATAATTATTTTTATTTGAAACCGGAAGTTCACATTTCTTGCTACCGATAGAATCCTTATTTTGTGAAAAATTAGTAATCATGCCCTCCTTAGTTTCATCCCAACTTCTTCTGAATGAGGCCTTGCAATTTTCGATCTTATTTTTCAAATGATCTTCTGGAAATGCCCGCTGGGACATTTGGGAAAAATTGTCATATACCCTTGTCATCAACTCCTCTAAATTTATGGAAGAGTATTCGATCAGATCATAATCCAGACATGAACGATTAGTCTGGTTAACGCTCGCTTTTGTCATATTGAATTGATTGTCTTTTGGTATAATTTCATTTTTCTGATTATCTTTCGAAATTGTGTTTATCTGGTCTTCAGCTTGGTTTGCTGAGTTAATGATCTTGTGGTCTGCTTGAGGATCATCAGGCTGAGCTTCATCTATTTTTTCTCTCTTTTCGCTTGACAGAGACTCATTAGAACCATACAAATTATCTGATAAAAGGTTTTCTAATTTACGATATGAATACCCGAAAGAAAATTCACCGCAAGTAATGTAATGACTATCATCACTTAATATTGATGTTTTAGAATTATATAATTGGTTAATTTCCGGGTCACTTGTATTATCGTTCGTGTTACTCGATTTAGAAAAACTTTTCTCCATTTCATCTTCACATGTTTCTGGACATCCATTCTCAGTATGTAACATTATTTCCATTTCGCCTTCATTATTCGAGCTGGAACTATTTTCTTTTCTAATTTTCTCCAATTTTTCTCGGGTGTTTTCCTGTGATGGTTGTGAAATTCCGTTTTCACTTTCATGGGGTATCGCAATATCTTCAGGCTGTTCGGTCTCTTCAGTTTTCTCCAATTCTTCCGAACTTTTTTCCTGCTGTAAAACATCTTTTACACTTCCATTATGTACCGCCATTTCCTCAGGTTGTTGTTTGATCTCTTCAGTTTTCTCAAATTCTTCCTGCTGTAAAACTCCGTTTACAGTTACGTTATAGATAGCAATTTCTTCAGACTGTTGTTTGGTCTCTTCAGATTGCTCCAATTCTTCAGGGCATTTTTCCTGCTCTAACACTTCGTTTACACTTCCATTATGTATCGCAATTTCTTCAGACTGTTGATTGATCTCTTCAGTTTTCTCCAATTCTTCCTGCTGTAAAACTTCGTCTGCATTTTCATTATGTATCGTAATTTCTTCTAACTCTAATTGTCTAACTGTCTTTCCAGTATTTTCAAATTCTTGTAGCGTATATCTAGATTGTTTTGAAACTCCGTTCAGGAATTTGTGATTGAGGGAATAACTGCCAGAGTTTTTTCCACACATTCCTTTCCATATTTTTAATCCACTCCTTTGAAACTAGAAAAATATAAACCTTTAGAAATTGTTGTGAAAACATCAGAAAAATAAAAAAGGAAAAGAAGCAATATAAATAAAAAATTACATAGTATTTAAAATAATTCACACAGTTTTTATCTTTTACAATTTATTCAGAATCCTGACACGTTTTTCGGTCTTTCCACCATCTTCAAAGGAGTACAAAAGGGAACTAAACTCAAAATTGAAAAGGTTCTTTTATTACACTTGGGCAATCTGTGTATTTTTTTGGCGCATGGAAATAACAGCATCCAATATAGGGGTGTTGCCGAATAGTATTTGGGAATTTGTTAAATTTTTCTATTTCTCAATGGCTTTTTTGATTGAGAGAATCTCCAAATAGTCCATCAATTTACCCTTATTAACATTCATTCTCTTTCTTTCTCATTAAAAAAATGATTATTTTCTATACAATGTTCTTCAGAACCAGTTGATTTCTGGTTTTTCAAAATAGACATCCTATGTTCTTTGATTCTATGTTGTAAACATCGGCCTGCCTGTCTTATATATGTAGCATTACAATCATCAAAATTAATTTGATAAATCTCCGATTCGGAAAAGTTTTCTTTTCTTTATTGTTCACCAAAATCTTAGCTAAATTATTTCTATTTTAACTAAAAAATTAATTTCCATTTTATGAATACCGTTAGAGATCTCTGACGAGTAGAAAGCTTGATTATTCTGTGTAAATTTTGAGACACCTGTATAAGTATATACAAGGCACTATAAGGATATTGTGTTCAATGAATATTGGCTTACAGAACTCCCTCGGCTTAAGATCGAAATGCTCTCAAAAATCGGTTTTGGCATACAAAAACTGTTTGGATTTCTCTAGAACAGTCCGATAATATTATGTCAATTTATATGGCTATATACCAAACTATAGTAAATATCCAAAAGGATCGGCAAGGAAAATTATGACAACCTATACAATATCTTTGAACGAAGCGTCCAATAATACCTTCATTATAGATTTTTAATATCTTGAATTATAGAAAATATTCGACAAGAGCATTAATATATTCCGAAAATATGAAAAACAAAATGTATTAATTTGTATATGAAAAAGAACTCAAAGAGTTGCTTATTATTTAAATAAAAACAAAAATAATGATATAGCCTATGAATCTGATTATTGATGAAAAAAAAATGAAAAAATAATAAAGTAATCATTTCTAAGAACAAGTAAGTTTTAGTTAACTGTATATAGGTAGCCTGTGGTATTCGCCCTTTTGTATATGTTCGCTGAACAGGAAGATCGTGTCATACAAGAATTAGGGACATTAAGTAAGTTATATATATTAATAATTAAAATAAAATCAAATTATGAAAACTACTTATTAGATTCAGAAATGTTAATAGCAGTTATGAAGTTTTATATAATAAAAACAAAAATCAAAGCTTCAATTACAGAATTTAGAAATCAGCAGATATGATAAAAAATTAATTTTGTTGAAATGAATAGATCCCCATCCCCTTTACTCATTTTTGTCACGAATTAGCGGATAATTGTAAAAATACAATAGCATTAATGTATTCTGAAGTTATGAAAAAAAATATTTTTTTCGTGAACTTGATAGGAA
This sequence comes from Megalocaria dilatata, assembly GCA_034642435.1. Lineage (NCBI taxonomy): Eukaryota > Metazoa > Arthropoda > Insecta > Coleoptera > Coccinellidae > Megalocaria > Megalocaria dilatata. The sequence goes on along the minus strand of CM067857.1, from coordinate 35,965,903 downwards.
AAGGATTCCCAGATATTTAAAGAGAAATATATATTATAATATGGCGTACAAATAGGATTCTTGATAAAAAAGATTATTAAAAAAGAATAAAGAAATAATTTCAAGTAATTAGAAGCAGGAAACAGGAAGATTATTTCATACAAGAATTAGAAATATGAAATAAGTTATATTAATAACAAAAAAAATTAAACATCTGAAAATAATTCATTAGACTGTTAACATCAGTTGACGTTTTACATATTAAAAACATGAATCATAGGTTCAATTTATCAGAATTTAGAAATCAGCAAATATAATGAAAAATAAATTTGTTATATGATCAGACTTGAATGTTTCATCTTTACACAATTGTTGCCAAGAATTCCTAAATACTTGTCAATATATCTTTCGAAGCATTTAAGATTTTTTTGTATTATATAAATAGTAAGGAACAATATTCAACTTATTTAATCATTGTATGGGGCAACAATTGTTGTAAAATAAAAAATTTGCATTTTTAAATTCAAAATTGATCTCTCCCATTTTTCTTGGTTCTTTGGATGATTCAAGATACACAGATAAAATTCCTTTGCTCGTATATGATGATTACAAACTACTTGTTATTTCCAAATACACCGTGATAATATTCGCGAAAACCTAATAAAATATATAAAAAAAACTAACATACAACACATTCTTCCGAATGCAGGTTTCGCACCGCCAGTTTAATCGACATTCTAAGACACGTGAGGTTAAATATCGCGAAAGTACTGCCAGGCCCGGATCAGAAAAGTATGTTTCCTTCAAATGATGAATACTCCCTTCATCTGGAGCTTTGGTATGAACAATTTTTTAAAAAAGGGGCCATTTTGACGAGTTTTAGATCACCTTTGAAAACTCAAGAAAATAGATCATTTAAATATTGCTAAACAATGAAAATAACTTACGGATTTTACAGGAAAGCAAGATTGTGCCGAACCTTTCTTGAAGCAACTCATGATGAAAATTATTTTCGACTTTTAACTTGACACTTGAGCACACCTCAAACTGAATAACTGAACTTAAAAGAAGTGTTACTTATTCTGAGTTAGTTTCAGTTTTAACTAGTCCTAAGAAGGGCAGATATCTTATACCTTCCAAAAGTACAGGTATCGTTTCTTTCGACTTCCCGGAATAGAATTAAGTTTTAATCCCAACAAGTAATAACTGTCAATATTTACAAGTAAGTGTTTATGGGCGAATTATTAGTTCCGCATAAATTAATATTCATCATCTAAATTGAATAAAAATGCACTTGGAACTGATGTATCTATTGTAGCCAGATTGGAAATATTCTTTTTGGAAATCTTGTGACGTTTTAGCTTTATTCCATAAAATTAGAGTTATAATACTGTCTATGTTATATCCATTAAAACAAAATCAGAAATTTTGAAAGATTTTATTTAAAGATAACGCAATCGGAATACTCCTCAAAAAGTTTATTTTCATCTCAAAAGATAATGATCTACATATATATTTGATTGATTCGGTCTTTACTTGGTGAGAACTCATTTTAATTAGAAAAATGTATGAGACAGTAATTTATTTCCACAAAAATGTATGTACTACATCTGAATACCATCAGACAGTACAATGTGATACCTGAAGAAGCCACGTCATGGTGAAACAATTGTTGTAGTAGTACAAACATTTTTGTGGAAATAAATTACTGTCTCATATACATTTTTTTGATCTACATATTGTTAATAAATAAACATTTAACTCACGTCAGGTACTTAAGCCCATTTTTTAAGTTTCATTTATTTTATTGATTTGTGGCTTTCATTTTCAGCAAATATTCAGATATTTCGAACCCGTATTATTAATAGGTTTGGAAAGAAAACACCCATTATTTTTGCGTGAACTTCAAGTCTTGTCCGATTCAAGAAGTTTTGCAATGCGAGAAAAAGAAGGTAATCGCTTGGTGCCAGGTCGGGACTATATGATAGATGCATTAAAACTTTCCAACCAAGCACCCGGAGTTTCTGGCGAGTCACTACAGATGCGTGTGGCTCCTCGTTGTCTGATAGAACAGAACACCCCTTCTGTTGTTGTTGGACGCAAATTATTTGTAATGCCCGGCTAATTTGATTATTTCCAAGGTTATTTTCATATTGAGCTCTTTTATTAGTCATTAAAAATAATGTCCTGTTGATCACTTGGTCTTTAACATATTCATAAGTAAATTATATGGATATTTTCTTGTGGCTAATTTTGTGGATAACTTATTTTATAGGCAGATTTTATTTTAGATAACTAAACGCTATTTTAAAACTCACCACGTCTGGCAAGTGCTTTGAAGGGTTTTATTTCAGTTTGCAATTTTTATATAAGCCATTTCTTTGAATGGTTTATTACGTTGAGTTTTGCATCCTGTTTAAAAATACTAACGTTTAAAAACATCACGTACTTACACCAGTTCTTGTATTCTTGGAGAACCTTAATAAAATTGCCCTTCCGCGTAACCCCCCTCTAATTTTTCTAGGAATATACGTAAAAGGCAAGTAGGGATTATATCATAATAACTTTTACCTTCCCTCTAAAATCCTGGGATTCAACTTTTGAATGAAAGTATAAGTGATTATTTATGACTCTAGCTTCTACAACATTTTAATTTATGTTACTCTCAAATAAATGTTTGGTTTCTGATTTTGTATTGATAAAGTTTCAAATTTAATAGGAAAAAGTATCATTTGGTAACACTTGTTTCCATAATAATAATAGTTAAGTGTAAGTCAAGAATATCAAGCGAAAATTGAAAAATATCAATATTTAAATTTCAACATATTTATTTTCAATATGGCAATTTTATCGTAACACGGAAGTGACATCAGATATACTACATATTAAAAATGTAACTTACTCGGATAATACATTTTAATAAATCTACAAACACATGTATAATAGGTGAAATTCTGAAATGGTAATATATATTCACAAAAATTTGGTTCGAATAACATTCTTTGGAGTTGCACTGTTTTTATAACGAATATAAAACCAAAAAAATTTGCATTAGGAAGGAGTTTTTTCATTGATCAGATTTTCATATGAAGTTTTGACCCATTCTCAATATTATAAAATTTCCAATCATTTCGTAATGACATAGTTTGAAGAATTAAATTGATAAATAAGAAATATACGAATATTGAATGGAGTAGTTCGTTACTTTGGGCTAGTTCATTTTTAAATGGAATAAAATAAGAAATGTTTTCTATCACATTTTATTAATTGAATATACTCGAGTTTCGTAGTATTTACTTCGAAACTAACTACATTTTCAAACCGAATTCAGTTTGAAAATGTGAATTTATGAATTCGTACTATAATGCACGAATACTTACATTTTTTAATGAATTAATACATTTTAGTATAGTTTGGATTATTCAACATAATTCTACGGTTTCGTACTTAACTTCTAAAATGAAATTTGTTTATATATAAAATTCATCATTTACAATATTACTTAATTTATCAATATAATTCAGAAACAACTTTCACAAAATAAAAACGCGTAAACTTATAATTTATTGCATACTGTGAAGTATAAATTTCAATATCAATAACTACAGATACAAAATTTTTGAAATATTTTAAATATTGGTATCTGTAAATCTATGAACAAAAATTTAATGAATTAAAAATATAAAGGTTTTTTTTTGTTATGTGTACTATAAAAAAGTTTGTAGGTTCAACTTATTAGCGAGAAAACTTGTTTCAACAGGCCAATAAATTTGTATTTATATAAATTATACAATTTTTTCTGGGTTATCTACATTCGATGTTAAATTATCTGAGGAAATGAGAATTATTTCTTTAAATCTCTTTTTTATTTTTCGTAACAATTCTAGATCAGCTGAAAATAACGTTCTAATGTAATGGAAGATATATTTGAAGTAGAGTCTTTTCTAAAGGATGGTAGAACTCATCAAAATAATGCACTTTCCAAAAAATCGCCTATTTGGAAGTTTTACTTACTGAGACAAAAGTGTTTTTAATTTTATTAATTGTTTAAATATCAGAGTAGTTGACTAAAAATCAAGATCATTTACAGATTTATTGACGATTTTGAATGTAGATGAATGCTGTGTTTTATTAGGCTTTTAGAAGCTCTGAGCTTTAGATTTGTTAAAAACCAAATTAAGCTTATTTATTGCATGACTTTGTTGCCAACGCAATATTTAGCTGAAATTAATGAAAAACGAATCCCACAAGTTCAAGGTTGGTTCTTTTATATAACCTTATAGCAGTATTAAGATCATTGTCAAAGTAAATTATTAAATAAAGCAAATTGCTTATTATATTATATATAGGCGGTTTTTGATAGCAATGATTTAACTTATGGAATTCTATTTCCGTTTCAAAAAGATTAGTCTTTAAGCCGATATTAATGATTAACTGATAATAAATATTTAAAATTACTAAACAAAATTTTTGACACACTATGTGTGGTTTCCACAGATAAAATTTACCACTTTGTCATTCAAAGATATGTATCTTCCGTTTCCACGGCAATATATTCTTGACTAGAACTGAAATTGCTTTCGTAATCGGAATTAGTTGGATTTTGTCCATTCTGAATATTCCCAGATAATCCGCTTGAATTCGAATTGGAAAAATTCCCTTCGTCAGGCTCCATTTCTCGCTTACGGGAAGCGTTTAAGGCGTTTAAGTAGTCCTCCACCGATTTATTTGGAAGATATTGGTACATTGAAGTGTCACTATGAGATTCTGACACATCTCCGCCTACGGGCCTTTCAAATTTTCCGATCTCGTTATATCTGGCATCTGGAAAATCGTCGTTTCCAAAGAAGTAATCCATGCTGTACAGGCGCTTGCGCCTGATTTTTCTCCATACTTTAACGCTGCCTGTGCGTATCTGAAATAAAGCAAATAAACGATGAAAAGATTTCAAAGAAACGCAAGTTTAATTTTGGGTAATGTCTTGTTAAATAGAGATTATTAGAGTTTGTATAAAATATTTGCCAAATGCGGCAGAGATTATTTCTTTATGATTGTCACTTCATTTCGTTAAATTTTCTGTGTTCGATAAAATTTTCGAATGATTCTAAAACTTGTTACAGCTTGTTAATCCAAATTGATAAATAGATCTTTTCAGCCGAATCGATTCTGTTCAAGGTTCCAGAATAAGGGGTTAAAATTGAAATCCTGGCACTGATATTTTTTGTTAATACAAGTGAACAACTGATCGATAACAGTTAGGTACAAATTTGAAAGTTTTAATGTTTTAAATACGATAAAAATGTATAGGATAAGACGGTGACAAGATTTTGAAAACATCAATAATTAAAGGCAACTAACTTGGTAAATTTTTTTACTTTTTGGAACTTTGTAAGGGTCAGTTACCTGCTTGTCTCTCATTTAAATATTGTCCCACCAGTTTTGCAATTTTGACAGTTTTACAGGTTATTTTTGAATAATAGAAATAAATAAAACTGACTTGTACGTTTCCGAGAAAATAATAAATAATTGCGTTAAGTTTTTATAATCACACAAGATTCTATAGGTTGGTTTCTATTTTTGTGCACACGAATAAATATTCCCTGTTTTCTAAGTCACTTTTTTATAGTTTGCAAGTTACTCGTTATAGAATATTGCAGTTAATACATTTACACACTGACATACAAACAGGAAAAGTCGTAGAAATAGATATATTAAATGAATAGAATAATTTTCTTACAAACTTCTATTTGCAGGGTGTTTCTGAATGGAAATTGTTTGTTGAGGTACGTGCAGAAACTTCGGGGGCTGATTCCAAATTTGTGGCAAAGTTTTAGATTGAAATTTTTCCCAAGTAGATTATCGTACGCAAATAAAATTTGTAATTAATAATGAAATGTTACAAATATACTTTTATCCACCAGTACGTTGCATTTCCACTTAATCGGAACCTGTACACAATTACTAGACTAAATTTTTAAAAAAATGGTGGTTGCATGAATTTCAACAGAAATAGCCGCAATTTGCCAAATTTTGGGGCTAACTACAAAAAATACAATAATTTAATACTAAAAAAAACTGAGTCTTCTAATTATACAAGTTAACAAAATTTATAAGAATGTAATAGTCTCTAGCCATGTATTTCAAATCAGCTCTTGAAGACACATGCACGTACTTATTATTTATTATTATTTTTATTTATTTTTGTTTATTCATATTCGTTAATAAATATGTTTATAATTGGAATAATTATAACTTACACATTTTGCTGAGCTACTGACTTTGCTTGAAACTTCACTAAGGACATTCATTTTGAGAGGATTTCTACCTTCGGCCCCTTGACCCTAACTAATCCTTATCCCGTACTGTCACTTGTAGGCAAAATTGAAGGTTTAAATGAAGAATTTTTATTTGAGATAAGGATTCGAATTTGTGAAGAAGAAGAATTTAATGGTTTTAGAAACTTTCTGATTTTAAGACCCTTACACTCAAAAATGCCTTTTTAAAATTGAAAATTATTCAGAAATCTGAAAAACTTTAAATATATTGAAAAATATATTAGATTTATACAAAATTATAATACTTCTTTATCTATATATCTATACAAATAAATAAAATTGGAGTGTCTGTTTCTAATATTAAAATAACCGCTTTCTACTACATGCATATAAATGTATATACGGTACACATACCAAATAATATATTTTTAAAATTTTTGTCTGTCTGTCTGTCTGTTTGTTCCGGCTAATCTCTGGAACGGCTGGATCGATTTGGACGGGACTTTCACTGGCAGATAGCTTATGTAATAAGGAGTAATTAAAGCTACTTTTATGTTAGAAAAATTCTTCTAAATTTTTTTTATTACATTCCACGCGGACGAAGTCGTGGGCACAGCTAGTTATCTACATAATAATACATGTTTTTCTATATTAATATTTCACATTCATTTCACTAAAATTGCTTTTTTGGAATGTTTCTGTGCGCATGTTCTGTTATACCCAAATGTCTGTAATTTTCGAATTTTGAGCCGATAAGGGTCACAAACGACTAGGTTGTTCTTGTAGAGATTTAAAATTTCCAAGTTTAAGGCCTAATAAACTTCTCGTTTAAGATCGGTAATGGGCAAAGCGGTCGAGTGGTTCCTGAGTTATCAACATATGAAATTTTATTTTTTCCGTATTTTCAAAACTAATTATACGATCGAATTGAAATTGATATTTAGAAAAAGAATAATGACACGCATATTCGCACGAAATTTCGTGATTATCGTATAATATATATATTATTAGTAAAGCTAGTGGAACCTGGATGGGTGACTCCACATCAGGGCTTTTGAGTTGAAATTTCGTATTTGAATATAAAATAGCGTTTTTGAGGTTCATGCTAAATTCCATGAAGTTTGGATGAACATGTTCTCGAAAGCTTCTGACTCCACGTCGGTGCTTTTCTCGAGTTATTTCATTATATAGAAATAAAATAGAACGAGATTTTTCTTGTTTCTTGAGTTTGCGACTGGGGTTGTGGAAATGGAAGCCCCTTTGTAGTTTGAGTTGTATCCTAAATAACTCGGGTACAGACCTGCGGAGCCGGTAGAGGTGGGATAGTGTTAATTACAATGGCTGTATTTACTTTGTTCATTTTATTTTCATAAGCATCTTCGCCAGAAATTGAGAACAGTACTTCAGCAATTAGTAGTTTACCTACATATCTGTTAAGTGCAAACCACGTCGGAAGTAAAAAAAGAAGAGGCGGCGGTATTGTCTGGAATATGTTAAATAGGGATTTATCGAAAATACTACAAATTCATTATCGCCACTATGCATAATGTGTAAAAAAAGTTTTTAAATTAATTACAGCGGAAAAGAAATACAAAGCTGGGAACTATTTTCAAGACATGAAGAAGAAACACGAAATTCAGCCAACTATTGGGTGTTTTTTTTTTAGAGTGATAGAACTTTGAATTGAAATAAAACACATTTAAATTAAGGTTGAAGCCAAATTTTTTGTTTAATTGAAAGAAAATTTTATGACATTTATGTTTTCAAAATAATTTCCGGCATATGTCCACCACGACTAGCTCTGAGGAACCGCTTCAAGTAGCTTTAGTTCTTAAAGCAGTTGGATCTTGTATGGGTGTATGCCATGATCTTTACGCAAAATTTTTCATGTGGTAGATGCACATAGCCCGACTTGTCGTGAACGTCGACGAATAGACAAATCTGGATCATCATTAACACTGTAATTTACAGTAGCCGATATTGTCTTCTGTACAGTTTTTTGTCTTGTTGTTGATGTTGCATCGAGTAGAGAAAATGTTGTCCGAAATCTATCCATAGTTCGACGAATAAGCTGCTCTGATGGACGATAATGTAAACCATAAATTTCATGAAGTGCTCCTCTATAAGTTTGGCGAATAGAACACTGATTTTGAAAATAAATTTCAAGAATTTGCAAACGTTATTGCGACGTAAGTCTTTCCATGATAATTTGTCAATGCTTACTGAACAAAAATCTCAAAACAACATCCCTATCGAAAGTTCAATCACTCTAAAAAAAACACCCGATATATCGAAACTTCTTTCATCATCTTCTACGCAAGAAGATAACGACCTTCGAGCTATATCATTGTTATTATTATTATCCTGATAATCCTAGATCTTCTGTGAAGATCCCTCAGAAGCTTTTTCAGCTTGTGCGAGTTCAGTTGTGTTCTGGGTAGGCTTTGTTACCGCGATCTTGCGCCACTTTAGATCACAGCAAATTGTAGATAGCTAAAAGGGAAACCAAGGAAAGATTCAAATCTCTAATTCTTTCTGTTCGAACGTTATTGTGGATAGCTGGCCGAATCTGCCGGATAAAATTACTTTTGACTTCTGATTTTCTGTAACTCAGTGCTTCCTAGTCGTTTAAAACCATTTTTGGCTCCAAATAAGAAAATTGCAGGCATTTGGCGAAATGAAAGACGCTGTTTCCTTGGAACAAGCGCGCAAAAATGCAGGCGAAATTTTAGAAAAGGCTGCAGGCGCCCTGAAAGAATAGGTTAGGGAAAAATCTATTATACAGGATGTATATGAATAGTTGCGAACAAAATTAGGGGGTGGTTCCTTGTCAAAAAATAAGATGTGTCTTTCATATAAATTTATTTTTTTTGAGCCCCGCCTGTTTAGTTACAGCTCGCTAAAGATGGCGCCCGAAAAACAGTTTTTAATTTTTTTCTTGAAAACCAAAAAACTGACCAGAATAAAATTAACCAGACATTTTATGCGGGCGACAAGGCACTCAAAAATATTTTTGTTGGTGTTGCTCTATGATTACAAGGGGTAGAAAAAGCCACCTCTAAATCTTGTTTCGCAAGAAACTTTTCTCCATATTCCGATTTTACAATAAAAAAATTCATTTTGGATAGCTTGATCCATTCTTAACAAATTAGGTCTCTTGTCATTTCTTGCCAAAATTCAAGGTTTTTGAGAAAAAAATAATATATCAATATGATAGCGTGAGTCGTAGAGATTGGAATTATTTCCGAACTAGAATTTATCTAGTAAGCGGATGTCATTTTGTTACGACAATCTACTTGTTTTGATTAACTTCGATTAAGTTACAATTAATTTTTGATCTGGCTTATCATTTTGAGATTTTTGTCACATACTCATTACGATGGCGGTGTACACAAACACAGAAATGACTATGTCAACATGTTCCCTGAACTTGTGGCTCCACATTACACTCTGTTTACACGAATTCACAAACGACTACGAGAAAATAAATAAAAATGATATTTTGATATGGTGGATGCATTAAAACTTCTCAATCAATCTCCCGGAGTTTCTGGCGACTGACTACAGACGTGTGTGACCTGGCGTTGTACTGTTGGAACACAACATTTCTTCTGTTGGTTTATTCTGGCCGTTTCTGGCAGCGTTATCACATTTAATAGATTTCCACTTTTTGGTAGATTTTCGGCAAATCCGTCCAAAATTTAGTAGTGAACTTTTTATGCTAGATTTTAGCTCCTGATGAAAATGCTGAATAATGGCCCGACCACAGAGTATGTGGACCACAAAGTCTGTGATATGTGGACTACAGAGTCTGTGGTATGGGGACCACAGAGTCTCTGGTATGTGGACCACTGACCATAGAGTCTGTGTGTTTAATCAATTATTTCATTCATACCCTGATTTTAAAATTTCATGAATTCCCGCTTCCGGTCTGCTTGAGTAATGCAGCTGTTGCCATCTAGTAGATCAAACTTATATTTCGTCTGTATTTGGTAGGTTAATTTGGTGTAGAACTTTGTAACGGTATAAATTTATTTCAAAAAAGGTTACCGATATACCTTTTAGAAAGGTAGAATTACTAGAATTAATTCTGAAGTGCCTAATTTTGATTAATAGATCACATTTTTCTTATTTCAGTCAAAGTTCTTTGAATGACTCGGTAGATTTTTTGGTAGACTCTGAAAGTTGTTAAGTTATGTTATTTATGGCGAGCGGGCGTCTGTCCGCCCTAACACTGCGTCCGCACGGACTATTGTGGTTCACCCCTAATTCATATCTCCCCGACGAGATCCAATTTTTGGATAAAACTGATAATCTTGTTCAGGGTAAATTTTTTCAGTTCGTAGTGGACTGTAAAAGTCTGACCGAAGACCCCTAATCTGATGCGACTCACTGCTGGGCACCATGAGACGATGTGCATGGCTGTTTTAGTGTCCTCAAGACATAGCCTGCATTCATCATCTTCAGCCAGACTGATTTTATATAAATGCGGTTGCAGCCTGCAGTGATCTGTCATAATTAGGTCTGCTATCTTTTAATTCGAAGCCGTTCCAACGAATGCCTTCGAATGTTTCAGGCCTGGATGGCTCAGCCAGTGTAGATTTCATTCTGCCTATTGTTGTCAGCTCAGCCACGTCATGTGGTATTCCCAGGATTGGTTCCGATCCTACCAGAGGCAGTGCAGCTCCAGCAAACGCCAGCCGATCTGCCTACTCGTTACCCAAATAGTTTGAGTGGCTCGGTATCCATACTAGAGTGACTCTGTTACAAATACCGAGCCTGTTTAAAGCCGTGCGGCAACTCCAGACTGTTCTCGAGGTACTAGAGCTGGATTCCAGAGCTTTTAGTACTGACTGACTATCAGTAAATATTTTGATTTCACCGTGGTTGATTTGCCGTTTTATCAGCAGTTCTGCCGCGGTCTCAATGGCAAATAATTCTACCTGGAATATGGTCGCGTTTTGGCCGAGACTAAGTTGTTTAGTAGATTTTCGGTAGATTTTTGGCGGATAGTTAGTAGATTCCTTGAAAAAAAGGTGGCAACGCTGGTTTCTGGTCTTTCGCTAGCTTCAAACGGTCCAGTTGTTGATAGTAGAGATTCGAATTTAGTGTTCGGCTACATGGAAGCAACTCATAATAAAGTATTCCTTTCCAATGCCATCAAATGCACAGTATAACTTTCCTGGCTTTTTTTCCTGGTTTGATAATCGTTTGAGCTGCTTCACCGTGCATTGGCCACGATTGGAAATTCGATCCATCATGTTTTTTCGTGGTAATTGGTGTGGCATCCAAACATCGAGCTTCTTTTTGGATCTAGCTTTCTGCAAATGGTTCGAAACCGTTTGATGGTCGATCATTAGTTCCTGGGTGATGCTTCGACTACTAACATGCCGGTCAACTCCGATTATTTCTGTTATTATATCGACATCTTTAACATCAAAAATAACTGAACGGAATCGAAGAAATCAAAATTGCACGTAATTAGCTGTTGCAGTATCTGGACCAAAAACACTATTTAAAATTTCAGCCGCATGGCCTTTATCAAAGAAAAATAGTAAAGTGCACGGAATTTTCTCTTTGTTGGCTTCATTTTAAACACCCTGTAACTGTCAACTGAATGTACCAAACAAAAAACAGCAAAATAATATTTTTAGTGTGAAACGCCACCTTCATAATGAGCATAAATCTGAAGTTGTTTGATCGATACTTTACAAGATATCGATCACTACAGCCATTTACTGAAAAAATAATGTATTTTTTTCCCAACCTTTTAGCTTTTCACGTCGGTATGCAATATTATTACAGTCGTTTTGATGAATGTGATGAACTCCAAATCCATCATAGGAATTGGTGAAATATTTGGGAAATCCAGTATCAGTGAGATTTTCTGACGATTCATGCACTTCTGTAAATAAACATATAGCGGCTAGCGGTATATTCCAGACTAACAAATTATAACTGTTACCTCAGTTGCTGTACGTATTTTCCAGCTGTAGAGCGGGAAAATGATGTAAACATTGGGCGATAAGAATATATCGAATCGTGGAGACATTGAACTTCGCTCGAATTAATAGGTTACTGGAAAAGGCTATTCTAACTGCATGGAATGTGCTTGTTGGAAGTTGAAGATCAAAATAGAGGATTTTTAATAGGCGGAAACATACCGGGTGTTCCTAAATTAAAGGTATAAACGGAGAGGTGAGATTCCTTGCATAATTTTAAGAAAAAAATTCCCATAAACATTGGTTTTCGAGATAGGGGGTGTTAAAGTTTGAATTTTTTTCAAGTTTTTCTCTCATAGTATCTGCATTTCACAAGATATTCAACTGAAATGTGGCATAGATATTACCATTTAGAGTTTACACCATGTGACAAGACAATTTCGATTGCAAATCTACGGGGTGATATTTTTTCTGAAAGTGTACCTTTTTTTTTGGTGAGCCACTGTTAGTTTGAACAATTGTAAAAAGAAGATTTGTTGCTATACTAAACTTTATGATCTCTCGTAGTTTTGTCGTATCTGCTACCAATTTCGAGAAGAAAATTTTGAATGATTCTCTCGAATTCCTCAGAAAATCCAAATTGTCATAAAAATTCGGTTAGTAAGCAATGGTGAATAATGTTACTGTTAGTTTTAACACATCAAATTAAACTCCTGTGTTTTGAAAAGTAAAGGTGGTTGCTATTTTATATCAAAACATGCTGAATTTCAAGAATTCCGAAATGGCTGGCATACATTTCATGTATGGTCTTGCAAATGGAAATTCAAGAGAAGCTAAGCGTCTTTACATGGAACGCTATCCCAATAGAATGATGCCTGATCATCGAATGTTTTTTCATATTCACAGGCGTGTTTCAGAAACTTGAACTTTTTCTACGAAAGATATTAATGTAGCAAGACGACCAAGAAGTGTGAGAACACCGCGAATAGAAGAGGTATCGGGTGTTATTTTTTAGAGTGATAGAACTTTCGATAGGGATAACTGTGATTTGACAGAAGGTAGAAGCCATGTTGTTTTGACATTTCTGTTCAGTAAGCATTGGCAAATTATCATGGAAAGACTCACGCCGCAACAACGTTTACAAATTGTTGAAATTTATATTCAAAATCAGTGCTCTATTCGCCAAACTTATAAAGCACTTCGTGAAATTTATGGTTTACATTATCGTCCATCAGAGCAGCTTATTCGTCGAACTATCGATAGATTTCGGACAACATTTTTTCTACCCGATGCAACAACAACAAGGAAAAGAACTGTACGTACAGAAGAAAATATCGCTGCTGTAAGTCATAGTGTTAATGATGATCCAGATTTGTCTATTCGTCGACGTTCACATCAAGTTGGACACTGTGCATCCACCACATGGAAAATTTTGCGTAAAGATCTTGGCCTACACCCATACAAGATCCAACTGGTTCAAGAACTAAAGCTACTTGATCATAATAAGCATCGTTTGTTGGGCCCTAGAACAGCTTGCAGTTGTTCCACTTTTTTATCGTAAGATTGCGTTTAGTGATGAAGCTCATTTCTGATTGAACGGCTATGTAAACAAGCAAAATTGCCATATATGGAGTGAAAACAATCATCAAGAAGTTCTGCAGGTTCCATTGCATCCTGAAAAATGCACTATATGGTGTGCTTTACATGCTGGAGGAATCATCGCTCCATATTTCTTCAAAAACGAGGCTGGAGCTAATGTTACAGTGAATGATGCTAGTTACAGATCGACAATTGATTTATTGAAAGAAAGATTTGGCGATAACATTATTTCGAGAAATAGTCCAATTAATTGGACTCCAAGATCATATGACATAACTCCACTGGATTATTTTCTTTGGGATTATGTCAAGTCATTGGTTTATGCTGATAAATCAAAACAATAGACGCTTTGGAAGCCAACATAACTCGTGTTATTGATGAAATAAGGCCTGAATTACTCGAAAGAGTGGTCCAAAATTAGTCTGGTCGAATGCGGTTCCTCAGAGATAGTCGTGGTGGACATATGCCGGAAATTATTTTTAAAACATAAAGGTCATAAAATTATCTTTCAAATGAAAAAATTTGGCTTCTATCTTAATTTAAATATGTTTTATTTCAATTTAAAGTTCTATCACTCTAAAAAACACCCGATAGTTCTGAACGAAATAGAAGAACATCTAAGAACCAGTACAAAAAAAATTAGTGTTACTTCAAATATAAGTCATCAAGTTGTTTGGCGGATCCTGCGGGATTTTTTGCTATATCCTTATCACATTCAGAGGGTGCAGGCGCTCCTGCCTCGAGATTTTCATCCCAGGATTATTTTTTGTCAAGGTACCTCATTAGACTATTAAACAATCCTAATTTTGATTGCCAAATCCAATTCATTGATAAAGCAGTTTCTCAATATGGGCTGAGGAAAATCCGCATGAAATTGTAGAAACTCATTTTCAAGGGCACTTTTCATGTTTGGGGTGGTAATATTGACGATTATTTGATTGGTACTTTCTTCTTGCCAGGTCTACTTACTGGTCAATAAGACAGACATTTTTTGAAAACGATTTGCCCTCGTTATTGGATGATTTACCTCTTATGCTACGACGTAAAATGTGGTTCATGCATGACGGTGCTTCCTGCTCATTTTTCAGTTTTAGGTAGGGAGTATTTGAACGAAAATCATGAAAACAGGTGGATTGGACGGAGTGGACATCAGTCATGGCCCACCAGATCTCCAGACTTAAACAGTTTAGATTTATTTTTATGGGACCATCTGAAATGTACTTAACGCCAGTGAACACTGTAGAAGAACTGAAAAATCGTAAAATAGACCTGTTTGATAGAGTTAAACATATTCTGGAAGTGTTTGAAAGAGTTCGATCGTCAATGAGAAGAACAACAGAAGCATGTATAAGGGTTGGGCAAGGACATTTTCAACAATTGCTGTAATTCAGTTCCTTTGTTGTTATTCAGTTTTTTTATGATCAATTTTTGAAATTTACTTTTCTTGTAGTAATACATTTTTTGTGTTGATTATACGAGTTTATCGAATCTTTATGAATCATGGCAACAGATCGGGAAAATAACCATAAAAACTAATAATGAATTTATTCACCGCAGCTTACTTACTGGATTTTTATGACAACTTCAATTTTTCTGAGAATTTCGGGAGAATGGTTCAAAACTTTTTTCTCGAAAACGGTAGCAGATACGACAAAACTACAAGGGACCATAAAGTTTAATATAACAACAAAGCTTCCTTTTACAATTTTTCAAACTAACAGTGGCTCACCAGAAAAAAGTTCAGGGGACAATATTCCAGAAAAAATATCACCCTGTACATTGGCAATCAAAATTCGCATATTCCATGGTGTAAACTCTAAATTGTAATAACTATGCCAAATATCAGTTGAATATCTTGTGAAATGCAGATACCATGAGAAAAAACTTGGGACCGCAGATATCAACTTTCCGTTTCATAGACTATCACTAACTGAAAAAAAATCCATCTTAAATGTGTATTAAAGTTTTCAATAAACTACCTCATAATTCTAAAATAATAAACATTTGGATGTAAAATAAGGACACGAAGGCTAATGCAAAATTTCGTGAGGATCGTTGGTGATATGAACAAGCGCCCAATATCTCCTAACTTTACGTCAGCGGTTTTCTCAAAATTGTTTTGTTATATCGGGTACTTTTGCTGATACTCTCCTAAAGACATTAGCTGGGAATTTATTTTGGCATCTTTCAAACGGAAATTGCAACTTAAAGATGTTTGCAATTCAATTTACAAGAAAACTATCAAAGATGGGACAACGATACAGTCGAATTGTATGTTTCATTTCTCGATTCTAAAATAATTTTACGAGTAAAACGTATTGAATTCTCTAGATATCCTTGAATGAGAATTTATTATCCTATCGTGAGCTTGCCAAAAACAGAATACCTGTTATTAAATTCTTAAACCCGAATCCATACTAGCTTCTGCTAGATTATACTTTCGTTAATTTCCCATACTGAAACTGGTTTTGATTTAATGTATTTTTTATCACTTGTTTGGTATATAAGCGCAAAAATAGATTGTTCTGTTGATTTAATTGTATTAAAAGCTTTTTACTCATTGCAGAAAATTTACGAATGTACAGATAATATTAGAGGGCGATATTGCATCCAATTTTTTCGATTAAATTTGACTTTATTCATCAACATAGTCTCCTTCACGAACGATACAATAATTCTAGCGCTTGTCTGACCTTTCGATAGCTTTCTTGAAGAACGTTCCCTTTGACCTCAAAATAGGCGTACTACTCTGTCAAGAAAGTACCGGGAATATTCAATTAAAACAACATTTTTACATTTAATCGTCAAAATTTATTGGGTCGCCTTCAAAATAGGCTCCATTTGCTCCAATACATCTATGCCAACGGCACTTCCAATTATCGAAAAAATTTTTATAGGCGCTTTCCGGGATGGACTTTAGCTCTCGCGCCGAATTTTGTTTTATGGCTTCAATCGACTCAAAACGGGTGCCACGAAGAGTCAATTTTAGTTTCGGGAAGAGGAAAAAGTCGCAGGGAGCCAAATCCGGCGAATACAGTGGTTGCTGAAGCACGTTTGTTGAGTTTTTGGCAAGAAAGTCAGTCACAATCGTAGCTCGGTGAGAAGGCGCGTTATCGTCATGCAAAATCCATGAGTTGTTCGCCCACAAATTTGGCCGCTTCTTACGGATACGCTCACGCAAACGTTTCATAACGCCTAGGTAATACTCCTTGTTTACCGTCTGACCCTCTGGAACGAATTCGTAGTGCACCACGCCACGGATATCGAAGAAAACAATGAGCATCACCTTCATTTTCGAGCGGCTTTGGCGTGGTTTTTTCGGTTTCGGCTCATTTTTTGCCACCCATTCCGATGATTGCTGGCTTGTTTGCATATCGTACTCGTAGACCCAGGTCTCATCACCAGTTATAATGCGTTCCATGAATGTAGAATCGGAATTACAGCGATCCAGCATGTCTGAAGCAACCTGTTCGCGATGACGTTTTTGAAGAAAATTCAGGTCTTTCGGTACGAGTCGTGCGGCCACCTTTCTCATGCCCAAAATATCAATCAAAATCGTACGTGCGGACTCGTGGGATATCTTAAGATCATGTGCTATCTCTCTCAAGCTGGTACGACGGTTTTCCAGCACCCTTTCCTTAATTTTATCGACGTTATCTTCGATCGAAGCCGTCGATGGGCGTCCGGAACGAGGCAAGTCTTCGACCACTTCACGACCGTCCTTGAAGGCTCTGTACCACTGATATGCACGAGTTTTCGATAGAGCATTATCACCAAAGGCCTTTTGCAACATTTTCAATGCATCGGCACACGAAAATTCATTTGCAACACAAAACTTTAAACAAATTTTTTGCTCAACGTAATCACCCATAGTAAAAATCGGCACGCACTCTGACATCGACTGACTTAATCAGCTGTTGCAAACACACTAGTTGACAGATCTCGCTCAAGCTTGGCATAGTAATTAAGGACAGTGGTACCAACCTAGGAAAAAAATTTTACCTGCCTCATTGCCCCGCCAGATTTAAATCGATAATTCCTGGTACTTTCTTGACAGAATGTATGTTACGCCAATACTTTGACAGCATTCTGCTATGCTTTTGACCGCTTTGAGTGAGGATCACCGGCTGTTGTCCTCTCAATGGAGGATCTTTTTAAATCAGACGTATAGTAAGTTGAGTGTCTCTGTTTCTCGAATTTATTTGTTCAGTTTCTTCATTTTCACAACTAAGTTACAATTCATTATTCCATAATTATTGACAACAATGGTTAAAATTACCTATGTTTCATCCAGTTTTACATACTGACGCCAAAAATCATATTTATTCCGCTTAAACAGCTCCAAACAGCCCTCGGAATCCTCCACCAATTGTTGTTTTTGATCCACTTTTAGTAAACACTGAACCTTCTTCGATACCAGCTTTCTAGAAGACAAATGTTTATGCAAAATAAAGTGTACCCGTTTCTTTGATATCTTTAAAGTGTCAATTATCCTCTGCATCGTTACTTCACGGTTTGCTAAAACGATTTTCTCTATTTTTTTATGTTTTCCGATGTACATTATTGATTGTAACTAACATATAACCACGTTTAGATTCAACAAGCCAGTCAATAATGGTCGACTTTCTGGGTGCAGAGTTCAGATAACACTTGTCAAGTCAAGCTTTGTCTCAATGGAGTTTTTTTACTATCCTAAAGCAATATTTTATCGATACATAATTTGTCCCATTATTTTGAAAGTGGCAGAAGTTTCACCAATACCACTGTTACTTTTTAACAAGATCATTTCAACGGAAATTTCAACAGTTATATCCGGTATTTTTTTAGAGTGATAGAACTGTCGATAGGGATAACTGTGATTTGACAGAAGGTAGAAACCATGTTGTTTTGACATTTCTGTTCAGTAAGAATTGACAAATTATCATGGAAAGACTCACGCCGCACAACGTTTACAAATTGTTGAAATTTATTTTCAAAATCTGTGTTCTATTCGCCAAACTTGTAGAGCACTTCGTGAAATTTATGGTTTACATAATCGTCCATCAGAGCAGCTTATTCGTCGAACTATCGATAGATTTCGGACAACATTTTCTCTACTCGATGCAACAACAACAATAAGATTTATAGACGTCCACAACAAGTTGGACTCTGTGCATCCACCACATGGTGGATGCGTGAAGATCTTAGTCTATACCCTTACAAGGTCCAACTGGTTCAAGAACTAAAGCCACTTGACCATAATAAGCGCCGTTTGTTTGCTGATTGGGCCCTAGAACAGCTTGAAGTTGATCCACTTTTTTATCGTAAAATTGTGTTTAGTGATGAAGCCCATTTCTGGTTGAACGGCTATGTAAAGAAGCAAAATTGCCATAAATGGAGTGAAAACAATCCTCAAGAAGTTCTGCAGGTTCCATTGCATCCTGAAAAATGCACTGTATGGAAGGCTTTACACGCTGGAGGCATCATTGCTCCATAGTTCTTTAAAAACTGGAGCTAATGTTACAGAGAATAGTGCTCGTTACAGATCGATGATCAATGATTATTTGTTTTGAAATTTGAATGGTATCGACACAGAAGTGTTTTGGTTCCAACAAGATGGTGCTACACCTCATGCTGCTACCGTAACAATTGATTTATTGAAAGAAAGATTTGGCGATAACATTATTTCCAGAAATGGTCCAATTAATTGGCCTCCAAGATCATGCGACACTCCACTGGATTATTTTCTTTGCGGTTATGTCATTGGTTTATGCTGATAAACCAGAAACGATAGACTTTGGAAGCCAACATAACTCGTGTTATTGATGAAATTAAGCCTGAATTACTCGAAAAAGTAGTCCAAAATTGGTCTGGTCGAATGCCGTTCCTTAGAGCTAGTCGTAGTGGACATATGCCGGAAATTATTTTTAAAATATGAATGTCATGAAATTATCTTTCAAAGAAAAGATAAATTTGGCTTCATTCTTAATTCAAATGTGTTTTATTTCAATTTAAAGTTCTATCACTCTAAAAAAAACACCCGATATTTTAAATATCAATTATTATTATAAATTCTGTGAAAATTACTATTAGCCTTTTTAAATGCATTCATTTCAAGAGATTATGAACTACCAAATTGATCAAAATATTGTTCATCACTGCTTAATATTTTTCTCCACCTCTCAGGTAATTTCCGAATCCCGTGTCGGAAAAACTTCTTATATTCTCAGGCGATCCAATTTTCGATTTGTTCGAAAGAAATGAAGCGGGTACCTGCCAAATCGTGTTGTATCCGTGAAAACAGCTGGTAGTCAGAATGTCGTAGAATACGGGCTGGTGCGGAAAGATATCCCATTCGATCGTTTAAAAATATTTATTGACATCTTTTGCGACGTGAGGCCGAACGTTGCCATGCAAAAGAATAATCTTATCATGTCTGTCCTTATATTTCGTCCGTTTTTCTCGTAATGAACAGTTCAAACGAAGTAATTGCAGTCTGTACCAATCATCCGTAATAAAATTACCAGGTTTTAGAAGTTCTTAATACACAACGCCCCCTTAATCCCACCAGATACAGAGCATAACTTTGGCCGGACAAAGCGTAGTATTTTATTTTTCTTTGAGTTATCGTGGAACATCCACTTTTCGCCACCAGTTTACATGGTGTAAAAAACCCCTTCTTCTGTGCCTTTGAAGCAGCTGCTCACAACAAAATATTCGCCTTTCCAGATCCAATTCATAAGGAACCCAATTGCCTACAGATTTCAAACTTACAGATACCGCTTGTTGAGTCACTCTCAACGTAAGTGCAAATTCTTCTTGCTTAAGACTTGGATCTTCATCGAGTAATGTCTCTAATTCATCGTCTTCGCATTTTATTTTATATATATATATATATATATATATATATATATATATATATATATATATATATCATTGTCACCGTAAACTTCCACTAGCGATGCGATGAGCTTATGCTGCACTTTTTTCCAATTGAAACAAAAAATGAAAATTTCCCAAACATGCTGTTAAGTTATGAAAAATCTGAAATTTTCAACAGCTTAACAAAAAAACGTAGGAAACTCAAAACAATTCGAACTGGATGTTATCGGCAGATGTCTTATCTTTTTAAAACAGAGGCAGTCAGCTGTTGCTATTTAAAAATGTTATATTTATTTTTGTAGAGCCATTTTTTTAAAAACGAACGATTTAATCTGTAATCCCAATACTACATCAAAATAAATGATTAAATATTAATTTTGTATTTATGGCGCCATCTGTGTATCTTTTAACAGAATTTGTTTTTTATCATGAAGCTCTCGAGTGAAATGCGGACTTGCGAGGGAGCTTCCACCTCTTGATTCGGGAGACGGCGTTTCGTTCGGAGTCTGCGCATCTGAAACTCTTCAGACAGGCGGGATGCGCAGCTCTGCCTGTGACGCCAGTGACCATATGTTCCGCTTGGAACGGTGGTCGTCAAACGCTGTATGCCGTGCCCTATTTGAACTCGGCGGGGACGGTTAGTCAAGAATCTTTAGACTGGTCGGGTCCTCTATTGATACGCCGATCAAGCTGGAACAGAGCCAGGTAGGTTTCTGGACGAGGAGCGAAGAAGTTGTTCGCTACAATTATATCGGTTGATCCCTTAAGTTCCTAATAAATTAGGCTTACGGTTGTTGTTTTGTAGTATGTTATATAATTGCTTTTGAAATTGTGTCTTTTTGAATTGAATTTTGTTTGTTTTTATTATGTTTTATATAATCAATATAAAAGGACACAATTTTAATGACAATTATGAAGTTTTATATTCTGCATATCAAAACAGTAGGCTGAATTAATTAGAAACTTTCGAGGTAAATCCATATAATGAAAAACAAGTTTACCCACTCTCGAATGAACTGATCTTCGTATAATTTGATTGAAAATTCATGAATATATGACACATAGAGAATGAACTTTTTATAACAATAAATGATTAATTTAATAAATTCTATTTAAAGAACATTTCGCTTGAATTCTTGGTTGCATAGTTAAACCTTAACCATTGTTTTGTGGTACAAAAGAGTGAAATTTATTCAACAATTGTTGTGCAATCCTGGTGATCTCTCGACTCCACATCAATGGTTTTATAATTTTGACTTCCAATAATTTTATTCGTAGTTATTCAGGTCATCCTTGATTTAGGTATACATTTCTAGTATTTTCATACGTCATCCTGAGAGTCATTAGTCATGTGATTCCCAGCATCCGTTTAATGAGTTTCCGAGAGTTATATCTATATGTCAATCATTAGCGTAGTTTAAGTGCGTTCAGGTCAAATTGATATTCACACAATTGTAAATTTTTCATTCCCATTGGTTTCAGTTCGAATTATTTTTTTCAGTCTCTCCCTTTATCAAAATTTTTGTCTGCTGGTGTAAATAAACTGAATAAAATCAGTACACGTCGGTATATACGAGGTTTGACACAAAAGTAATGAAACTGATTTTTTTTCCCAAACATCGATGTCATCCCCTTCAAAGTAATTATCTTAGGCAGCTACACACCGATAGAGACTGTTGGTAGCAGCCCTGGAAGTCTTCAACCGGTATAATCTTCAGTATTTTCATTATCTTCTTTTGAATGACGCCCTTTGAAGACATTTTTCAGTTTAGGAAAGGGGAAAAGTAACAGGCACTGAGGTCAGGTCAAAAGGGGGGCCGGGAAACCACAGGAATGCCCTTTGAGATCAAAAGGGCAGTTATGGAAAGGGCAGTGTGTTATAGGGCGTTGTCATGATATAGCATCCATTTGCCTGCAATGTCTGGTCTCACGCCAATACCCCCATTCTGAGCCTTTCAAAGACGTCTCACAAGAGTGTTCACACGTTAGATGTTTTCGTCGGTTTTCGAAATTGAAGGCCTCCCTGAACGGTTTTCATCTTCAAAGTGTTCTCTGGCTACCAAAAATGATTCGTGCCAGCGAAAATGTGAGCTAGGGATAAAGAATGTTCCCCGTAGGCTTGTTTGAAATTTTCAAACGTCACACTTGCCGATTCTCTAAGCTTAACACATAGCCAATTTGCCAGCGATTTTTTACGTCAATAACATTGAAAAACTCTGATAACGTTTACATAAAGAAGGACGTTTTCATTAAGAAGAACGTTTTGAAATGAGGCTATACAAAACATTCCCAAAATCCTAACTAAAGTTCAAAATGATTTAACAAAATCACGAAACGATAAATTGCCGAATAATGCCTAATAAGTTTATTATTTTTTTTATGAGTGTTTAAGAATGTTGGTTGCACTCAGCAACTAAGGTAACCGTTACCTTTATAATATCATGGCAAAGAGGTTTATATTCTAAGATACGGGAATTCCCATACTGATAAATTAAGCGATGAATATGTCATTATGTTTCACTTATTTCATATTTACCCAAAAATAGTCAAATTCGACGTAGTACAGAAAGGCTCTTAAATAAGAACGATAACTCCTTATCTACCTTTTACTAATTTATTTCCCATAATATATACAAATTATATCTGTACTGCGGTATTCTAAAAGTACCGGGAATCGGTCAATAACGATGAAATAATATCCATTCAATAATACAAAAAGCATCGACATGAAATGAGCCTTTGTATGCTTGTTCAACATTGCATTTCCGTGCAAAATCTCAAATCTTTGGATTATAGTCCGTCTAGAAAGTATCATATGAGGATCAACTGCCAGTCTATTAAGGTACCACTGGCAAAACTGATCCCTTGGATTGAAATTTCCAGGCACCTTGTTGATGCGATATAGATTCAGTAACGAATCAGTTAAGGTACAACAAGAAAATACTCAATGGCTCATATTTAAATTAACACAATTCTTTTTCTATTGGTTGTACATATCCATTCGGCCCGTTTTATTAGATCAAAAATTATCAAAAGATAATGCAAAATATTTTCCATCACTGCTTATTACTTTTCCCCACCTTTCAAGCAGTTTCCGAATTAAGTCTCGGAAAAATATCTTGTCCTTTGAGGCGATCCACTTTCGAAGCCAATTTTAAATTTTTTTGAAAGAAGTGAAGCGATGACCTGCCAAATCGTGTTGCATCCGTAGAAACAGCCAGTAGGAGCAATGTCCGGAGAATATGGCTGGAGCGGTAAGATATCTTCATTTGATCGTTTATAAATATTTTTTGACAACCTTCGCGACGTGAGGCCGAGCGTTGTACGGTTCAAACGAAGTCATTGCAGTCTGTATCGATCACCCGTAATGGAATCACCATGTTTTAGCAGCTCGTAGTAAACAACGCCCCCTTGGTCTCATCAGATATAAAGCATAGCTTTCGAACCATGAATGTTCAGCTTTGGTATTGATTTTGCAATCGATGGCAATAAAGCGTAGTATTTTTTTTTTGGCAGTTGTCGTAGAACATCCACATTTCACCACCAGTCAATACTCGGTATAAAAAAACCTTTTTTTTTGTCTTTGAAACAGATGTTTACAGGAACATAATCGCCTTTCCAATTCTCTTGGTTTCAATTCATAAGGAACCCAATTGCATTGCTTTTGAATGAGGCTCATTGATTTCAACCGTACCCGTTGGGTCACCACCAACATATTGTGCAAAACTCGTCTTCATCGAATCTTCAACGAGTAATGTCTATTCATCCTCTTCGAATTTTTTTGGGGGTTTCGAGCGGGGTCTATCTTCAACGCTTAAATAACCACTTTTGAAGCGCAGAAAACATTCTCTACATGACTTGTCAGTTGGAGCATTGTCAGCGTCAACTTCCACTAGCGATGAACTTCAGCTGTGCTTTTTCTCCATTCAAAACAAAAAATTAAAATTTCCCACAAAAAATATTAAGTTTTCATAAAATCTGACATTTTCAAAGGCGTTTTATATGAAACTCAAAACAATTCACTAAGTTTAGAGCCATCTTTTGAAAACGGGCCGAATTAATTTGTACTCCCAGTATTAGTTAAGGGATATTCTATTTCCTTAAAAACTACTTCTTCGATTCGCGGTGTTTTAATAGTTCGTGCTTTACCTGCATTTATTTTTTTTTAAGATCCAGTTTCTGATGGATGCATGTGGATATTAGAGAATACTCGATAACCAGGCAACGGGTAGCGTTCCATGTAAAGATACTCAGCTTTTCTTGCATTTCCATTTGCAAGACCATAAATGAAATGCATGTTCAACCGTGAAAATCACCACGTTCAGATTGGTATCAAATCCAGTTTTAAAAACACTTTTACAATTAGAAACACATGAGTTTGATTAAATCCTTCAAAAATAATAATGGAACCATAAACTTATATAAATATTCCACTGCCTTTCATTGTTTTGAAAGTTTGATTTTCCTGACGACTAGCAGAGAATTGTTTAACCTTTTTTTTTTCTAAAATGATAGCAAATACGAAAGAATTGTAAGAAATCAAAAAGGTTTTAAATGCAGCGAAGACTTCTTTTCATATTTTTCAAACTACCAGAGACTCCCACAAAATTTCTAGAGGGAAAAAGGACATTGTTTCAGAAAAGATATCATCCTGTAGTTTTTCACTGGCAACTGATGTATGATGTAAACTTTAAAATGTCATATCTTCGACAAATTTCAGCTGAATTACGCCATGTTCTTTGTTCAATTAACACTAAGTAATAATTGAATCAAATGCGAAGTAAATCTGCGATATCTTTCAAGCGATAATTCCTTTTGTTGTTGCAGATATCATTGTTTAATCCACAATATAGTTATAAAAATAAATTTAAGATTAAACTGAAACGTATGTTCTTATATAGAATAATTTATACGATATTTTGGAAATAGCATCAAAACCTACCAATCAGATCCTTTCTCCAGTATTCCACAAATTCAAGCACAGCTGCATAATTTTCAGGGAATTCCCTTTGAATTTTCATATGAATTATTTACGAAGAAGTAGTCAGATTGAACCAGCCTCGATGCTATCTCGCTTCATATTTCAGGAAATGCTCTTATCTTATCATTTTTCTGTTGCTCGGTTCTTCATTATTTTTATGTTTGTTACAGAGCAGTCCAGTGTTATGTAGTACTCCATGTTCAAGTAGTTCTAGCAGCATGAACCTTTCTTCGAAACAGGTACGTGGATGATCTTCTTTCATCTTCTTTTTCTTCGACTCAACACTTCCTATTCTCTTGCTCTTTCTACGCTTCACAATGAAGTACTCCTGTCTTATTTTGTTTTGGTATAAGTCTTTTGGGTAGACGCAATTATTTGAATGGAAAGTCGATGTAGCTTATGAATTTTCAGAAAGTGTATTTTGCATTCCACTGGATAATTGTTATCCTGTAAATGGATGGAAAAATAAGGAAATATTATCTTATTTATAGTCACGTTATTTCGATAAAATACTTTCAGACGTGTCGCAATAAAGCCGCAAACAAAAGACTGATGATTGATGTTCTCAGAAACGAGTAAATTTGTAGTTGTTTTAATTTAGCAGTAACTCCCTCTGGAGTCATTTCATACATGGTTTACTTTTTATAGACAATGAATACATTGAAAATTCAATTCTAGAAATATTTTGTGTTTTCTGAATTATCCAAAAGAAGCTTTTCTCTGAAATTTCAAGACAAAAATAACTTTTTTCCATAACATTTGCTGCCAAAGGTTTTTCATCTAAAGATTCTTAATCGACAAGAAATATCGAAATTGATTTTCTTCATTTAGGATGCAAGAATTCTTTTAATTCACTGTCGAACTCCCTCAAAAATGACGGGGACGTTTTGTATTAAAAATAATTACCCAGTAACTAACTGATTTCTAAAATATTCCACAAAGAAGTGTAAACTCTTGACCAATAGAAAAAAATTATGTGGGTTTCAGTTTGTGTATCGACCAGGACGTATATCTACACTAAAAAGCAACCATCATGTAAAAACTTCTAGTTGCATTGACTTAGTAACCGAGGTAAAGTTTCTTCCAATAATTCCAATAATTAATACATATCGATAAGTCTGGTAAAATTATTAATTATCGTCACGAACAGTTCTAACTTAAATGTTCAACGAGAACTGATATTGAAAACGATAATTGAATGTTTGGTTTACCAAAAGGGATGAAATATTTTAAAAACGCCATGGAAGACACAAGGAAAATAGGTGAAATGTCATTATTTGTGTTCAATATCGTTTGACAATTCATCATGTGACTTGCTTCAAAAAACATTTTTTGAATTTTGTAAATTTACCTTTTCTTTAGTGCAAACCCAAGCGCGAAAGTTATGGCCATATTTGTTGGCTGGTTGAAAAATTCGAAGCAAATTTCAATTTTCAAAGAGAATATTGATGCTTCAAGTAACGTTGTAAAGAAGATGTGTATTGGTCGACTTATCGACGTTCCCAAGAAGTAGTGACAGGAATGACAAATTGGCATATTTTTAGGAGGGAAATAGGATTACATCTGTATAGTTGTGTTGGATGCGAGAACTGAAAACTCACTTGGTTATCGTAAGTGTGTCAGCCGATTTGGCTCTACTTGAAAGTGATTTTGATTGTTTCAAGAAAATCAGAAGATGAAGTTCATTTGCCTGCCAGCTGAAGCCACGAGAGGTCGAACGCCGTTTTTTCTCGTGTGAACAACTGCTCCAAGAATAAAAAAAGGGGTTTTTGCAAGATTCTGGCGATGAAAAGCGGGTCTATTACGATAATCCAAAACGTCGGTCAACGTATGGCCGTGCTCCATCATCAATTGTCAAGCCGAATATTCATGGCGAGAAGATCTTGCTGTGTATTTGGTGGGACCAGTTAGGTGTGGTGTATAACGAGCTGCTACATTCGAATGAAAGGACCACAGGGAAGGTCTACTGACGACAATTGATACGATTGAGCCGATTATTTCGGGAAAAACGGCGACATTATTCCGAAAAACACCTCAAAGTTATTTTGCAATACACGTTCAAATGTTGCGTCGACCGTTAAAACGTACTTATCAACTCTCAAATGGAAAGTCCTTCTCCCACTCGCCATGCATCCCAGACTTTCCTTCTGATTACCATATCTTCCGATCGATGCAACATGACTTGGCTTCTCCAATTACGATGAGGACAAAAAATGGATCTCTGCATGTATAGCGGCCAAAAATATCTTCCATAATCCAATGGTATTCTGCAACTGAAAACTAAAGCCTCTTAAATTATGCCAATAATTTATTTGAAACTATGCTCTTTATGCGAAGACAAGAAAAAATTTTCTTGAAATATGTTTTACTCATGTTTTTTCTATCTTTATTTCAGACAGACGTGCCATCATCAAATCTAAAATGCAGATCGGAAAAGGTATAGATTGCATATTTTTCACATTTTTTTTAAATTTACATATTTGTTCAACTTTGTTTAGTGTCAAACTGGTTTTGAAGATATTTATTAACACTGCAATATGTGAATATACGAATACAATAATACTTCCAATTATAGTTATTTTTTTGGAGCAGCATATTTTATGTTAGTAATATTAATTTACAAACTGTCATAATATTCAAGTTCCAATTCAGATTTGGAAGCTATAGAAATCACTCGAATAAATTTCTTATTAATAATTTTTAGCAAAGTATTTAGAATCGCTGCATGATCGCCCGAAGGTTAGTAATTGAACATTCCTAGAATTAATTGAATAAAGTAATTATTACGTCAACTTCAACGGCATGGTCAGTAATCAGTCTAACTACTCGTTTTGTTGACTACAGTCGACCAAACAGAAGCATTACCAGTTATAATAGATGTTTTGCTAAATGCGTGGTTCATTTTTTAACTGTGATATATGTAACAATACTAGATTTTTAAGAAACTTGGAGAATTATTTGTCATGTATAGAAACATGTACATACGAAGAAAAAGTATTTAAAAAATAAATTATCTTGTAGATTTAAATTTGGGTTTTCCCTTTTTCTAATTTGTTCATCCGATATTGTCTTTGTTAAAATAATTACATTTTATTCATTATAATAGATATGATATCATGACCCCATAAATAATTATCAATAAAAATGCAGAAAAACTTGAAAAAGAAACAGGGAACGAGGGAAACAGAAAATTATCTCCCTAATATTTAGAGCTACAAACCATGACCTTTTGTGAAGGTATTAGTAAGCAAGGAAAAGAAATGGAAAGGCTGAGTTTGCTCGATCATGAATGTGTCTCATCTTGAACTTGAACCCTGTATTTATCTCGATCGTGAGAAATTTCATAATCGACTGAACTTTTTTTTCTGTTTATGTTCCTGGGCGATTTCGCTAAAATTCGTATTTGGGGTAAAACCTCCTATTTCTTTTTCAATACTCTTGGCGGTGTTAATCCTATCGTACGAATATCATTCTGGAAGGTACGTATCCGTTTCATTCAGCAGACTCTAGCTCTTTTGCCTTCATCAGTAACACGTCAAGTCATATATCTTTATTGCAGCACATTACATGACTAAGCAGGCGCAAGATAATTTTCTGTGTCTGTTATATTTCAGGGATTCAACTTTGACATTACCAAACCCAGTAAAATCACGGGAGACCTGTCCAATAGTCTCGATATCATTCTCGTGCACAGAGCACAGCTGCTTTTGTATACGCAACTTTTAGTTTTTATAAGGATTTTATCATCACAGTACTCATCATCACAGTACTCCAGTGATACTTCCATTCGAACTAACCTCTCTTTTATGTCTCTTTCTGTGTCTGATTCTTTATTGATTATGGATCCAAGGTATTCCAATTGCTCAACCTTATTTAAGGGGAATCCTCCTATAGTCGGTGCTGATTAATTGCAATGCATGTATTCAGTCTTTATTCTAGATTCGTACAAACAAAGAAATTTTAACATATTCTATAAAAAGGATAAAACATAAAAGACTATATAGGGAACCATTTCTTTCCCTATCTCATCAGCTGATTTTAGTTTATGTTAATCGATAACCTACTCTCAATACTGCAGTCAAAATAGTCAAAAAAAAGTGATAACTTAGCCAAATTTCGTTGAAAATTGGTATAGACGATAGATAAATCATCCAAAATGCCCTTCGGTCCTACTTCTACAAAAAAATTTATCCAAAGTAAAAGGTAAAAACTCAGGTTTTTTCTATTCTGCTCTGAAACGGTAAGTTTTACCATGAAAATAAGTGAGAAAGAAGATTGTGATCATACAATTCTCTTCAAAAATCGTTCAGATCCTTTTTTCTGTACGAATCACAATTCGTGAGATATCGCGGTTTTAAAAGTTCAAAAATTCATATTCTACATAATACGCACTTATATGCGGCCTGTATAAGTCATAGGACGTTCAATATAAGTAAAGTTAAGAACTATTAGTTTGTGTTACTCACACAAATTGAACAAATTGAACCAATATATTAAATTATAAAACTATACTGTCAGTCCTTAATTCTCTTCGTCCGTAATCTTGAGCAACATCTGACAGCTACGTCATTGTTCGAGTATGGAACGTGCCTATTTTTGAAGGAAGTAAACGAAATAACCATATACGAGTATATACTATTCGTTTTGAAAATTTATGTGCATCGAGAAGACGTGCTCATTAGTAATATTTTCAATTTCAATATGTGCTGTTAAATAATTTTAACAAAATGTTCGAAGTTTGCTTTATTTATGATAAACCTTTGAAGGAAAGTGAAGTTGTTGTTGTTGATCGTGGCATGAAGACTGATTAATGCAGTGTTGAAAGCAATGATGAGTGTTTTGTATACTTTGACAGTCCATGTGCAGTGTACACTCGGAAGAGTAGTATTGCTGCAGTTAAAAGACCGCGCAAGACAGAAGAAGGTAGTACATCCATGATAGGTCTACTCAAATAAATAAAACTCATACTAGAGCACGAGTAATTTCTGTTTTCAAAGATATTGCTTATTTTACGGCGATGGAGCAAATGAATAAGCTGAAAAAAAGAAAGTACATAATGTTCGTCGTAAAATAAAATATGTATGTACTACCTCTTTAACTTTTCTCTCTCTCTCTCTTATCGCTGGAACTAACAAATGACTGGCGAGTTGCTAATAGCTCTACAGTAGCTCTTAGTGTGCCGACTCTTAAGAAATTCATTCGCTGTAAGTGCTAAAACTATCGAAATTCTAGTGTATCGACATCTGCTACTCTTATGTTTTTGTGTCGCCAAGCACTTTATTGGTTACTTATCCCTAAAGTTAAACTGAGGTTACAGAGGGGCCACATTTTGGCACTTCAAAGGGAACACGAGTATTTGTCTGCTTGACTGACTGTGCTCTAGATCAGAGATCCTTAGTTTGTGGTCCGCGATAACTGAATTGATGTTCGGGGGATATAAGTTACCGACAGATCTAACTGCTCCTCCTGGTAGTGGATCCTGGCACCTAATTGTAAGATGCTAGTGGATGCAAATCAAAAAATATTTGAAAACCAATCCGCTACTAAAATATGCAGTTTATAGGAAGTATTCGAAATAGGGTTAATCGATAACAATTTCTACTTTTATAACCATAAGCTCCAAAAAGATGATATTAGTAGAAGGTACTTTCAGTTGTGAAAAAATACTCTCAGAAATTTCTAATTGATACCTTCAAGGTTTATTCCTGTAAATGAAAATGTATAGAGATAATCAACTTCAAGCTACAACTGACCAGATAAAAAACACCTAGCACTTGAAGCTGATGAAATCTCGATTTAAGACTTGATCGACAACCAGAAAGACCGACATGGCGAAGACAAGTAAATAATTTCATAATGATCTGCCTCAACGCCGTGGTAAATCCATCCAGGGGAAACACGTTCAAGAACATACGCACGATATCCATGAGCGACTATGATCTTTCGGTGGGAGGAGACGACCAGGAATCACCCATCGTGAGTCACGTGTGAAGAGCGTAAATTATCTAAAATCCGTAACATCAGTTTCAACAGTGGACTCTTGCGAGTTTACAGCGTAAGCGGATTTTTTAACGAGCGCGGTACTAGTTTAACTTTTTCATCACTGAAATGTGACTGAAAATATCTGTTTTGAGTTTGTGTGTTGAGTTCTTTGTGTTCGTACGGGATACAAGTGTGTATGCGTTTTTTCATGTGATATTCCAAGGAGGAATTCGAGATTCCATCTGGACTACAAAGAGGATTTGTTTACATTAGGCGAGTATGGAAGAATTGTGGTATTGTTTTGTTTCTGTTTTCATTGTTTCTTGTGAATAATTGTCTAGCCTATAATGCAAATACTAAGGTATCAGTGTGAAATACCACTAATCCAATTGCATGCTAATCAATAATCTGAGTTTGAGGGTCGTAACATCAAAATATTCTTTTCAAAAATGATTTCTATTTTGTAAGATACAGTTATTTTAAATCTACAGCCTATACAGCGAATAAATTAATAATTATTCGACTAAAAACAAAATTCTAAATTTTGTCAAGTTTATACAGAGTACTCAAGTCATCTCTAGCCATATTTCACAAATGGAATGTGTAACACATATTCCATTTGATTTCTATGAAAAACTTACTTCGTATCGTGTGTATACGATCTTCGTATTCGGCTAAAATTATAATATAACCTATAACTTAGATCTGAATATATTTGAATGATTGGAATAGTTGCCAGTTAATATTGCCTAGAGTGATATTGAAGTTTAACCCTCTAAATAATCTAAAGGCTTCAAACCGATTTTAAAATTCGTTTAGAACTGACAGACAAGACGGCAAACCAATACAAAACGTGGTGATAATAAAAATATGATAAAATTAGTATCAAAATCAGTTAATGAGATGCATAACGTAAATGTGTATTGATGACTAAAATATTATGAGAACAAAGAAGCAAAAAATCAGATTCTTCATAACAAAAATGTCAATCAATAACATGGGGATATTATTAATCTCGAAACATCATTTATGACTGGAGGACCAAAATGTATTTAATTATTTGTTTCCAAAATTTTTTTATTTATTAATATAATATTTATTTTTATCTGGTTTACGTAAAATTTACATTTATCGTTAGAATTCAATAAATTATAAAAATCAAATTCAGTGCTGGAAATGAGTAAACAAATATTCTATTAGCAATGAGAAATTGCTATTTGACACTTTCATATTCACATTCAAGTATAAAATTTCTGTTTTGTTATTTAATGAGTACCGACTTTGACCACAAATCCGACACTCTACTGAGATTTCATGTAACTCGATAATATGTTTAATATGAAACTAAGTATTTTATACATTCGAAAATGTTAATGGGTTCTTATCCAAGTAATTAAGCGAAATGCCATACACAAACAAATCTTTTTTGTGCCGCGGTTGAATTCCCTTGATATTAATAGCTTGAGCAGATCCTTAATACGGTTTTTGGCTTACTATCTTTCAATTATAAAACAGAAAATTTTAAAACGTACCGAAAAATGTGTTATAATTGTATACGGTATTTCGTGGCTCAAAATTTGAATGTCAAATTTTCCAGGTGGAACAATATTGTATCAACCACGTGTGCATTACGTTTTCCATTAATTTTCTTTATTTTCTAAATATTGTTTGAAATGTTGTACAATATTTATTCCATAGGTCTACCAAAATAGAAACTTAGTCTTTCAAAAACCAATTTGGTTTGATTTTTATAAATTGAATAAATTATGTAGAGGTTTACAGAATGTTTCTGTTCTTATATTTAAATTAGATGTGGTGAAAAAAATTCTTTCATCTTTTGAATATTTCAGTTGAAATTTGAAAATACGGGGAATTCAAAAATCAAGTGAAAACCTTAGTTCTAACCTGGGATAAGCCTAGAGTTTGGTTATTTTATTCATTTTATGAGGCTTAAAATAAGTAAATTTCATTGAAGTTAGAATGGCATTTTAAAACCTTAACGGTGAGGTTGTAAGTTTGATATTACATGTTTAATTATTTCCTAGCCCTGGTTCGATCTGTTCACTTTATCGATATTGCACTCAGGTTTTTCTTATTTTTACAAACTGTATTGATTTTAAAAAAGAAATCACAGTGAAAATTTAAAGGACAAATAACAGTTTCAATATTTATAACTATGGAAAAATAAATTTCCAAAACACAGCAAGAGAAACTAATTATTACTATTTTCATCTGAACGCAAAAAAAATTATATTGCACAAACTACATAGTTATACAATTGAGTATTAAAATAAAATTCACATTATTTTTATAAGAAAAACCTTCATTCACTATTGGTGAATAACAAAAATAACCTAATACACAAATTATATTTTAATGAATAGCACTGCATTCTCCATAGGTCGAACTAGACGTTCTATCAATATTAAAATTGATAATAATAAAGAATCAGTAGCAAAAAACATCATTTCATTGATTGTGAAGGGTCTTCTAACAAGGGATTCCTTTTTAACATAGTTATTTTTATTTTGATACAAAGTACGAACTCTGAAGTTAATGATGAAACGCGATATTTGCCAAATTTCCACATGGGCTTTTTTTACTATTTTTAAATTCTTTTTATCACTTTAAAAAAAAAATTGCCTCTATATACAGAGCGTATAACAGCTCTGATATTGTCTTTCACCGCTTGAATCGTCGTTGCATTGGCGTAAACTTTATATTCGATATAGTCTCAAGACAAAAATCTAATAGTGTGGAATCGCATGATCTCGACGGCTAATTGATGTCGCCATTTAGAGAAATTACGCGTCCAGAAAGTTCTTCGCGCAATAATCATTGTTTTATAAGGAGTATTGCACCATTCTGTTGAGAGTGAACTTTGTTCGCATCTGCGGCATCAATTTCTAGCTAAACTACAACAGTTAATGTCGTTCACAGTTATAGTCGCACCAGCAATCTCAGCTGCAGCGGCGATATTTTCAGTAGACCTCATCAAACTATCACGAGCTTATCCGAAATATTCAAATTTATTGATTAACTTCGCTATAGCAGAGCCAGAAGATACTTGATGACCAAAGACAATACGAACCTTACGTGAAAAGAATTTTCACATTTTATAGTGAATAATCTCTATGTCCAAGTATTGTGTCAGCATATATCGATCCATTGTTCACAACCCTACAATTTCTACTTATCAAATGCAATAATATCATCCTAGGTTTTATTTCCACATTCCAAGAAAGACGCGAAATTCAAAGTGACACATTTTGTTTGAAGACCCGATATAATAAAAACCCTATATAATCGCTTTCATTTTATTTTTCTTGAAGATGCATTCAAGCTCTGTCTTTAGAAGATTTTCGTTTTTGAAAAAATGGATAAATACTTTATAGACCTTACTAGAACGGAACTCCGAACAAACAAGTTTCTCCTGGAACTCGGCCAATTTTTTTCAATAGGATGTATTGTTCTAGTTTCTCGAAGGAGATTCAATGTTTTCGTATCAATTAAATCGCAATTTCCGGTAAATCCAGCCGTTGTTGCGTCAATAGTTAACGCTCCCCATTCAATGCTGTTTATTTCGAGAAAAATTCGAAAGTTTCATTCGATAAGCCCGAGGCTATACGCTCAATCGAGTTTTGCAGGATTACAAATGCGACAACTCGATCGAAGTTAAGTAATAATCTTCTGGAGATTTTCAGTAAACACGCCTGTACTGTTCAGTATTGAAATGAACGTATACAAACGTCTCAAAAAAGTTCATTCAAAAAAGATTATATCTTCTAAGAAATGGAAATTGTAATACGGTCTGATAGTGCTTTACAGTGAAAATTTCTTTTTGATTAGTGATTAAAACTTCCAACAACCACAAATGTGGGTGAATTCATCCATAACTTCGAGTTAAGTATTCTTATTCATTTTAAAATATTAAACTAAACAAAATATATGCACCTCCACACGGAAAGTTCATGTTTTAAATAATAATGGCATGTCGGATGGTGTTATTACCAGCAAAATAAATACCATATTTATCGCGGATCCATTGTATTTTTAAACCGCAGACGAAGCAATTTTTTTCTTATCTAGCAAACGTGAAATTTTTCATACAATTATTGTTTTATAATCGGAATAATTAGGGAATATTAATTTTCATTGTTTATTTTTGATTTTAATGAATTTGTTTTACGATTTAGAATAGGCATTTAATCTAAATTTATAATTCCAAGGGATGATTAAAAATTTAAAACTTATAGTTTTTCACAAAAAATTTTGAATAATGCTCACAAGCTATTATCGCAATTTTAAAAAGTTTTCGTCGACTGTTTGACTAATACTGAAAGAATGACTTTGAATTTACATAAGGCACAAATTAAATCGAACTTTCTAGGTGTTATGGGATATTGGCAATTGAAACAAGTTTTGGATCGAGTCGGAATTGTTGGAAACTCATTTAAAAAGGCATATTAAATAACATGATTTAAAATATTTCCTTGGTTATTTTGATATTACAATTGTTTCACCACAATGTAAGTTTTTTTTAGATATTACATGTAACAATTTGCCAGATTGTAATATCTGAAAAATATACTATGAGGCGAAACAATTGTTATATTTGCACGATTAAATTATTGAGCCTTGTGACTCATAATGGATATTCCCCCTGGGGGGATATACCCCTTATCCCCCTTTGGGTACGCCACTGTCAGGGGTTAAAAATAGATAATCACTAAGTTAGGACGGTTTTTTCGACTTTTTAGAAATTTTTTGCCTTGTTACCAAATACAATTAATTATGTAAAAATTGCTACACTCTAATCATTCAACTGATTTTTTTTTGAAAGCTGAAAAAGAGTTATTAATTCAGAAATAAATACTCTTAGCGGCATTATTTTTTTGTTTTGTAAACTTAATGCGTGGGAGTGTTGCATTAGTCGGCATTACAACATTGCACTGAAGAGTTTCTTCTTATTTATTGAATAAAACCTCAAATTGCAATGGATTTTTATTGTTAGACATTCATTTCCTCTACCTTTAATATCATTTGAGGGTTTCGTGCGTTGAATAGTAAATAAAATTCAATTCCACATACTTTTTACTAAGAAACAACTATTGTTTCACCACACTGTCAGATGTAGAACCTGATTGAGCGACAGTGTGGTTGTTATTTATTAATAAAATAATTGTGGAAATTGAATTCTAATAACTATTTAAAAATGAGTTTCCATCAAGTAAAAACCAAATTCATCAAATATTTCACATTTTGGAACAAAATATATATTAAAATTTTAAAAATTGAAGAGATTAACATTGTGTCAAAATAAATCAGGATCATGGCAAAATTAGTTTTTCCGGTAATCTTACTAATATGCAATTTATATAAATAGTTTAATCTGAATTTTTGATGAAATCTTATTTAAAAATAAACTATGCGAGTAAAACAGTTGAAAGCTATAAAAAATCATGTAACATACTTGGGGATGATTCAGTGTGCTCTGCCTTGGACAGTTCGTTTTCGGACAACCTGTATGTTATTCCACCGATTATCAGAATCGTACTTTTTTCTCTGTACAATGTACTGGAGTCAATTGAATGAACACTATTGTTGAAGGAGTTCTCTGCTATTGTTCAGATAATTTTTTCCGCGAAATAAAAATACATAATAACCATTTATATGATAACTTTTGACCGACTTTAAAAATAGCTCCATTATTTCTTGGTATTATTAAGACATTCTATTCACTCGCATCGCTTTGTACTCGTAAATTATTATACACTTCTCGGATGCTGCAGTCATGCAGAAAAAAAATTATTTTAAAGATCTTAATTTTTTTGAATAACGAATGAAATCATGAGTATTAATGAAAGATATTAAATTGTTTCAAGGTTAATAAATATCTTCAAGTATCTATTTTGCTGTTTTTTGTATTTTTTAATAGAAAATAATTGTATTATCTGAACTTGTTCTCTCAACGGCCATGTTTTACCTAATAGATTTGATAGGATATTTATATTGAATCTCTCTTTACCCAGTAAAACATTTTTTTTTGTAAAAATTTTTATGTATAAGAATTATTTTACATGAAAATAGAATTTTTCTACAGCATGTAGCATGTCTCATTTACCCAGAGTATTTTTATTACAAACTAATTGTAGATAGCTGAAAGGCCTACACTAACAATTTTTTTTAATTCTGGCATATGCCCGTAGTTATTTATTTGCTAATTAATCAATACAGCTTGTTTTATATTCCAAGTTAATTAAATCAAAGTTGGAAAAACTTTTTTCTACATAATGATGTTATTGTGATTAATGCATTCAATTTTAAACTTAAAAGAGCTTCAGAAAACCTGCTTTATTTCATAATACGGAAATTGTTATCAATAAACCTCATATTGTAGGAAATATGTGCAGGCGTATTTCTGCAGGAAAAGCAGGTAAAAATCTATTGCGAATGGTGCTGTAACCATGTTTGTTTAAATTAATTCGACTTGTAGCTATGCCATAAATTGGAATTAATTTATAACTACTCATATTGTATTCGACAAAATTAAATTCCCATTGCTTTTCAATTAGAATTTTTTAAAGCTTCTTCAATGAATATTCAATAAAGCATTTCCGTCGACAATACAGCGTTGGGGTACAATGGAGAATAAGTTAGTAAGTACTCAATTAATTATAAAAGTGTTTTATGTAATTATTATTAGTTTGCAATATTTATTGAAGCTTATTGTAGTGAAATACGAAACTTTTTGCCTGCTATTAAAACTTCCGCAAAATGTCACTAACACTAACTCAACTATTATATAAATAATTCGTTTAACTATACAGGGAGTCCCTAAAAAGTATCAAACGTAGGTTCAGAGATATCCCTCGGAGGTGTACACATCATCCTCCTGTATGTTACAGATTTTTTCGAATTTTCGCAAACTACAATGTTTGTTGGTATAGGTCCATTATTCTATGTTGTTCCAATGTCTGTGTTGTATTCTTTAGAACACGAAATGTAGCAGATATAAAGTTGTAATTTGAAAATATCACTTAAAACAAATTTAAACCTTAATGTATTCATTAAAGACAGTGAGGATATTATATCCAAGGATGATAAATCCGGAGTTTATAATTTACTTCATGGCAGAACATGATTTTAACCAGAATTTCGAAATTTTGTGCATGTTGAAAATAAAAGTTTCACTCCTACTTCGTTAAAAGCCCTCTAATAAATCTACACAATAAAATCGGAATTTTATTCAATGAACTAACAGATGTAAACAGTTCTCCGCTTAAA
This sequence comes from Megalocaria dilatata, assembly GCA_034642435.1. Classification (NCBI taxonomy): domain Eukaryota; kingdom Metazoa; phylum Arthropoda; class Insecta; order Coleoptera; family Coccinellidae; genus Megalocaria; species Megalocaria dilatata. Next base: position 35,926,997 of record CM067857.1, on the reverse strand, counting down.
AATATTTGAATATCTTCTAATTGAACGATCCTCACGAAATTTTGGACGAACATGTCATTATTCTATTCCTAAGTACCAAATTTCAGATCGATCTTATCTGTAGTTTAGAAAATATTGAAAAAATAAGACAAAATTCAAAATGTGAATAATTACGAAATCGTTGGACCGATTTTACCCATTAACGAACTTAACCGAGATATTTAGGCCCCTAACCTACCATAGAAGTTTCAAGTCTCTAGCTCTTCCCATTAGAAAATTAGTGTGTTTATGGATGAAGCGGCCGGAACAAATTACTTTTGATCTAGGATTCTTCTTCAGTCCAACCTAATCGTTTGAGACCATCTTCGGCTCAATATTCGAAGATTACAGACATTTGGGTAAAACGACAGCACGCTGTTCCTCAGATCAAACGCGCAAGAATCACATAAAATAGATCTGAGTGGTTGAGATACTTGTACGAAGGTTCTATCTCTGAACTTCCGCTTTAATCTACTTTCTGGGACACCCTACACTGAAGTTTTGCATAAAATAACGAGTTCGATAGCAAAAGTAATTTTAAAACTAAATAATTTGAATTATTTATGATATCGAACGTGTGTTAATTCTAAATGTGTCTGCTGAATTATCCTTTATTATTTTTTAATTATTAATCATCCTTCAGGGCCCGCCATCAGAGATATCATCCTTATCATCATTCACTTCAGAATCTGCCTCATCTACACCTATGGACGATATAGAAAAAACATTCGAGGGAACTGTCAACATCAAACAACTCATTGACACGTTTGAATCGAAAAAGAATACTAAAACTGAAGTCATTAATGAAACAGTTACGTATAACAATAGGGATATAGATTATGTTCCTAACAGGAAGTCAGATGTCGACCTTGATGTTCTTGAAGAAAAAGATCAATCATCAGAAGAAAAAATTGACGAGAATGAAAAAAGGATAAAGGCTCTAAAAGATACGATTCATAAGGAAATCGACGATAGTTTTGATGCAAATGAGTCGGGTTCGACGAGTAAATGGGATAGAAAGATGTCTACCGATGATCCTACAGTTGACAAGTTCAGAACTTATGTCAGAAATGTTTCAGTGTATGCTAAAGTTAGGCCTCAGTCCAAGAAAAGTACTCTATTCGACTGCTGTCTAATTGTTGAATGGAATGCCGATGTGAGAAGAATTAAGTTCAAATATCCACATAATGTGAGTAGACTTCGGGAAGCTGTCATTTAGTCCGTATTTGGAAAATACTAATTAATTATGGTTTAGACTACGAAACGTGGGATTTCAAATACGACAACGCCATTTTTTGATGGTACGAAAGTGGTATTTTGGATAAATTTATTCCAAATAAGTTCGGAAAATCGTAAAATAAGATATATGAAATTTCTGATTTTCCCAGATATCCCTTAAAGAATTCGAAATTTTTAAAATTTCATAACATTTATTCACCCAATTTGCACTGTATGTTTAATTTAGAAACTTCTGATTCAATGTATTAGAAATCATGTGTTTACCGTTTCTTAATAATTTTTATGATGAATTAGTAGTTTTGACAAAAATATAAAATATCATTAAACAAAAAGAATAAAGTATTGCTTTCAAATATTCAATTGTAGAAAACCTATTCAGCAAAAGTAGTGTATCCTAAAATTACATTGTTACCAAATTTTTGTATTATAATACATTTATTAGTTATGAAAATATATGAATTCTATAAGTTAATTTGCTAGGTATAGAGCTTGATGCTTTCACATGACATTATAAGGCATTTTCAAGTGAAAATATTCCTTGAACTCTATCTCAAGTCAGCTGTCCATTTCCTTTTCAGTTTTAGTCTTCTGTATTGAAGCAACACCAATAGATGTAATATATTGTTCGAATGGCTTTCCAGTTTAGCATGATGTTTCTCTATTTTTTCTTTAATGACACCGTTTACATAAGGGATTTGTAAATCTTCATGTAGGGTTTGATTAGTAACGTACCATGGAGCGTTTGCTACCAATCGAGGTATTTTTAATTGGCTGGATTATTAATATAATAAATTGATTTGCTTGTACATTCCTAGAGTTTAATACCATATATCCATATAGGCTTTATCAGTTTCTTATAGATGACTATCTTGTTCTCAGGGGCAATATATTGGGTTGTTCGCAAAGTAATTTTGTTTTTTCTTTGGGAAAATTAAAGACAATTTTCGTATAATGAATAAATATTTCATTAAATTATATATTGACTATTGTGATCCAACACCTTTTGCGATTTTTCTGGTAGCACGATTCCACCCACGGTGATAAAATTTTTTGTCTTTGCTGGTAAAAACTGCTCTAGGTAATTTTTTACCTCTTCATTGGAAGTTAAGTTTGCAATGACCGAAACAAATAATAATCCGAAGGCACCAGATCTGAGAATATGGTGGGTGTGGCAGGGTATCCCATTCAAGTTGTTAAAGCTTTTGACGAGTGACCAAACTTGTATAGGTCTCCCATTATCTGTTGATTAATTCTGGTCTTTTCTGTTGTAGTGCATCATTCAGTTTGTCCAGCTGAAGACAGTAGTCTTCCGAAATAATTGTTGTGTTATCCGGTAAAAGCTCAAAAAAAAAAACGATTCCTTTAAAAGCCCACCACAGGCAGCCTTTTTTTGATGGATATTGGCTTTCGAAGTGCTTTGACCGGTTCTTCTTTTTTGCCCCATGACCTCTTGCGTTTGACATTGTTATATACAACCCATTTTTCGTCTCCACTAATGATGTTCTTCAAAAATGGATCATTTTCGGGATGTTTAAGAAGCGAATCACAGACGTCAAAGCGACGACACAAATTTCTCCTCGGGATGGGGATACATGGGGAACCCATATATCGAGCTTCGAGGTTAAACCCACGCCTTTCAACTGGTCATAAACAGTTTAATTCGATAAATTTAAATTACTTTCCGAACAACCTATTAGATATTCTACCTACAAGCAAATTTAGTTATTCAGTTGCACAGATTTGGATTCAATTATTTGGATTTTCCACTTGTGGAGTCATTTTTGTATTTCGTCCAAATGTTTCTTTAGTTTATTGGATCTTTGTCAATATCTAGAATGCCTGTATCGTCTGCGTCCTAAGTTGGTATGAGGATTTGTAGATAGGTTAGCTGTGTACAACAGTCGTCCAATGATGCTTCCTGAGGAACTCCTAATCGTGTTGGGACGTAGTTCGACTCCTCTGAATTGCCTTACACTAAGATAGAATTTCAACAATTTATAATAACATCCAAGCAGATAGGTTTTGATTTTATACATCAAACCAGGATGACAGACTTTATCGAAAGCTTGACTCACATCCAAGAATGCTGTTGTATGTCACTTCTACAGGTTTACTTATTTGAAATAAGACAGAAATTATAATAACGCAAACAAAATTGGAGAAATCAGCTAATATAATAAAAAAAATTATGGAATCATCAAATAATCTTGAACATATGTCTTTTACTCAAGCTTTTTTAGAAATTCTCCAGTAATTGTTAAAATATCTTTCACTCTCTTGTAAACCATCTCACCTGGTGAGTAATTTAAACATTGTTTATTGTTTTTGAACTTTGAATATCGAAATCCACCCTCTTTCTCGAGAACCCATCAGGGCAACCCTAAATTTGAACTCTTCACTTAAACATTTATATTCGAAAATAATACTAATTGAAATCATTTGCAGTAATGTGGCCTTTGCATTTCCAGGTTGAAGTTCCCCACAAAATAGAAGATCTCTGTTTTCCGGATGCAGCCTGTGGACCCCTAGACAAAACATTAAATGCTCAGTGTTATTCCCTAGTGATAACGAACGATAAAGGTGAAAGAACGTTCGGCTTTTGCCGCAGAGTGGTACCTGAAGGAAGCAACAAATGTCTTCCGATAGCATATTGTATTTTGAGCAAACACAAATCGCCAAAATTTTACAAAAAAATACTCATCGAATTAGAATCTCGGCACGGTATCTCCGAAAAACATCGGAATGATTTACTTGAAGCTTTTTATTTTAACAAATTTCCCCAGCCCGGTGAGACAGTTGTGATAAAGTTGGCTGATAGTATAGGATGTGGAAGAAATAAGGAAAATTTAACGAATATAAAAGAAGAAAACGAACGTGTCGATAATATCATCGATGTTAACGAAAATGAAAACAGTAGTACAACAACAAAGGAAAAAGATGGTGTAAATAGAAATTCTCTAGAAGATTCGATTGAAAGTAGTTTTGTAATTGTGAACGATAAAGGAGATTATGAGTCGCTGACCAAACGTCAAAAGGAAATATCGAACAATAGTATTGCAAATACGTTTAATTATAGTTATCTTGATATGTGCGATGAAAATATAGTCCTAAATGTGCACGATGATCCGATCTATGAAAATTCGGATTTAAAGGATTTGCACGAGTTACCTACAGATATTTTACAGAAAATATTTGCCTCTTTACTACTAGAGAGGAAAGTGATACTGATTAGTTGTCTCTTGAGGTACGCGATTTTTTACACTAATATAAGTCGAAGTTTTGAGACTTGGCCAACTAGGAATTGTGCAAAAGGTGTTTTTTTAGGCAAACGTTGCTTTGGCTTGCATCTATTCATGAGGAATTAGCAAATCAAACTAACCTCAAAAGAGGAGAGAACTGTCAAAGCAGTTGCCACAGAAAATATTGTTTTCAATTTAATATTCTATGCTCTACATTGTTACACAGCTCTGTCTGGCCAAGTTTAAATTCTGCTATATTATTGCATATTATAATTTCTGTACAGTTAAAAGTTCTTTAAATTTTTTCAGCAAGTTATCGTTATGCGTTGAAGCTCTCCAAACTATAATTTATCCTTTCACATGGCCTCATTCATTCATACCAGTGTTACCAAAATCTTTATGGGAATTCGTTGAAGCACCTACACCGATAATTTGTGGTATACTTTCAGTTGAAGTCCTAAATAAGCATGAAATTGAACACGTAAGTTCTCCCTCATGTTCAGATTTAATTATAACAATCTCATAATTGTTCAAGAAAGTATCTCCGTAGCTATAGCTGATATGTCATATTGATCATTAAGTCCCGGGACTAACTAGTAAAAATACATTTTTTGTTTTTGCAAAATTCGACTTTATTCATCATCATAGTCACCTTCCCTAACAATACAATAATTTCAACGTTTTTCTAAACTTTCAATGCCTTTCTTACAGAACAGTTTGTTTTTGATCTCAAAATAGTCTTCAATTGCGGCTATAACCTCATCAGTGGACCCGAATCTCTTTCCTTGGAGCATCTTTTTGAGATCTACGAATAGATATAAGTCAGAAGAGGCCATATCTGGTCAGTATGGTTTGGAAGCAATTCGAATCGTAAATTTTTCAATTTCACCATCGTTTCCATCGATTTTTGGATCAATTTTCTTTGTCGTGTAAGGCATTTTCTGTTTAATTGAGTCATCCAATCTATCCAATAACGCATTGTAGTGGTAGCTTTTGATCGTCAGGCCCTTTGGAAGAAAGTCGATGACCAAAATTCTATGCTGTATAGAGATTATCATATGACCTTGCCTGCTAACTGTTATGTCTTCAGATGCTTTCGCTGCACTCGACTGATGCTCTTTTAGACTCCGTGATGAATCCATGTTTCATCCATTGTTAAGTGCCAACACAAGTCCTTTTTATCACGCGTAAACAGCTTCAAACAGTGCTCCGAATCATCAATTCATTATTCTTGTTCCTTTGTGAGCAAATGGGAGACCCATTTGGGAAAAACTTTTTTCATACCTAAATTTTCTCATGTACAATTTTGAACAACGTACGTTTTAAATCTGCATACCATCGACGAATGGTTGTTTTGATAGGCTCTTTTACCGGTAACACTTTTCAAGCCATTGGTAAGCTTGAGAGGTATTTTTTCCCATTAAAAAACAGGGTTGTTATCCATTGTTTAAACAAAAATAAAAGTATCATCACTGCATTTTCAATATCTCGAAGCAACTGGACCGAAATGTCATCAAATTTTTACATGTATCGTTTGAAAGTTGATACTAACGAAAAACAAGGATGGCATGGAACTGACAACGCCAGCTATGTGTCCATTAGAAATGTAAGGAAGGGGAATATTAACAATGTTCTGTGTAAAATAGCCCCATTTTTTCATTTGATACTTCATTTAGGAACTTTTAGCCCTAAATTAACTCAATGATATTGGAACTACGCAAAAAAATTAAATTTCATATTTAATTGTTTACACCTTTCAAGAAAATATCTTTCTTCAGGGTATTGTTGTTGATCTGGATGAAAAATGCATATGGAAAGAAGAGGGGGATGAAGATAAAGCTCTGAGCACATCGATGCTGAAGGCATGGCGTAAAAGCCTAGCAGCTGCTAAAGCTATCCCAGTAGAAGAAGAGTCACATTCATTCTACCTAACAGATGCTTACATTCATATGTTTGCAGTGGCTTTGAAAAATTACAAGGACTATATAGTGAATGGAAATTTCCAGGTAATTTATATTATGATAATATTATAGAATCTAGACTGAAAACGCTGTAAATTTGAAAAAATCTGATACAATAATTCGTTTTTGAGAAATAGTTTTTTTGGCTGAAAAGCTTGAAACATCATTGTTGGACAGCATCTAATTTTTTTACCAAGTTTCATAATTTTTTGTTAAAAACTCTGTTTTCAAAACTTTTATATAAATCATTTATAAAAAAGAACATTTATAGAAATATTGTTTCAGTGAATAATATATCTCTGAAACTGTTGAAAAACAAATGGTTTCTAAAATAATTGCAAATTACTGACCCTAATTTTATGCACACAACATTCACTTTTTTAATCGTTCATATTTACTTCACAAGTTTTTTCGTTCTGTTTTCTAAATTTCAACATGATTTAAATTGGATATTACTGATGATTTTCAAATAAAAACACAACATATATTTTTATATTTGGATTATATTTGTTACATTACCTATTTCTTTAATATTTTGGTTCGATTGATATATTTTCAGTTTTTCATTAATAGAAATGAATGTTTATCAAGAATATATTTTAGTGTTATTTTAAGGAATATTCTGTTTTTCAAGTCAAGTAGGTTTGTTTAAATTTTGTAAGCGATTCTTTATAGAATAGTTTCAGCATGTAAAATGAATCCCTCATCTTGAAAACACACTTTAAATAATTTATCAATAATTTGGCAAAAAATTTTGATTTCATTCTTTATGTTCAGAAGGAAGCATTCATCAGATCAAGCAAGAGCAAAGGTGTGAGAAGATTTCTGAAATGGTTCACAGATACAAGCATGTTTCTCACGTTTGTGGATGCAGTGATAACAAAATCGCAAGATTTCTCATTGTTTGATAGAAAAATTTCCTTATATGGAAGTGAGCAATCTGGATTAATTCTAGATAAATTATTAGACTGGAAATTTTTGACTAAAGACTTTTAATGTTAGCATTAGTTTAATTAATGAAATGTATTTTTTTACTTTATCGTATCGGTACCTTTGAGATAAAGGTTCTTTTCATAATAAGCAGCTTTAAAGTGCAGATATGTTTTTTATATTTGTTATTTTATGATTTTTCAATAAAACAAAACAAAAATTTTCCAGTGGTTATTTCAGAGAAGTATAAAATAATACTCTGTTTTTACATCAATGGACAGTACACGAAATATTTCAGCAAACGAAAGGAAAATTTTCGACAAATGTTAATAAATGTATAAAAAATGTTAGATTTACATAGCTCCATAGGGTCATTTATTATACTTAGATTAATTTTATTATGTGCATTTTCTGCCCTTTGATTCTATGAACAAGATTCTTAAATTGTCTTAAATTATATATATATAACCATTTTCTGAGCCATGACTTCCAAATATGAAAGTTCATTTTTTGGAAAATTTGTTTTATGTTCATTGTATCTAGTTTTTAATGAACGTCTGGTCTGGCCTAAATTTGCTACTGGACGTTCAACATGTTAGCACATAAACTCCAGATATATGTATATTTGGTGTTGGGTCTTTGACATTGGATAACAAAGACGATATTTTGCTTTGCGGTTTGAATTTATTATCTAATTTTGAAAGACTGTCGTCCACTTCTTCCCTGGTTTCACCAAACTACAATAAAGAAATGAATTTTTTGGTGTTCTTAGTTTTTATGGTGGAATATTCGATTTATATGTATTTCAAATTGTTTCTGTTTAAACAACTTGTTTATCACTTCATGATTGAAACATGTTCGCAGCTATTGATTGTATAGTTTTGATATCAATTTCGTGGTAAGTTTGAGCTATTGTGGTTAGTAATGATAATGGTTAGTTAACGATTATAATTTTGAGTAAACTCTATATCAGTATATCTAGATGGATATACTGAAATTTTTTGTGAATATGGATTTTTTGAGTATATAGGAATTCATATATCAGTAGATGTTGGTTTTGGAAACACGTTGAATTCAATTTTTTTACTGAAATGTGAGATTAAGAGGTCCAAAAATGTAATTTTTTCACATGGTTCTTTTTCGAATTTGAATTTAATTTTAGGCTGAATACTGTGTAAGTAATTTGGAAATTGACTTAGTTGTCTGGATATTGGAGAAATGCAAGTAAGTATATTATTAATGTATCTATACTAAAAATGTATTTTCACCGGTAATTTTGATTTGAAAATTTTTTTTCTATATCTGACATGAAAATATCTACTAAAAGCAACCTCATTTTTGAGCCCATAGGCCTGTTTGTTATTATTATAATTCGAAAAATGATTGCTGAGAAAAAATTGAGTAAACCAGATAATTGATGAGGAACAATATCAATCGTGTAGTAACTGTAAAAATTGAAATGAATTTGTATGCCAAATTTACTTTTAAACCTCACAATTACCAGACTAAACAATAAACATTTTGGAATATACCATAAACCATCCCAAACAGATAGCACTATCCATTGCATCATTACACCGGTTTCAACATAAGTGGACATTTCATTACAGGGTACTCCGATTATCAAATATTCCACTAGATAATTTTAACTTCAAAATAGAAAGTTATATAATAAAAATAGCATATAATAATAGATAACTAAACATCTCTGATATAAAAAATAATAGAACAACACGAAATAAAGAAGGCCTTAAGAGAAATTCAGTTAAGTTAAATTCAAGATAATTCAAAGGTTAAAACCAATCTAATTGAAATACATGATACCCAATGTTTGTATGCTTAGAATTTATTGTATTTTAGAAAAAAAATCTTGAGTGTAAAATCAAAATGAATATCGATTCTCTAAAAATATGTTTAGAAATTAATTTTCGAATTAACAATCCAAAATTTATTTAACCCGAAAGTTGAATACATTTAATGTTTTTTCGAAAAATTTCAACCAAAGAGGAACGCCGTTCTCGATGTAATTGCTACGTAAATGAAACTGAAATTACGGCAAACTTTCTGAGGGTATCTAGTCTGCGTTTATCTATATTAGTCCGAGTGTCTGTAAAAAATATTTCTAGAGAGAAAATCCTATTAAAATTACACTTCTTTTTTTTTTTTAATTAAAATTGTAGAAGACAAACATATTTTAATTTGTTTTGATAATCAAATTTTGTTATATTTCTTCTATCAAGTAAAAAGCCTTTTTCTATTTTATTACACTTTAAATTTAGGTTAGAGTTAAGATTACAGAATTTGCATTTTAGTAACTCTTTTTCATTCACATTGATTAAATCTTGAATGTAGACCATAGATTAACAATATAAATAGTCTTGTTGATCTATGATGTAGACAATCTTTGATGATAATGCTGTAATTCATAGAATTTCTATCAATCAGAAGACTGAACTGATAATAACATAAGAACTATTCAAATGAATTAATTCGGCTGACAATCTTATTATTGCCATAAGAACTACATCTTGAAACCACAGATGAATAGATAATTTGTCCTATAATTCATTCTCACAAATTACCAAATAATATATAGTCTGGTTGATCTATGTTCATTCTTGCCAAGAAAGTACGGCAAAATATCTTTAGCTATTTTATCATCATATATCTACGTTGGAAAATAAAAACTACGTTATTGCAATAATAGAATTTTTAAGTTTCTCATAACAAGAAAAAATATATCGTATCGATTGTTTTCTGTTCTAGATCAGAGGACAAATGCAGCATAATATTGGACCATAGACCATAATAAAAATTTTATGATAAAATTTCACCAGAAATGTCAAAATAACTGCAACAAATTGATTTTATGTTTGTGATATTAATCTAAGAAATAAAAAATATCTGTATGTAATATATTAATTTATATTCGAATAGTTTAGTGCAGTAATTTGGATAGATCAATATGTAAGTGGTAATTTTTTTAATTTCTGCATTGAATCAATAAGAAATGGTTCATTCTGAAAAGACAGACGATTGTATATAAATATTTATTTTTAACTCATGGTGAATCCACTGTTATATACCAACTTGTCGTTCTAATTGGACTAGTCTACACGTGCATTTCTGTAGGATAAAAGCATGAATGAATGAAACCGCGCATTAATTCAAAAAATATTGCCTTCCAGGCATAATTTCTAAGACTTTGTTTACTAACTAATGCATCTATGGACCAAAAAACAGATGTATACGATTACCAGTCAAACTGTTCCATTGATATAAACGAATTAATTAAATTTTCTGGAAATGAAAAGAAAAAAGTGGCTCGGAGACGGTGGGCAATTCTTGCAAAGGCATTGAAGGTACAGATTGTTGTTAAAATTCTTCTGTGAACCTTTTATCTGTTCTTATGTTGCTTTCAATGTATTTGCTTCTAGTTTTTTGCTCAGGCATGATTCAATTATTTTTCTATATGGCTGAAGTAATTGTTATTCCAGTATTTCGTGTTCTTCTGAATTTTCGTTAATTTTATTCTCCTCTTCATGACAAACATGAGATTACTCAATGTTCTGTTTTTTCTGGTAATTATTTTTTTGATTGAACTCATTTTTGAATTCTTAATGTATAACTATGAAAATAGATTATCAGGATATACTATATAACTAAATTTGAAAAAAGTTATTATTGTTAGTTATAATTTATTAAATTAACGGATACAATATAAATATTATATATGTTACTTACTATCCAAGCTATCCATATTAACTAATCATCTCTTTCATACTATACCACACTGATGTAATAAGAAATATGAATCAATCATTTTGATTAGAAATTTTCAATTTTCATGAGCCCAAATTATTTATTAATAAGCCAAAAATTGCACACAAAAAATAACAAATGACGAATACAAAGGTCATTTAATTCTAGATTTTATTGATGAAACTCATTTGATTAATATCAAAAAAAAAAATTTAACATGGTATTATAATTTTCACATAGCTATTATAGTAGGAATTAATAATAAAAGAATGGTAATGATTTGGAAAATCATTATCTTAGAATCATTAGAGGCTCTCAAGAAATTAATTAATGAATTTTGGATAATTGAACACAGCTACCAATACTGTAGTCAAATAATTTTGTTGTTGAAATTCTGAAAACTTATACTCAAATATGGTACCCCATAGAAATAAATTCATTCGGCATTATCATTTCATTCAAAATGTTTTATTGCGCATCCTTCTGTCATAATAAACACTTTGAAAACATTAGAATGAATTAATTCACTGAGTGTGAAATTTATGGAAACAATAATGCATTTCCTCACTTTTACAAATTTCCTATCTCATCGAGAACATATTTCGAATCATAATTTTCGCTTTCTATTTTTGAGGGCCAATTTCAGGTGTCTCCGTTCATTGAGATAATTTATTGGCACCTTTCTTGCCAAGTCCATTTGCCAGATTTTAAAGTTCCAATTTTAAACACCGATTACGTCTACTAATTGTCCATTGTCAAGAATAACCCAATGGGTTCATTTGCACCAATAAAAGTAATGCAGGTGGACTTTTCTTCAAAAATCTTCATCAATCTTAGCAGCCATAATGAGTCTGTTTACGAAGAAATAGGTGAAATTTCAGTATCTATTGGAGGTCTATTGCTTCTATCAAAGACTGGAAATTTCACAGCAATTTCCTTTTATTGCAATATACTACAAAGAATATTCTTACTAATTAAAAAATTGTAATATAAAAACACTTAATTTACATCACTTGCTTCAGCCCGCATATACATTAATAGTTAAATTTAAATATTCAGATTAAATCTTGTGGTTTCCCAAAAATCCTAATTTGTTTCTTGTGGTAAGCTGATTCTTCAGAAAACTCAATTTATTCATATTTATATGTACATGCAAATTTTCAGACGAATCCAGTGAAGTGTTTTTTGATTAAGTTTAAAATTTATTGAGATGAGTTTTACTATGCTTCTACTCACCTAGATCTCAAAAAGTTTTACAGAATCGAATTGTTATTATATATCTAATGTCTTAATTTGAAGTTGCATTTTTGAGATATTGAAAATAACTCTTACTAGACAGTATTGACCCCTATACATCGATTTAATTCCAGAACTTAAAGTTTCCAATTGAGCTGGAAATTTGAGGCAGTTTCTCTTAAGTAAATCCTTTCAAAAATGATCATGTTCACAATTAATGGAACCGTTGTAGTTGAGTTGAATTTTCCTACTTTTTCTTTTACTATTTCTTCTTCTTGGAGTGTGATAGAATTTTTGTTACTTTTTAATAATTAACTCGGTTTAATCTAAAAGCGTCTTTGGAGACATTTTTTGGCTGAAGCAATTTTTTTGCCTAGAGCAAATTTTTTACCTAGTGCATTATTGCCTTGATCAAAATTTTGGTTCAGTCTAAATTTTTCGGCTTAGACAAAAATGTTCCTGGAACCAGAGAAGAATTTTTGGGTAGTCATCTTCTTCATTCTGTTGAAATCTGTTTACGCCTATCAGTGGAGATTACACCATTACAGCGAACTGCACATTCTCAAACGAGTTTTAACATAGGACACATGGTGATTATTGTCGATTTCATTAAGATGAGTTGGTTTTCTGTTTATCCATTCATCAAACAAGGGAGCTCACGAGTTAACCATAATAATTTTGGTGACTATATTATACTTCTGGTGTTTTAATATTGTCTTTTATTGTTGAATTATCAGGAAACAAATATAACTCTTAAAACAAAAAAGAGCTAGGTGTTTACATAACTATAGGTTATATAATTGTGTTTCCTGGTGGGGAAACCCTGATACTCTTAATCTCAGAATCGGGCCCCACGTTGGGCGCCAATTATATAAGATATATTCTTTATTTAAAATGATGTTATCATCCAGCTCTATTTTGTTTATAGGTTATATTTTTTTGACTTCCAAAAAGCTGCCTTACGGTTTCAGGAAATTTTTCGTCTAAACTAAAATTTCAGGCTAAATCAAATTATGATCCAGGAAAAAAATTGCTGCAGTCAAAAAACCCTTTCAAGGTCGCTTTTAGATATTTTGAAATTTTTTATATTAAACCGAATTCATTATTCAAAACTATGAAAACTCTCATACATCTCAAAGAGTTATCGAAAGAAAAATAATAGAGGATTCAATTCGTCCTCCATGGTTCCATCACGCAGCAGTTCGCCACACTGATATAACAAATTTGAACTACTACGTGATGTTTATTATGCGGACTTTCAGCGTGCTATCGTTTGCCCAATTATCTGTTATTTTAGAACCTTTAGACGAAAATGATCTCAAACAATTACGTTGAACTCACTGATAACACTTACTTTCGAACGCAAAGAGCTAGAAATTTTTCAGAGTAAGTTTGGGGCCTAAATATCTCGGTTAAGTTTGTTAATGGGCAAAATCTGTCTAATTGTTCCGCAGTTATTTTACATTTGGAACTTTTCTTAAAACAATATAACCAGAGCAGGTTTGAATGCAATATCTTTAATTTTTGTATGTAATATATCCCATTTTCTCTATTAAAAACTAAATAGGGTTAATATCCATCTGATGGGTAGAATGTGCTCCTTAAATGAAAAATTGACCTGTTACGTTTATGTGAATATTTTAAGTTTACTCTTAATTTTTCATAGCTCTTCTTTCAATAATCATTCTGTATATCCCTAGTTCCTTTTCAGTAAGTCTGTAAGATAAGTGAATTCAAAGAATTGACATTTTAACATAACATTCATACCTAAAATTATATTTACCAGAAAGAATATAACTTAATTTATAAGTTTTTTAATTTTGCAAGCAGTACTTTTTTCAGAATTCTGTATTGTGTAAATCACATAGTTATATACTGATTACTAAAATATTTTGATACTAGATTTCTTAATAAGAACGATATAATTTTGAAATTAAATAGTTGAGATAAAAGCATTTTTCATTTAACTTTACAATTAATTACATTTATGGTTCAAGGATGGCCACATAAAACACTCCAGCCGGATATTTCCATAAGGTATGAGTTTTACCGAAAAACGCCGGGACAGGTCGATTTTAATTTGGAGGGGGACATCTTTTGATTGCAATTTCATGAGCGTACGATCATCCCCCTAAGCAGGGTTGTAACCTCTCAATAGAATTAACGGTAAAAGGGATCGAGTGACACATCATTTTGAAGGTTTTGCAATTATATTTATGGATATGTTGAAAAACTTCTGTTTAGCATTAGCTTCAGTGCAACTCGGAAGTAATTGGTGAAGTGTATTAAGAGGTAGATTCTGAACAAACAAGTATTGAAATGTTGAAATTGTTTATCCTCTACTTCTATGCAGTATGCTATTTAAGATTTTTGAGGGTGTTGCCAGCCCACTTAAGGGGATGATTGTACACCCACGAATTTGCAATCACAAAATGTCTTCGTAGCAATAAAAATTGACCTGTCGGCGTTTTGCGGAAAAACTCATACTTACGGAATTATTCGGCTGAACTGTATTATGTGGTATATATATCATTTTATCAAAAATGTATTCGTTCTATCGAATAAAATAATTAAAATTTCCTTATATTTATTTAAATACGATAGTTGCTTCGTTACACAGCGTCTTGGAATAATATATTTTGAAATTAAGTTGATCAAATATTATATCTTGGCAGACTTTAAATTGTTTCACGAAATATTCTGTATGTACAAGTGTTTCAAAAAGAAGAATGCACCTCAAAATAAAATACAAAGAAAAATATTTTCCTTGTAGTACATAAGATTATAATTTTTTTCTGAAGACGATTTCTTCATTTTTCTTTGCGTTTTTGTACAACACAGATGCAAATTAATTAAATTAATGGATACTACCAATAAATATGCAGTAAATCGTATGAGAAAAAAAGGAAAGCCAGTGGCCGACTATTTAATAAAATGTGTGTTCAATACAGATTTTAAAATTGTATAATGTTAATAGTTATTGCTATTATTATGCAAAAGGAGTACATTCGACCAAGTAACAAAGTCTTAAAAATTCAATAATTCCTTCTCTTCAACTCTACCTGATAATAAGGGTTTCAGGAAAAACAACCTACCACAGTGATGATTTTTTTTTCTACTTCATTACTTTCAATTGTAAATTATATAATGATTAATGAAATATTTTTTTATACACTTTCAACCATAATTTCGAAGTTTTGCATACTGAAAATAAAAGTAACACTTTGAACTTATATGAGTCACTAGAGAACTAAATATAATAAAATTCAAATATTAAAAAATTAATCTAAATAATTCTGCTCTTTGGGATACTTTTAAAGATCCTTTTTAAATTTTATTATTACTTATAATAAACAGACTCTGGTTGAAGCGACTATTTCGTGAAACAAAGTAAAATCAAAATATAATATCTAAGCTACTTTTTCAAAATATATTAGCTGAAGTAACTACTGTATAGCGAATTTCCTCGTATTTGAATGAATGTGTGGAAATTTAAATTGTTTCATTTAAAATATATCGTTTAAAACGAGTTTCCATCAAGTAATGACCCATTCAATCCAATATTAAAAAATTTATTCAGAGCCCCAACGGAAGTGAACCTTCTAGCCCAACGGACGAATACTCTGTACGTCGCATTTCTTCCTTCATGCTTCTTCAAACGCAACAGCTCCCCTCCGTGCCTGTCATATCTACAGATCCACGCCTGCTGGATCAGTTCAACAGACGCACATGGTACAGCTACTCTATGCAAGTGGAGGAAGTGCGTTTTTCGGTCAACGTTGGACACAGAAACCGCACATTCTCTGCTGAAGATCTAATGGGCTTCAACAACACGGGGAATATCTGCATATGGCCTTCAGAGGAAACTTTGAGCTATTATGTATGTAATAATCTGGATATATTCAATGATAAAAGAGTGCTCGAGCTTGGTGGCGGCATGTCTTGTCTTGCCGGGCTCTACGTAGCTAAGTACGGTAGACCAAAAACTGTAACTGTAACTGATGGTAACAAAATTTCTGTAGAAAACGTCCAGGTAACATTAGAATGTAACACATTCGACTGTCCCGTAGATAGCAGAGTTTTAAAATGGAATGATGATTCTTTCAGTGAATCATATGATGTTATCCTTTGTGCCGACTGCCTGTTCTTTGACGATGCTAGAAATGATTTGATAGATTGTTTGGGTAGGACGTTATTGTCTGAAGGGTTGGCTTTGGTCATGGCCCCTGAAAGAGGAAATACTTTAGATAGCTTCATTGAACGGTCTCATAATATGGGGTTGTCTTGTAGAAAAATTGTCAAGTATGACGAGGTTGTTTGGTGCAAACGTTTAGCATTATTAGATAATATCGAATTTAACGATAATATTCATTATCCCATTTTGATAGAAGTGACCAAAAGTTAAGTGCCCTTAGTATTTTGGAAAATGCAATATAAGCCTTTGAAGAAACGTAATGATATCTTTTACTCAATTTGGAGAAGTCAATGAATTTTCCTTGGAAATTGTTTTATTATCAATAATTGTATTGATCCATATACAGTGAGATGAAACCAAATGAAATGTCCAACAGAACAAGTATGATTGAGTCCCACCCACTTATTGGCAACATATAAAAACTGAAAGAAATTTTTTGCTCAATGTACTAGATTTAGCCTTAAAATACAAATAAAATTATATTCTCGTGTATCTCAGCAACTGAAGAAAAATAATAGATAAAATGAAAGGCTATATTACACAAGATATCCCAACAAAAAGTAAATTACTAGAAAATTATATGCTATTCCAATTTTAGATGTTTGAAGTGGTAACCATCCCTTCTATAAAGATAGTAAGAAAATATTTTAAAGTAATTGTGTTTACCAAAACAGAATTTTTCTATATTTTCATTGGGACATCCAAAGTAATTGTTTAATGGGAACATTGGATTCCTTCACTTTGGCTTTTTCATATTGTCAAATATCCTCTAAAACCATTCTTAGGGTACTTATTTTGCATTTTCCCACATATATATTTATATATCATTATATTCCTTGAATCTAGTCTGATTGTACCTTATCTGTGATAATAAATAATACCAATTTCCTCAACTTGACAAACTAATAGCTTACATTTTCTTTAAATAGTAGGCTAATAGTTATTGATCAGATGTATATAGTTATTTTTGTCAATATAAATTTTTATTTTCGAATCATTCGTAGTTTATTTAAAATTATCGGAAACAGGATATGTAGAAACCAATTTTTAGGTGGAAATAAATATTAGTAATATAAATATTTTTAGTTAAATGAGTCTATTTTTGTGAAGAAGTTGATATTGATAAAATAAACTATGTAAATATTATCATATTGATGGTAATAGTGTAACATGAATTATGATAAGATCTTGATTTAATTCTAACTGCAAAATACACAGAATTTGCACATGGAATATATATCATTATCCAGTTTTAATAGTAACAAATATAATAATAATAATATATACTTATATCATTATTATTATATATTTATTATATATATTATATATAAATATATATAATAAAAAAATCCAATTTATTGCTCTTCTCCAAGTATAAAGAGCTCTGAGCTTTTTTATTGAACCATTCAATTATCCATGAAAAATTCTGAAAATCTCGATTTTAGTTATGAAAGAATATTTATAATACATATATTCAAATAATGTATTATTAAATGACAATATTTTAGACTGAGGAGTTACATATTACTATAAAAAATACATTTATTTCGATCAATTGAAAATTAGACAATTTGCATTTTATTACGCCATTAGTTACTATAAGATCAATTTGTATTTAATATTGACAGTATAGTATAAGAAACAATCTCAAGATCATTTTTAAATTTTCATTTGTTTTGTTACATTATTACTTAAGTATTACAATTTTTGATATAATTATTTGTGTTGAAAATATTCATTCAGGATAATAAAATATCAGGTAAAATTATCACTCAAGAACGCTTTCTTCTAGGCAACTGTCCTAGAAAAATATGTCCTAGCTTGGACTTAAAAAGAAAGTGTTTTCAGAAAAATTTTGCAACGCAGTATATTTACGCTAAACGCAAGGAATATCCTCGCAAACATCGAGTTTGATGAAAATTTTTTTGAATCGAGTGAATCCTAGCATTTGTTGCAATGAAATTGTTTATTATTTCGGTAATAGTTCAGTAGTCTTTCAGAAACAAAGTTCACTTCACTTTCAAAAAAAGACAAATTCACTGTCAAATGACAATTACGAAGCAAAAGCAAGTATCGTTAATAATAAAATGATATTATACAGTTTTTATTTACAATTTTGAACCAGACATAGTTATCTTGTAATTAGATAATTGGTTCTTCATAAATAGGAACTACAATATTTTACCTTTTAAATAGGTAGTTAAAACAAGCTTTTTGAAATTATTGTTTTACTAGCAAACAAATGCAAAACTTGACACAACCATGTCAAGTCATATGAAACTGCAGTCACAAAAATGTGCAAAATTTTGAATTTTTTTATCGTAAAACATGACAATTTTTAAAAGCTTGTTTCAATTATAATCAACTACCAAAAAGTAACTCCTGAAACAGTCAATATCTAAACAGGTAGTATGTCATAGTTCGATAATCTTCGAGAACTAGCAAATTTTCAGCGAATTTTTCTCGAAAGTAACCACAGTAATTTGAAATGTTTTGAATGAAACAACTAATAAAATATTAAAGAAATTGAAATTTTCATGAATTAGCAAAAATATTAATGCAAATTGGAGACTATTCTATTTCAGAAAAGCCCTGTTTATTTGAAAACCATAACACTTTTACTGGATATTGACCTGTTTCAACTTTTATTACTTCATAATTAAATATAATCGAGTTTTTAAGAAATATGTTCTACTATCAAAAATTGAGGCGTTTAGGTTTTGTTGGTTCACGATTATTTTTTTGTTAGTGTAGTTTCGAAGTATTACTTCATCTTGAGACAACTAAAAAGTATTTAAGCTATAAAATGACGGCTCAGCGATGAAAATTAACTATGCAGGTTTAAGTATCAGATGCTGAAGGTGTTAAACAGGTTAAATTTACATAGATGAGTTTGATCATTCATTATTTTGAGATCATTTTTATGAACTAATTTCAATGGACTCCAAATAATTTGATCACAAAAAAATCAATCAATTTGAAATCCCTACACGTGTTTTGGTCTTATTATCATTCTCAAAATAATAAAAATAGATTCTAAAGTTATTATTATAAATAGTTAAGATTCCTTCATTTTTATTCTACATGTAAAATTCATTGTATATTCATTGACCCTTATCTTGGATGTATTTGTTAAATTTTAAGTTCTCTGAAGATCAACTATTACGTCAAAATTGGTAGTAAAATAAAGTAAATTCTTTTTTAAACATTTATTTAAATGTTAATGGCACAGTAATTTGATTTCAGACAACCATTGCTTGAATTTTTGCAGTCAATAAATTAGAATAAAAATTACGAACTGGCATATAAAAAAAAATTTCGTAAAAAGACTAAATATGGTGGAATAAATCATGAAACAGATAAATATTTTAATTTAATTGGGAAAGTATTAAATGAATACAAATGTAAAAGGTGCTTGGAATATGTCTTGAAATGAAACAATTATGGATTGAATTTAAATCCAGAAATTATGACGAATAATTGAGAAATTATCAAGATAGTTTTGTAACAGGAATTGTCAAAACAAATTAAAATTATATTGTATGTTTAATAACGTTTCGGTCAGTAAGATGTCTCTGAGAGTTTTTGAGTGAATACTTAGTATTCACTTTAAATAACAATAACTGTTTCTGTTTAAGAATATATTCCAACAACTTTTTAATTTTTATTTAAAACATTTCCATTTAAAATAAAATTTTTTGGAGTTAGATTCAATAATAATTGTTTCTATTTACCACAGTTTTTACGCTCTTGTTTTAGGGAACAGCGTGCTATCATTTGGCTTAAATGTTCTCAAACATTTAGGTTCGACTCACTGATGAAGAATCTGAGGTGAAAAGTAACTCTAAATCTCAAACGGAGAGAGTTAGAGATTTTAAACTTTCAGGATAGGTTTGGAGCCTGAATATCTCGGTTGCGTTCGTTAATGGACAAAATCGATCCAATGGTTCCGCAATTATTCACATTTGAATTTTTTACTTATTATCCCAATAGTTCCAAAACTACCGATTCGATCGGAATGATATTTGGTATTTAGATGTATAATAATGACACGCATGTTTGCGCTAAATTTTGTGAGGATCGTATGATAGAAAACTTTTGAAAAAAAAATGCGAGCAACGTTTGAGCCCTACCTTGAACACTCGAACTTTCGAACGGTAAAAACTAGAAACTTAAAGCTTCTAGTATAGTTTAGGATATACCTATCTCAGTTGAGTCAGTTCATGGGCAAAATCAATGGTTTCGCAGCTGTTCTCATTTGAAATTTCGTCTTATTTTTCTCATTATATTCCAAACCGCATATCCAATCGATCTGAAATTTGGTATTAATAAGCAGAATAACAACGCGCATGTCCGTTCAAAATTCCGTGAGGATCTTATAATTAGAAGATTCAAAACAAACAAAAAATTATTTTGTGAACGGAGCAGTGTTGAGCGCTACTAACAGTTCTACGAGCGAGTTCAAATTTACCATTTAGATGTAAAAAACGATGCAAAAAATGTCCTGAAGATCGTATAATTAGAATATTAAAAAAATATATAATTTGTGAGCAGAGTAGCGTTAATTGCTACAGAAACCATAGCAACAGTCCTGCGATTGAGTTTGAATTTATCGTTTAGATGTAAAATGGCGACAAGAAGTCTTAATTTTGTGAGGATCGTAGGTGATATAAACACAAACGCCCCAAATCCGACTTCAAATCAGAGCCCTTCACTTTTTTTTGTCTTCCATTTCATAATTTTTCATTCTTATCCTTCATTTTCTGTCTGAGGTTTTGCTCACATTCTTAGACAATAGATGTCTGAGATCAAAGACTCAGACAATAGATGTCTGAAATCAAATTTAATTTTCTGAACATACTTTTCATTACTCTGATACGTCATGAACCAAGCTATCAATGCCTGAGCGTTTATTTTATGGGTCACCTTGCATAAATTATTCCCATGGTCATTTCATTTGTGATACGAGGGTGTATCAAATATAAACCTAACTAAGGTGAAAAAAAAGCACATGTTTTATCATAAAAAAATTTGATATATTTTATTTTTTTACTTATTCTCCGCTTCTATCAATACATTTTTCCCAACGAATAGGAAGTTTTTTGATGCCATTATAGAATAATGTATTTGGTCACGAGTAATTACACTCCTTGGTCATCGTAGAAACAGCGTCCTCCGAATTCTTCTTTGAGTGGATTAACTTTTCCCGCAGACTACTGTTGCACGTCCGCTTAAAAAAATGTTTGCGCTATTCATAGACTGGGGTTCTTGAAGGCATGTTCCTAGCGGATTTTAGAGTCAATCGATACAAAATTTCCGAATGTTTTACGCCTTTCCGCGATAAAAAATTTATAATAGAGGAATATACCTCTTGCTCAGACATGATGCTACTGACGACCAATTAACTGTAGTGAACAGGAGCATTGTCCTCTTCCCTAGACAGTCCTTTTCAACACATAGCACCACGCGCGTCATGTCACGTAGCTACCGGTAAAAAAGTCCGACTTCTATTTGATCCACTCTCATATTTCGCCTTTAAATGTTTCTAAAGACTCAAAATTTATACCTGAATGCCATCATCTAGATCACATTAGAGCTTCATTCCACCATGTTATCATGCTCCTTCCTTTCTATTACTCGTTAATATTTTTATATCAATGTTTTAATTGGCGCCAAAAATTCAATCAATGAATTATAATATACTCGTCCTCTCACACCTCTGATACTCCGGAAAATTATTGGCAAAGATTCGTGGAATACGGACCTTGATCCGACGAGACGAGAATGAAAATATTTATAAACGTCATAGTAATAAATTCACGTAAAACAGTCTGGCTGACGAACGGATATCTGCTTTTGTATATCGAGTATGAAAAATGATGGCTTGTTCCGTGCCAATTTTGACATTTGCGCAAGAAAACCATTAATCTCGATCGAATGTACTTCGGCGATCTATTTTCGCGATAGAATGCATCATAATTGCGGAAGTGGCTCTAAGGACCATGTACGGTTTGATGAACGATTTTCTATTTGAATTTTGTGATCTCAATACCGCGTTTATCTTATTTTCGATATCTTTATTATAAAAACTAATCAGTTTTTACATGATGGCATCGTTATTGGAATTTGTTTGCCTGTTTTATAATTAAATTCCGACTTTCATTAAATTTTTATCATTGGAATGTGCATCATTCTTCAAATATTGAATGTTAATTTCAAATGGAATAAGAGAATTACTTCGATTTCAATCGCTTTTTATTGAGAAGTATTACAGTAACCCGAGATTCGTAGTGTTACTACATTTTCAAAGTGTGAATTATAACTTGTGCTTAAGGGTTTTATATTATATATTTTTATCTAGAGAAATGTGATGTCGAGAAACGAAGAGATGGAAAACTTTATAAAAAAAAACTTAATGGAGAACTCAAATTAAACTATGATACCAATATAAAAAAGACTATAATAAACTTAACAAAGAGATTCATGAACTTATAATTCAATACAGATCGAGCAAATGGATTAAAGCATTTGAAATTAAAGGCAAAAGTTGCCGGAAAGAGATAAAGAAACTAACAACTAGGTACAATACAGAACAGAAGAATAAATTATCAAAAACATATAAAAATAAAAAAGAGATATCCACAGCATTTAAGGAATATTACAGGGGCCCTTTTACTCCTAAAAATAACATACTGAAGCAATAATAGAACACAACAAAAAAAAGTTCACTAAAAAAAGTAAAGCCCAATACTAAACACTACTGAAGCTGAATATGAAAAGGCTTTATATGGAAAAAACACTGCAACTGGATATGACAATCTAACAAGAGTCAATTCATTTCTCAAAAACTTCTACAATACATTCATTTTCCAGATGGTCATTATACAATGACATAAACCAGAGGAAATACTCACCTGAACCCCTCATTGAAGCTGTGCAAGGCCTGACTTGAATTTAATATTTGTAATCAACTTAACTTTTTTCTCCTAAAATTTAATTGAAGTGTTAATTATATATTGTACAACAAAAGAGTAAGAAAACCAACTGGCGGAACGATGAAAGTCGTTAGCCATTTCCTCTAGCAATAAAAATCCATATTGTTATTATATTTGTGGGATGTTTACTTTCTTCAGAACTCCCAGACATGGGGAATTTCATTTAAAATATAATATAAATATAATATAAATCCCTTAAACACAGCTTGTAATTCACAGTTAGAAGTCAGTTATTCTACAAATCACGGGATTATGGAAGCAAAGTTATTTTTTTATTCCATTCTTTTTAAAAAATTATTGGATATTAAGAACTACGAATGGAAAAGCACTATGGATTCAAAAACATTTTTTGAATGTAAGGCACATAGTTTTTATCACACCAATTCTGAAAAAATTGTTCATTTCTGTAAGTGTCTGTATCCAAGAGCTTGACTTTTTAGGTCTATTCCGGAAACTTGTTCATTTTATATAATTTTCATTGTTCTTTTTCTGAAGTGTTGTAATCAAATTTTGGTGTGATTCTGGTATCCTTGAGGCTAACCAATCCTCTTTGGGACATCTGCAAAGAGCGTCATTATTTTTTTGAATAAAATAAGCCTGTACTTGCAGAAATAATGGTGTAGATCAAATACGACTAACTGTGTGACTTCGAAGTCTTCAGATTTGCACACAAATAATAAAGAAGTGGATATTTAACAAGACATTTTTATGAATAACAAATGTTATGGTTGTAAGAAGTGAATGATGACAACATTTTTTTAATCAACCGATCATACGCTGTTTGTATGTCGACTGTTAAGAAAAGACAGGCAGTGTCTTCATTTCGTCTGGATAGCTTCATTTGAAATGTCCTTTAAGGTCTGTGACGAATTTGCTGATGTCATCTACAGATGACAAGGGCTCACCATTAGATTGTTCAAGGAGTTGCCGCACGATATCTTTCTGTTCATCAGTTTCCAAAAGAGGAACAAATTTTGCAGCAACTTTATGCATATTCAGTTTTCAAGTCAAATGGCATGACCCAGTGGAGATACCAATGTGTTCTTCAATTTCTCTTATTTTCAATCGATGATTCCCTATTTTAATGCATCGTTAATCTAGAAAATCCTTCGTTTCAAAATTCGTCTCGGACCACTCGTAATACAAATAGCAGAACCATAATAGTCCGTGCGGAAGCAGTGGTAGGTATGGACAGACTTCCGCTCACTATAAAATAAAAAATAATACAAATAGCACAAAAAATACATGAGACATCAAGAATTCACAAATAGATAAAATTATCACAATGCACTCAACTCGTAAAACTTTAAGTATCCCAATTGACACTTCATTAAAAAGTTTAGTTATCATTCTGAATAGACCTCTTAATGACAAGAAGATAATTTTTATTGAGTTACTTGGAAATGTTTATTTCAATGACTTCGATGTTTCAAAAGAAGTCTCAGCTTGATGTCTATATAATTTTCAGGATAATATTCAACTATTTCATTTGTATCATTTCAATGTGAACATGAAGATTGAATGTTTTGCGTTTAGAATCAATGTATTAATATTTATATATGAATAAGTTGGTTGAGTAATCAATTGTACATTCTCTAAATTTTTCTTAATATATGTTCAACACAATGAAAGAATAGTATTATTAATGTTAGCTTATTATTGTATCTAGTCACTTATAGACTTTGACCAATGTTCCCTTATTCTAGTGATCTGTCAGTATTTTGTGTGTCAAAATGTTACCCTACCTTTAACTCAACTTTACATGTAATTGAGTCGTTTAAATGTACTTTACATTCATTTTGTTGTAACTGGATTGTTAACGTATTAAAAAATTCTAATGGCATTATCATTCTGTGTTTTAATTTACTTTTTGCTCTATTAATACTACTACGATTGGATCAAGCGATTCAATCAGGTACGTATGCAGTGGATTCGTGGTAGGAGTTTATATTGTCTGTCTCCTAGGAATGAGTTTTTTGAAATTCACTTAAATTTGATATTAAATTAATTAATTACCAGGGCAGATTACTGGGTATCCCAAGAGAGGAAATACTGTGATTTCTGCAAATGCTGGATAGCAAATAACAGACCGGTAAGTGTTATTAAAGCATTTATATAACTCTACCTATTGTCAATCTAAAGTTAGTTCATAATCAGTGTCTTGATGGAAACATCTAATAATCGCAAAATTTTGCGTAATTAAGATTAGCCTGAATTATCATTTTCTTTCAGAATATATAAGTTCTTGAAATTTTCATGAAAAAATAAAATTATTTGAATAAATTGGAGTTGTTTTATCATGCACTCATATTATTATTATTATTATTTCATTTCAGAGTGTTGAATTCCACGAAAAAGGCAGGAGACATCAAGAAAATGTCAAAAAGAAACTTAAAACTATCACTAAAAACAGCTACAAGGCTCAAAAAGAATTGGAGAAGGAAGATGTGACCCTCAAACGAATGGAAAAGGCTGCCTTGGAAGCGTATAAGATAGATATAGAAAATAATGCCGATATCACCTCTGTAGCGATAAATAAAAAACTGAAAGATGAAAATTTGGAAATAAGGGGAAGTACGAAAATTTGGCATCAACTGAAGTCTAAAGAAGGTGATCTTTATTACTGGAATACAGAAACAAATGGTAAGAAAAACATGGATATTTAAAATATAACAGATAACAAAAATATATTTATAATTTATTTAAGGCACATCATGGGAACCACCTGCAGAAGGTTTCTTGAGTTTAGAAGAACAAAGAGAAGATGCTTTTGTGAAGGCAAAAAAAGAACTTGAAGCAGCTGAAAAAGAGAGACAAAAACAAGGAATAATTAGGTACTTAATTCTTTGAACCATTCTTTTGAGTGTCACTGAAAGCACTAAAAAAACAAATTAGGACAATGTAAATCGACTTAAAATAATCTTGATTTTTTTCATATTTCGCCCTCATTGAAGAAATCAATCACAAGAAAATATGTATTAATTATATTAGAAATATGACAACAAAGCACAAAAATGAAAAATTTTAAAAATCATCACATTTTTAGAGCACAGCAGCTAAAACAAGAAACAGAAGAAGAAAGAGCACGTTTGGCAAGAGAAAAATTAAAAGAAAGGCGAGTGGTAGATGATTTACCCCCAGAAAGACCAGCACCTATTATCGAGCCCGGAAATCCAAGTCCTTATGGAAGATGGGAAACGATAAAAGAAAAGTAAGCTATAAATTTAGATTTATGGTCAACATATTAATTTGAATTTGACATAAAATTTATGTATATGAAATTGTTAATAGTTTAGAACAATAATGCTTCAAAATTGGGTTATGGAAAAACCTTTAGCTGTTAGTTACAACCGTTTGAATAATATCCAGTGTCTAAAATGCATTTATTTTAATTGTTTTTACAATTTTGAGAAAAAAGAAGTTTTCAGAAGTCAAGTCAGGCTAATATGGAGGCTATGGATACACATGAATGACATAGTTCGCAAAAAATATGTGGCTAGCTAAACTATAATTCTCATAACTTGATTTACTCTTATTGATAAATATAACTTTAATGCTAATAAATCAATGGAACTTGATGGCCATATGCTCTAATCTGTGTGAAAATCAAAGCTCATTCTATGAGTGTGATTCTGGACTTGCCAAATTTCTCCATAAAATGTAAAAGTATGTATGTGGAACCTCCAGAAGTTTACCCTCGTTTCGAAGGAATCTATAAAAGAAATAAAATATCTGTTAATAATTGAAAAATATCTTATATTTATTTGTATATTGGTGTCCAAGTTTAGCACAACCTATATATTTTACTTATATTTCTAAATCATTTATTTTTGAATGCTTGTAGTTGTTATTTTGGAACTCATTACTTTTTCATTTTTATGAACAATCATCACCAAAGATGACCCAATAGAAAGTAATTAATTAATAAAGAAATATGTTTTCAGTCCAATAATTGATTTGCAACTTCCTGAACAAGAATATTATGAAGCTCCCATTAGTTATGAACCAGAGCCTGTAGTAAAAGAATTCAAGGAGAAAACAGTGGAAAGTTTAGGAAGTGAAAGTGGAGAAACCACGTTCAAGAAAAGGAAGGCCCTCTTTGGAAATAGAAAGAATGCAAGACAGAGATTAGACGACTAATACCTTTTGATAGAGTTTAATCATGTATCATATTAGAATATAAATACCCTGTAAATATATATTTCAATTTCTGAAAACTATCTTATGTATTCATAATTCATTCAAATATATTATTTGAATGAGGTGGTGTAAATTTTACGGAAAAGATTTGTAATTCTTTCTCAAAATGCACCAATTATATCTATTCTTTGTCTACACCTATCATTTGTTTCACATGTTTACTTCTATTTCGATATCTGGCATAAAAGTGACCACAGAATATGGTATGAAAAATTTTGGATTTAGCATAACTGTGATACATATTTGAATTCGTTCTTATATGAAAAGGGCATCACAAATAAAAATGTTAATCCATACAAGAACCTCATATGACCTTTCCTCTTCATTGGTTTCCTTTTGTCAAAAATTAAAAAACTACAAAATAGCAATAGCAATTGTAACTTCTGATCATTTGGAAAATTTTGCAAAATCCTTAGGATATTCAGTTGACAATTTCTAAGCAGGCAAGTAGTAAAATAATATGTTCTTTTATATCTGAAAAAGTTTGGATCCAAATGGGTACAGTTCACCTCTACTTGGTATGGTAGAGGCATTATAGTTCTCAGTCAGTATGCAAATAATATCTAATATCTCTTACATAGTTTTTATTCATTCAAATTGAAATTTTCAAGTTGGAACCAAAATTAATTCATGTTCGATAAAAATTTCTAGTTACGAAAACCAAATTTGCAGAAATATTACGTACATTTAATCATTTCTAAATAAAAGATACCATTATGATTAAACTAAATTATAGAAGCTGAAGACCTACATATAGGACATATGGTGACACCATAAATAAAATCTTAATCACTCATTATGGTTACTTATTTACTTTTTTATAACATTGATTAATTCAGGATTTTTTCTCACCCATATTGGTTATATTAGGCATCTAGATTTTTGAGATGATAAAATGCACTTACATGCGTTTACGAGATCAGGAAATGACTATGGCAATTTATGCCATCTGATTTGATGAATGAATGTAGGTTATTTTTTCAGTATCTGGATTCAATAATTCTTAAATCAATACAAGGAGTTGGTCTTTATAGTTTTCAAAAGAATGAAATAAATGATTACAGATCTAAAATATTTAAAACAAGAGTCCTGACAAGATTTTAAATATAAACTTGAGTATTGTCCCACTTGGTCACCAGATTCTCATTGTTTTGTTAGTGAGGAACCAGAAAATAAAGCATTAAAACTTAGAAAGGTTCTAGTATCTAATCAAAATATTGTGATGCCTTCAAAATAACTCTTATATTATTAACTGATTAAAAGAAACTAGAATATTGAATTTCCCTTTTCTAAATTGAATTTGGCGCTACAACGGTACGTAAACATAGAAAATAAGTTTCTAGCAATGTCAGCGATATCGAAACCACAGATCCTCTGTATCGATACTTTTTATCCCATTCTGTGTGTAGAAATATCGATATCAAGTATGGATATCGTCATAAACGGAATAACACAAAGAATTAAGAATTTTTTCAGATGAACAATATTTCACCAAAGGAAAATTATATTCAAAGATATTTACAGGAAAAAATTATATTCGCATAATGTATCGATGGAAATAATATCGTTGTAGTAGAGTTCTGAATAAATGCATCGACTATTAACAGTTTGTTTGTCAGTAACGTTTCGTCCCTGTGATATTTTTGGTAGAGCTCTTGCATACAGTGCGGGCGGGTGTAGTCTTTGTTTACCAATTTGAATTGGAAAAATTTTCATGATTTTGCACTTCTCTGGAATATAATGACTTCATTGTCTCTTCCTCGAGTTTTACATCCCAGAAAAACTAGCCTGGAAATAGAACGAGAATTGTTTGAAAAATCACAGGTGTGTGAATAGCATGAGTTTTTATTTTCCAATAATATTGAACCTAATTGTCCCAAAAGTAATTCCAAAATTCGATGTATATTATAGATTGAATGATTACTTTTAGGTCATGTTCCTTGTCCTATATTAATCACATTTAAATAACTGCTATACTATTTACACTTAACAACTCACATCCTGTGCATTTGTTGATGACCAAAATTGAACATATTACTGCTGAGGACCTTTTATTAGTTTTTTATTAATGTTTTTCACTTAGAATGAATTTGTTGTTAAATTTCAACATGTAAATACTGTTGAATTGATTGTGAAATGCATTCATTGGTTTAAAGATCATTGATACTGCTTGTATTTATAATTAAGTATAATTTTGTACCAAGGTATTAGTAATTATTTCAAAACATTATGGGAAATTTCAAAAATATTACATTGGGTGTTATGTGGTATGTTTCAATGTTCTGAAATTAATAAGAGAATCAAGTGATATATTATCTGAAGAAAAATATATTTGCTGATCCTTCTATATTTGTTGAATATCTAAAAGTTGAAATGTAGAAATTACCATCCTCTTTGAGTTTATAAAATTTTTATATTCATTTGCAACTGAAAAATTTCGACCTTAGTTCACCTGTTTTGAACTGAAAATAATCTTATAAGAAATTTGCAGGCATATTTCTCACCCGATTTGAGAACTTTATTGAACTATTTGTTCAATTTTTTGAATTTATAATGAAAATATTAATCATAAAATATTGATGGTTTCCCATTTTAATTAATCCTCTTTTGGAGTACTCTTTTTAAAAATTTTTATTATTTCAACCCTTTCTTGCAGAAAAAATAATAAATATATTGCGAGATTGCAAAATTCGTAATTACAAATTAAAGCTCTCCCAAGTAAATTCTATTTCAGGTGCATTTATTGTATAGTTGTGAAATCAAAGATTCCTTCAAGGTGTATCAATCGATCTGAAGTGTAAAAAGGATATCTTATCATTTTTATTATGTTATGTTACTTAATTGCTTATCAGATATGAGATTATAGAGAATTTTCAGATATCAATGTAAATAAAATTATTTCATTAAAATTAAAAAAAAAATCCTGAGAAGTATAGTTTTATTGAATTGCTTGTGCGATATTTCAGATTTGCATGGTAGCATAGTTTGAATATTGCATGTTATTGATTGGAAAACTATTTTAATGGCTAGAGAATATACTTACCGAGATTTAGAGAGATATGTAAGTATATTAAATGTGTGCTTGCATATTAATTTTATGCAAAGATAACAGGTAATTTATTGTTTTGCTTGGTTGGTCTGCTTGTGATAATGATGTTTTATTACCTCTTCATGCATGTATTTGCCCCATTGTTTCAATAACGGTTTTTAATAATATTATAGAATATAATAATTTTAAAAGTGCATAAGAAGTTGATGTAATGGAATGCAGTGAAATTTTCAATTATTAACAACAATAATCTAAATAGGATTGATGAATATATCCTACTGAATATTTGTTATCAACAACTGAGAAGAATTTTTTTTTTTTGAGAAGTAAAGAATAAGTTTTATAATCTTATTGCATATGTATTTTTTTAATTTCAATGATTTTAAGAGACTTTGAAATTCAAACATTTGAGGATAGTTTTCATAACCGAGTTAAAATCGTACAGTTATTAAAAATTCGTCACTTAAATTTCAATCTAGGAAATTAAGGGGCCAACAGGAATTTCTTTAAAAGCGATGTACAGTGTACCAACAAAATCATACTCATATTGAAAAGACCCCTGAAATGATGTGTCATTTGACCCATATTCTCTATATTAAAACTTGAGCACAACCTTCACAGAAGGATTAAGGGGTATGAAGAATTTTGAAAAAATCAATTATGTGAGTGGGTATAAAGAGTGTCATTCAATAGTTGGGACATCGGAAATTAATTAGTGATACTATTACTCATTTCAATTTTAATTCATTATTGTTATGTCCTCTTATTGGGTGTATATTCATCCATTCCAAACAATCTCCATAATTATTCCATCTAATTGCTTCAACTTTTTAATATGCATTGTTAAGACTTACACATACTTGAACGAACAATGTAAAAAAGTCTTGGATGTATAGAATCATTTCTTTCTTCTTTAAATCCTTATTTGATCTTTTTTTTCTTGTACACCACGTCTCAAAATGGAGTGCTCCACTTCTTGCAACGTTACAAATTTATAGACAATCTGCTCTTTCTTATCTTTTTAATTTCCGCTATTTCCATGCATTGTTGATTAAATATTATCAAATGACGCATCTTATGTCCTAAAACATTGCTTGTGTTGTTTGAAATGAAAAGAATCAATGAAGGCCGTAGGAACAATCTAATAATGAATATACCGGTGTTACCAATGGTGAGTTTTCTATTAAGAAATAATTCCTAGAACCGAGTGATTCAGTTTATTTTGTCTTTTGAAAGGAGAAAACTAATAAATGGGTTCAATAGTTTGAAAAAACTATTCAAAGTATGCATAAGTTCAAAAATATTCTTTCTTAATAATCATGAAATTTACAATAATGCAACACATTCTGATCACTATTGAATGAAAACACATTAATCATTGATTCAATGCACACAAATACACGCATTTAATATTCATATACCCATAGTCAAGTTCAATTTATCAAAGTATCACCTTAGTATGTTTAAATTAAAACCTACTAACTGTTAACTGTTGTATTAAAATTCTTATTTTTTTCTTTTACTATATACATATAATAAAGTAATCTAAGTAATTTAAAATTACTTAGAGGGTACATTGGGTTCTTCATATATGTATCATATTCATATTTGTGTAATGCTCTGATATATCAGTTGTATATTTTGTATAAATAATTGAAATTTGGCCATAACTATCAGAAAGTTAATTATATGTTGCTCTTATTTTATTGTTATTCCATTTTCAGCATTCACCTTTAGTTATTTAATTTAACTTAAATTTTTGCGGGCTTGTTCCAGGAAACAGCGTGCTATCGAGTCGACCCATTAACTATAATTTTCGAATTTTGAGCCGAAAATGGTCTTAAATGACAAGGTTGCACTCACTGATAAAGAATCTAGGGTCAAAAGTAATTCTGTCCGGCCGGTGCGTTTGTAAACACGCAAACTTTCGAATGGATAGTGCTAGAGCCTTGAAACTTTCAGAAGGGATTTAGGGTCTCACTATCTCGACTAAGTTCGTTAATAGGCTGAATCGGTTAAATAGTTTCGCAGTTATTCACGTTTGAAAAGTTTTCACATTTTTCCTAATTTTTTCGAAACTACAGATTCGATCAATTTCATATTCGGCATTTAGCATTACAGTGTAAAATTTCGTGAAAATCGTATGATAAAAGTTTAAATAAAATATATTTTGTGAGCGGTTTGGTGTTGAGTGCTACTTTAAACAATGTAACTTTCGAACAGAGAGAGATAGTGACTTAAAACTTTCGGGGTAGGTTTGGGGCCTGAATATCTCGGTCGGTTGAGTTCTTTATTGTTCAAAATCAGTCCGACGGTTTCGCAATTATTCATATTTGATATTTTCTCTTATTTTTATCAATATTTTCCAAACTACAAATCCGATTGGTCTTAAGTTTAGGTTTTAAAAGGGGAATGATAACGAATATATTCCCGCAAAATTTCATGAGGATCATATGATTAGAAAATTAACAAAAAAAATTTGTGAGTAGAGCAAAGTTAAGCCATAAAGAAATCATAGCAACAGTCCCACAATCTTGATTAAATTTAGCATTTAGATATAAATTGACGACATAAAGGCTAATGCAAAATGTTTTGAATATCGTATAATTACAAGACAAAAGAATTTATTAGCAGAGGAGCGTTAAGTGCCTCCAAAAAAATTACAAATGTCCTACTATCGGTTTTAAATTTAGCATTCAGATGTAAAAAACTCTTGATTTCACGTTAGTGTGCTTTTCAGCATTTTCTTGTTTTTTTTCTTTTTCATATATTACATTGCAATACCTTGTTTTCTTCATCATGATACCCTGTAACAAATTATTGATTTTATTTTCTCATCAAAATACACCAATTTGTATACTGCCATTGAAGGTGGTTAGAAAATTTGGCTTTAGTTTAATGAAATCTACGTATATTCCAAATTGGTTGGTTTTCAAGAATTTTTTCAAATTTTTTCTCCTTCAGCAGAACCGAATCCATTCTGTAGTTCTTCCATAAATTCATTTTTGAAAGTACTTTGATTTATGCCTCAAACTGGTTACGATTATTTATTAATATAGAAATGAGAAAATTTCAATTTTTGACTCATATAATTAAGATTATTTTATCTGAAAATATTGAAATTTGGACAACTACTTTTGGTAACTTAAATAGCTTTTAAAAGAGCCAATCCTGGAATTTAACTAATCTCAGAGATAAAAATGGTTCATGTATCCAAAATTTCGCTAGAACTTGTGTTGGGGTATTCTTATGCGCTTTGTTGAAAAATGTTCATGAAGTTTATGGTCACATTTCAATTCTGCAACTTTCACAGAAGAATAGTGGGGCGAGATTATTTCTATTGCTATTCATAGTTTCGAAATTCGCCTAACCATATCACAGTGTCCAATATTCATTTCCTGTAGAGTAGTCTTGTATGTTTCACTTTATCTTTTTATCAAAGAATGTGATGAATATTAACATTTGCCCAATTTTTCTTACAGCAACAAGCCCTCCAGAAGGCTATAAACAGTAATGAGGTACCAGTTAAACAGAAACATGTTCGATCAGCAATTATTGGTACGTTCCATACACAGGGAGCAAGGACCTTCTGGGCAATTGCTTCTAAATTACCGGCTATGGAAGATCAGATAGTAGCTTGGAAATTATGTCATGTGGTCCATAAAATTTTGAGAGAGGGTCATCCCTTGTGTCTCGTTGATAGTCAGAGACACGTGAAGGATCTGGATGAAATTGGAAAATTATGGGTAAAGAGCAATTTCAATATCTTAAGTTTTCATCTTTAATTTTTTGATGTATTTTAGAGTCACTTGAATGATGGTTATGGAAAAATGATAAGACTTTATGCTTCGCTTTTGATGACAAAATTGGAATTCCACAAAAGAAATCCTAGATTTCCTGGCCACTTGGGTGTAACTCCTGAGGAACTCGAGTCTATAGCAGGAAATGATATCAACAACTAGTAAGTCAAAAACAGCCAGAATTTCACACAGCTTATTATAATATATCATTGAAATAATGCTGAAAAATTGCTTTAAAAGAAAACTTTACAATAGACATCAATATACATATAGTCACTTAATTTGGAAATTTCACAATAAAAAGGTTTTAGAGTTGAAATAAATAAGGCCACTAAAAATTTCATGAAAAAATATCAATTTGATATGAAATTCTCCAAGATTTCACAAACAGAATTGAAAAAAATTGAGAATATACACAGATACAGGAATGCATTAAAAACATCATTCTTGATTAATTCAGTTTGAAAATGTATTATCACTACGAAACTCGAGTCACTGTATAATCGTAAATAAAGTGATAGGAAACAAAGTAATTTCTCATTTCGTTCCAATTAAAATGAACTATCACAAAGTAATGGACTACTCCATCCAATATTCTTGATTAAAACAATAGTAGGAATATTTATGTTTTACTACCAATAAATTGATATTTTACACATTTAATTGTGACTCGAGTTTCGGGAATTAACTATCCCATCTTCAGACAACCACAACTTGTTTTAATTATGATCAACTATCAAATAGTAACGGCTGAAACAGTTCAGTATCATTCTTGATTATCAAACCATCAACAGAAAAATTATTATATTACAATATGACAATTTTTACATTCATTTCCCTGAGTTTCTTAAAATTTGTAGGGGTCATATAAATATTTTGAATAATTGTTCATAAAATACCCAATGTGCAGACACCGTAACAATAAATGTACATAAGCTGAACTCGTTATAGTTTGATATCTGTAGAAGCTCCTCTGTGTTTGGGTGCAAATGATAATCAAATATGTAGCCATAAAATAGGCTGGAAAATGTACACTAATTTCTGAAATTAGGCTGATAATATTCTATGTAAAATGTATTACTTGATGTTTCATTTCAAAATACCTTTAATGGCTTCATTTTTTTTGCAGTTTTGAAATGTCTGTGGAAATGTTTGATTACTTGGACAACATATTAGAGTTACAAGCAGCAGGTGAATATATCTTCCATTTAAAATGAAAAGGAACTCAAAGAATCTATAGAAAATTGGACCTAGTTCTCAGTTTCATATCACTGCGCTTTTGGTGACTATCAACCATTTCAGAACAGTATTTATTCCAAATATATCCAGCAATATAACCCTAAAATTTGATATTGGTGACGTTTATAAATGAAGCATAGATTTCCATCCAGATGATCATTGCTATTTCTATTCTTTCTTCATATCCTTCATATTTCACCACTCCTTGAATTGTTTTTATTGCTGGTAAATATCATTTTCTTTTTTTCAGTTTTTGGTTCATTGAATATGGCTCGCTCTAATTCTATGACAAACACTGGACAATGTCGTTTGTCTCCACTGGTCCCTTGCATACAGGATGCTTCAAAATTGTATGATTATTGTGTGAAAATCCTATTTCGTTTACATTATGCCTTACCTCCTGATACTTTGACAGGTCATAGGGATAGATTTATGAAGATTTTCAGGATATTAAAGGAATTTTATAATAACACCACCAATTTACAATATTTTAAGGACCTCATTTCTATACCTTCACTTCCAAATGTAAGTTACACAAATTATAGTAACCTGTAATATGTGATGGTTGACAGTTTGAATAGGTTACTTCTTGTATGTCCTTCAATAATTTGTAAAACATTTGAATCATGTGTACCATTTTCTTTAGGCACCTCCAAATTTTCTCATCCAATCAGAATTTCGAATGTATGTTACCCAGGAAGTTGTAGTTCCACAAGAACCAGAAGAAGAACCGCCAGCTGAAGGAAACCTCATTGATACAACCGAAGCCGATCATGCTGAATCTTCTAGTACGATAAGTCAGACAGTTTACGAACAAATTTTGACAGAAAAGGAATTTTTGAAGACCCAGTGCGAAAAATTAAGGTAATAATATCGATGATTTAAAACTGTCAAAAATAATTTTTTTCAAATATTTTAGTACAGAAATTAATGGCCTCATTAAGCAACACCGACTTGATATAAAAATGTTAGAAAATAAAATTAGAAATTTGGAAACTGATTTAGTAACGAAGGATCATGAGCTTATACAAGAAAAAAAAGATAAAGAAGACCTTGTGACTCAAGCATTTGCGGCTGTTCAATCGAAGGGTAGTGAACGTGAGTAGGTTAAGTAATAAAGATTGTCCAAATTTCATTGAAAACAACGCCTTTTTAACAGAGAAAGCAAAAGATGAGAAGTTCGAAAAATTGAAGGATTTTTACTACAAGCTCAGAGACGAGCATATCCAAAAACTAAGAGAAGTGAGTTTAGCTGTCATTTTCCAGTCACTCATTTAAAATTGTGGTGGTTTTCAGAAAGCAGACCTCGAAAAAAGACTCAGAGCTTCGGAGCTCAAAATGGAACAAGTTGAAAGTGAAAATAAGGCTCTTTTACTTGAAATCAATGAGTTGTCAGAAAGGGTGAAAAGAGCAGAAGATCATATGCAAGAAACATCTATCTCTCAAACAGAAGAATTAGAAGAACTCAGAAAAGATAAGGAACTGTTCAATATGGAGACAGAGGTAGAAGTTTGGACATTCATAGATGAAATAGTGAACTGACTAATATTAATTTTACAGATTTTGCGAAAAAGCATAAATGATCATTGCAGAGAAAGAGATGATTATAAAGCAGAATTGACTCTTGCCTTACAAGAAAAAAATGATTTAAAATCTAAGACTGAAGAACTTTCGAATAAGCTGTTGAATAGTGATAAGCAAATTTCTTCTTGTAAGTATTTGGCAAAATATTTTTTCTCTGTGCCTTGCCCCATTTTTTTCATCCATATCACAGTTTTGTTACAAAGATGTAGTGCTTCTATAGTATCTGTCAGGTTTTTCCTATGATGATGGCTGCGTAGTCGGCGTATTGAAGGATATAACTGCTGGTTTTGATGGATCGTAGTTATCAAGTATAATGTATAATTAATTGTATAATAGAGGTGATAATGGAGAGCCTTGTGATACACTTTGTTGGGGGTAAAAGGTGCAGAGAGAGAGAGACATATATGTACAAAGGAAAAAATCGAATGGCGTCAAATGGCTTGAACAATATGGCTTAACATGTCTATGTTGTGAAAATAATCGTCCGCTAAATGTTATTTTCACCAAATTAATTGTTGCCAATTGAAAAAATTAGGCAGACAGTCTCTTACTGTTCTTTTGTTTTCATTTATATTGTTTAATCATTTAAAAATACTTATTTCAGTGAAAAAAGAGAATGATAGCATTCTGGAAGGTATAATATCAAAATCTGTCGATGGTAGCAAGGACTTAATAAGGGTCGCTGTGACTGAAATAGATAATCCTGCATTTGCAGCATTGACTTGCAGTCCAGATTATTTGATGGGTTTGAAGAAGGAGTGTATTAAATGCTTGGAGAAATC
This sequence comes from Megalocaria dilatata, assembly GCA_034642435.1. Lineage (NCBI taxonomy): Eukaryota > Metazoa > Arthropoda > Insecta > Coleoptera > Coccinellidae > Megalocaria > Megalocaria dilatata. Next base: position 35,888,768 of record CM067857.1, on the reverse strand, counting down.
TAAATCTGTACCCAAAGATGACTTTGCTCAGATTATAGTTACATCAAATGAGATTTCAAATAAGTTTTCAACATTTATATTGCACGGTGGAGCTACTTGTAATACTAGTCATGATATAAACTTTTCTGATAGTAAGTATATAATTTTATCAATTTCGTGGTAGGGCCACATCAATTTTCCTGTTCAATCTGGTGACAGCCAAATTAAGCTTATGATAAATGAGCTATAGTAACAGGAAGTTCTACGAATCGGAAAGTGCAACTTACATCTGTATAACAGTTCAGAGCTCAAATCAACATTGATTGTTGGGGCATTAACCACACATGCATGTTTCCAAGCTTCATCATCAATGCCAGATCTAATGCCCAACAAATGCAGCACGGCACGCACCTATCTATATTCACTTTACATAAAAACATTTAAGTTTTACCAAACACTAGCGGCATCTAATGACGTGTATACACATATATACAGCATACCATACTAAGCTAATTCAAGCAATGAACTGTACTGCCGATTACTTTTACAGTTATCAACTGTAGTTAATGCTCAATACATATCCTATTACGGCTTAATGCCAATATTTAGCTGTTTTAAAAGTTGAGATTTTTTTAACAGAAAGAAGAACTTGTCAAAATTAACCATTTCAAGAAAAATCGCCTATATAAAATGTTCCAGAAGACATAAATAGAAGTCCATTTATTGGAATTCGATTCTGAACAATTTTAATCCGGCCTGGATTAACAGCATGTGTCAATTAAAACTTGGAATCAAGATTACAATTTCGACGTAAACACTTAACGGACTTGTGAGTAATTTTTACTTACGTTAATTTGCCGAAAGATGCCGCATATTCATTTAAATGCAGCGAGGTAATACGATCCAAGTATAATCAGGAGTAACATTTTTCACATCATCTCGTAAGGAAGGAATCCTCCGTATGATTTCATTTCGAATATTGACTTATTCGATTTTTGACTAGGAATCAAAATTTTCTGCAAATTTGAATATCCAAATCTATCTTATCTTGAACATTGTATAAAAAATTGCTAATATAATGCTTGTAATTTACATAAAGCGATTTTTTCTGAAATGTTTCATTCTGATGAGTTATAACCGCTGACATAAAAAGGAGTAAACTTTGAAAACACCCTCATCCAAATATTGAAGTTCGAATACTTGCCAATTTATTGACATATGTTGTTTAAAATATTCATCTCTGTACTCACTCAACTAAACACTCACAGATTTACTAACGGATATCTTTCTGCTGTATTTTGCTTAAACACTCCAAATATTTAATATTTAAATGAACATTTACGAAAGTCAAGACAGCCGTAATAACCAACAGATTGTTTGTTACAGTTAATTGACATTCGACATAATATCTCAAACTTCAATCGTTAAAGCATATCTCCATGATTTAAAGTAACCTAAGTTACTCGGTCTCGAAATTGCCTGAAATTTTATATAATTTGGAATTCAATTTTATAAGTTGGATTAGTTTATCTCCTTGAATATGTTATATAAGCGATTTTGGGTATAATGGTTTATATTGATGAGTTTTACTTTCTGTTAAAAAAAATGTCAACTTTGAAAACAACCTGAATATATGGTATAATAGGTTATAACTTGAGCATAGGGAAAGGTTTTCCACCGTTGGTAACTCTAGAAGTATTTGACGGAATAATTCATTGTTTGAATTAGTTGGGTAGGGTATGCTGTGCATTAAATGACGCTAGTATTTAGCAAAACTTCAGTGTTCCTACGTTGTATTTGTTAGGTATTAGAGTTGGCACTGATGATGCAATCCAAAACTTTGAAACATGCATGTCCCGACAATTAATGATACATATTCGAGTTGATTTGAGTTTTGAACTATTATAGTGTGCCAATTTGAAGAATTTCTGTTACTATAGCTCATACTTCTTATTTATTCGGATAACACGTTCGCCGATCATTTAATTTAATTTTAAGCTTATGATTATACTGATAAATGAGGTATTAATCGACTAGTTAATTCATTAATAATTCACAACTAAACGATATTTTTAGAAATGTCTGGCTTCTGTAAAAATCTAGGGGAAATAACCATTAGTCTTCTTGAATGTTTGAAATTACGTGAAAATACAAATGACAAAGTAACTGAAGCATTGCTGAAATTGGAAGAGATCAGCTCATGTGCAGATAGCATAAGCAGTTCTTTAACTGAAGAAAATAAGGAGAATCTTGCTGACATGATAGAAAATGAAATGGTTGAAATGGATCGGGCTATTGATGAGGCAGCTAAGAGGATACAAGTAAGTTTTCAGGATATCCCATAAACTATTCATTAAACCACTTTTGTATATACCAATATATAAGACCTATAGCGGGTAGCCCACATAAAAAGCGGAATATTTTCATAAGTATCAATTTTTCTGCTAAACGTCTGCTAAAGGTCTACTTTTATTTGGAGGACATCTTTTGCTTCCAAATTCGTGATTGCCGTTCGATTCGGTATAAAAAATTAGTTGGTATTGATGGGTGAAATGCATTAAGTGGTCGAGTTTCTGAACAAATTATAATTAATAAGATGTATATTTCTAAACAGTAATATTGTCTTTGTTCAATATTTTCTCTTACATTCTGTAACATTTCAGGTGTTATTTCAATACATATTAAAACTCTTCTCTGGCGAATATTTTCTAGAGAAGTGGTAAATAAAATAAATGTAAAAGAAAATGTTGAACAAAGACACTTGTGCAATTTGAACATCTTATTAATTAAAATTCCTTCAGAAACTCTACCAGTTAATACACTTCAACCATTACTTCCAATGAGTTTTTTACAGCGAAACGAATGCAAAAATCAGAAAATTTTCAACATATTCATGAATAGAATTGCAAAACCTTCAAAACGATGTGTCACTCGACCCCTATTGCTATTTAAGATTCTTGAGGGGATTGCCACCTTGCTTAGAGAGATGATCGTTCGCTCACGAATTTGCATTGAAAAGATGTCCCTTTCCAAATAAAAATTGCCCTATCTTGGCGTTTTCCAGAAAAACTCATACTTAGGTAATATCTGGTTGTACCGTTTTATATGGGCCATCCGGTATATCCAGTTCCATTGGAATATATGATTAATTCTATTTTTACTTGATGAAAATTCATTTTAAAATAAAAATAATGATAAACTTAAATTTCCATCAAAAATTTTTATTGTATAAAGCATTTGTTGTTACATTGCAAACTTGTAATAATGAAGTACATATTGACTCTTAAATAGTATGGTTGAAATAGACGAAAAGGAAAGAGGCTCAATACACCGATAAGGTATAGTAGAGCCTGTTGAAGGCATTGCCAATTTAATTGAAAATATTCAACAAGGGTGATCTGTGTTTGTTCATTCAAAATAACTTTAAAAAATTTGTTAATGTTAATTAAGAACTTTTACAGTAATTATGGAGAATCTTATAATTTTTATTATTGAAATTATGAATTTTCATTAATAAAATAAAGACAAAATGAATAAACGTAAAAAATCTGGATTCTGTAAGTTGACTTGTGTGCCAAACTGATTATCCTTCAAGAAGAGAATATATGAACACTGGAGGAGCATTAGATACTTCGCACTCAATATATACGAACCATTTCAAAGAATTTGGACACAATTCAATATTAATATGTTTATTGCAGAATAAAATACAAAAAAAGCTTGATTTTAACATATTAAGAAAGTTATGCTGCATCAGCAAAACTGTTATTACTGTAAGACCTATGATTTTGAAAAACTGAACTAACAAAAAGCTATTTCACATTTCATCTGTGCCACAATATTAAATTATATAATTTTCATGGAATAAGTACACCCAGATGAGACTATACCTCAACTAAAATGGAAATTTGACAAAACCAAAACTAATCATTTAAACCAAGAATATAATTTCTATATTTGCACTCCAACAGTCTACAAAATTTGAGAGATACCGAAATGAGATTATATAAGAAGTATATGGAAAATTAAAAAGAATGTCTGTACAAGGTAGTCCTAAACATACTATATAAATAGAGAACTGTTTTATAATACACAATCGAATGGAAAAATACTACAAAATGGAGCTCCCATCTTCGCTCCATGTTCAACCACTGACAGGACTACGCTGAACTCTCTGAATTCTTGTTTTATCGGTTGGCTCAAGCAGGGACCATAAGATCATAAAAGTTAAATTGACACAGAAGCAGCAAGTTAGTCGGCAATATTTTTCTTTTTTGTGACAATACTCGTAGGTGTCTATCTCAACACAACATAAGCTTTTTGAACACAGGATGATACTTGTTCTGTGAACCTAAGGTCTGTATCCGCAATGACCCCCAAATTTCAAGATTTCCCAATGGCAACTTTACTCCCATTTACTCGAATATTCAATTTATAAATATAAACAACACCATCTGCTCTGGGCTGACGAGGTGGTGAAATATTATATCTCTCCAGATGAGAGCTAATTCTATTCACTCAAGCTTTTTCAATAATCTTAGCACATGGGGATAAAATAGAAATTGGACGGAGTTCACTGAAACTGATAGGATCATTTACCTTTGGCAATGGTAACAACTTCAAAATCTTCCACATCTCAGGAAACTTTCAATTTAGAATACAACTGTTGAAAAAGTTAACCAAAAATTTCAATATATGGGGGCTACACTGAATTAGCATTTTTACATCTAACCCATCCAGACCATTAGCACTTGATTGGATAGATCTCATAATTTCTGAGACTCCCTCTTCATCCGTCAACGCAAAGACAAGTTCCCTTTCAAAAGATGTAAAACTTGTTGTGTTGTAATAATTAATAATAGAAACATCATTAAAATCTGGACCATGTGACATCTGAAGGAAAAATTTGTTCAGATCCTCCGACAAACCGATGTTTGTTGATATCGTCCTAGTTGGTGATTTATTATGTATTTTAAGTTCAGATAGTTTCCTTCAAAATACTCCAGAATTTCTTTCATTCATAATTGAATATTGTTTCAATGTAATGAAGTTTCAATGCAAATTCTTCTATAATTTTTCCACTTCCTAAATATTTTCCTCCTTAGAACCTTTTCAGTAACAACTATCAAATTGTCCATTGTTGAAAGTAAAAGTTCTAAATAAATATTCCGGCCGGTCAGTCCGTAAACATTCTAGCTTTCGAACGGAAAGACCTAGACTTGAAACTTTCAAAGTAGGTTTGGGCCTAAATATCTCGCATTAGTTAATTAATTGGCAAAATCGGTCCAATGGTTCCCCAGTTATTCACTTTCCTATTATTTTCCCGATAGATCCAAAACTACTTATCTGATCGAAATGAAATTTGTCATTTATATGTATTAACAACGATACGAAGATTTATGTAAAATTTCGTTAGGATCGGTTGTCTGGGCGAACGATTAGAGGTAAAGAAGGGTAATACCTAAATGATAAAATCAAAACACTTGGAATTTTTAAGCCTAGGAGTCTAGATATATCAGTTGTATTCAAAAATTGATAGAATCGGCTCACTGGTTCCCGAGTTATTCTCTTTTAAAACTGTTTTTCAAATATTTTCGAAAATGCAAATCCGATCGAGTTCAAATTTAGATATGAATTAATGAAATTAGGGCTCATGCATAATTTTGTGAAGATAAATTACGGTAATTTTTTATTTTATTTCTTATCTGATTTCGGTAAAGTATGAAAATTATATGAAGTTTTGTTCAATATATTCTTTTTCCACTCTTTCTTGTCAATATATAATCATGCAGATCGAAGGGAGAAGGGTGGAACCCTTCAACGATGTATTTTTCATAGAACAGCTCTAAAATTGCAGAAAGGTGACGTCTGTTGACTTTCGGCCGACAGAACAGAGAATTCTGTGTTTTTATTCATTATATATACCTCCTTGCAGAAATAATTCACAGATTTGAAATTTTCGGGGGCAATGGACTGTTGAACAAGCGCGCAAAAGCTTCTGACTTCACGTTAGTGCTTTTCACCATTTTTACACTAGGTACTCTCAAAAGGAGGTCAGCACAATTCTTTGTGCCCGGTAGAATAATTAAATTTCATTTGCCTGTTCATCTTTTTAAATTGCGAGTTTTGTTCAGTTATTGAAAAATGCGCAAAATTTCGAAAATTTATTAGTGTCCATAAGTTTCAAAAAGATTTCAAGGATAATGTACACTATTATCAAAAAGTACGGGGAAAATGTAAATAAAATAAAATTGTGTGAATTTTCTTCCGATTTATTATCCTTAATAACACCACATACTACTCTGTCAAGAAAGTACCGGGAATTTTCAATTAAAACAACATTTTTACATTTAATCGTCAAAATTTATTGGGTCGCCTTCAAAATAGGCTCCATTTGCTCCAATACATCTATGCCAAGGGCACTTCCAATTATCGAAACATTTTTTATAGGCGCTTTCCGGGATGGACTTTAGCTCTTGCGCCGAATTTTGTTTTATGGCTTCAATCGACTCAAAACGGGTGCCACGAAGGGGCAATTTTAGTTTTGGGAAGAGGAAAAAGTCGCAGGGAGCCAAATCCGGAGAATACGGTGGTTGCTGAAGCACGTTTGTTGAGTTTTTGGCGAGAAAGTCAGTCACAATCGTAGCTCGGTGAGAAGGCGCGTTATCGTCATGCAAAATCCATGAGTTGTTCGCCCACAAATTTGGCCGCTTCTTACGGATACGCTCACGCAAACGTTTCATAACGCCTAGGTAATACTCCTTGTTTACCGTCTGACCCTCTGGAACGAATTCGTAGTGCACCACGCCACGGATATCGAAGAAAACAATGAGCATCACCTTCATTTTCGAGCGGCTTTGGCGTGGTTTTTTCGGTTTCGGTTCATTTTTTGCCACCCATTCCGATGATTGCTGGCTTGTTTGCATATCGTACTCGTAGACCCAGGTCTCATCACCAGTTATAATGCGTTCCATGAATGTAGAATCGGAATTACAGCGATCCAGCATGTCTGAAGCAACCTGTTCGCGATGACGTTTTTGAAGAAAATTCAGGTCTTTCGGTACGAGTCGTGCGGCCACCTTTCTCATGCCCAAAATATCAATCAAAATCGTACGTGCGGACTCGTGGGATATCTTAAGATCATGTGCTAACTCTCTCAAGCTGGTACGACGGTTTTCCAGCACCCTTTCCTTAATTTTATCGACGTTATCTTCGATCGAAGCCGTCGATGGGCGTCCGGAACGAGGCAAGTCTTCGACCACTTCACGACCGTCCTTGAAGGCTCTGTACCATTGATATGCACGAGTTTTCGATAGAGCATTATCACCAAAGGCCTTTTGCAACATTTTCAATGCATCGGCACACGAAAATTCATTTGCAACACAAAACTTTAAACAAATTCTTTGCTCAACGTAATCACCCATAGTAAAAATCGGCACGCACTCTGACATCGACTGACTTAATCAGCCGTTGCAAACACACTAGTTGACAGATCCCGCTCAAGCTTGGCATAGTATAACATCCATATGAAACAACACACTTATGCCCTCGCTGTTTAGGTGGTGTCGATCCAATCATCCACGCGTTTCTGATAGGCTTCAGAAGGAATGTTATAATTATCTACATTATCTTCTACAAAAAGACAATAAAAAACAAATGGAGAATTACATGGCATCAGGAAAGATCGAAGGTTTGACTGATAGACCCAATGATAACTATGAACCCTCCTTGCACACGAATAGATAGGAACTCATTAGACTAAGCGGACTTCGAATAGGCCATACACGACAAACACATTAACACATGCTAAAAAAATAACTTCCCCCATGGGGTAACAAACAACTCAACACATATCATGTAATCAAAGAATGTCAATTATAATCAAAAGTCAAAAAGACTACATAATGTCAACAACACAATGGAGGAAGCCCTCAACATCACTTCTCTAGGTTACACTGATATTATGTTTTTCATCACAGCAATTAATTTCAATATTTGAATTATTCAAAAGATATGACACTATGATATTTATATATTTACACTACAAATATCACAATGAACTGCTGATGACCCAGTTGTCAAAGCGGATATTTTACAAGTAAATGAATAATATCAAGAACAACCCTTCAGAATGAATTTTTTCATTTTTCCTTAATTATTACCAAAATAATATAATAAAAAACCTATAGTATCTACCACCAAATACAAAATGAATCCATTTTATGCAAAAATTAGAAGAATAAAAAGATTTTTGGTGAAATGATTCATTTTAGTGAGTTCTTTCCCCTGTTGAAAGACAAACTTTTAATTACAGCCTATTTATGATAATAAACAATATTTATATTTTTAGGAAATGTTGGATAAGTCTAGAGCAGACGATTCTGGAATTAAACTTGAAGTTAATAGTAAAATACTTGATTCTTGTACAACTCTGATGCATGCGGTAAGAATACTTGTACAAAAATCTAGACTTCTTCAGGCAGAGATAGTTGCACAAGGAAAAGTATGATATAAAATAGAAACTTTTGAATTAGTTTTAAAGTCATTCCATTTCAGGGTACAGCTTCAGCAAAGGAATTCTACAAGAGAAACCATCAATGGACAGATGGCTTTATCTCAGCAGCTAAAGCGGTAGCTACAGCCGCCAAATTTTTACTGTGAGTTATATTTTTCGAATTATTGCTGAGAAAACATTTTCTCAAGTAAATATGTAATTTACCGACAAATTTAAATATTTATTTACCTAGAACTGCTGCGGACAAAGTGGTGACGATGAATGGCAAATTTGAACTGCTTATGGTTGCTGCTCAACAAACAGCAGCTTCAACTGCTCAATTGGTTGTGGCAAGTAGAGTGAAGGCAGATAGAAAAAGTAGTAATCTTAAACATCTCACAGCAGCTTCTAAAGGGGTAACAACGGCAGTAGGTAAGCTTATCATAAAATAAATCGAGCTATAAATTAATACAGGTTGTTTTCAAAGTTTAGACTTTCAACAAGAAATAGAACTCATCTAAATAAACCATTTTACTAAAAATCGCTTCCATAAAATTTTAAAAGGGGACAGAGTTGTTCAAACTATTAAGTTGCGTTCGAAATCTTGAAATTTCCATATTTGTTAATCAAACAGTTTGGTTCAGACCCTTTAATGTCAAAATTGATTATAGAAAATTCAGTGTCTCATCCATATTTTGACTTTTGTGAATTTATTGAAATGTGCCACATATTTATTCAAATATTGAACTTGTAGACATGATTCTTGTCTGTAAAGAATGTAAGCAAAATGCGACCACAATAAGTAAAAAGATGCCATTGAGAAATTTCTTTTTTGGGGTCATTTGAAAACTTGCATGTATGGTGAAGGAGAGGTGCATACTGTAGGAGAATTAAGAAATTGTATTGAAAGTGCTTGTAGTTATTCAAACTAATATTGCTGTTGCAAATAGTCACTCATTATTACACTGGGCATATCAAACTAATGGTGAACATTTTGAACAATTTCTATGGATAAAATGCTGTTGTGTATGAATTGAAATGAAAAATTCATTAATTTGGATCAATTTTATTATTTTCATTATTTAAAATTTTTTGATAGGTTTTGATTCATGGTATCTGATCGAACTTCAACATTCTAAACGGACCCATATGGCGGATTTATTAATCGCGAGATAAAGTGTACTACCGATTTTATGTAGAGACATGTATAGGATCCTATCACCTCCCTGTTCATATAAATATGTGACATCTTTCGATAAATTAATGAAAGTCAAAAAAATCAGAAGAGCACAGACCAATCCGTTACATTTTCAGGATGAAATCGTAATCTCAATTCAGTACTTAATTGATATGTTGTCAATCAAGGCAACATTCTGGCTTCTATGAACGGTGCATCGTCAGAACTAACAGATCCGGACTTAATTGCTCAGAACCGAATTTGAATTAAAGGACTCTATCTGTGTCCCCTTGGAACATTTTATATAGGCGATTTTTATGGAAATGGTTTATTTTAATGAATTTTACCTTCCAAGAACTTTGAAAATTACGTATGTATTCTAAAATTACGAACCTTTATAAAAGAATAATATATAGAAGAAAATACTGAAAAAGAATAAAAAATCAAGAGTTTTCAAGTTATTTGTGTTGTAGTCTGCCTTATGTACATGGTCAAGCATAAAATTAGAGTCATTCCGTAATTAGCATTTACTTTAGTTATCTTTTGTTTTTTCGCCTGTAACATAATTTATCTGTATGCGATGATTTTATCATGATTACTTGAATAAAAAAAGTTGTGGTTTCGACAACACAGTTTACAGAGAATTTCGTATTCATTACCCTCTGAAAATTCGCCCGTTTTTCTTCCGCTAAAACTGTTTTATTTGATTCTCATACGTTGTGATTATACTGACAACAAAAAAAAAACATATCTTTCGAATGCCAAATAAGAAGTAAATCAAGGACCAAGTTACAACTTGATCTTATCATAAAAATGGCACGAATAAAAGTCAGCTAATGTATTAACATGAATTTTTAGGTACAGTTGTAGCAACAACTAAGGGTTGCAGACAACTTGTTGAAGAAGTAGAAGATCTTGATACTTCGAATCTAACTTTGCATCAAGCAAAAAAATTGGAGATGGAAGCACAGGTTAAAGTTCTCGAATTAGAGAAGGAGCTTGAGGAAGAAAGACTACATTTAGCCTCTTTGAGAAGGCGCCATTATCAACTTGCCGGAGAAGGGTAAAACCTTAAGAATTTACTATTTCAAATAAGTGAGTATTAGGAAATAAAATTGGAAAATGACAATTTTCATAATTTTTAAATTTGTTTTCAGATTGTTGAAACTAACTGAACTCACAACTAATGCATTTTATATGATCTAATAGTTCTTAGATGGTAATTCAGGTCTCCCAAAGATAATTGTTGAAAATGTTCACATCTTTTTACTCGATTTGTTAGTGTTATAGCTTACCAGAAGTGTAGTTTATTATATACAAGCCTTTTACCATATATTTATGTTCTATTTGTAATGTATTGCTTATTTTGAATTATTAAATTATTTAATATCATATCCCTGAATTTTATATAAAGTATTTTCTAATTTTGTATGTAAAAATTGCTGCTATAATTAAATCAATTATGAGCATTATTATTACCATGTTTGAAATGTAACAAAATTAAATGACCAATCATAAAATAAATATTTTATTTCCAAAATTTACATACATATTAATTTTTCACAGCTGGCTTGGCGCCTTGAATTTTTTTGAGTAAAATTTTATTTTCATGTTCAATTTTAGCTTGAACTCTTCTCCTATTTATATCAAAACTAGATTTAATTTGAGGTTGCTGATGAATTTTATACTGCTTTGGTCTTCTCGATTTAGATAAAATTTTTGACATGAGAATTGAATTATCTCTTTCGATATCTCGTAAACGATTGTCATTGAATGTTTTATTTAGAACCATCTCATCGTAAGTGGAATATTTGCTCAGTCTTCCGTAGCTTGAACTGCTCTCGCTTGGAGTATCAAAATTTTCTGAATAATTATCAGTGGTAAACTCCAATGAGGAAAAACTTTCTTTTTCAACACCGTTCATATAAGGGTAAAGTTCTTTGTCACTGACTGAATCATTGTTGATTTCGCCGCAGTCAGACATTTTTAATGTTGAGTATTTTCTTGTTCCTGAAATAAAATCTGATATCTAAAAATTGTGATTTTAGAAACTGACAAAGTTCATTTTATATGAACTTATATGTTGCTATGGTTTTCATATTTTACCTATTTTTAGTATGGTTAAAAATCAATACCGTTCAGTATTCGACGAACTTTCTAAGATTTTATGACGGGCAGTTATAATTTTGAAAAAATTTTAGTTCCGATTATTTCTAAACTAGCGATTTAGGTTTCGAAAATGCCACACTTAGTAACCATAGACAAACTACGGAAATTGTAGATTGTCTATGACAATAACTTGGTACCATAGTTCTGATATTCTTTTTCTATGACTAGAAATAAACTAACCTCAAAAATTCAGCAACAAAGTTTGGTAAATAATGCATTTATTTAGAGAGTAACTTTTATATTTTGTAAAAATGCAGAGAAGAGTCGTTGTAACAGGTATGGGTGTAATTTCACCTGTTGGTGGGAATCTGAAAGAATCTTGGAAAAATATAATAGCCGGTAACTGTGGAATATCAAAATTAGAAGGGCCGAAATTCGAAAAACTGCCTTGTAAGGTAGCTGGTTTTATTAAATCTGATGGAAAAAGAATCGATCTAACAAGTCGGTTCTCAAAAACTGAACTTAAAACTATGGGTTCTGCAACTGCATATTCTCTTATTGCAACTGAAGAAGCATTAGCAGATGCTAAACTTTCCAATATTAATGAAGAAACTAAGTTGAAAACTGGTGTGGCGATTGGAATGGGCATGGTTGATTTACAGGATATTTGTGAAACAAATGATGCTCTAAATAAAGGATATCGAAATGTTAGTCCTTTTTTCGTCCCAAGGATATTACCAAATATGGCTGCAGGGCAGATTAGTATAAAGTATGGGTTCCGCGGCCCAAATCACTCAGTATCTACAGCTTGTGCTACAGGAGCACATTCAATAGGCGACTCATTCAGGTTCATTCGTAATGGAGACGCTGAAATAATGATATGTGGTGGAACAGAAGCTTGTATATCACCTTTATCAATAGCAGCATTTTGTAGGTTGCGAGCATTAAGTACTTCATTCAATGATCATCCTGAAAAAGCATCTCGTCCTTTTGATACTAAAAGAGATGGATTTGTAATGGGAGAAGGTTCAGCTGTACTTATTTTGGAGGAAATGGAACATGCTCTTAGAAGAGGTGCAAATATTTATGCTGAAGTACTTGGATATGGTTTGTCAGGGGATGCTTCTCATTTAACTGCACCAAGATCTGATGGGACAGGTGCTTTTTTGGCAATGCAAAGAGCCCTTAAGGATGCTAGTATAAGTATCGATAAATTAACATATATCAATGCCCATGCAACATCAACTCCATTAGGTGATACCATAGAACTTAAGGCTATAAGAAAATTATTTGATAATAATATTGAAAACTTGGCAGTTTCCTCTACAAAAGGAGCCCATGGACACTTATTAGGTGCTGCAGGCAATTTAGAGGCTGTGTTTACTATCAAAGCTATACAAGAAGGTATTTTGCCTCCAACAATAAATTTGGAAAGTTGTGAAGACAGTGACATTGATTTTGTGCCAAATAAATCTCGAGAATGGAGAACTGACTATAGATTAGCTTTAAAAAATGCATTTGGATTTGGTGGAACAAATGCATCTCTGTGTATAGGACAATATAAATAATTTTTTAAAATTTGTTATTTCATTTCTCATAAAACCAACTAGGAAAAAAAAACGAAAGAATCACACACTATTTATTCTGTTCTAGTGAAATCCCACAAAATTTTGAATTTCACAGGCAAAAGATTTCCGTTGATTGATATAATTGAAAGGATGATTCATACATAACGGATATAATTGGAAGGCGGAAAAGATTTGAAAATAACTTCGGAAAACATTATTTTTCAATGCTCTAGTCTTATTATCCAAATTTTACGGACATTTCTCATCTAAAAGCTCAATTTTTTGAAATGTTGAATATTCAAGTTTACCTACAAAATTTTTCCCATGTTGGTGATATACGAATTTTTTTGAAATGAGTTCTTCGTCCTACTGAGGATCAGTTGTAATGTTTAAAAACTTGAGGATCAGTTGTAATGTTTAAAAACTTGAGGATCAGTTGTAATGTTTAAAAACTTGAGGATCAGTTGTAATGTTTAAAAACTTGAGGATCAGTTGTAATGTTTAAAAACTTGAGGATCAGTTGTAATGTTGCAGTTTATTTGTATTTTCTGGCGGTTAAATGTATTTTGTGAAGGTCAAAGGTGTCATCCGAAGAAATATATTTGATTAGGAAAATTGTACACATCCGATACTGGATATCAGAAAAATTTAATTACACATTTGTAAATAGTATGATGCTAATTCAAATCCAAATATTCGTTATGGGCATCAAAACCACAGATAGTTCATCTATACCGAAACATGAGTAGTCTTGCGGCATCTTGGTCAAAATGAGCGTAGTTTAAATGACGTTTGACTGAAAATTAGGTTGAGTAAATAAAAATAACGGTAACGGTACTGAATTCAACTAAAGTGGCTTTGATATGTAAATTCAACTACACTGATTACTTAATTCTCCGATAAAGAATCATAAGATATTTTGAAGATGAAAATTTCTATAAAACCAGCGTATATATGAATTGTTATCTATATGGGCTTTTCTCAAGTACTTATGTGAGTAATATCTCTCATAATTTGGAAAAAACTTAAACTGAGTATAGGATGGCTTCAAAAACGGCAATTTTCTCAATTTTTGCCCTTCTTATTGCTATTTATCTGGCCATAAGTTCTTTAGATTATGAAGATGATGATAACGAATCATCAGGAAAACCTACCATGTTCACAACTCTAAGCCTATCTGATTACGATGGAAAAGAATCTCCAAAGTTATATTTATGCATTATGGGGCTAATATTCGATGTTACAAAAGGTTACAAACACTATGGTCCAGGAGCTTCCTATAACTTTTTTATAGGTAAGTTATCCAGAGTTGAATAGTGTATAATTTGGTGTGACTTTGATCTATTCACATTCAGTAACTTGTCAACGATTTGTATTTTAATAGTTAATCATTTGACTTTAGGTAAAGATGCTACTAGAAACTTTGTCGATGGGGATTTTCAATGCAAGAAGAATTGTGATGATGTTACTGGTCTGAATGCTCAAGAACTACGATCATTAATGAATTGGGTTAAATTTTACAAGAAGAATTATGAGGAAGTAGGTCAGTTAATTCCTGCTTTGTCATAAATAAACATTAGACATATGTTTAATCTATATTTTATTAAAGGCAAACTCATTGGTAAGTATTATAATGGGGGAGGAGATCTAACTCCATATGGAAAAGAAATACACAAATTAATTGAGAAGGCTTTAAAAGAAGAGACAGAAGAAGATCGCTTGAAATTGAAATATCCAGGATGTAATATGGAGTGGAACTATGAACAGGGTACTCATGTTTGGTGTACAGATCAAAGGTATTGTAAATTGATCATATCAATTTTCCTTGATTTGTTTTTAATCATGGCAATTATTTTCATTGTATATTTGCAGTGGAGGCATCAAGAGAAACTGGATTGGTGTACCTAGAAAATTCTTTTCACCAGGTGCTAAAGAGCACAGATGTGCTTGTGTGAGAGAACAAGATGTCAATTCTTCTAATATGGAAGAATATGAAGGCTGTGATCCAAAAAGTGCTGATTGCTTTTTCAAGATCTAGCATAGATTATTTTGATATTTTTTGAATAAAATATTTTTTCATAGTGTTCTGAGATTTACTATATCAATAGTTGTTTATTTCCTTAATCAGTTTTAAGGTTTTTTTTATGGTGAGGGCACCATTGATCTTCAGAATCGCAATTGAAGTTTTTCACACTATTGAAAAAGAATAATATCTTGAAGATATTCTGTACACACCAAAATGTTACTTTTTTGGCTTACTGTAAAATATATAGATATTCTAATGATTAAAATATCTCTAGAAAGGATATTTCTAATCTTCAATGTAATTAAGTAGTGATTTTTGTAACAGTATATTCAGAGTTATATTTTCACCAATGTAGCAAACAACCTATGAAATCAATTTTTATGTCATTACTTTTCTCAACTGTAAAATATTAATGTTTTTTTTTTGTTGTTCCTCATTGAAAAACATTGCCTACAAAGTCATTACTGAAAGTTTGGTCATTCGTAGGTTAATGAACCTCATAATAAGGATTAAATCATTGCCATAAAAAACAGAACTTTTTTGGTATTTACGGAAGGTTGGCTATGAAGGGTAAAAAAAACCTAATACAGGTTACTATACGTGAGTTGGGTATGGTTAAGTGAATTAAGATAGAAGCGAACGAGAGTAGAAGAATCTAGAGAAGCCGGGCGCAAAAAAAAATATATATATATATATATATATATATGTCCGTTCAAGTGGGCAAAATGTAAGACTTTTAAGGTGGATTTGAGCCCCCCCTACCCGCACATAAAATCGACCCCACCACGCTCGAGCCGGTTTCGATCCGAAGTCGATTTGTTTCGTGCAACTCTAAGGAAAAAAGTCGAAAATTTTTTTGGAGGGGGGCACCCGCATCGATTTTTTCGGTCGCTCCCGGTCGATGGAAACGAATTTTTTTCGGTCGCTCGTCACGTTCGGATCGTTGAAGCTTTTCTAGACCGCTCCGCCGAACGGCGCCGATTGCACATGCGCGAAATTTCGAATCGTCATCTCCACCGAACGGCCTCTGATCCGAAAACTTCTCAGGAAACATTGATGCGCCTTTTCGAGGTCCGAAAAAGTGGCCTCGAGAAAAAAAACTCCCACGTTTCGAATTTTTTCTACGAAATCAAACCGGCCCCGCGTCGAGCAAAAAACAATTTTTGGACCCCCTTCTGTCCTTCCTAAATGTTTATTATACGTGTTTGCGAAATTTCGACGTTTTTCGAGAAAATTTCATGGGGATTTTTTGTCGGTTATGGATCAATCTTTGTTAGGAATCTGCCCCCCCCTTGTAGGTCAAAAAAGTGGGGGTCAGTTACGTGAAGGGAATTTTAAAAAAATATCTAACCCCCAAATGGTCTCCTTCCGAAAAACTCGTAGAAAATTTTTTCCCCTCCTCCAACCCTTAAGGGAGATATGGAACTAACAAAACTTTTCGCAATAACTTGAGAACGTTCGATTTTAATGAAAAACTTCCCTAAAGGTTTTTTGATCCCTATGGTCTGTCGCAACTTTTTGGAGGGGCGTCGACCCCATCAAAATTTTTTCAGGAATTAGCGTGGTGAAGGAGATTTTTTAAAAATATCTAACCCTCAAATAATCTCCTTCCTCTTCCTAAAACAATTTTAGAAAAAAAAATTTTCCCACCTTGATGGAGATGTGAAACTAACAAAACTTTTTCAAATAACTTCCGAAGGTTAGTTCCGGTCAAAAAACGCCGTCAGACTTTTTTCATCCCTCGGGCCCGTGGCAACTTTTGGCGTTATCGGCGATTCGAAAAAAATTCAGTAAAAAAGTCCCTTAAAAAATTTTTTTTTCGTTTTCCTAAAACGTGTCTCAAACATGCGTGATTAATCGTTAATTTTTGTACATTCTTCGAACGAAAAATCGTTGAAAAAATTTGAGGGGTTAAAAATTTTTTTTTAGAATTTTTCCTACGAAAATATATCAAAAATTACGATAAATCTAACATCTAAACAAAATTAACGCTACGCATTAAATTTTGTTTTTCTTTTTTTTTGACGGACTTTTTTTTGGAAAATCGATTTTTCGGATCGCCGATAGAATAGCAAGTTGCGACGGAACCAAACTCTCGTTCGAGAGTAAGGTATTTAAAAATCTTTTTCCCTATGCTAATTCCGAAAATTTTTTCTGAGGGGCCGACCCACTTTCCGAAAGTTGGGACGTGTCACGGACACTAATTTTTCGTGATTACCCATTCGTAAGATACGAAAAGAGGTCGATTGTGCAGAAAATATACGAAACAGAAGTCTTCGACTTTAATGACCTTTTTGGATCGGCCTGTATATGCGAAGGCAAGATCTCGAAATGCCTCATCGATACCGTTCGAAACTTTACTCGATATGACAACGTCCTATTCGATCATATCCGTGTATAATCGACGAAAATAATCGCGTAAAATTATTTCTAATGCTTATAAATCATTCGAATATTCGACAGGAGCTTTAATATGAATGTTCAGTTATCTCTAATCTTCATATTAATATTCATTTATATCATTATCAATCCCCTGACATTTCTTGAAATTATCCTATTGGTGAAAAAAAAGTTGAAAGTGGAAAAAGCTGATGTTGGGGATCCTGACTGAGATGTGACCATGGAAAAAGCTGATACTGGTAATCTTGACTCAGTTGTGGCCAAGTAGTGTCATTAAAATACGAGCTAAATATGTAATTGATATCAAGACGTCGAACTTTTGCACTAATAATATACTGTTGTAATCAAAAACTGGATTTCTTTCGAAGAAAACAAATGATATCGTAATCTGGAAAAGAACGAAGACAAATTTCGATTCTTACAAACTGATCCCAACTTATTAATTTTTGGATTTTAGTAGCGGTTTCTTAAAAATTCACAGGTGAATGTGCAATCTTAAATTTAATAACTCCTTTAAAAAAAATGTTTAAAAAACATATTTTAAATTTTACCATTTTTGATGATTTTTAATGAGTCGAAAAATATCGTTTTGGGCAAGGCTCCTAAAAAAAATTTCGGATTCAGCGTCGCTACTTGATCCAATGTATTTTTTCAAAAACTATTTTTGGTTTAGAATTCGTAAAATAAGACATGATATATGTTCTGGAACAGATACACAATATTTCAAAATTTAAAGAAAAAATTTATTACAAAACTATTCACATTTTTAGGAAAATAACATCTTTTACCTAATAATTACGTTTGTAGAGATGAATATTAATTAACAAGATCCAAACATAAAAATTTTCAATCACATTATAAAATAATATTTCAAATTTTAGCAAATCATTTCAAATTCAAAATAATCCCAACATTTTTTTCTTTTTTTTATCCGTTGGAGTATGTTTCTGTGAGTCATCAATATCTTTATCAATATATCCCTTGTTTTTTTTGGCCTTTTTCTCCTTTTTATGTTTAAGTTTGTCCTTCTTGGCCGATTTTTTCGATAAGGTATGTTCACCTTCTCTTCTCATTGAATAAAGACTGAGCTGATTCCTTATGCTGCTGTCCTCTTCAGCCTCACGTTGTCTCTCCATTTCCAGGCAATCGATTATTTCATTTCTCCTTTCCACAATTTCTAGCATCCTGAAAAAATTCGATGTTTTAAATATTATGTTTAAATTTGCCATTGCAGAAAGTGTTCATTTAAAAATAAATCTAAGATCTGTAACTAGGACTCTACTGATAATAGAACTTTCCGGTAAAAATTTGATCTATTTTTTAAAATTTTCAACAATTTACAAGCAGAACGAAAAAAATATCGATGAATTTTTGATCAAGAAATAGATATTGTCCTGTTTTTCTATGTGAAAGGCTTAAATTTAACGTTGAAATAGTCCAAGAATAAGATTACCTATTCAATAACTCTTCTTCTTTCGCTTTGTCACTGTCTGTTTTGTTAGCGTCTGGCTGTAACATTAAGCATCTTATTTGATATTCTATTTCTGCATGCTCCTCTTCCAGACGATACTGCCTACGCCTGAAAAGTTGTAAAAAAATGAGATGTCAACATAATGTGATATTTGTTGTTACTTACAAGTACATAAGCTCAGTTTGTTTTCTGAAGAGTTCATTCTTTTCATTCACTAGTTCGAATAGCTGTAAAATCATATCTTCAATTTCAGGAGCTAAAGCCTCATCTGTAAAAAAATAATACATGTATAGTGAAATGTTCTTTAAAGTTAAGTCATCCAAATTCTACTACAAGTCAATATAACTACAAAGTGACTGATATTTCCATATCTAAGAAGTATTAACGGACATTAAATAGATATGAAGAGAATCTCGCTAGCAGATGAATGCTAAAAATTACATTTTTTTTATTAATTTTGCTGCTACAAGTTGAATGAAGATGTACACAATGTAATATTTAGTATTTTTATTGACTTTCAATACCTTTTTGGGAGGCTTGTTCTAGGGAACAGCGTTCGTGTTATCTGTTTGCCCAAATGTCTATAATTTTCGAATTGTGGGCCGAAAATAGTCTCAAAAGACTCGTTTGGACTCAATGATGAAGAACCCGCATTCAAGAGTAATTATTATTATTATATTAGTTCCGAAACTTCTGATCCAAGCGAAATCAAATCTGGTATTTAGATGTATAATAACGACTCGAACTTTTTTTCCAAATTTTGTGTGGATCGGGCGTCCTCTGCGGACCGTTGGAGGTAAAAATGCTGATTTCCGAACGAGAGAACCTAGAAACTTAAACTTTTCCAGATAGTTAAAACAAATTGTAGAAATTACTATGTTTTACTACCAATAAAAATATATTTTACACATTTTCTTGTGACTCGAGTTTCCGGAAAAAAACAAGTGTCACAAGAAAATGTGTAAAATATATTTTTATTGGTAGTAAAACATAGTAATTTCTACAATTTGTTTTAATTATGATCAACTACCAAATAGTAACGGCTGAAACAATTCAGTATATTTTCCAGATAGGCTTTGAGTCTAAATATATAAGTTATATTAAAAAATGAATATAATCGGCTTTATGATTCCTGAGTTATTCTCATTTGAAATTTATTTCTCAAATATTTTTGATAATATAAATCCGAGTGAGGTCAAATTAACTATTTAGATGTTAAATAACGACACAAAGACTCATCATAATTTCGTGAATTTTTTCTTATTTGCATTCCTCAAAAAGTATGAAAAGGATATGAAATTTTTTCAATATATTTTTTCCACTCTTTCATGCCAATGCGTAAATATGCAGATAGAAGGATTGTATGTTTCATTTTCATGAGATTTTCCGTTTTTTGATGAGTGTTCTAAAATTGCAACATATGACGTTTACCCGAGTTCCAAATATGTGAAATTTTCCGGGGAAATGGACTTTTGAACAAGTGCGCAAAAGCTTCTGACTTCACATCAGTGCTTTTTACCTTTTTTTTATTGCCATAATAACTCATTATTATCTGAAATTTATACGAGGATGATTTAAATATGCAACGGAATTTTAATTTCATCATCAAGTGATTACAGACAGTACTTTTGGTGCCTTTATTTCCGAACTTCACATAGGAAGGTTCTACAGTGCATTTGGTAATAGAAGAGGTGTTGTGTTGCATCAGGACATCACTAGGCGACACACGTTAGTGATCCGCCAAAAACTCCAGGAGCTTGGTTGGAAAGTTTTAATGCATCTACCATATAGTCCTGACGTGGCAACAAGCGATTTCTATTTTTCTCTCGCATTGCAAAACTTGCTGAGTGATAAGAAATTGGTATCAAGAGAAAGCTAGTGAAAATCGATTACTAGAGTTTTTCGCCGATAAGGATCAAGACTTCTAGGAGAGAGGCATTATGAAGCAACCTTCAAAATGGCAACAAATTATAGACCAAAACGGTGCATATTTGACCTAAATAGGACAATCGGAAACATGTCAAATAAAGCCTTGAAGTTCAGACAAAAATAATGGAATTTTTCCCCAACCTAATTATATTATACAATGACATTTTCCACAAGTGATGCGCTCAAACTAGCTAGAATTGTTTTAAAACTTCAATCACAGTATAAGGAGAATTTTCTGAAGAATACACATACATGTTTACAAAAATTTTCAGAGGAACAAACAACTTCAATGGAAAACACCGGAATACCTTTCGTACATTCTTGACCTATCAGAAAGTGACTATCACATGAATCTACTCTTATTATTATTATTATCTTATTATGATGCCACGTGCTGAAACTACATTTCTTTCAAAAAATGACAACATGCAATAAGAAAAAATTATTCTGGCCTATATTTGAATAGTTGTTCCATTTCATAGCGAAACAAAAAAAACTAATTGGTAGGAAGGGATATTTGGAAGCCCAAAAAATATTGCTAATCAAATCTAATGTTTGAACATAAATATTGTTTTGAAATCGTTTTTATACCTGCATTTGCTTCTGGCGTTTCGCTTTTTTCCCTGATGATTTTTTCTAACGTGACACCCTGTTTTTCCAATCCAAGTTGTTGAACTTCGATTAGCTCTAATTCATGTTTGATTTCATTCAGCGGCAATTTTTTGATAGTCCTTTTTTGGGGAATTGGCCGAGCAGGAGCCTGACCTTTTCGTCTTTTCCATTTACCATAAGTACTTTTGTTGGGTAGGGAAGAAGGTCCTTCAGAAATGGAATCTGGAAGAGATCAAGTGGTTATTGATATCGGTTTTAAAATTTATTATATTCCTGCAACAAAATGAATCAGAAATAGGCACTGCGATATTTCAAGGGCAATAAATTATGTTTTAATATAATATATTTTCACTTTCGATTTAGAATTTATATTGTACAAATACAGACAATATAGATGTTGAAAGTACTAAAAATATTCTGTTCTGATTTTAACACATGTTCTTGCAAAATATGTATAATATTGATTGAAAGTATTTATTACCTTCGTTCATCATTGAAATCTTTATGGTAATCATGGGGAATTTTATTTAAATAAAAAGGTCAAAGTGGTAGAAACTTTGGTGCAATAAATTCTACCAGTTAGTGTATTGGCATGTGAGCGTAGCTCTTTCACCAAGTGACTAGTCAGCAGTCTCCACAGTGCACCCCAAGAGGCAGAAAGTGTGATAAGGGTTACGCCTTATCATCGCGCGTGGCGAGAACCCCTCCGAAGAGATGAAGCCACCAGCTTCCAGTTTGGGCTTCAGTTCGAAAACCTACAACCGTATGACTGGTAACAGCAACCTCTCTTGGCTCTGCAAGGTCCGAGAGTTGTTTGGGAAGCACCTCACACGTCGAAGGGGCTTCTTATCCATCCACCCGAATGCAGTATCATGAACTAAGATAATCTCAAGATTGATGCCTCAATTGATCCTGGTACGAGCACCGTCAATCCTGTCTGTACGTCAAGACCCACGAACCCTTGTGAAGTCTTTCAATTGATCCTGGCGTCAAGCACCAACGGACTAGTCGTATCGTCGAGATCCAAAAACCCCAGAAACGTCTCACAATCAACACAGGTTCAGGACGAGGCCGGTCGAACCGTCAAGTCCCGTTAAAACCTGAAGCATTTCTTGAGAATATCCCGAACATGAGTGTCTGCGAACAGATAAAAGGAATACCCTACTAGTCCAGCATGCGGACTGTCAATCACTGCCCCCTCGAGTGCTTTGGTGTAGTCAGTGAAACAATATTTGTATACAGGGTGAGTCTAACTTGGGAATTAATTTTAACCCTAACAAAGTAGTCATTATTTTCACAGTCCTCGCCGGCTTCAAGTAGAGCAGAGTACAAGCGTTCTGACACCGATGTTACAACGTGGAACAAAGTCAGAGCCGTCATTGGCAGGGTTGCACCCCATCGCCAATCTGATGAGTTCAGGGGCTTGCAATTTGGAACGAAACGCCTTACCTTCCGAAACTAAGAGGTTAGAAGCTCACTTATAACACCGCATTCCTAAAGAGCTTCAGTTTTATTACTGATCCTATATTCTTCATACTTATATAATTTTTATTGCTACAAGAAAAGTCTTGGTCCGTTTACCCTATTTCTGAATCGTTATACAAATAAATTACTCACTTGGACCATCTTGTTTATTGCTGTTTATCTCATCTTTGTTAGTCTTTAAGTTCTCTTCACTTCCAGTTTTAAACTGCAATGGTTTCATTTCCATTTTACTCGTTCTCTCTGTGATAGGTGAAATTGTAGGTTCCCTTAATTCAAAGAGTTTAATTGGCGTTGAAGCTGGAGGAAGAGGGGCTCTCCTCGACTTCCGAGATCTTGGAGGTTCTTTGGGTAGATGGCATAAGCTTTGACTCGGGCTCGAATTCAATGAGCTGAAAGGAGAATCGTTGACTTCTTGAAATATTGACGAACTCGGCGGCTTTGGTGCAGGCTTTTTCTTCCTGCCAGATCCGGTTAAGGAAATAGTTTCAGCTCGAGATTTGGATGGTGTACTGAAAATTAACAAAATCTTAGGACAAGTGTACACTTCAATCAAAATTCAGCTCTATTTTATGATTTTCCAAAATCAAGTGAGAATTAGTACAATTATAATTGAGTAATCAGCTGAAAAACAACTGCGAGAAATCCCAAATATTCCTTGTAGATAAATAAGAAAACCT
The DNA here is from genome assembly GCA_034642435.1 of Megalocaria dilatata. Lineage (NCBI taxonomy): Eukaryota > Metazoa > Arthropoda > Insecta > Coleoptera > Coccinellidae > Megalocaria > Megalocaria dilatata. Next base: position 35,864,841 of record CM067857.1, on the reverse strand, counting down.
CAAAATGAATTCACCGATATTCAATAAATTTTCATTTGTTTCATAAGAAACATCAAGATAACAACGAAGAATTTCAACATACAACAATCAAGTTCCATATACCTATAACCCTATTGAGTTTTGTGCCTACGAACTATGATTTGTGCACAGCATTGGATTTTTGTTATCATTCGATGAAATATGCTGCAGAATCGCATTGAATGCATGTCGAAGCTTATGATGAACATGCTCTTGGTAAAACACAGTGTTTTGAGCGTTTCAAAAAATTGAAAAGTGATGATTTCGACGAGAAGCGTGGGAATCCACCGAAAAAGTTCACAGACAATGAATTGAAAGCATTATTGGATGAAGGTGATACTTAAACTCAACAAGAACTCGTGGATCAATTGGATGTAACGCAAAAAAGTCGTCTCCATTCGTTTGAAAGCTATGAGAAAGATTCAGAAACTAGGAAAATTGATTCCGTATAAACTGAATGGAAGGCAGCAAGAAAATCGAAAAACCACTTGTGAAATGCTGCTTGACAGATACAAAAAATCTAACTTCTCCATCGAATCGTGACTGGTGATGAAAAAAGGTTTGTTTTGAGAATCCAGAGCGTCGTATATAATGGGTGAATCCAGGTGAACCACCTACACCCACTGCAAAACCAAATCGCGTTGGAAAGAAGACAATACTCTGTGTTTGGTGGAATCAGAAAGGTGTAATCCATTATAAGCTGCTGAAATCTGGTGAAAGCGTTAACAGTAAATGAACGCTGCAGCGAATGAACGGTTTAAATCGAACATTACGTGAAAAACGATCAGAGTATGGAAAGAGGTAAGACATTTTGCTCTATGATAATGCCCCATCACTCAGAACAATACAGGTCAGGTTTTTCAATTTTAATTCTTAATTTTCATTTTCATCATTTTAAATTCAACTCTCAAATTTAATACATTATTTTCAAAGGTGACTTTTTTCAACAGAAGGATCGAAATAAACGATTTCACCAAAAATTGCCTCTCTAAAATATTCAAGGGGATAAAGATACATACAAGCCCTCAAAGTAGAATCCGATACTATGAAATGTCAAGTCCGGATCTGTTACTTCGGACGATTCACATTGAAGCGAGGGCCACATGCTTATAATTCAAACACCAAATCGAATTACGAATTCTATCATTTAAACGTAAGAAAACAGCGGTACGACTTGTAAGTCATTTTGAGATTTCTAACTTCCGAGAACTTGTTGAAAAATGTTTGAAAAACTTCTGTGAATAATTTTATTCTATTTTGTTGATGAAATTTTAAACTTCATTGTTTCTAACTAGCGGAACTTTTAATTGGAATTCTAATTTATTTATGGCGAGCTGATTTTACGTGAATACATAAAGAGGTTCATATTAGGATCAAAACTGCTCGTAAAAAGTTAAGGATACTGATGTTTTCCGAAGATGCATATTTTCCGTATCATCTTAATATATTTTTTTCAATTATATAAACTTACAACTTTTATAGAAACTCTTCTAGTAGATTGTGAACTAAGTTTTTATCAAGTTCAAACATTTTTGGTCCATGTATGTCAGCAATGTATATTTTAATGATTTTCTCTTCAGTCTGTATTTCGTTTATTATTAACAATTAAAAATCGAATTTTTATTATCTCAAGAAAAGTTTTATCTGAGGACGATGCCAGAGATGCCGAGGACCAGGCTGGTCGAACACAAGTGCAAGTGGCCAATTTCTTCAACTTTAACCAAAGTGTTATATTGCGTTTACCGCCATTGGAACTGTTCGTCGAAGACCTAGAAGTGGTAGACTAGGTGCTACAACGCTAGCCAATGACCTTTTTCAACTCTTTCGGTTAGAAGACAGTCTCTTAATACTTGTAGAATGGTAAGTCAACCTCTTGCAGATGCCATAGATACTTCATTTTCCCTAAGCACAGTCAGAAGATGTCCCATGAAGCCAATCTAACATCAAGACGCTTGTTAAGAAGAATTCCATTCATTCAGGAACTCAAGTGTCAAAGAAATAGAGTAGGCAATGGAATGGGAATACCGGCTAGATGAATGACGATACGTAATCTTTACTAACAAGTCCTGATATGGACGTTTTTCTGAAATTCGATAAGTACAGATGTGGACAGGTCTACTCTTATATGAAGGAACCGCTGCTCCGATCAATAATGCATTCTTTTCCAGGACGCTTGGGGTAGAGTTAGTTTCGATAGCAGAACTCACTTATTAGTGCTTCCAAGAACTATGACATCTCAAACGTATGTTGACGAAGTTATCACCGGAGTAGTTCCACAATTTCACGCAGCCACTGACGAAAATTTCATTTTTCTGAATGAATGCAGTGCCAAACAGTTGATTACTACTACGAGTAGAGAAAACCAGCATATCACATACTTAGTTAGCATTACCTTCAAGATCTCTTGATCTAAATCCAATAGAGCACGCTTGGAACCAATTAGAAAGAACCTTTGATACCCACAGACCACAGTTGGAAGCGCTTCAGCTACGAGATTTTTTGCCACAACTTTAGCAACAAATTGAGCAGGATATTCTCAAAAACTTGGTGGAAAGTATGCAGAGAAGATGCCAAGCAACTAGTGATGCACGTGGTGGTCATAGTTGGTATTGAGGGTGAATACAAGCATAAATTTTTGAAATTTTCAGAATACCGCTTTTTCGTAAAATTTTATCCTTTTTTGAATATTCTATATTATGTTATTGCGAATACATCATTTCTTTGAAATCTTATTTCCAAAGGAAATTGTGTTTTTCTGAACGGAGAACACAAATTGTATCCATTATCCTCAATTTTTGACTCTGATATTATTTTGATATTTTAGTATACAATCTTCAATATATTCTGTAGAAGTTTTAAGATATTATTCTGAATTTAAAGTTATCATATGACTTGTGTTTTACCTTTATACAATCAAATATCCTAAAATATCACCCCACTTAGACTTTGCACGCAAATCCTCACAGCGATCACATCCCCATGATGCGGTTAACAGAGGACATCGCACCCCATTTCCTGAAATCGAGACCGAAAACCGCAAATTCCGGAAATTTCATCGGAAACCCTGTGTTTGGAGGCGCACCCACTCAGGTATTGTCACACACCACACAAAGAATCTCGACTAGCGACAATTCAACGTAATTGAATAATAATTAAAAGTGATTCATGACGTTGCTCGAAACAATGCAAGTAGGTAAGCAATCCAATAAAAAGATGGGTTCGGCCAACACGTGTCCGTATGTTAATTAACTCTTTTAGGTACCGTTGACAATTGCTACGTTCCGGTAGAGCAAGCGATCTATTATTTCCAGTGGGTCATGCGATTCCTTAACATTGTATCTACAATCGGCTGTAATCAAGTCATGCCTAAACCAGTAGGGATAGGAAGTATCTTACCGAAACCATGTCTTATTCGAAAACACGCTCGTACTAAGTGGCGAAGAGCGTCCAATTTACATCTAAGTTACGTCCGCAATGGCATGTGGCTAGCTTAGCGCTTGGAGTGTAGTGACATTTATCGGAATACACTATGAGTAAACGAAGCAATTCAATATCACAATGTAAATCCCCAACAACAAATTAATAATGTATTAAAATAACAAAACTATCAACCATAATATCAAGCTGATGCATAATTATCCGCCATTTATATTGTAAAGATTTTTGTTTGAGATAATTGAAACTTTTTAAACTAGGATAAATTGTATGCTCACCTGAAAGAGATGTTGTTTTGGATGGGGTTGTCATCTTCTTGCCAATAGGGCGTCAAGCTTACTTTGGGCGCTTTCAGTTTCCTGAGAGCAGGCTGTGGGGTTGGCAATGAAGAGATATGCTGATCTTCTTCATCTTCATCGCTGCCGAATGGATTTAAACTCTTGGAGGTGACTACCAATCTAGGAGCAGGTACCGGCCTTTTCTCCGCAATAGGAGATTCTTCTTCTTCTTCGTCTGTATCACCGAAGGGATTGAGTGATACAGATTCCGGAACAGATTCAACAATTTCCGGACTGGCTAAAGAGCCGGTTACTTCTTCCGTTTCTTCCTCATCTCCAAACGGGTTGAGATCATCCGGATATTCGACTAATGAACTACTGGGACACTCTGAATCTTTACAAGGAGTAATGTCTGACTGACACCTAGAATCATTCGAATCATCTATGATGATCACAGAATTTCCCTCTGAAATTTCTTCGCGGTCGTCCGAAACAACAGAGTTAGAACGGGGCGGTTCAGCGGAGGTTTCCGAGGATAAAACAATAACTTCATTAGTTTCAATAGTCTTAGAAGAATCACTCACAATATTGGTACTCGCGCTGATGTTCTTTGTCTCTTCTAGCGCCGAGGTTGCGGACTCTTTGGGCGAACTAACTTCAACAATTTCATTCTCACTGACACAAAGCGACACGTTTTCAGAAATATCGCTGGAAGGTTCTTCGGAAGGACTGTGTTCTTCGGGAGTTTTCACATGGGGCAATTCGACATATTTCTTACTTACTTTAAGAGGTTCTTTATTTACATCAGACTTTACACTGGCTTCGAATAATTTGACCCGAGATCTGATCGAAGGCGAAATTGAGTCTTTGGTAACATGATCTTGAGATTCGCATTGTTCCAGATCAGGCGTCGGCTGATCGTTATTAACACTAAAATTATCACTAAGGCTTGGTAACAAGTTATTACTATAAAGGTCGATGTTTTCGTTGTGCTCGTTGATATCTTCATCCAGTTGTGGCCTTTGGGAAACGGGCAAGTCTGGAGGTTTATCTTCCGATTCGGTTTCCGAATCGGAGCTCGAGGATGCCATCTGCGTGGTCATGAAATCAGTTCTGGCTTTCACGAATTGAGTACCTAGCATCCTGTCTAAGGTGAAGTTTCGTTTCAGGCTGCCGTCATCAGGATCCTCGAGCACGTTCTCGAAATTTGCACTGTAAGGATCCGATTCCCCTTTCAGACTTGCCGATTTCTCCTCGTCACTCAGAGAACGGCTGAGAATATTGGTTTCTACGCTGGCGGTGGCTTTTTCTTCATCCGGACAGGTTTCGCAACAGAACTCGCCGCTTTCGGTCTCGTAATAATTTGCAAGGGTCAGCTGACTGTCGCATCTAGCACAACGAAAACATGTCCGATGATAAAGGGCCTTTCCTACGTTCAGGCGTTCCGCGATGAACACAGGAAGGCCACATTTGGCGCAAGGTTCTCTCCGAGCGCCTAAGACTCCAAGAGCAGCCTGAAAATGACCGAAATTAGTGATAAAGTAAAACATGCGGTTTGCATAATTAGCCAATTTTATGTTTTGAATTTCGTAATGTTGCATATAATCTGAAAAATGATACACAATTAGGGCAAATTGCTGAAAATAATGAGACCCAAAAGTAATATCCTTTCTGCCATATCGATATTTAGTTCTTGTTTTAGCCCATTGTTAATGCAAAGTCACGCCAAAGACATTCCAAGTTTATAGTTATATTTGCTAAATATTAAAATCCTAATGTTTCTTGCAATTTATGGTGGGATGATCAGTCGAATAACAGAATAATTACATATCTGGCATTGTATGCTTTTTGAGTTCACAAGGGTAGTAACATAGCAATTGATACTAAAAAAATTTTGGAGGATGGTAGGAGGTCTTAGAGGTAAGTTATTTATTGTTAATTGATTTTATTTTTTAAATGTGAAGAAGGACCGATGAAGACCTTATCTGAATTCTAGTTGTTTTTTGAAGATGTGATACATGTTTTGAGAGATTTTTGAAGTAACTATTTAAATATATTAAAAATTTCAAATAAATTCTTTTTTTGAGAAGTTCTTAAAATTATGTTTTGTATTTTTAGAAGGAATTAGTTTTCATAATTGTAAGATCAGAAACAAAATTTTGTCTCCTTCAAATATTATTAATTTTAATTGACAATTTATATTTGTTGGGTTATTTATTCCATTTGATATTATATAATGAATTTTGATTTTATCTGTCTATTAAATATAAGCTGTGCTTATAAGACATTAATTTAATTCTAAAAGTTTTTGAATAAAATTTTTTGAAATTAAAATTATAGGAGACTAACAGATTAAATCTTTTTTGATATTCATATTTTGTGAAAAAATTTTTCGATGCTTATCAAACTTATTAGACCTTGTGCATACCAAAGGTTGCTTTCTTAGTTCATTGCGGTAATTTCGATTTTTTTGACCCGTATCGATCAAGAAGACCGAAGAGCTTGTTAAGGGTGAAGGTGGCAATAAACCCGGGTCAGGCAATCGAGGAATTGTTGAATACTCTTAAACAATCTTGATCGGACCATCCAAGAACATTTGGACAAGATTAAATAGAGCTACTATCTAAAACATGCAACTTATGTTAGGGGACCAAAAAACGTATTTTATCATGATAAATATATTTATTAAATTCCGTCAAAATTATGTAAGGGGATCAGAAAATGTATGATATCTGAGACACCTTTAAAATGCAAACTGATGGTAGACCACATTATAATATATCAGGAAACCTACCTGAACATCAAAATATTAAGCTATGGCGACGTGGGATCAACGTGCGAGAACAAGCAATAAAAGCAACAAGAACAGCTGTTCAATGGAACGATCCGTTTTCCGAAATAAACATCTTAGTTGGAATAGAAACAAAAACTGCAATAAGACTAATTCTCACCTATGTGGCGGAAACCAGGCATGATACCTCAAATAATGGAACCAACCGAGATGGAAATAGTTCGAAGGATAGCAAGAAAATCATTTTGGGACAGAGAGGAGCGAAGACATCAGACGAACGTTTAAAATAGACAACATAAATGAATGGGTTCCGGGAAGGAAAATAGAATGGAATGAACATATAGGTCGATTGAACCAAGATCGAATAGTGAGAATTTCTAGAGATAAATCACCGTTAGGAAGGAGTATCGGAAGACCGAGGAAAAGATGGAGTTACAACTTGCTCGGATAGATGATGAGATGAAAATGACGAATCTTCGATGTAGAACAGGAAATGTCTCTATTTAGAAGAATGGAGAAGAAGAAGAAGAAGAAATGTATGCAAAGAACCGCAGGGGGCACCGTTCAAATTTTCCATTGAAAATAAGAGCAGATTTAAATTTTTCACCTCACAAAACCCCCCTTCCTTATCCGATAATGGTGACAATTTACAGTCAAGTAAAAAATATATTCAATATTCAAATTAAAACCAAATTAATCTTTTCACACTCTGTGGTTTCGAAATCATACACTTTTGGACTGAGATAAGTTAGGCTTTATAGTAATGAATTCGCATTTTTCCCGTACCTTTTAGAGACACAATGTAGATGTTTTTTGTGGTATGGTTAGATCCACCCTCAACTAAAATACTTACCTTCGAAAATATTTTGTGTACAGGTGTACCCGAAGTCAACGTTAAGCCGGAAGCGGTTGACAGGCAAAGTCATAATAGATATAAGAAAACATTTAAAATTACAGGCATTTCGAACGAAATTGAGGAAAATCTTTACCCTGTGATGGTATTTTAACTCCCGTTGCTACAAATCTTCATATTATTTTCAATTTTATTTCTATGCTTCTGTAAATTATTGCCTAATATTTCAAGCCAACTGTCCAACTGCTTGAGGGAAATGTCACTTTTCGGCCAACTACGTATTCAAAATTAATACTTCGCCCAATTTTAACTGTATGTACTGAAAAAAAGTACTACGTCAGCTTGACAAGGCGCATTTCATGAGGACACTTGCATTCAGCAAGATTCTTGGATTTTTTTTGTAAAGAAACCCAGTTTTGAACAAGATTTATTACATTACAACAAATGTTAAAACTGCCTTCCTTCAGACAATACACTCTACATTTAAAAAATATAGGAGCATCAGAGCATCGTTGGTTATTTACTAAGTAGACTGCTTCCATTATTTTTTGTTGTAGCACAGCTACGTTTTAGATCAGGTTAAATAATAATACTTTTTCTTTCTACACCCACCAGTCAAAAATCAAGCGGGTTCAAGTATGGTGAAGGGGCCCCGAGACAGTACTAAATCGCCCTATACATCTGTCTGGGTATTCCTTATGGAGATATTTTCTTAGTGCGTCAGGCAGCCATTTTGCTGGAATCATCATCTGTAGATGCTTAGGACTTCCAGTAAACTTGATAAATGATTTTGTAAAAATCCAAATGAACTTCACCATTGAAGACCTCTGGCAGCTCAAAAGGTCCAATGATTTTTCTATTCAAAATTCCGGTCCACATGTTTACTTTGAAACAATTTGGAAAATTTGATACTGTCTTGTCTTATTAACTGTAAACTATCTTGTCTTTTTAAATGTGGATTTTATAGGTGCCACTCATGTGAATTATGTAAATTAATCTATTTTGAATGTTCATTCATCAGAACATAGAATTTTCTCTAAGAATCGCAGATCTTCCTGGTGTCTTTGTATCCCCGTTAGACAAAACGCTTGGTAGATACTTCAGGGATGCTTCCTGTATGTGCTACTCCTCTGAGGTTTGTTGGTCCTGACGATACGAAGACCGTTCGTGCTCGAACCAGATCTTCACAAGGGTCCGTGGGTCTTCACGATACGATCAGTTGTCAGCGCTCGTACCAGAATCGATTCAAGCATCGATTATTGATATTTTACTTGTTTATTGAGTTTGCGAATGGGTAGTGGAAATTAGAAGCCCCTTTGGCGTATGAGTTGCTTCCAAAACAACTCGGGCCTGCAGAGCCAGTAGCGGTTGAATAGTGCTTCGCTGTTACCAGACGCGGTGTAGGTTTTCGAACTGAAGCCGAAACTGGAAGCGGGGTGGGTTCACCCCCAATGGAGGTGTTCTCGCTTTGCGCGATGATAAGGCGTATCCTTATAACCTAACCTACTTTCAGGAATTGTGGTCATCTGGTGAAGAGCCATGCTCATATACCAGTAACTACAATGGTGGTATTCACTCTGTACGTGATAGGGATATTACTTTTTTTTCAAGATGAGCTGTAGTTTTGGGTATTCCTGTGCTTGCTTTGACGTTCTCGAAAGGAAAGGAAATTCTGTCTTGAGATTAAACGATACACATTTGTAAAAACTCGATGATTCGCCATAAATGCATGTTTGTGTGATGAACACAGACATGGCGGCACTACACAGAAGTTGAATTCTCTTTCACACGATTAACGATGGTCCAGGGGAAAGAAAGAGTAGTTGAAAAGAGAAACTAAGTAGTTCAAATCCAAATCACAAGCAATCAAGTCCAATAACACACGTTAGCAAAAGTGGCGTTACTATCTATCTCGCTCACTTCCTAGAATTACTCTCTCTATCTCTTTCTGTCTTATTAAACCTAAAACCTTAAAGTTACAGCCTCGAGGAAAGCCGTGGGTACACTTGAATCATTTTAGTAAGCAAGAAACATTTGTTTGAAATTAGGTTTGTTCACAAAAAACTATATATCCAAATTCTTATTAAATGCGCTAATTCTTGATAGCGTAGTACAATTTTGAACCAGATAGCGTAGTACAATCTTGTTTCAGTACAGACAGTTCAAATAGGGCAAAGTATTAATTATGAATACTTAGTTGGACGAAAAGTGATATTTTCTTCCAAGTTGACTTATAACAATTTACAGAGAAGCATTACTCAAGATTATATAATAAAAATAAAGTTGAAAATAAAATAAAAGTTTGTAGTAACGGGAGTTAAAATACCATCACAGGGTGAAGATTTTCTTGATCATTTTGAAATGTCTGAAATTTTAAAAACACGAAACTTGGATTTTTTAATATTTTTCTCATAACTCCTATGACTTGGCCTATCGCCCCTTTCTGACTTGACGTAGACCTCTGGCACACCTGTATAAAACTAAAGAGAAAAATTTTTAAAATTTTGGTTACTCATAAGTTATGAGTCAAGTTGAAAAAATATTTTTTTAATATTTGCCCATTGGCTATGTCCATATAATTGTGACAGAGAATCATTTTCTATATTTTTTGCAATATTACTATCTTATTTCTAAAATGAAATGTATAAAAATTGGCTAATTATTAATCATATCGAAGCTTGAAGCACCAAACATGAAGCGATGTAATTTTACCTTAACAAAATATTTCAGGTTTGTATTGCCCCATTATATCCAAGCTATCCTCCTAGGAAAAATAAACAGTGTGGGTTATTACATATTAACGAAAATTTCATGAATATGTTGTGTGCAATGCGCAAAATGAAGTTTAAAAAGTTTTTTGCCGTTTTAGGTACACAAAGGATGTTTCATAACTAGATGCCAATTTAAAGAGCTTAAATATCAAGATAAATATTATTATTGTCAATATGAACAAAACAGCTGCATATTTTCGTTGGAATTTGCTTTCGTTCAACTAAGCTTCAAAAGAAAAATGAATCTCTGCAGAAATTTCTATAAGAGTAGACTAACAACAGATTTCATTTCCTTCATTCAAGAAAATATATAGTTTTTAAAGTTGTTCATCGAAATAATAATTGAATTATCAAAGACGAAAAAGCTTGAGAAATACATATGTGGGAAGACAAAAATACACACAATCTAATTTCTTCTGTTTTTAAAAAATAACTTCTCGTAAATTTGTAAAAACAAATTATTTCATATTTTTAAAAATTTAACTCACTTTTTCAAATTAATGAATTATGAATTGAAGAAATTGAAAGCATTTAACTGATTTATTTGATTTTGTTAAATATTCTACACATAATTAGTTATGTAACTTTTTCAGATAGAATTTGTATAATTCAATTTGTTCAGAAATCATTCCCTTTATTATTAGTTGTTGTTATTTCAGTCGACCAAAAATATTCAAAAGTGGAGAATCGATTCTACCTGTTTTTTACTCTGCGACTTTCAGAATTAAATGTATATAAAATTGAAATACATATGTGTAAACAAACAGAAGTACACAGAGTTCCCTACTCTTGAAAATACATAGTTTACCGAATTTCTACCTGCACCAATTTATGAAGAGAAAAGTTAGATATTTGAAATTGTTTAATGTCATCGGAAAAATAACACTTACAAATAATGTGTGAAAATTTCGATCATAATTATTATAATCAATATGATCCACTTTTGCAGAAACTCCTTTTTGGACACTTGTTAGAAGATTATAGTTTTTTATTCTCTTCATATTAAAAAAACCTAGAGAAAATTGAAAACAGATGTTGATCAGAATTTTAGCAAAAATATTTATTTTGAAAAAACGCAGCGTTATATCATGTTAGTCGTTGACAATGTTAGGAATTACTTGCCTTTGGTATCAATAATGAGAATATTTTACAAAAAAACTTTTGTTTTTATGTTTAATATACATGAGAAACTAAGAAGACTACAACGATATCAGGAAAATATCAAACAATTACCAATTTTTCAAATTGAAAAACTAAATATTCAGGTCTTGTTGACATTTATATATTCGTAAGTCATTCTAAAATAATATTTTTAAGTATATGCATCCAGTTACGAAAAACCTGTATAGTTATCTGGAAAGTAAAATAAAAGATTTATCAATATAATCATAATCTACCCTGATCCAAGTGCAGAAAGTGTACATACGTGTTCAAAATCTAGGAACATTGTGAATATTCGGAAATTATCCGTTTGAATTTTAAATAAAGTTGGGGAGTATTTTACTTATATTGTTTACAAGTCATGTCCATATTATAAAGAACAATTGCATCTGGTCCCCAAATTGTTTTTATAAAGGAGAACTTATTTTTGATTGTCTCGATTTTTACTTCACGGAAATTAATCTTCGAATTTATGAAATGAAAATGAACTGATTTTATTGTTTATAGAAAAAAAATGCCTGGTCATGGCATGAATTCATCAGGTGAGTATTTAAACGAAGTGTATGATGAGAAAATTTTTCTTAAATACGAAACTATGTTCACAAAAATATAGAGAGGCGAGTAAAAGATAAAGGGACGAAGAAAAAATAGTTTACAATCATTAGGGAATTCCAAATGTCATTAAAAAAAATGTTTAGCAATAAGCATTTGTCAAGTTCGATTCAAATCCTTGAAAGAATTAGTTTTTGTTCTATCTTTTGATTCTTTGAGTTCCCAAAAGATTTAATAAATGACTTACTTTCAATATGAAATAATTTATAATGATTGCCAAAATTATGTCTTGTTTCCAGTAAATAATTTATATCTGTTGAATTTTCTTTATCATTGATGTGACATTTTCCGTATTCCCCTATTACTGCTTGGAATTCACGTTCAGTTTCTCTAATGTATAGATACTGCCATCAGGTTTATAATTTATAAACCTCTGATTTCTGAAATGAAGTTGTTATTTTTTTTTTTTAATTGTCTAATGAATTATCAGTTTCATATGATACATAAAACCGTGTGTTTCGTTCAAGAACAACAGAGAATATTGTTGCTGTAGCTCGTAATTTCGACGAAAACCCCGATTTGTCGATTACTCGTCGATTTTTGGATTTAGGCATTCCACAAACTACATTACACCGTGTTTTACGTAAAGACTCATGTCTTAAGGCTTTTAAAGTTCAGGAAACACGAGAACTCAAGCCGGTCAATCACCAGCAACGTCGTATCTTCGCTGCTTGGGTCCTTGAAATACATCAAAATGATCCGGATTTTCATCGAAAAATCATCTTCAGTGATGAGGTCCCCCATTTTCGCCTTAGAGGTTATGGTAATAAGCAGAATTGTCGCATTTGGGGCTCGGAAAATCCAAGAATGATTGTTGAAAAGCCTCTCCATGCTCAAGGTGTCACTGTTTGGTGCGGTGTTGGGCTGACGGTGTGACTGGACCTTACTTATTCTATAATGAGACTGGTGAATAGACGATGTTATTTTTCGAAGAGGTGATCACAATTGGCCAACCGAGATTTTGTGATTCAACACCTTCAGATTTTTTTCTTTGAGGCCACGTGAAAGCTTGTCTATGCTAATGCTCCATAATCGATTCAAGACCTTAAAGATGAGGAGAAATTATCCAGGACATATAGCCGCAAATGTGCGAATTGGTCATGAAAAATTTCATGAAAAGGATATGGTGCTGCAACTATAACCGAGGTGGCTGATATTATTTTTCATTGTTAATGACATACCCTCTCCTTTAAAATTAAATGAAGATACATTGATTTCCCTTCAAATATACTCAATTTTTTTTAATATCAAAATCAAAACCCTTTAGATGCTAAAGAGGTGTCAGCACCTAAAACCAGACAATTGCGCCATTCGACAAGCATGTGGTCAGAAACATATGATGTAGGACCAGATTCAAAGTGGTAATATTTTATTTAATGATGAATCTCGGTTTGGTTTGTATCTAGATTCTAGAAGAGTATGAGTTTAGAGAGAATTGGGTGTCTAAAAAGGATTTCAGCATGTACATGAGGGCAACACCATCATAGTCTGAATAGTATGTCACTTTTTGACAGATAACGATTATATCAAGAATGTTCTTGAATCTATGGTGCTTCCGTATAGAAATTTTGTTGGGCTATGATGCATGATAATGTTTCTGAACACACAGCAAGAACCACGTTTTGAACAGTTTTTAACTAGGTTCCATAACGGCTAGGCGTGTTCCTAGTGATTAAAACCATTATCCAAATCGTGGACAATTTCTTCAAGCACTTTAGAAGACCTGGAATGAAATTCCCCAAGAACAGCTGGACAATCTCATTTTTGGCAAGGAACGGCCTTACAGACGCACTCGTGAAAGCCATATTCTATATTGATTTTCGTATTTCATGATTTTTGATGAAAACAATTTGTTACTTGAAACACATTACATGATTTGGTGTGTTTTTTTCATTAGTTTTTATTCTGATGAGAGGTTTCATGTTTGATTAGACACAAGATTAATTATAGAGCTATCCAATAGTTTGGATATGACTGCAATGTTTTCAATATACCTAGATTTTGAGCAGGTGTGTATTTGTGCAGGATTAACTTATTAGTTAACTGGTATTTCTACGCAATATATTAAAATTTAATTAAAACAAAGAAATCTTCCACCAACGGCTATATTATAACTACTAAGGTATCCACGTATTTTTTTCATCATGAGAGGAAATTTGGTGTAGAATGGATGTAACAGAAGCTACCCTAAAGAATATCAAATTACTCAATCTCAAGTAATTGAACCTTTTCTTCCGCTTTTAATTGTAATCGAATACGAAGCACGATCAGAGATTGATGAAATTATCAGTTGAGGGTGTTCAATTGGAAACTCCACACTGTTTATTTACATTCAGACCACCCATAGACAAACAATTTGATCAAATTGTTAGGATACACTTTAAAAAAATCTTTTCAAGTTAATACCAGGGTATTGCATGAATTTAGTATGATTTTTTTCTATTATATTCACAATTTATCTAAGCAATTCTATCAAATATCTTAATAACAAAGATTGAAAAATTATGAATTTATGACCAGTACTACTACAAAATATCCCACAAAAGCATTACACAATAAGCTACATTTATAAGGCACATGTTAAAGCTCATGACAATGAATATCCACCTTACTTAAGTATTTGTTTTCTACGCGAAAATTCTGTTTTTACATGCCAGACGTCCATGAAAGATTGTCAATCTTGTGATTCAAAGTGGTGAAAAGCATGACCAAAGCTTTTGTGACCTTGTTCAACAGTACATTTCCCTCGGTTAAGTTCATTAAAGGACAGAATCGGCCCAAGCATTCCTGAGTAATTCCCATTTGAAATTTTATTTTTCGAATACATATTTTCGAAATTATAAATTCCATCGAATTTAAATTAATATGTAAAATGACGAGAATGCAAAACTTTTGGAGGATCGTAGGTGATATGAACAAGCACACAAAAACACCTGACGTTCCTTGGTTTTCTCGAATTTTTCTCTTTTTAAAACTCAAATTACCACTTTGAGGAACCCGTTTTCTTTCGATAGAAGACGTAAAAGAGTCTTGTCGGCGAGTGTTGCAGTAGAATTCTAGAAATGCGCTTAAAAAATGTGTTGATGGTTTGATTATTTATTAGCGTAAATGTATTATTTTGGAAGGGACCTACTTTGAAAAAGGATTCGAAATTCAACTCTGCATGTTTTTACGATCGTTTAGAAGCAGGATAACTTACAAAAGATATTACAACTCTATCTTCAGAGGGCAAATTTTGAGCTCAAGTATGTGGTTTCTACAAGGGCTCTAGAAATATGCAACTTTGGGGATTTTTTCTCTCTCTCAAAAATACCAGATAAGAACTATGAAATCGGAATAAGACCGCTTCTGCAGCGTCATCATCTTACAGCTCAAACAACTGACGAAGATTTTCAACACACAACAACCCAGGTTCCATATAACGGTATATTTTTCTGGAACCTTAAACATTTCGAGGTTTATGCCTTTGAACTACGATTTGTGGACAGCGTTCTGTTATCGTTTGAAGAAAACTGTTGCAGAATCGCGTCGGATGCTTGTCGAAACTTACGGTAAGTATGCTCTTGAAAAACACAATGTTTCGAGTTTTTTAAAAAATTCCAAACTGGTAATTTTGACGTGAAAAACTAAGAAAGTGGCAAACCACCGAAAAAAATCGCAACGAATTACAAGCCTTATTGGATGAAGATGATATGAGTATCATCTCGACAAGAACTCGCCTATGAATTAAATGTGATGAAAAAACCGTCTTCATTCATTTAAAACCTATGCCAAGGATTGAAAAAAGTGCGAAAACGGATTCCGTATGAACTGATTGAAAGGCAGCAAGAAAATAGATACAAAAGTCACGTTTCTGAATTGTCCCCAAAAAGTATTTGGGAATTTGTTAAATTCTCCTTTTTCTTAATGGCTTTTTTGATTGAAATAACCTCCAAATAGTCCATCATTTCACCCTTTTCAACATTATATAGTAAAGTGACATCTTTCTCATTAAGAAAATTATTATTTTCTATATAATGTTCTGCAAAACCGGTTGATTTCCGGTTTTTCAAAATAGATACCCTATGAAAAACCAGAAATCAATCATTTTGCAGAACATTGTATAGAAAATAATAATTTTTTTAATGAGAAATAAGTCACATTACTATATAATGTTAAAAAGGGAAAATTGATGGACTACTTGGAGATTCATTCAATCAGAAAAGTCATTAGAAAAAGGAGAATTTAACAAATTCCCAAATACCCCTAT
This sequence comes from Megalocaria dilatata, assembly GCA_034642435.1. NCBI lineage: Eukaryota > Metazoa > Arthropoda > Insecta > Coleoptera > Coccinellidae > Megalocaria > Megalocaria dilatata. Next base: position 35,848,673 of record CM067857.1, on the reverse strand, counting down.
TTCCATGCACCATAAAAATACACAGAATCCTAAGTGTAATAAAAAAACTTTTTTAATTACTTTTTGTACTTCTTTGAGGATGGTCGAAAGACCGAAACACGTGTCAGGATTCTGAATAAATTGTGACCCTAAAAACTGTGTGATTCTTTTCAATTAAAATTGTTATAATGTTTCACCTAGAGCCAACCGCATACTCCATTCATTTGAGTATCCATAGTTTCTCGAAATTATCGCTTTGATGGACGACTATGACTAACATAAAATATACGCAATGCCTAATGAGTTTCTAGAATCGACCCAGAGTTTTCAGAATAAATTAGAACAATTTATGAACGATGTTCTGGCCTGAATCTTCATGATAAGAGCAACTGAGAACTATCAAATCGGTAGTCACAGCAAACAATGTCGCCAATTTAAATTTCTTCTTTGAAAAAGCACTCATTAAATATTATCAATAATATGAATTATCCAAAAAATGAGATATGTCAATGTTTCACCATAAAATGTTTGGAAATTCACAATAATAGTACAAATTGAAAAAATGAAAGTAGTCTAAAGTGTAACAAACCATTTAAATTTATTTAACTTTCACTGCTTCTATGATTCGTTCAATTCTTTTTCATCAAATTCTGAATTCCACGAAAATTTTGTCACAGTGATATGAACAGTTTACGAGAAAGGTGCCTATGCTGACTTTGACTGTTTCTTCAATATATTGCAATTTTTCTCTATTCCACATGCTTCTTATTTCTTCATCTTACACTATATGTTTGTGGTAACCTTCAAACAAGAAACACAATGTTATTTCGGCTTGATCAAACTTTCAAGGACATCTACCCAATTTGAGAACTAATAAATAATTTCTATAAATAAAATCCAAAGTTTTTTAGAATAGGTATTATCTGTTCGCTGAACTTTATATTATTTATATTTTCAACGACTTTGAGGAAAATAATAAACGAATATAAACTGGAAATCTTGGATTGGCACTCGGAGAGGTGTATTAATCCATTAAAGAACTACGAGTACGTCTGTCTACATGTTATGTACATTCCCTTAGATAAATCTACGCTACTATAAATTGAACTATATGATGTTAGCTGAATGAAATAGAGCACAAACAATAAGAACGAAAAAATTTAATGACGATGAAACTTCATAGCACATTGCACACCACAAATGATGATAAAGCTTACCTTCTTCGGGGGACTTGAACCAGTGGCGGAGACCATATGCCTTTGCAAATCAGCTGGAGGAGGTCTTTTGGACGGAACTTTACTAGAAGAATCTGAAAAGAAACAGAGTTCAGGTAAATTTCAGAGGAAAATTTTTATCAACCGAAAATATTGTTTACCTCAGAAAAAAAACCTGCACAGAAGATCTCTAGATAATTTTACCTTTTTTCACACAGCAGGTCAGTCATTTGAATTTTTAAAACAAATGAAAGGCGGTTCACAAACGATTATTTTCACAAGAAAGTAATCCATTGTTCTTAACTACGATTTGATACGGTGTTATCTGCATGTTTCCGTTCAAATGAATCATCCGTCTCACCAGAAATAACTGTTATGGTATTGTATTATTCGAAGGCATGAAAAATAGGTCTATGCCCGCGATTGGTATCAAATTTCGGGATTAGGTTATGTGACGTTACAGCGCAAGAAGCAGTAGAAATACAAGGCGGAATAAGACAAATTATTCCCAAACTTTTTTATCGATAAAGGTACCAGAGATTCGTAGCATTACTAAATATTCATTTGAGTCTATTATAACACATATACAAGTTTAATAAAAAGGGAATTTTTTAATTGACAGAGTAATTCTGTTATACCTCGTTACAAATTTTAATTTTATACAGTTTCTTAAAAACTTTTTAGAAATCAAGATAAATAAGTGATTTAGAAACACTGTTTCTTTTTAGTAGACATCCAGAATTAACACTCATCATATAGCATCAAAAAGAGATAAAATAATCCAAAGAAAATATAGAATAAGGGTCAAACTTACTCAATAAACTTTTAACGGATGACAGCAATGTTTCATACCGGCATTACAAAAAACAAATTCCACTCTAAAAATGCCCAACATAAAACTTGGAAACAATCTTTCTTTGAAACGATCTTTTTTGAAAAAGCTAGGTTTATGTTGGGCAATTTTAGAGTGGCTCTTTTTTTTGGAAAGAGCAGTTTAAAGAGAGGTTATTTCGGAGAATCGCTTGGGTATATGATGGGCATCTTTAAAGTGGAATTTATTTTTCATAATACCGGTATAAAACAGTGTTGTATCCATTAAAAGTTTGTTGAGTAAGATCAATCAACATTCTGTGTTTTCTTTGGATTCTTTTATTTTTTTTGAAAGAGCTTCTCAAAGAGATGTTATTTCGAAGAATTTTTTATGTTTATGTTGAGCATTTTTAGGGTGGAATTTATTTTTCATAATGCCGGTATGAAACACTGTTGTTTGCTGAGTAAGTTTAATCAAAATTCGATATTGACTTTGGATTCTTTTTATCCTTTTGATACTGTATGATAAGTGTTAATTCTATAGTCCGTCTAGAAAGTATCCGGAATTTATTATTTTGTATTATTTTATTTATTTTATACTATTTGTCAAATATTGTTGATTGTCAGCAGGTATACAATTTATGGAATTATGTCGCAACTAGAGAAAAGAAAACAGGTTGAATATTTATATAGAAAAGATTTTCGAAACGTTAAAAAATTAGTGCCATTGACTGAACTGGAAAAAAGTGTTGTATATGAGGCAATAAAGATGATAAAAGTGGCATGGATATGAGGCACAGATCAGCTTCAGGAAGACCCAGTGAGATTAAAGGAAACAATTTAAACGTTTTATTGGCCTTAGGAAGACACAATTCGCGCCTGGGGTTTCGCAAATTGGCCAACTGATTTGGAAATCAACGAAATATAAAAGTATGTCCAGAAACCGTTTGTATGTCACTGAAAAGACAAGGCTACGTAACAAGGAAACCAAAAATATCCCTATAATGACACCTTTACAAAAGGAACGAAGGATAGAATTTTGTCAACGTTTTCAAGAAAATAATTTTAATAATGTCATTATATCTGATGAAAGTCGTGGAAATCACTTGAAAATCCTATCGAAATAACCTGTTACGTTCAAATTTACAAATTTCCCACCAAAATAATGGTTTGGGGAGCAATATCTCAGCGTGGTGCTACGCTTCTCTGTATAGTTGATGGTACCATTAATAGTGAAAAGTATTGTGGCATTCTAAACGATTTTCTCATTGAAACGGCGCATTCCTTATATCCAGAGGGGTGGCGTTTTCAGCAGGATAATGCAATATGCTATACTTCGGCCTATACTCAAGCTTGGATGCAAGAACACCAAGTGACAACCATTTAATGGCCATCAGCTTCACCAGATCTTAGTCCCATTGAAAACATATGGGTAGTGATGAAGATTGAAGTTGAACGAGCGGCGCCACGAAATGAAGATGATTTAATTCAGTCAGTTTTACAGTCCTGGACTACCATCAACGAAAATTATGGAGGTGATCTAGTTTCAGGTGTACCTCGACGTTTAGTCAAGTGTTTATAGTTAAATGGAGGTTGCATAAGTAAATAAAATGAATTTTTTGTTATATTTTTAATTTTAATTCAAGAATTAAAAATATATATTGAATAATTACAATTGTGCTTTGTTTTTTCCGGATACTATTTAGACGGACTATATATGTCTTCTAAAAAGAAACAGCGCTTCTGAGGCATTTATTTGATTTAGTTTTAAAAAGTTTTTAAAAATTTTCATAAAATCAAAATTTGTAGCGAGGTGTTAAAGAATTATTCTGAAATTTAATATACTCGTACATATGATGGAGTAAAACTAGTTTTTATAAACTATTAAGTTTGACTTTAAGAAAATTAAGATGTCTAAATAGTTATGTGCTGTAGTGTCGAAATATTATTTCATCTTTAGATAACTAAAAACTTAACAAAAAGTATTTATGAAGATTCGGGTAAAAAAGAAACTACTCTGTTAAGTTTTCATTTGGAATAAAATGACAAATTATTTCGTTATCTATCACTTTTTATTACGGAATATAATATGCTTACAAAGTTCAACAATTGCGAGAAGTGAAGCCTCGTGTGTTTCCACATCGCGCAATGATTGCATGGCAAAAGATGAACATTTTCCCGGAAATTTATTATCATCGATGACGCTCATTTGTACCTTGGGGGATTCTTTTGTGGGGATCTGTAAAGAATAAGTGTTACGCTTAGCATCCAGAAACAATTTCTTTGAAACACAAGACCGAAGTTGCCATTCGTGAGTTTGAGCCCCAAAAATCGACAATGTACTGAAAAATTGGGCTGATCCGTTGGGTCACTCTAGTCAGTCGTATTATTTAAATGATATTAATTTTCATTTGTACATGTCAAGGTTCAACTTTCACCTAACATTGGAAAAATATTCATTAGTTTTTTATTTGAAGCCGATCAAAAATGTAAATTTTAAATGGCCCACACTTTATATTATTGTGTTGTTCGGAAAGTATTCTCGTTTTTTTTTGAAAATGAAAGACAATTTTTGTATAATGACTAAATATTTCATTATTTTATATATTGCCCATTCTGATCCAACACCTTTTGCCATCTTTCTGGTAGTAGCACGATTCCACGCTCATAAAATTTTTGGTCTTTGCTGGCAAAAAACTGATCCATGTGATTTTTGACCTATTCTTTTGAATTTAATGTTTTATCATCCAAAAAATTTTGCAATGACCCGAACAAATAATAATCCGAAGGCGCCAGATCTGGAGAATATGGGGAGTATATCCCATTCAAGCTGTTAAAGATTTTAGCGAGTGACCAAACTTGTATGAGGTCTCGCATTATCTTGGTGGAACACTACAACTTTTCTGTTGATTAATTCTGGCCTTTTCTGTTGAAGTGCATCATTCAGTTTGTCCAGCTGATGACAGTAGAATTCCGAATTAATTGTTGTGTTATCCGGTAAAAGCTCAAAAAGAAACGATTCTTTCAAAATCCCACCAAACAAAGAGCATCACCTTTTTTTGATGGATATTGGCTTTCGAAATGCTTTGAGTCGATTCATCTTTTTTGCTCCATGATCTCTTGTGTTTGATATTTTTATATACAACCAATTTTCTGATGTGCTTCAAAAATGGATCATTTTCAGACGTCAACGCGACGATACAGAACTCCGTGAGAATATGGGGAACTCATATATCGAGCTTGGAGGTTAAACCCAGGCCTTTCAAGTGATCATAAACAGTTGAGTTCGATAAAGTTTACCTCTCACCGATCTCATGTGTTGTTATTCTCCGATTTGCATCAATTAATGTCTTTATCTTGTCTTTATTAGCTTCAACCGGCCTTCCGGAACAATTTGCACCTTCGACATCAATACTGCCGGATCGAAATTTGGCAAACCAGTTCTGGCACTGGCGTACTGTCAACACATCTTCCCCATACACGTCGGTTAATTTCTTTTTGGCTTGAACAGCACTTTTACCTTTTCTATAGTAAAAAAGTACAATATGACGAAAATGTTGCTTATTGCTCTCCATATTTAAAACTGCTGCATAGAATTAATTGAACTTTTTTACGCACAAGCCTTGCTATGTCAGGTCTCAAAACATATAATGATTATGCGGCTTAAGTGTGAAATTGAGTTCGAAAAAGTACAATTAAATCCTCTGTCCAGAAAAAACGAAATTACTTTCCGAACAACCTTATAGTATTATTAGCATTGAAGACGGTTACGCGAATGTTACTAAATTCGGAATGATTTCAGAAAGGTTTTTCGCTCGCCGAGATCGACGAGTGGTCACGTTCTTCGGCAACCTTTACGTAACACCAAGAGGACTCTCGCGAATCGCTCCAGGTGTTAACAGAGACGTTCTCAGAAGATGCAATTTCCTAGCTGCCATGCTGTCTAGGAGAGTACCGAGCAGAGATGACGAAAGCGAAGCGCGGGGAGATCATTGACATTTAGTACTCTCGACGTAGTTACATGGTACATTTTATAATTGCCCAGTGTGTTCATTTGTTATCTCCCGGGAACGACTTACGAAATGTCGTAAACCCCATTCGTTTCCACCTATGACAGTTCTTGCGCCCGTGGTCGTTAAGCCTTCATTATCGGCGTCGATAAATCCCGTGTCTGCCGGATTTTTTCTAGTGGTCGCCTTAGGTGCCGTTCCGCTGCGACGACTAGGAAGCGGGATGACGGAACACTGTACGCGCACGTCTTGATTGATGATTTTTCGCCTTATAAATCTGTTATGGGTCCCGTAATGGAGCCGTCAGAGTATGCGAATTTCCGTTCAATTATGCCCTTATTACGTACGGCCTTATGCCCGGTTCATACGTATAAAGCGTAACTATTTGTCGGCATAGATTGACAGATCATCTGGTGCATGACAAACATAAGGTTGTTTGGAAAGTAACTTCGTTTTTTCCCGACAGAAGATTAATTGTATTTTTTCGAATCCAACTTCACACTTGTGTGTGAAAAAGTTCAATTAATTCCACGTAGTAGTTTTTGGTTGGTGCCCTTTTGAATATGTAGGGCTATATTCGTACTGTTTTACTATACAAAAGGTAAAAATGCTGTTGACAGTACTCCAGTGCCAGAACTGGTTTGCAAAATTTCGATCCAGTCAAACAGCTGCTCTCTCATTTGTCAACTTTGTTTATAAAAAAATAGACGAGGGGCTTTTCGTTGCAGGACTCTTTTTAGATTTGTCACGTGCTTTCGATGTTCTCTCTTGTGGGTTCATTGAGAGCTATATAATGTAGGTTTTCGTAGGATATTTCTTGAGTGGGTGACTAATTTCATTACAAATCTTAATATGTCGGTTAGAGTGGGTGCTGCTTCGTCACCTACATGTAAAATGATTTTAGGAGTTCCTCAGGACTCTGTGCTGAGACTGCCCTTATTTCTTTTGTTTATAAACGATCTACCAGATTATATTGATCCAGGTGTCCTGTCTATATTTGCTGATGACACGTCGATGGCGGTCTCAGCGCAGACTCCTGTTGAACTCACAGCAATATGTAATGAACTTATTTGCACCGTTAAATTTTTGGGAACACACTGTTTCCTGAGATCGGATCACCAAGTCGAATCAGTTTGTAAAAAATTAGGTAGTTCTCATTGCGCTATCAGCAGGATTAAAAACTCGTTATACATAGAGTCCATTCGAAGTATTTATTATAGTTTGATTTATTGCTTTCTTGATTATAATATCATGTTATGGGGATATTCAATTGATTCGGGTAGAGTGTTTGTAGTTCAAAAGATGATATTACGTTTGGTTTTTAACTTGAATTCACGTGATTCATGTAAGCTTTTTTTAAGAGATATAAACTTTTTACTCTTGCTGGTTTGTTTATTTACAGATGTTTAACTTATGTTAACGAACATGAACAATTAGTGGTTAAATTATCAAGTTTTCATCAATATTCTACCAGAAATATTGCAACTTTGTGTATTCCAGCTCATGTAACGACTAAATTTGAATGTTCTCCTAATTACCAGGCCATTATTTTGTACATCTATTTACCTGTTTCTATTAAACTGTTAAGTGTAATAAAGTTGAAGAAGTTGGTAAAATGTAAATTGCTCAAAAATGCTATTATTTCATTGGTGAATATCACAGATAAAACTTATTTCTAACTTAGTTATAGTATAAGGGTTGATTTTTCCTTTTTCTGTTTGACCTGTCTTATACATATTGGTATGTCTTATGGGATCAATAAAGATTATTATTATGACCACTTGAAAGGCCTGGTTTTAATCTCCAAGCTTGATATATGGGTTCCCCATGTTCTCATGGAGAGAAATTTGTATTTTCGCGTTGACGTCATGAAATTTATCCATTTTTGAAGCGCATCATTACTGGGGGCAAAAAATGGGTTGTATATAACAATTTCAAACACAAGAGATTATGGAGCAAAAAAGATGAATCGGTTCAAAGCATTTCGAGAGCCAATATCCATCAAAAAAGGGTGATGCTGTCCGTTTGGTGGGATTTTAAAGGAATCGTGTTTTTTGAGTTTTTACTGGATAACACAACAATTAATTATGAAGTCTACTGTCATCAGCTGGACAAACTGAATGATGCACTTCAACAGAAAAGGCCAGAATTAATCAACAGAAAAGTTGTAGTGTTCCACCAAGATAATGCGAGACCTCATACAAGTTTGGTCACTCGCTAAAATCTTTAACAGCTTGAATGGGATATACTCCCCATATTCTCCAGATATGGCGCCCTCGGATTATTATTTGTTCCGGTCATTGCAAAATTTTTTGGACGGTAAAACCTTTACTTCAAATGAAGAGGTCAAAATTCACCTGGATCAGATGGCAAAAGATGTTGGACCAGAATGCGCAATATATAATTTAATGAAATATTTATTCATTACACGAAAATTGTCTTTAATTTTCCAAAAAAAACCGAAATTACTTTCCGAACAACCTAATATTTGCAGATTATTGTTCTGCGCGGTTTTAGGGCGATAAATACAGATGTGCTCAAAATTTACGAATACTGAAAAGGATGCAGCTATTTTCAAGCTATAGGAATAGGAAAATACAAGAAGTCCTTTATATGATCTCGCGTCTAATTAAGCAGCACCTTTAACCCGAACAAGAACTAAAATATAAATAGGGAGGAAATAAAATATAAGTTAGCGCGATGTTGCAGGAGCACATATCGACAACTTTCCTTCAAAGTGGAATAAATAACCCTCAAAATGTGAACCGATTCATGGGCCATAAAGCATCAATCAAGTTATCCACTTTGTGCTTCCGAAAGTTATTTTCACTGTCCCAGATGCGACAATTTTGCTCGTTTACATAGCCACCGAGTGAAAAATGTGCTTCATCGCTGAAGAAAATTCGATGCGAAAAATCGTCATCCAAAAGTTGTTGTTCAGGCACCAAATCGGCATATGTTCTACGCATTCTATGGTCAACTGGCTTTAGTTCTTGTATCAACTGAACCTTACAAGGATGTAGATGCAAATCCAGATGCAAAATACGCCATAGCGTGCAGGAAGAAAGGTCCAAATGTTGTACGCGCCGATGAATTGATAAATTTGGAGATGTTCTTCATCATTTTTACTTACAGTAGAAATATTTTCGGTCGAGTAGCATTTCGATGATGCATGGGCTTTAAGACATCAGTAACAGATCCAGCCTGTTCGAATATTTTCACTGTGTTACCAATTGTACGCTCAAATGGAAGATTTTGTCGACTTATTACAGAATCATTGTTTTTGTAGTAAATGTTCACAATTTCCACACGTTCACCAGAAGTAGATAAGTGAACCATACTGTTAAATGGCCAACCTTCAACTAAACATATAAGGCTTCAGATCACAGTTCTGTTCGACATATGTCATTGAAACAGGGCTTCAAAATCCGGACCACGAAATGGATAACCCGTTAGTAGCGATAGCTGTTATCAAAACTGCACGATCTAAAATGTTAAACAGGATCAATAAATATTATTATTATTGTGTCCGATAACTGACCTAATATATTTCATTTTTATTTACATCCTTTTTCTAGTTTTTGCCTTCATGAAATGTGATTGAACTCTTTTAGAGTTAGTTCAAAATGAAAAACTGAAGAATCCACAGTGTTAGCAAAACAAATGTTGTCAATTCAAGGAATTTATGGAAAAATTCTTTATTATTTTATTTAATTAGTACTGGAAGTCTAAAACTACCTCGCGTCTAGGTATACGGAATTACGAGATCATTTTGAAAGACTTCGACTCGACATGAGCATCTGTGGACCACACACAAGATGCACCCAGAATTATGGGAGTGAATGAACGTCTTATGAGGCAGGATGCCTCAGACTGTCTACTTTCCCTTTCGCAAAATATAATCGAAAAGAGAAAGCTGCATGACTTGCGACAAAGTTATTGCGGTCTTGCCCGAGGTGTATGTATGTACATCTCTCAGCTGAGACCATCTGGGCACGACCCATTATTCATAGCAACTTATACTTTTAGATTTCTTGACCCGAAGAAAATCGGTAGATTCATCGGATGGGTTACGCAATTACGTATAAGCAATGCGTTGTTAACCCCGTTTGAGACTGTTCAACTCTATATCTGCTCAGAAATGGAATCTAATCTTCTATGTTTCACATAGAATTACCAGGTTCGTTCATGGCAAATTCATTTTCATGATTTATGAGTGAAAAACACACTGCTTGTAGGTTGATTTTGATAATTCTATCGAGTCCATACTAGATAAAGTAAAAAAAATAAACATTAAGTGATTTTAGAGATAAGAAATTTAGTTTTATTGCAACATTTTTCCTTCAAAAAAATAATTATAATTTTACGGAGTCTATACTTGATAAGTAGCGGTTGGGCTATTTAAAATTTGCATCATTGATCGGCTCTGAATAAAAAACTAACGAATAATTTTCTAAAGTTATGAGTTTATTAGAAAGGTTGAAACTTGACATTCACGAATAGAAAAATTATCAATCAAAGGACCTCAAAGACTGCCAATATAGCACCACCTTCGATCAACCCAATTTTTCAGTACATTGTACATTTGATTTCGTGTTTCGAGGCATCAGTGGTTTCTGGATGGTTAGCGTAATACTTATTCGTAACGGATCAATACAAAAAATAGTACATCTGAGTCAACTCAGAGCAGCGAGACGGCCAGTTAACATCAGCATTTCGACTGATTACACTGGCAGACAAAAAACTTCTTCTGGTTGTTACATAAAGCTGAATAGTATATTATGGGAGAATAGACGTATCCAAATATGAAAATGAAAAAAAAAGTTGTAACACGTGAGGTTTCCTTGGTGCATTTATAGAACCACATTTATCCGAAGTGTATTGAAATAAATGGTTTCAGAATTTTATTACCTTATACATACTATATCGACTTTATTTAGTTTTACACCTGCCAAACGTAGCTTACATCTAAGAAAAACACAAAGATTAAAAATATTGACTTAAAATAATAATTAAATTCTATTTTTTCCTTTTATGAGGGGTCATATCTTCTCTCTTCAGAAACCAGCAGTAACCACCCATCATGGCTGGATCCTATCGTCCTTGATAGCGACTTTCCATTGTCCTAATATCTTGGTGGAATATTTCACCTTGCTCGTCACTGAAAGCTCCCAAATTTTCAGGAAAAAATGACAGATGTGAATGGAGGAAATGAATTTTTAATGACATTCGGGCACCAAACGACTTGTAGGCAACTAATAGTTCATTAACTAACTGTTGGTAGATTGCGTCCATATTGTTGCCCAAAAATCCTCTAACTACACTAACAAATGATTTCCATGCTCTGAGTTCCTGCCTGGTAAGCTTGTCTGTGAAATAAACGTCGTCCAGAAATTTTCTGATTTGTGCTCCAATAAAAATGCCTTCCTTTAATTTGACATCACTTTACTTGGGACAGACTTTTTTTATGTATTTGAATCCATCACCGTCCTTATTCATAGCCTTCACAAAGTTTTTTATGAGCTCAAGTTTAATGTGAAGAGGAGGCAGAAGAGCATTTTTGGGGTCTACAAGAGGTGTAAACTAAACAGTTTGAAATCCCGGTTAAAATACACGTCTTCTGGCAAAATATTGTTATAACAAATTACCTCGAGCCATCAGATCTTCCACATCGCTGGGACATTTCGAGCAAGATTGAGAGAACATCTGGTTGAGTAACTCTTTTTTTATACTGAAAATAAGCGTAATATTTGAACTTTTAGTAGGAATTTTTTCATATATTTTTTTCTGTGAGAACAACTGTAAGTTGATTAACAGAATGAAGATTCTTATAACGTTTAGGTCCCCACATATTTGCCATTTATACGTGCTGTAGTTTATTTTATCCAAAAGAGTGCGCATATTTTCATAACTGTCTTTCATCGTCACTGAATGGGCAACTGGTATAGAGGGTTTTAAATTTCCATTATGCAATAACACAGCTTTTAAACTGTATTTAGACGCATCTATAAATAAACGCCACTAAGCGGGGGAATGCTCAATATCAAGTACCTGCATAAAACAGCAATATTTTGTAAATCCTTCCTGAAGTCCCATTAAAATTCCTATAACGTTTAGGTCCCCACATATCTGCCATTTAAACGTGTTGTAGTTCACTTTATCCAAAAGAGTGCGCATATTTTCATAACTTTCTTTCATCGTCACTGAATGGGAAACTGGTATAGAGGGTTTTAAATTTCCATTATGCAATAACAGAGCTTTTAAACTGTATTTAGACGCATCTATAAATAAACGCCACTTAGAGGGGGAATGCTTAATATCAAGTACCTGCATTAAACCATCAGTACACGCACACAACGAATTTTCCATACTTTAGAATGCAGAAAACGAAGCATTTTTTTCTGAAATTCGTAATTTTCGTTTCGTTGCCTAATAAGTTCCATTCTTTAAGACGGGAACCAAGAAGTTGATAGAGAGAATAATTTACCATTGATAGAGAGAATAATTTACCATTGATAGAGAGAATAATATACCATTGAAACCACAATAAAAAAACTGATTAAAATCGAGTTCAGTAGCATAAAAACGTGCCCAGAAGACTTGATGCATTATTGCGAGCTAGATGAGGTTTGACTAAATATTAATAATTCGATAATATTTCCATACATTTGCATATATATCGAATATTTTTCACTAACAAATATTTAGAAAAGTAAAAATTCAATATTAATAGAACTAGCACATGGTAAATAAAGCTTATAATATCTTTGAAACCCAAAAAACTCTTAGGTGAGACTTATAAAGTTTTTTCTCCAACTAATGAGAAAGTTTATTCCATTCATTCAATTCACCCACAAATAGGCTTTCCAATCAATTTCGTTAATTTACCTCTTTTTGCTAGAAGGGATGCATTGAGACACCTCTAACATTTAGTTTTCGAATATACTGTAAACTCATTATCATTGTGATAGTCATCCTTGTCGCTTGTGGCCTCTTGGTTCAAGATATTGCTTTATTCTCGTGATAGTCAATTTTGTCACTTGTATTCCCGGCTCAAGATTATCGCGATTACTATAAACGTAGTAATCTACATATTGTCGATCCCGCAGGTGTTGCCAAATTCATATTTGTTCGGGGTGGAATTATCATATACAGTGATACCAGAATATAATTGTTGTTGTTAAGAGTGTTGGAGTTTACTTCAATTCAACTTCGTTGGTTTATCTTATTAGATAAGCAGAGCTAGTTCATCATCGAGATAATTAGATACAAGTGCATTTTTAAATTTAACAACATCACAGTACTTCAATATAGTCCAAATAACTTTGCTATGGTTTGTTGTTTCCTATATAATAATAAGCAAAATACGGCAGTAAACAAACCGTAGTAAGATACAATGCACTTTTGTGGGTTGGTCCACTATTGCATTCATAGCCTCAAATGTTGCAGCGTTTTCAAACATCCACTAAATTCTCACATGGTTTGACTTAGATCTTACATCAACAGCGAGGCGCCAAATATTCCTTTCCTATGATTCAATACTTCAAATATGACGATAATTTGGATTCATTCAGCACGACTGCCAACATACAAGGTTAAATGATAGTTCAACAGTGGTAGAAACTCACGTGTGTTTCGTAATACCACCCGACTCGAGACGTTCACTTCTAGACCACCACCTTATATCAAAAATCGTGATTAGTGCGGCGTGCATATATTAATCATAATGATTAAAATCGATATCGTACCCGGCGAGTGTTTGCCAATAAAAATCAATTTTAATTAACCTTCAACCTCCCTGGATATCTCGAGACAGTATCGATTGCAAATACTCCGAGTACCGATTACCAATATTACGTTATCCTTTTGTGTTATGAGAAGAACGCGGCGCGGTTCTTCGAATCAAGTTGGCCGGCGTCCTTGCCTAAAGAACGATTGTCTGGGAGAGTCGAATGCTATAGAAACCTGCCCCCATTACGATGATGGCTTTGTATGAGATGGTTGAAATGATGGAACATTGGGCTAAGTAAAACTTAAGTGCAGGGCAGGAAATAAATTCATTTAGAGAAGAGTATGTTGAATAATAACATTATTTATTTTATTATTTATAGTGAGGGGGCGTCTATCCACCCTACCACTGCGCCCACGTGGACTATTGTGGTTCACCCCTGATTTATATTTCCTCGACGAGATCCAGTTTTTGGATAAAACCGATAATCTTGTTCAGGGGTAATTTTTCCAGATTGGGGTGGGCTATAACAGCCTGACCAAAGACCTTGAATCTGATGCGACTCACCACTGGGCACTCTGAGACGATGTGCATGGCTGTTTCAAGGCACAGCCTGCATTCATTGTCTTCAGCCAGACCGATTTTGAGCAAATGCGCTTTTAGCCTGCAGTGGCCTATCATAATTCCGACATTTTTTCTGAGTTTGACCTTGCCCAGACCTAGTCTGGACAAGGCCAAACTAGGTCTGCCATCATTTGGTTCGGTTGCAAGGAACGCCTTCGAATGTTTCAGGCCAGGATGGCTCAGCCAAAAAGACTCTAGTCTTGAGTTTATTCTGCCTATTATTATCCGCTTAGCCACGTCATGTGATGAATAATAAAATATTTTGACTTCAAAATTCGATTGAATTCTATAGTAGGCAAAATCTCTGAGACATTCTCGTACTTATGCAGACAACCAATTAAAATTCATTCATATAAGTAATAAGACATAAGCTCTAAAATTAGTGGGACCAAATAATTAATAAAATTAATTTGTTTACAATAATGCTTTACTATCATTACGTAGTACGAAGATGTAGGTTACGTGTAACGACAATGACAAAACAATCTATATTTAAGTGAGACTCTTAGAAAATACTAGCCATACATGACAACATCATCAGACATTCAATTTTTTGTTAGCATTTATACGGACAAATGTGTACTACATGCCCGTATAAAAAGACGTGAACCTTCTACAGATAATGATGGATACCGACGACTCACAAACAACATCCATAGGAGGCTTCCATCCGTTCCAAGTATGTGTGTCAATGTGTTTGTAGATAAATCGATCTGGTGTCATAAATTGCATTTGTTGCTTTAAAATCGGTCGAATGAAGCATGTTCGTATATATGAATATATCGAACAGTTGGTCAATAAAGCAACTTGCGTAATTTAATTGTGTTTGCAATTGATTTCATATAAATATTAGTGATAGCCGTCAATATATCGAATTGAGGTCTATTATCTTTGACAGTAAATTACATGGTAAGAGGAGTGGATAATTTCTTGTTGATTTCGTTTAAAAAACATAAAAATATTTTCTAAACTAGTCTCGTAATATTTCAGGCCGCATTTGATTTCCAAGTCGGACAAACAACACGTCTTATAAGGCTATACAACAATCCAACCCTTTTTTAGGTCTTCATGAGAGGAACATTCTGACATACTCCATTTGTGATCAAAAGGATTTATGTCTGGTTAACTTCTCTGGAAGAATATTCTATTCAAGTAAATTTTCACCGATTGTGCAACTTGTGGCCGAGCGTTTTCATGTTACAAAATCACTTTATCCAGTTTTAATTAAAAAGTGGCAATTTTGATTTAGAAGGCGAAGAACGACGCTCCCTCATAGTTTAAGAATGAAGAATTAGAGGCAAGGATCAATGAAGATCCATCACAAACGCAAGAAGAACTCGCATAAACACTTGGAATCACTCAACCAGGCATTTATAATACCATAATTCAAAATGCAATGGGAATGATCCGAAAAGTAGGAAATTTGGTGCAGTATGAACTGAAGCCAAGAGACGTCGAAAGCCATTTTTCAAGAGTGAACAATTGCTCCAATGACAGAAAGGGGTTTTCGAATCAAATTCTGGCGATGAAAAGTGAGTATCCTTTACGATAATCCAAAACGTCGGACAACGTATGGATACCTCATCATCAACTGTCAAGCCGAATATTCATGGCGAGAAGATTATACTGTGTATTTGGTGTGACCAGCTGGGTGCGGTGTATTATCGACGGAAAGAATCACAGGGGAGGTCAACCGACGACAATTGATGCGTTTGGGCTGAGCATTGTGAGAAAAACGGCCGCAATACGCCGACACACACGACAAAGTTATTTTGCAGCATTACACATGTTGCGTCACCTGTTAAAACTCCGCCGTACAGCCCAGACATTGCTCCTTCCGATTACCATCTCTTCCGATGGATGCAACATGGCCTGATTGACCAGCACTTCTCCAATTACGATGAAGTCAAAAAATGGATCGATGCATGGATAACGTTCCATCGAAGAGCCAGGCTTTTTTCGCGTTGGGATCAGTTAATTGCCAGAAAGATGGGAAAAAATAGTGGCTAGAGACGGACAATACTTTGAATTTTTCACAATTAAGCTGCAGTTTCCAACAAAAAACCGAATGAATTTATTTATACCCCTAATACATGAAGCGTTTCGTTATAAATTAATTTCTTCAAAAGCTGTTGAATAACTAGTCAAAAATGTGATAATATATAATATTTAAAAGGTTTCAGTTTTGAGATTTTCCTACAAAAATGAACCCAATAGAGGTGAATTAGAATAGATAGAAAATTCGGTCTCGTCCTTAAGTAAATTCCCAGGATTTTTTAATTGGCCTATATCTAAAACTTCTAACAAGTTCAGCTTTAGGCCTTCGTTTTCCTTAAGCAAAATCTTAAAACGCTCCACAAAATAATGTTTTTCTGTTATTAGATGTTCTGCATACGAAGAATCTAACTTATTATTGGGGAAATATCGCCTATGATCAATTATATTTCTAATATTAAAGGATTTTCTGGTTTGTCCAATATAAGTTTTTGGGAAGGTACCACATGATAATTGGTAAATACCTGATAATTTTGATTTAACTATTTTAGATTCAGTGTTTCTCGAAAACAAAAGCTAAATAAAACAATTACAAACAACGAAAGTTAATCAAAACACGAAATACTTAAATGCAGATATACACATGCTATATAAAATTGCATAAAATTACATTGAATTATATAAATGACAGTGAAATAAAATAATTACAAACACCAAAGTAAATCCATAGCTGAAATACGTAAGTGGCAGTGAGACAATGGTTGATTATACAAGGTGAAGAAATAAAACTTGTTTACACATTTTCTGTACCATAGTCACTAAGAAATGCTGGAATAGTTACAAAATCGACAAGTATTCGAGGATATGATATACAAGATCCTTTGTGGAAAAATATGTCAATGTACCACCCATAAGAAAATAACAATGAATAACCTCTGATTAAAAAAACATGGGTTATAGGGAACGCGAATTGAATATTGGGTCTATTTCAATTGTATACATTCTCAAGTGTACGAATATTTGTATTGCAACACTAACGACTAATTAATGTTGTGAATTATTTTACCGTATCGTCTCCAATTATTGCATAATGAGCAGATATGGAAACATGACAAGAGAATTTCTTGTGATTCTTGTGATATAAAGAGTGAATAAAATATATAATTCATTTGGTAGATTTACCAAAACAAACATATAGTATTTTATTTTTCGAGAAAATAGCCGATTAACGAAAACAGAGAGTGTTTGGATGAATTTTTGAATTAATAATTTATCAGTTCTTTAACTGTGCAGGTATAGTTACACGTTTAGTTTAATTTCATGGCGATGCCACAACCGCCTTGGCTGGATACCTGTATATTCAAATCGCAATTGCTGTATGCGAATGACAAAACGAAGTTGTACGATGGGGATGCAACAGAATGGGGTATCGTTCTCCCTTAGCTATTAAATTGTGAGATAATGCACCGTTTATTTTAAGTATAAAGTTCTTATTCTTGAAGAGGTCGGGGAAACCCAGACGAGATTTATTATGGATATTTTATTTCGATAACAAATCGTCCTGAACGTTTCATTGCGAGAGATTTTGAATTTCAGCTACAACATCTGGTACTTCAAAACACAATGGAAGTTTCGAAGTACGGTATTTGGACCAAAGACCCTTATAGGCAAACGTTCCCCTCAAGGTTTACAACCTGTATGTGGAAACATTGCAACAAGTGATTTGCCGACTGATTCAGTGGTCTGCCCAGATGTGTTCTCTATTGATTCCATTTTAGCATTGCAAATGGAATTTTGAATGTATTTGATTGCAGGTATATGTGGTATATTGGACACCGTAAAATCTGTTTTCACTGAATGGGGATATAATTTTACATCCTTCGTTTGACGCGGTATGGTTGAGGAGTTTGCTAATTTTGGGTCGATTATTAGAGGACAGGGTCGTTAATCCTGCAGGGGCAAAAACAAATGAGCTGAAGTGTCGAATAACTAAAGAACTAAACAGTTCCTATGGCACAGCAGAGAAACTGCTAGATCGAAATATCAACATGAAAGACCTACGTATCTTTACCTAATTAATGAATTACGTCGTACGTAAACAGGGCCGCCTCTAATGAGACGAAACATATGTTATTGAAGAAATTTTCAATTTGTAGAGATGTTCGTTCACCAAGAAGTTGAGAGAATTCAATGTTTTTTCGGTTTCATTGAATTTGTTTCATTAAATTTAATTCAGCATTATAATTTTTCGGAAATAAAAGAATTATTAATCATATATGTATCATACTTCAATTTATATTGAATTGTATGAAGGTATTTTACGATCATCACGTATAAACTACCCAAAAACAAACCGGAAGTTCCTTTAACCTTTAATACTAGAATAATGTAACAAGGGCGATCTTTCCTCAATAATAAATTAAATTCTACGTATGCACAACATCAAATAACAGAAAAACTTGATTGTGATGAGGACTTTAAAATTTTGCATAAGGAAAATAAGGGCCTGAAGTTGAACTTGTTAGAAAGATTAGAAATAAACCGATTAAGAGATTCTGGGAATTTATTGAATAACCAGACCGAGTTATACCAAATTTTTGACTAAATGTTTAAAATAACGCATCATGTAAATTAATAGAAAACAACATATGTGTATCATATAATCAACTCTATAAATTTGAAGTCTCTTGCGAAAGATTTTGTGCTCATTCGATTAAACGAAAAGACATATTTACATACGATTTTATACCTGTTTGTCCGAAGTGAACGTTTCAGCACTTTTTCGTCTCAAAAAACAGTCAGTTGGAGAAAATGATTGACTCTCTATTACAAGGGCGCAAAAAAGATTATTTGGTATAATATCTAGACACTGAAAATTGAATTTACTCTTCGTTTTCACCATAGAAAAAAATGCGAGCAACGCGGATGTTGTTCATAAACGATGCATTTGGAGCAAAAAGTTTCTAAATTCAGTTAAACATGTCGACTGCGAGCATGTGTAGGAAGAATCTTAATAATTTAACGTCAAATTATGCACATCAACCGTTACGCATTCAATATTATTATCGGTTATTAATTGCAGTGTTCATAATTATACTGGTCTTGGGTATCAACTTTGTTGTTGATGACTTTGGAATTAGATTAATGGCTCTATTCACTTCAGCCTGTTGTTAAACAAAGTATCCATACGGAAGTGGATATATTTTTGTTTATATTCTTGATTTTCAGTTTTTCATTTATTATTCTCACAAATTATCTGACAAAATCTCTCATGAAAATCTGCAAACAAGTTGGCAGACAATTGACCAAAAATGTTGCATGTTCTTATAGAAAGGTTGCACATTCTTGTAGAAGGTTGCATATTCTGGTAGAGCATTGTTGCACATTTTATAGAAAGGTTGGTCGTTCTTCAAAGAACTAAATATATTCAGCAAATTACTGAGAAGGTACTTCGGGAATAGTACTTTCTGTCAGGTAAGATACATGACGTTTTAACAAAAAAACGAGTGGGAGCATTACAAGCAAATTATGAAGCCAAGAAAAACATGCGAAAATAATAATTATTATATATTATATTGTTTTTTTGTGAAATTGTTTAGATTTACAACCTATTTCTTTCATCTATTGGATATCTAAGAAGATAATAAAAAACAACTCATCATTTACGTAGCTCACTGAAATTGGTCACTACAACACCAAATGACAACGATTTGTGATTGATTAAATTAGTTACAAAAACCAGGATCAATAGCGAAAATTAATCTTAAATTCCTCACTAAGAAAAACAAAATTAATTGAAAATCATTGTATGGGGTCTGTGAATGAAGCAGGAACACAACAAAAGCATAAACAGACTAATTGAACATGAACTGAGTAAATTGGAATAAATGTCACAATATTTATGAATCCCGAAAAACGATAAAAATTTATTGGGGTAAATTAATAAACGTCATCGCTGGCGCCTGGTCCCATGGTTGAAGTTCCCTCTGAAGGATTAGCCTCGGTCACATGCATCTTCATTTTTGCTTCACTTTGAACATAGTTGAGATTTCGCGTATTTCCATGGCATCTGTATGAGCGTTTTCTAATTTTATGAATCTTAGATAGAAGCCCTTAAATGGGGGAATTTTACCAGTTGTGAAAAACCCAATGTGAATTCAAATTGAATCGTTCTTCAAAAACGTGTTTATTCTCCGAAAAACAATAATAACGAGTATATGAAACAATAGAAATAACTCTTATATTAAATTGTGTAATCAAATCATTCCACGGTAAAAGGAGGACTTTCCATTTCAACTCGGTAATCGACAATCAGACATCTGCGATTTTATCTTCTTTGCTTGCCTGCGCACAATATCGTTAATCAATTTTGAAACAAATATGCATATTATTCCATCCGCACTTGCATCATTAGATTCGTGTTACATTGAGACAATGACGCCCAGTGGTGGCAATTAGAAACTTATCTAATTGACGCTATTAATATGGAGGACTTGCTATTAGCCAGGTGCGGAGAGAGTTGAAGAGTAATGACTGTGTTGAGGTGTTCAATCTCCGCGAAAATATGGACGGGTTCTCGAATAGGGCTCTTTATGGTGTAACTAGAACTTGTCAGGATAGGTGGGTCGATTACACGTGAATTTCTCTTTAAATTTATTGCGCTGAAGTCATCCTGATTTTTAAATTATGGCGATGTAAAGTATTGAAGAGCAGCATATGCTTTAAGAAAAGATTTCAAGAAGTTCAATATTTTTTTTTCAATTCAAGTTGTTTTTCCTTGCTATCATCGACGTAGACTGGTAAGAGCAGGGTGGCTACGACTCTCTTCAAAAAACTAGATGCTTCTCCACCCCAGATGTGATAACTCTTTCAATATTTCCCTCTTTCTCAAGACTGCATGATTCCTTTCAAAAGTAGCTGCGTCATATTACGTCTATCAAATAAATAATCTGATTTAACAATCAGATAAATATGTAGGCACATATATTATGGCAATATTGGACGCGATAGATAGATTATATGTGCACTGGTTTAATCTTTCTAAGACCAAATAGCCAAGACACCAGAGAGAGTGGACCATAGACTTATTATCCTAAGGAGACGAAACATACCTCTGTTAAAATCTGATTTGTTGTGAGGCCATCATTCAGGTTGTTTGGATAAAGACGAATATAGCAGAACTAACGAGTGCGACAAAGATGTACAAATCTTGATGGTTCTGCGCTGGCAACGTTGTGAGAAATTCAATATTTATCAAATTAATATCACCACGGGTGTATAATTAGTGTTTATTACCTGTAATAGGATAAATCAGGATGAGAATTCTGATTATTTTTACATATTTCACACTGACGATCCATGTTATCCATAAATTATAACTCATTCACTATAAATAGCACGAAATTCCAAATAAATATTCAAACTAGGGAATTATTAATAAGGAGTATAAGCTATGGTAATAGCAGTCTCGATTCCTAGATTTTTCTATTACCATAGCTCATACTCCTTATTAATAATTTTTGGCAAAGAACAGATGAATTAATTTATTCAAACAAGGGAATGTATGAACTGATATTTGAAGGAAGAAAAGGTGAACCGTCCTTGACAACGTGGTCTATGAAAGGGATAAAGGTTTATAGGATTAATAATATTGTGCGATTTGAATGCTAACGACGGTTTCAAAAGGGAACATATTCTCAAATGAGTAGTTTGGCAACACAGGAGTTGATAGTATCTACAGTGGACCAGTTAAATAATGCGCGATATAATGTTAGCCTCAGTAGAAAACATATATTTGTCCCTTTTAATACGTCTATGTCGTGGACATGAACATATCAAAAAAAAATTCTGCCCTGATTTGTATGAACTTTTTTTTCAAGCTGTAATAGTACTCTCAATGAATTTCCAGTAGCGAAAGGTTTTCTGCCTTCAAGCGAACAAAAACTACGCTTCGAGAACGATTCTACGACATGTCACTGCTCAATACTAAAAATAACATGTTTAAAAAAAATCAGCGGAGAAAGTATTGAGTCGATCTGCAGAAAACAAAATAAAACTTGAAATAATTTCATAGATTAACGACTAGGATTATATATTAAAGAACAATAAAAATGCACTTCATTATTTTCAAAGATTTCATGTCCAATATGTATTAATATATTAATGTTTATAACGAACAAAACTAAATGTACTTTTCATAGTTCCTTCTGAAATCAGGAAGGAAACAAAGAATTCTCATAATTTATGTTCACGTATTTCACATCTCGATAGAATTTGAACCTTCGAAAATATTTAAATTGAACCTTCAAATGAGAATTACTCAGGAACCATTAAGCTAATTCTGTCAATTTTCATGAATACATTTCCAGTCTCAGCAATACCATGCGTGGAAAAATAACTTTTTTGACCAACAATTGTTATGGTAATTTAAACAATCTACATACACACATCGTCAAAAGTCTTGGGTGGGGAATCTTCACTATCTTATCGTTTAAATGAAAACAATAAACCAGCAAAAATATTTCTTGTTCGGGAGAATACAGGTGTATCAGAAGTTAATTACTTTTCTGCGAATAACGAGAGTTATAATATTAAGAATATTCCGTGAAAAATGCGGGGACGTCCAATTACTCAGTTAGACCGGGCAAGAATAGTAGCCCTACATCAAGAAGCTTTGTCGAACCACCAGATTGCGCTACGTTTGAATATACCTCGGCTTTCAGTAAGACGAATAGTGGCTCTTTTCCTGGAAACCGGCACCGTTGCCCGGAGACCGGTGCCTGGTCGACCGAGAGTAACATCTGCAAGGGAAGACCATTATATCACACATTTTACTCCAAGGAATCGAACGGTATTTGTAACAGTGCTTCGAATTCATTTTTTGAGGACCCATAGACGGGTATTCTCAAGCAGTACCACAAGGAGACGGTTGCATTCCTCAAATTTAAGGGCAAGAGGACCTTCAAGAGTACCTCGGCTATCACCTGGACATAGAATTACCCGTCGGCAATGGGCAGAACACCACCAAGACTGGCTTTTACCACAATGGCACAACGTACTTTTTTCGGGCGAGTCACGATTCGGTTTACAAAGTGATAGTCGACGAGAAAGGGTTTGGAGAGGTCCAGACAGACTAGAGCGACTCAATTTCCCTCGGGAAGTTGTGCCCTTTCAACGCAAATCAATAATGTGCTTGGGGGGGAGTATAATGTTCGGTCGCCGTACCCCTCTTATTATCGTTGAACGAACAATGACTGGTGCCATCTACGTAGAAAACATCATTGAACCAATCACTGTTCCTCTGCGCAACGAATTTGGAGATAATGTCATTTATCAGGATGATAATGCCCCACCACACCGCACTCGAAGGGATCAAAACATTCTTCAAGATAACAATATCCAGAGAATGAACTGGCCAGTAAACTCACTAGACATAAATCCAATTGAGCACGTATGGGATTACTTAGGCAGAGCAATATCCAATCATCAAAACCCACCTTCAACTTTTCAGGAATTGAGTTTAGCCCTTCAGGAAGAATGGAACGATACGTCTGAAAATTTCATTAATGACTTGATTCGTGGGATGCCTAGGCGTATTGGGCAGTTGATTGAAAGAAGAGGTGGTAATACGGACTATTGAATTTGGATTCAGTTGTGGAATAACTATAATTAATCGAAAATAAATAAACGACAAATTTATATTTGTTCTCATTTTTTCTTTTTTGTATCATCCTGCATAAAACAAAGAGTAACAAGCAAAGGTTTGCTGTCAAATATATTGCAGTTGAAATAGAGGAAAATATAAATTTCATTTCGAGAACATAGATTGTTTATTTCTTGAGAAACCTAGGGGGGTCCAAGACTTTTGACGATGTGTGTTTTTTTTCTACGTTATTAAGTAATTCATTAGAAATAAGTCAGTGTTACCTCAAAAGTAACACTCTACAGAATTTTCGACATTAATTTGATACCTACGAAAGATCTGATCTGTGGATATTTACTTACTTGAGTTTACAGCAAAAACTTGGTAGAACTGCGACAAGTATGTGAGAATGGAAAGTCGGTCTGGAACTGCATATTCGACCATATCTTCTGGTTCTAGAAGAGCTGGAATGCCGAGATGATCTTCTGCTATCCTGAAGGCCAGATTGTTGTTGTTGAAGATCTCATTTTTGTTGAGTTTCGAGAAATCTCTGCAGAAAAAATTTACTTAAAATTCTTCCCAGGTTGTTGATGAATTTGTAGCTAGGAATTATGATAAAGTTCATAAAAATTCAACCAACCTGCGGAAAGTTGGGTATATTGCTTTTCTCATAACCTTTATCGCTTCTATTTTCTACGGTCTTTGTTATCGGTTAAGTTTTTTAGTAATAAATGAACTAATTTCAAATTGGAAGGAAACTACGTCATTCGTAGTTGCAGACTTTGTCACACTTTAATTTCGACGTTCAAATTCGGGCAATTTGAAATATTGACATATAGATCCCTATATCGTTCAGTTTATCAAGTATCAATTTTAAGTACCTTGAGTCCATATGGTATGGAACACTCTAAACAAACTGAATGATGAGGACAGTTGTACCAACTTAGGGATAAACCCTTCAAGCGGCTTTTTTGAATAATTAATTTCGGGTACTTTCTTGACTTAATGTACAAGCTTCCATTGTATAACATATGATTTACATATATATTATGATCCAACTGACCAAAGTATACTTCTCCTTTTCCATTCAATTTGTTACAGAGAATTACAGAACATTAGTCATTTGTCTAATCACACAGGTGATTAATAGTACAAAGGAGTCAATTCCTCCTCATAGACAGGAAAGCAGGTGTTTACAAGATAATTAATAATCTTATATACTTCAAAGTGAATTGCATTTAAGATTGCCATTTTCTCCGTGAATATAGTCGAGGTTTTTCATAGCTGAATATGGAAACTGTTATTGGAACAAAAATTTATTAACTTTCGATGACTGCAAAAGTTTCTACAACATAACATGAAACCAAAGAGTCGGTTGATAATTAATTTGATATTCGTGGAATATTAACGACACACGCTAGTGGTAATGGAAAGTTGATATAGGTACAGATGCGAGAGCAAAAGATACAATTGCATTTTATCATTTCACACAAATGACTAACTCATGCGTGGACAGTCATATGGTTATGCGGTTATGTATGATCAGATGAAAGCATTCTGTATATGAGTATGTGCGAAAGCATTAAAATTTCTATACCCAAACATCTGTTCTTTCACTTCGAATTGCCCTTGTTGGCGCAGAAACATCATCGTCCCGTTAAAATCCAAATATGTTAAATCAGACTTAGGTCTGAGGACTGCGCAGGCCAAAGCATTGTTGACTCAGTTTCCAGAAATTCAGATATCAGTCTTGTTCTGTTTGGAAGGAATTTATTATGCATGGGCTGCAAATTCGTTCCAATTTCTGCAGCACATCAATGTACAAGCACAACAGGTTCCAAAATACTATCTCGGTAAGTGGCAACCTTGAAATATGTTGCCGTTGAAAGAAACGCGAGATCACTTCTTCTTTAAAAATAAAAATACACCGCCCTAGACCATAACTGTACCACCTTGCTAACTGTACATCTCCTGGACTGTAGCAAGACGTTCCAGGCCTCCAAGTCGCCTTCATACACTAAGTCAAGAGAACAGTACGTCATTTTTGACGTTCAAATGTTCATGTGTCAATTAAACTCTTAGACCATGATTGCTCCTAATTTGAAAGAGGTAAATAGGGCATTTAGTGCAACAATATGGTTCGCATCTTTTGGCTCATTTGTTAACTGACCTGTGGTAACTGTCACGTCGAGCTTTTAATCAAATAGAACGGTCCTGTATACGTCAGTTACTCTCTTACGACTAGTATGTCGTTTTATAGTAACGAATGACAGAGTCTCACAGTATTTTTTTAAGAATTGACAAGTAACACTGGCTGATGTGTTGAGGGCTCTCGCTTTGCTTTTGCAGTTTTGCCATTCTTACTGTTGTTCACTTCGCAGCATAACTATCATGTTTCTATCTTGTTGACAAGAAAACACTAATTCGAATACTAAAAATGATTTTTAATTTTGTTCAAATAAGAACTATAAAATCAAAACTCATTCCATTAAGAACCACAATGTCAAAGCCAAAAAAGAAAAACTGATTTTTTTTTAGAATTTCAGCAGCCTTCTTTTCTCTGAGCCCAATCTGGAAAAGTACTAAGGCTGTATAGTAATAGATGAGACTTATCTCGTGGTTGAAATAGCGATTTAAAAAGATAACAAAGATTAGATTTGTGCATCGATTGAAGCATTTATTCGAAATATATTTAACGTAATTGCTTAATCTGCAGCTGACCATTAGAATTTAGTCGCTGGTGAAATGGAAATACCATGATCCTCCTAAAACTGTAAGAGAATCACTCACATCAAATCCGGCCTGAAGTGGTGTATGATCGCGCAGAAAGCCAGTCCATCCCTCCATGATGTGGTCATGTTTTCCACTTTAACACCTGGATAACCTTCAGTCATCCTCTTGCACCACAGTTCCAAACCTCTTGTGCCTCTCCTTTCACCCATCTTGTATTTCTGCAATGAAAAATTTCAATCAGAATACGGATAATAATGACATCAAGAATGATATTTTATTCTATTCCAGAAATTGCGTTCGTGATGAGGATAATTGGTTCTATGTTAAAGACAGTGTTTTACCACACCTTCTACTCACAGTCACGTCCTGCGTTCCTGAACATTTAATTAGGAAAAGGAGAATTTTGCAAGACAATAAATTTCAGGATGTGCCTACGTCAATTTATCGAATAAATTGATAGTTTTCGCTTCTGACATGTGTACTTGACACAATTTTGTTATGGCATTGTAATGCTATTATAGATAAGTGAGAAGGTTATATTTGATTATTTTGCATAATATGCAATTAATGTCAACAAATTATTATATAATGAAGAATAGTACTGTCTCGAAACTTATACCCATTTTTTCAATTATTAATGGTATAATTCAACATGTAATAATATAATTTTAATTTATTCTTATAGCCTCAAATAATGTTTAAACGCTCATAGGGCATTTGCAAAAAGTTTTCTCTGAAGAGAATTCTAAAAAAACTGCTTTGACCAAAAAATTCTTATTTAATTAAGGAAACCCCTGAATGAAATTACACAGCAATTAAATCTTTTAGAGATTACTGTTTCACTAGATACCAAAAACTGAAATTTATATTAATGTGTGAATTGACGGTTCACAACTTAATTACTTCAGTTTTGTAGTACAAGTTCATCTTTACACAACTTAAAACATAACAATGGCTGTAGAATTTTTATGCAGTATTGAGGCATTGAGTACAATAACTCAAGTACAAGAACTAAAAAATATCAGTACAGTTGTGAGAGATGATAAAGGGGGTTATATGTATCATTATATGTATATGTTATTCAAAGTTGTTGAATATTTAAGATTCACATTAATCAGTGTCACTTTTGATTGTTTTTAGATAATTTCAATGCACTGATTTGAAATTTAGTTAAACTTCCTGCTCTTGGACTCTACATGTAAAATTTCACAGATAACACAGGCCAACACATGATTTAGTGCTAGGGTATCTGGAGACCGTTTCATACAATTTTGATGCCTTGAATTGGAATATGGCCCTAGGACTTCGAATTTTAAACATATAAGATTTTAATGAAATATACTTTGGACTATTACTAGGTTTAATCTACAGATGAAATTAAAATACCAAAGTCGTAACTTTCAATATTATAAAAATATTAATATAACATGTATGGAAACAGAAGAATTCATCGATAAAACTACTATTCATTGGAAACTTCGGAAGCTTCTTTTTCCTGTAATTTTTTAATATATTTTGGGAGAGTCTCTCTTTAAACTTTAGCAGTAATCTGGCATCATGTACCATTTTCCTTGGCAACGTTCCTTCGTAGTTTTTATGTCTTGATGCAATCTTTCACCTTGTTCCTCACTTACATCTCTCAAATTCTGAGGAAAACAGAATATGTGACTGTGTAAATACTGTACTTTAGTGCTCCTTTTATACCCTAAAGATCTTAAACTGTTAAGCATCTCGTTTACGAGGACAACATAATTTTTAGCTCTACGATTGCTCAAAAAATTTCATACTACTGCAGCAGGTGGGATACAGTCTTTTACCTCAGTTTCAACAAGAAAAGAGTTCAGAAAAGCAGGATCGTCTTATTTTGAGAACCGTCAAATATTTCTGCTTTAGTTTTTTCCGGAGTCAACAGAGGCATGTTTTCCCTTATGAATGCAAATTATGCTGCATTAGACATAAAGCTTAAAATTCAGCAGCAATCAAACGGTCATGGTTTTCTCTTTAAGGTCACCCTTTTCTAGCTTAGTGATTTTTTCTGTCCCTGCTTTTCCAGAGAAACAAGAAATAAGGATATTTGATGTATTTCAGGAAGAAGGTTAATCATTTTTGAGTCCACATTGGTGTTCATGAAAATTTATCTTCTCTAAGACCAAAATTATGTTGTCATATTCTTCTTTCATTTTCAATGTGTATGACCATTAGGGATTGTAAGGCATATGGATCATTCTACATATATTGTAAAATAAATTGCTACATATGCATACTATGTAATATCTTCAATTGAAGAGTTCATTATAACAAATTCAACAATTATTCGGCTGAAAAAACAAGAATCTAAAGCAAGTTACACGAAAGGTTCAACTCTAAAGTAATTCAACAGTTATCTTGCATATTATTGAAGAAGCATCAGCGGTAGATGCTCTTGCATATTGCGAAGAGAATCCACTTTCTTTCGGTCGGATGCACTGCAATCAAGATCTCTGGAAAGTGCAAGTCACTGTTACTTAACATTTCACAATAATTAATTTGGAAAATCTCTCTCACGAATCTCTGCTCGCTTTGTGTGGGAACGCCTTGTCGGCCTTTGTTTGTAAGGTAACAAAACTGGCTAATAATTGAAGATGGCTCATAAATCATTTCGATTCGATAAACGACGAATATGAACGCGTTCTCGTTCTCAACTTTGATTTATATGGCTACAGGTTATTAACTGAAATTTACTGGGGATTTTATTATTTGAATTGATCAATTCGGATTTCCACTACGAGCTATAGCGATATTTAGCCAAACTGATATATGCGCACGTGCATGTGCGTCATTAATCTATTTCTAAATGGCAAATTTCAGATCGATCAGATCTGTAGTTCCGAAAATATTGGGAAAAATAAAAAAGCATTTCAAATTAGAATAACAGCGGAACCATTGGACCGATTTCACTTATTGACGAACTAAATGGAGAAATTTAGATCCCAAACCTACCCTGAAAATTTCAAGTCTTCAGCTTTTTTCGTTCAAAAGTTTTTTCGGGCGGACCCAACTGGTCGGCATTTGGGTAAAATAATATCACGTTGTTCCCTAGAACAAGCGCCCAAAGAGGATTTAGTTGCATCGTCGTTCAAGACTGTATTAATCCAAGAACTCAAACCACTTGACCAACAATCAACAATTTACTGCGTGCAAATACTCCTCATTTGATGGTCGATGAACTTAATGTTCATCGGGGGTTAGGATGGCGGATAACTGCCCGCCACTTCTTTTAAATATTGTTATGACAACAAAAAAAGATAAAAATTCAATAGAAACCTGATGAGTTGTTTATTCTGTAGCGTATTCATCATCACTTCAAATAGTGTTTAACATTTGCTTCGCAGAGAACATGCTGTTCTTAGAGGCAATCCATGCCTTAAAATCGAACACCAAGTCATCCAAATCATAGTAAATTGTTTCGCCTGCCAGTACTTCAGCGACGAATTGACGTGGTAATATGTGGAAGCTTTGCTCGGTGGTTATGGCGGATGTGGTAGCAGATCCCATCCCTTATTGGCAATGGAAGCACGACGCTCGACATGCGGACGTGGTGAAACACAATGTGATTCCCTTTGCGCGGTCTTTTCGTTTCAATTGTTGCATTTATACGTTGAAGATGAGTCAAGTAGATGTTGTTGTTGATGTTTAATTGCCGAATCCTGTTTTTTTTCACAATACTCCAATGTTAACACTCATTATAGTCATTCTGCCAAGAACAAATGCTATTTGTGATGTCTGTAAACAACACTATCCTACTTATATGTTCTACGATCCAATCTTAACTCTAATGATTAATTATCGTCAGATGGAATGTATTATGAAATTAAATTCTTACAGAAATAAAATGATTTGTAGCTTTGGTGAGTATGACTGTCACTTAATAAACGTTTCTATTTATTGTACCTTATTCGGTTTCAGGAATTATTCTGGATTCTTCAAGTTTAGCTCTTTTTTCCAGAACTTTTCAAATACTATCCAGCCAACTATTTCAATTCTCTTCACTGAGTCACCTGGTTTTTACTTGATTTAATTTTTGAATTTTTCCATTTAGGTTACACTTATTTCTTCGTTTAATGATATTTTTTCTTTTAGGTTATGAGCACTAATTAATTTTGTGGAGAAAGTTTTATAAGACTATTGACGTAGCCTGGACACTTTTATAGCTCCTTGAAAAATTGAATTTTCCAGAGCGCACTAGAATTTGCCAAAATCCTTAAAAAATGATTCATTGCTTACACTAATTATACGAAAATTACACTATTTCCTGGCCTGAAATTACCCTAGAAAATTATTCTTAATTTTCAGCTGAATTTTGGTACTAGTTTCATTTCATTCGGTTCACATTTAATTGTGAATTTTTGAGTCCACCTAACTGTCAAGAGTTTCTAAAGTTTTTAACTTTTAATGCTTTTTAATTCAATAATTCCTTACAATTATCTCTAAAATTGATTACATTTCTTCAGCTTAAATTATCATTATTTTTTTATTATTATTATCCTGGATCTTCTGTGAAGATACCTCAGAAGCTTTTTCAGCTTGTGCGAGTTACTTGTGTTCTGTGTAGGGGCTTTGTTACTGCGATCTTGCGCCACTTTAGGTCACAGCACTGTTAATTTTTGACCCAACAGTGAAATGGTGGCAAACACCCGTCCAACTAGAAAATTTCTTTTCTACCTGAACAGGATTCGAACCCGGACCTCCCGGTCACGAGTCCGATGCTCTCCCGCTGAGCTATCCACACTCATTACATTTCTTCAGCTTAAATCTTAACCACTTTATCGTTGCCAAAAATATCTTAGATTATATTCCTTGTATACAAATTTTCAAAATTATTGACACTTTCTTAAATTCATTGAATTTAGTTGCTTTTTGGAAAATTTACTTTGGTAAGTAAGATTTGATTTAGCTTACATATTGTTTGTTCCGTCTCATTAGAGACGGCCCTGTCTACGTTGGATATAATTCATTCTCTTCTTTTCGATACTTAGGTCTTTCCATGTTGACAATTTCAGACTAGCAGTTTTGAGTTTTGTCATCCGAACTGTGAAGTTTTATTCGACACTTCAGCTTATTTGTTCTCTAATTATTATATATGTCCTTAGAAAACATGGAGTCTTTAGACTGTTCTGTTATATGTATTGCTTATGCGTTCACATGACACACCATTCGGAATTATAAACAGTTTCATTCTATCCTTATCTACTAGAATTGTTGTCATAATTTCTCTATAACCAATAAGAAGGTTCATTTTATTCATTCGATCCACCCAGAAACTGTCTTTCCAATTAATTTCCCTCTTTTTGTTAGAAGAGATGCATTGAGACACCTACCATTCAGTCTTTGAACAGACTGTAAAATTATTATCAACTCGGTAGTCAAACTTGTCGTATGTAGCTTCTGCTACATTATGAATTATTATCTCGGTAGTCAAACTTGTCGTATGTAGCTTCTGCTATAATACATTATACACTGTCACCTGATAGTCAAACTCGTCGCTTGTGCCATTTCGGTTCAAGCTATCGTGATTATTATTGTTAAAATATTGGTAATTATCATACTTTTTGACTAAGTTGGTATACAGTGAACCAAGAATTATAGTTTGTTGTTTTTATATTTTACTTCAATTCCCTATCATCTTCGTTGGTTTATCTTACTAGATAAACAAAGCTAGTTCATCATCGAGATAACTACATACAAGCGGTCTTGAAGTTAAATTCTTCGCCTTATTACATCAAATACAGTTCTTTAAACCTTTCGTAATTAATCATTGAGATTAATTCATTTGCAATTGTCTGTTGTATCAAAATACTGAAACAATAGGCAAAATACTGCGGTAAATTTACCGTTGTACGTTACATTGTCATTATTTTTCCTAAATTGAAATACTTTTCATGATAACAACAAAGTTTTCAATCATTTTTTTGAAGAGCTTCCAAATAGGTATCAAAATGCAAATTACTTCAATTTCTCTCTTTTTAACAAATCTATTTGAAATTTTCAGAAAAATTTCTTATTTTCGACTAATGTTTTAAAGAATTTTCATTTGACTAGTTGATGTACTCATGCTTAAGCTATTAATATTTTCATCAGAATTGATTCAAACGATTTTGATTTAATTACTCTCTAACGAGTCAACTTATATAGACGGTTAAGACTTTTCCTTGCCATTTCATTGATTTATGAATTTTGTTTTTTGAGAATGGAATATAATTTCACTTTTGGTATAGTTGTAGTAATAGCTACTGCATTTTTTTACTGTAATTTTTTGTAACTGCGTACAGGCTCCCGTATCTGCAACTAATGTTAATTGCTGCATTTTCTCAGAATAAACTATTAATATTATTAATAGTTTTAATAATCATTAATAGTCATAATATTAGGTGTACAGGGTTTTATTATATGTAATCTATGACACTACCGATAGTCAAGGTTTTCTTGCCCTTGTGTTTTCATTCGTATTATTTACAATTTTACATTTGCTTTGGGAGTCTGTTCATAAAACTTGAATTTTTCAAACCCAGCACCTGAGTGACTTGGGCGGTCTCGATAATCTATAATATTAGAAATAAAATTGAACTGTATCGAGTATATTGGGAATCCATCACAATAAAAATAATAAAACGAAGCACAGTTCTTGAATCGAAGCGGAAACAAATCCACGTACTTCTAGGCAATTCCAATTTCCACAATTCCATTTCAGAAAGACCAGAGCAGATCCGCTTTTTGCCAAACTATTCAGTTAGCGAGACAAAAAAAAACTCTTCCGTGTATTTGAATTTCCTGGCATACTCCGATCTGCGGTCTGAATCGATTAACTTCGTATTTGCACTATTTCAAAACCGGCATTTCGCGTTATTAGTACATAATTTCAGTTAGCGAACGTGATTTCTTCCAACTTTCTCACGGCTAGCGGGTGAGAATTTCTAATAATTATCGATAATTTTCAATCCTCCGGAGAGATTAATCAGTATTGAAAAAATTGTAGCTGTTCTGAATTTAATACGAGTTGTTATGATTCGAGAAAGTGCGCTGAGTTATGTACGATATCAGCCTTAATTATGAGCATATATGCTTTGGCGAATTAAATGCTTGGGCGCTCCAAAAATAATTATGTGCGATTTCATTAGCACTAAGCAAGCAAACACGTATTTCACAACTTATTCAGATACCTGACACGTGTTTCGGTTGTTTATATTTCAACGATCTTCTTCTGAAGGATATAAATATAACCTAAACTCAACATAAAAGATATTGGACTGAAATAAGAAGTTACTTAGTTTTCTATCACTTTTTATTAACTGTATATACTGTGACTTGAGTTTCGTAGTGTTTACTACACTTTCAAACGTAGTAAACAATTAAGAAGTATTTGAATATGGCTTGCGCTCTTTTTTATTTGAACAATGAGATAGCACGTTGTTCTCTAGAAGAAGCGAACAAAAACAGAAATAATTTTAAGATTTACAAGTGCATGTAAAAACCTACTTTCAATACAATAATTCAATTATTTTAGTCGAAGCGTTAATAGCTCAATTTTAATGATAACGACTTATATTGCGGCTAAATTCATTGACATAATTCTTTGAGTTCTTTTCAGTGAAATAATAGAATAATTATTTTCATGAGTGAATTATTAGAATGAAATAGCAATTTATTACTGATAGGATATCATTTAACAAATGAATGTATATCATAAAATATGAAATTGTTTAACGATATCTATTTATATCTAGTTATCTCTAATCTGATGGAGTGAGATATCAAAATTATATTCATTGTGGAATATGCAAATAACAAAACCAGTAGTTTATGTAAGTTAATTGAAGGTGTTCATTGTCATTGGAATATCATGCGTTCAATGAATATATGGGTGAAGAAATGCTGCTACTTTTTCTTACTAGAGTTTCTTATTTCTTATTCAATAGTTTTCACATGAACTGATTTCCTAATAAAATTCGTCTGTGGCTAAAAGATACTGATATGGATTATATCAATCGATTTTATATTTTCTTATATTGTATTTTTGCTACGCGTTAGACGACAATTGTTATGAATTCTTATTAATAAATTTATGGTTTGAAACTTTTTTCTGCTACTTCTGAATATAGTCTGGATATATTTTGTGCTGCCGGCTAACTATGAGTGCATTTTAAATTTTGTAATTGTAAATTAAAAATTTTAATTGATGTTGATATAAAAGGGAGGGTTCAAATTTGAATTTCTAATTTATTTCCGAAAAATATATTGAAACTAAGGTAATTTGAAATACAACATCTGTGGACGAAACTAACCTACTTCTACGATCTAACCTTAAATCTGCATTACAAGATCAAAAATTTACAGAATTCACTTTATCAGTATTCTCTTTAAATTATTTCTGTTTCAGGAATTGTTCTGGATTCTTAAAGTTCAACTGTTTTTTCTAGAACTTTTCAAATACTATGCAGCCAGCTATGTCAATTCTATTCACTGAGTGTCCTGGTTCATACCTGATTTAATTGTGAAATTTTTCCATTATGTGTTCAGGTATCGTATTTTTTGACATTTATTCCCTTGCAATTATTATTTTCTATTTTTAGGTTATGGGAATGAATACTTTCGTGGAGTAATTTTTTATAAAACGACAGACGTGGTCCAGATTCTGGAGAATTTCATACTGAATGACGTTTGCTCTATCACTTCGACTCATAGCATACCCAAGAATTGAATTTTTCCAAGATTACTTGAATTTTTCAAAATTCTTCGGAAGTTATGCTTACTCTAATTACATGAAAAGTAGACTATTTCCTGATCTGAAATTACTCTAAAACATTAGATCGAATTTTTATCTAAATTTTGGTAATAGTTTCATTTCATTCGGTCCAGTTTTAAGTACAAAATTTTCAAATTTCAAAAGTTCACAAAGTTCTGATGCTTCTTTCTTGATAATTTCTCACTTTTACCAATGAAAATGATTATATTTAATTACAACTTTATCCATGCTACAAACATATTAGATCATACATTTATATATACATCGGGTGTTTTTTTCAGAGTGATAGAACTTTCGATACGGATAACTGTGATTTGACAGAAGGTAGAAGCCATGTTGTTTTGACATTTCTGTTCAGTAAGCATTGACAAATTATCACGGAAAGACTCGCGCCGCAACAACGTTTGCAAATTGTTTAAATTCATTTTCAAAATCAGTGTTCTATTCGCCAAACTTATAGAGCACTTCGCGAAATTTATGGTTTACATAATCGTCCATCAGAACAGCTTATTCGTCGAACTATCGATAGATTTCGGACAACATTTTCTTTACTCGATGCAACAACAACAACTAGACAAAGAACCGTACGTACAGATGAAAATATCGCTGCAGTAAGTCATAGTATTAATGATCAAGATTTGTCTATTCGTCGACGTTCACAACAAGTTGGACTCTGTGCATCCACCACATGGAAAATTTTGCGTAAAGATCTTGGTCTACACCCATACAAGATCCAACTGGTTCAAGAACTGAAGCCACTTGATCATAATAAGCGTCGTTTGTTTGCTTATTGGGCCCTAGAACAGCATGAAGTTGATCCACTTGTTTATCGTAAAATTGTGTTTAGTGATTAAGCTCATTTCTGGTTGAAAGGCTATGTAAACAAGCAAAATTGCGGTATATGGAGTGGAAACAATCCTCAAGAAGTTCTGCAGGTTCCATTGCATCCTAAAAAATGCACTGTATGATGTGCTTTACACGCTGGAGGTATAATCGACCCATATTTCTTTAAAAACGATGCCGGAGCTAATGTTACAGTGAATGGTGCTCGTTACAGATCGATGATCATTGATTATTTGTTTCAAAATTTGAATGGTATCGATCCAGAAGTGTTTTGCTTCCAACAAGATGGTGCTATACCTCATGCTGCTACCGCAACAATTGATTTATTGAAAGAAAGATTTGGCGATAACATTATTTCGAGAAATTGTCCAATTAATTGGCCTCCAAGATCATGCGACATAACTCCACTGGATTATTTTCTTTGGGGTTATGTCAAGTCATTGGTTTATACTGATAAATCAGAAACAATAGACGCTTTGGAAGCCAACATAACTCGTGTTATTGATTAAATAAGGCCTGAATTATTCGAAAAAGTGGTCCAAAATTGGCCTGGTCGAATGCGGTTTCTCAGAGCTAATCGTGGTGGACATATGCCGGAAATTATTTTTAAAACATAAATGTCATAAAATTATCTTTCAAATGAAAAAAAAATTAGCTTCAATCGTAATTTAAATGTGTTTTATTTCAATTTAAAGTTCTATCACCACACTAAAAAAACACACCCGATATTTTCAATATTACTGACGCAGAAACTATGCTTCCTTAAATTCATTAAATTTTGTTGTTTTATGAATATTTGCATTGCTTCAATAAGTAAGATGTAATTTAGCTTGATATTGTCAATAATTTCACTAAAATTAACCTACGTTTCATGAAAATAATAAAGTTTTCCATCGTTTTCTTTACTTGTTTCAAAATAGATATTAAAATCCAAATTACTTTGATTATTTAATTGAATCGGTCCTTACCTGATGGAAACTCATTTTAATTAAATAAAATAATCCATATTATTTTATTAAACTACGATTTTTAACAACTTTGGCTGTTCTAAACATCGAATAATTGTAAAAGAATTTCTGATTTTTGACTAACGTTTTAAAGAAATTTCACTCGACTAGTTGATGTGTACTCCGAACATGCTCTTTCTTCAACATTTTGGCTTGTTAGTATTTTAATCAGTTGAATTAATAATATTTCTGTCAGAATTTAACTTATTTAGACGATTTTCATCCAATTGCTCTCTAATGAGTATATAGACGGGTAACATTGTTTCCTGCCATTTTTCATCAATTAATTAATGTATTATAGTATAAGTTTTCATAACGAGTTATAAAATTTAGTGTATAGGGTTTCATATTATGGAATCCAGTACAGTACCTATTCTTCTCTTAGATAATACTGATTATTCATTCTGTATAGGAACCAAGATGAAATGCAATCCGAAAATTAAAAGGTTAGTAAATCCTAACTTTCTTTCAGCAGACGCCTCGGAGAAAACGATAATGGATTTCATCAGTTCAATGTATAGCAACAGAATAACTATTTTTCACCAATTTAATGACTTGTACTTTCTCGATAGCTGCCGCTCATTAAAAGGTTGTTAGATGGATGATCTGTCCAGTTTTGCGATTTTTTCCATAACTGGCTCGTTTCGTAATCGGAACCAATTAGGGCTCGAGCAAAATAATTGGTGAAACCGTTACTAATCTGCGACAGATTTCCGGAAATGGACGCATTAGTTTGCGCCCGCTGCATTATTGAATTAATGTTTTTTTTTTGATTGGGAGAAATGGTTAATAAGTACTTCCGTCTCTGGTTGTTTTTTGTGCTGCTCCTGAACACCTAACTGATTTTTCTTTAATTTCATTTTTCAACGTACATTATTCATGAATTATTCACTAGTAATTTTAGTTTGTCACATGGTGTATACATCTTCTTTTTCCTCCAGTATGCCTATATTTATTTGAACCTATTCATAATAGTTAGCAATAAAATCAAACAAAAGACTATAACATGCTTTACAAAGGAAAAAAAAATCTACAATAATTCAATATATAAAAATGAATGCCCAAGATAGCTGAGACCAGAACATAAATACATCCCAGAACATGACAATCTCTCAACTCACGAGAAAACTCCCAGTAATAATTCTCCACTTGAACCATTACAATTTCTTAATTTAATATTAAAGGGTTTCAAACACTTCTTTTGAGTGAAGTTGTTTTGCAGAAATGAATTTCTGGCTAATCCACATGTCTCGGGGTATAATCTTTTCTATGATAACGGTTATTCTTCTACAGTACACGTAAATTTTTTTTTAGAGTGATAGAACTTTCGATAGGGATAACTGTGATTTGACAGAAAGTAAAAGCCATGTTGTTTTGACATTTCTGTTCAGTAAGCATTGACAAATTATCATGGAAAGACTCACGCCGCAACAACGTTTACAAATTGTTGAAATTTATTTTCAAAATCAGTGTTCTAATTGCCAAACTTATAGAGCACTTCATGAAATTTATGGTTTACATAATCGTCCATCAGAATAGCTTATTCGGACAACATTTTCTCTACTCGATGCAACAACAACAACAAGACAAAGAGCTGTACGTACAGAAGCTGTAAGTCATAGTATTAATGATGATCCAGATTTGTCGTCGACGTTCATAACAAGTTGGGCTCTGTGTATCCACCACATGGAAAATTTTGCGTAAAGATCTTGGTCTACACCCATACAAATCCAACTGGTTCAAGAACTAAAGCCACTTGAGCATAATAAGCGTTGTTTGTTTGCTGATTGGGCCCTAGAACAGGTTGAAGTTGATCCACTCTTTTACCATAAACTTGTGTTTAGTGATGAAGCTCATTTCTGGTTAAACGGCTACGTAAACAAACAAAATTGCCGTAAATGGAGGGAGAACAATCCTCAAGAAGTTCTGCAGGTTCCATTGCATCCTGAAAAATGCACTGTATGATGTGCTTTACACGCTGGAGGTTTCATCGACCAATATTTCTTTAAAAACGATGCCGGAGCTAATGTTACAGTGAATGGTGCTCGTTACAGATCGATGATCATTGATTATTTGTTTCAAAATTTGAATGGTATCGATCCAGAAGTGTTTTGCTTCCAACAAGATGGTGCTACACCTCATGCTGCTACCGTAACAATTGATTTATTGAAAGAAACATTTGGCGATAACATTATTTCAAGAAATTGTCCAATTACTTGGCCTCCAAGATCATGCGACGTAACTTCACTGGATTATTTTCTTTGGGATTATGTCAAGTCATTGGTTTATGCTGATAAACTAGAAACAATAGAAGCCAACAACTCGTGTTATTCATGAAATAAGGCCTGAATTACTCGAAAAAGTGTTCCAAAATTGGTCTGGTTGAATACGGTTCCTCAGAGCTAGTCGTGGTGAACATATGCCGGAAATTATTCATAAAACATAAATGTCATGAAATTATCTTTGAAAAAAACAAATTTGGCTTCAATAAATATGTTTTATTTCAATTTGAAGTTCTATCACTCTAAAAAACACCCGAAAATCTCTCAACTCACAAGAAAATTCTCAGTAATAATTCTCCACTTGAAATAATATAATTTCTTAATTTAATATTAAAGGGTTTCAAACACGTCAAGTGACAAATCTCTCTGGGTCGAAGACTAAAAATTCAGAGCGTGATAGGAATTATTCCGTTGAGTGAAGTTTTTTTGCAGAAAGGAATTTCTGGGTAACCGTCTTGTCTTGAAGGTCTTTCCTATAATAACGGTTTTTCATCTACAGAACTGACTGATACACATAACTTTTCCTGACAAAAGTACTTTGCTTCAAAATGACCCTAAGAATATGGGTTCTGTAATTTTTCTATTGGATTCAAAGCACTATTACAGCAAATTTTTCAAAGCCACGACACAATATCTAAGTATAGATTGAACAAGAGTATTGTAACATAGATTAGATATTTTCTCTTCAATATATGCCTCAATTTATAGAACTGTCCTTTCCAGCTCAAATGCCGGCCTAATTCCGGTCCTAGGTATTTAAGTGTCATATTCCTGACAATTTGTTTGCACGAACAATACGAAAAACCATAGTAAACACCATCATGCACCTTTTCTGTTTGGCTGATAAGGACTTTTTGTTTTTGCTGTGTTTAGGCCCCGGAGGCTCTGATTAAAAATTTGTATTTTTTTTGCATGTCCAATTCATCTCTTTTGTACATTCTGTTAAGAAAGTACCGGGAATTATCGATTTAAATCTGGCGGGGCAATGAGGTAGGTAAAATTTTTTTTTCCTAGGTTGGTACCACTGTCCTTAATTACTATGCCAAGCTTGAGCGGGATCTGTCAACTAGTGTGTTTGCAACAGCTGATTAAGTCAGTCGATGTCAGAGTGCGTGCCGATTTTTACTATGGGTGATTACGTTGAGCAAAGAATTTGTTTAAAGTTTTGTGTTGCAAATGAATTATCGTGTGCCGATGCATTGAAAATGTTGCAAAAGGATTTTGGTGATAATGCTCTATCGAAAACTCGTGCATATCAGTGGTACAGAGCCTTCAAGGACGGTCGTGAAGTGGTCGCCCATCGACGGCTTCGATCGAAGATAACGTCGATAAAATTAAGGAAAGGGTGCTGGAAAACCGTGGTACCAGCTTGAGAGAGATAGCACATGATCTTAAGATATTCCACGAGTCCGCACGTACGATTTTGATTGATATTTTGGGCATGAGAAAGGTGGCCGCACGACTCGTACCGAAAGACCTGAATATTCTTCAAAAACGTCATCGCGAACAGGTTGCTTCAGACATGCTGGATCGCTGTAATTCCGATTATACATTCATGGAACGCATTATAACTGGTGATGAGACCTGGGTCTACGAGTACGATATGCAAACAAGCCAGCAATCATCGGAATGGGTGGCAAAAAATGAGCCGAAACCGAAAAAACCACGCCAAAGACGCTCGAAAATGAAGGTGATGCTCATTGTTTTCTTCGATATCCGTGGCGTGGTGCACTACGAATTCGTTCCAGAGGGCCAGACGGTAAACAAGGAGTATTACCTAGGCGTTATGAAACGTTTGCGTGAGCGTATCCGTAAGAAGCGGCCAAATTTGTGGGCGAACAACTCATGGATTTTGCATGACGATAACGCGCCTTCTCACCGACCTACGATTGTGACCGACTTTCTCGCCAAAAACTCAACAAACGTGCTTCAGCAACCACCGTATTCGCCGGATTTGGCTCCCTGCGACTTTTTCCTCCTCCCAAAACTAAAATTGCCCCTTCGTGGCACCCGTTTTGAGTCGATTGAAGCCATAAAACAAAATTCGGCGCGAGAGCTAAAGTCCATCCCGGAAAGCGCCTATAAAAAATGTTTCGATAATTGGAAGTGCCGTTGGCATAGATGTATTGGAGCAAATGGAGCCTATTTTGAAGGCGACCCAATAAATTTTGACGATTAAATGTAAAAATGTTGTTTTAATTGAAAATTCCCGGTACTTTCTTGACAGAGTAGTATACCACAGCTCATGTTTGGGAATCAAGGACGGCTCATCAGCAAATGAGATTATTTTTCCATCTTCGTTCATACTCCCAAGGAGATGAGTTATTTATTAGGGTGATGGTCCTGTACTTTGTCGGTATGTTTTTATTATTATTGCCCGTTTTATACATAGGTAATGTTACAGATTCTTTAAATTGTATTGGAGTTGAACCCTTTGAAAAGCACAGGTCTTGTTAATGGAAATTTTGGAAATTTTCTTTTTGTTTTTGAGTATGTATTTGAGGTTATACATTTTGAAACTACTTCTTATTTATAATTTCATAATGGTAGGTGGAAATGAGGGGAACATCTATGACAGTAAAGAAAATTTGTTTTTATTGGTTAAGTCAAATGTTACAAGTAACAGAATTCGGTATTATTCTCAAATTATCAATTGTGTTAATATCATCTATTTGGGCTCATAGTTTTATTAGGTACAAAGAAACACACTAGAACTTTAGCCTTCATTAGAAAACTGAAAACATCGAAAAATCTCCAGTCGACAGTAACGTTCTCAAGAAATTTCCATACGGGTAAAGATAAGACCTCCTCGCCATTGACCCAGAAGCAGCCAACCAATAGTTCTCAAGGTGAAACCATCACAAACAGTGTCTTGGCCAGAAAACACTGTTATTTTCACCTAGTTGATCCACCAGGAAATAATGGTTCAATACAATCGAACCATTTCGTGCATCGCTGATTCGCCGACAAAAACTGAGGAATCCTAATTGTGTGATTTGCGAAGATTTACAGCATTATTTGCAATACAGTTAGGATAACATTGCATCACGTAGATGTTGCCAGGGTCAGGAAACTGAAACGTGCCTCATTTAGAGCGGAAATTTTGACTGATAGATTGGTGCCTGTTCGCAAAATCGATCACCTTTTCCCAGTAAGATAATAGATTTTTTATTTATTGTCATTTCAATTCTGGTTAGAACTGATAAGGAAAATCTATATATATATATATATATATATATATATATATATATCGGTGCGGATTTGAAGATATAGGAAACATAAATTTTAACATTCGAAGTTTGAAAGCTGATCTCAATTAAAACTAGTTTTTGAAACTTACTTTCTTTTGCTATCAAAATTGGGAAGTTTATATTTTTGTATGAATTTGAGGGATTATATTTTATGAACAATGTCTTTGAGCATCATAAAATAATTATGAAAATGTTACAAATAATAGCATGTTTAATTATTCGAAACCTCTTCAAATTTAATCTAAGAAATATCTTAAAAACTTTTTAGAATTAAATTAAATAAAATGCCTTAGAAACACTGTTTCACTTTAAAGACATAGAATTATCAACACATTCATTATTTAAATATTTTATTATAATATTTACAGATATATTCTGTAAGCCTTCTACATATTTAATTTCAAAAAATTATATTAAATAATTATAACTTCAGGGATTAAATTAATGTCATATAAGTACTACTTATATCAAACGACATATAAAA
The DNA here is from genome assembly GCA_034642435.1 of Megalocaria dilatata. Taxonomy (NCBI): domain Eukaryota; kingdom Metazoa; phylum Arthropoda; class Insecta; order Coleoptera; family Coccinellidae; genus Megalocaria; species Megalocaria dilatata. The sequence goes on along the minus strand of CM067857.1, from coordinate 35,805,291 downwards.
TGAACATTCATTGTAAGACATCCAAATGATATAAAAAATCCAATAAATAAAAATTGTTAACAAAAATCCTATAAATTAAATATTTTGAGTAGACAAAATTTTATATAAATATTTTAAAAATTTTAAAAAATTTTAAAAATTAGCCTTCTACATATTTAATTCCAAAAGATTATATTTAATGATTATAACTTCTGAAAATAAATTAAAATAATGTCGTATAAGTACCACTTATATCATGACAAAATAAACATTCAATATAAGACATCCGAATGGTATAACAAAATCCAATAAATAAAAATTATTAACCAAAATCCTATAAATTAAATATTTTGAATAGACAAAATTTTGTTTCTGCTGATCAATCTTATGAAAACCAATATCTTTCAAGAATATCCAACATAATCCTAAGAATTTCATCATAAAACTATCTTACTTAGACTATTCAATATTATTGGATATTTAACCAAGGTATCTTATATAAAAACTCAAGATATGTAAAACATTACTGAAAAACAAGTTTTAAGATCAACTTTGCCTCTTCAGTATTCAAATATTCATATTCAAAAAATATAACATCAATTAACAACAAATATTCACTTACCCTTCAAACTTCTAGAGACAGTTCTACCGAAATGAAACCTTTAAATGTGGTGAATGACGGTTCACTACACTTAAAAATATATCTGTGGTTTACCCTTGATCTAGAAGATTGAAAGACAATTTAACGGCCTCTGCTATAGCACAAGGATTATCTGTATAAAGAATGTTAAGGAAACCAAATAATTATATATTATGAATAAAATAACATAAATAGAGGTTAATTCTTGATAGAAGGTATATAAAATTATATAAATATTTTAAAAATTATAAAAAAATTTAAAAATCTTTTAAATTTTTTAAAATTTTTAAAATATTTATGTTATTTTAGACAAAATTTTTTTCTGCTCATCACTCTGAAGACAGGTATCTTTCAAAAATATTTAACATAATCTTAAGAATTTCATCATAGAACTATCTTACTTAGAATATTCAATATTATTGGATATCTAATTAAGTTACTTTTTATAAAATCTCAAGGTACTAAAGATTACTAAAAAACAAGTTTTAAGAGACTCTGCTTCGTCAGTACTCAATCATATTAATATTCAATAAAATATAACATCAATCAACAAAAAATATTTTCTCACCTTTTAACAATTCAGAAAGCTCTGGGATATGAATACTGAAAATTTAAATGGAGTGTAATGTTAACTCAAAAAAATAATTCTGTGGTTTACCATTGATCTAAAAGATTGAAAGGCAATTTAACGGCCTCTGTTATAGCACAAGGACCCTATTTTATTTCATTCATAGTATATAATTATTTGGTTTCCTCAACATTCTTTATATAGATCACAGAATTATTTATTTGAGTTAACATTACAATCCATTTAAATTTTCAGTATTCATTTTACAGAAGCTTTCAAAATTGTTAAAAGGTGAGAACATATATTTTGTTGATTGAAGTTATATTTTATTGAATATGAATATGATTGAGTATTGACGAAGCAAAGTCTCTCTTAAAACTTGTTTTTTAGTAATGTCTTTACATATCTTGAGATTTTATAAAAAGTAACTTAGTTAGATATCCAATTATATTGAATATTCCAAGTAAGATAGTTTTATGATGAAATTTTTAAGAATATGTTAAACATTTTTGAAAGATATCTGTTTTCATAACAGGGCTTTCTAAGACCACAACTTGGAGAACGTTGGGTAAGATCTGGGGTTGAATCCTCATAAATTCAAGAACTAAAGCCAAATTATCACATTCTGCGTCGAGAGTTTGCTGACTAGGCCCTTGAGCCAAAACCTCTCAGATGAGGCACTTTCTCGGTTGAATAGCTTCGTTGATGAGGAGAATTGCCGTTATTGGTGCGAGGACAGCCCTTGTGTTACATGAAATTCCGTTGCATTCTGAAACACTCAGTGTGTGGTGCAGTTTATGACATGACGGCGTCATCGCACCTTATTTCTTTCTGAATGAGGATGGAACAGCCGTAACTGTGAATGGAGACTGCTAAAGAAACATGTTACTGAAATTTCTATTGTCAGAACTTGAGAAGACGTTTCATGCCATACAGATGATACTACGTTCCCTTTGACGAGGGAAATGGATTATATCACGACGAGGATTTGTGATTTTGCCGCCAAGGTTATGTGATTTAACACCTGTTGATTATTTTCTTTGGGGCTATGTAAAAGCAGGTGTCTCTGCCAACTAGTCAAGTTACTGGCGAAATACAACCGGAATTATTGAACGTGGCAGACATTTGAACGATATTTTATTCTGAACATAACTGCATTGTTCAAGCTTCAAAATTAAAGTTGATATGTCAATCGCTTGTTTTTCTATTTAAAGTTAAAATCTTGTCATTCTTAATGAAAGACGTTTATAACAGCAGATATATATTTTCATCGGATGACGAAAGTTTTTGCTCAATTTATTAATAATTATATTAATCATTTTGTAAATGTTTTCAGAATATTCTGATTTAAAATTTATTAACCTACTTCCTCACTAAAATCGAAAGAGAATATTTGATGTTAAAGCTTGAAGATGGGAAAGATAATGATCTTTCAAGTAAAACTTTAAATGCTTTTTCAGTTTAATTCTCCACTTGTACCCCTCTCAACGAATTAATATATTCATGCAGGAAGTCAACCAGAAGATAAGACCTTTCCAATAGCTTACGTAAAATCTATTATTACAATAAGCAAGTGTATAATCAGCGAACAGATGGAAAGATAACAAGCGAAAGAATGTCCCACATCAGCTTAGACAACATCATCATGTATGCAAAAAATACAGGAACTGTCAGATGCATGTTAATAATTGCAACTAACTCTCCCGTTGCATGATCAATTGACCTGGAAAACTACACAACTTCCTGAAATTTCAGTAGACACCTTTAGAAACGTCAAACATTGTAAAAATTCATGAAAGTACTTAATTGGCGTACAAAGATTTAACGCGCTCGCACATTAATGGTCAAATGAAATTCTCTGACAAGTATTGCTTATTAAGAGTTCACTCGAAAAGTAGATTTCGTTGATTACCATTTGATTTCTGCATTGTAATAATGAATGAAATTTTCCACCCTATTAATATTGAATATTTATTATTTCTCGCAAATCACTTGATGAAACATTTTGGTTATTAATAAGGTAGATAAATACACTTGACGTTTCACAAAAATTTAATTTATGTTATACGTGAATCAATAATTTTACACGAAATATGCCTGAAACAAAGTTATTTCAAATTTAACAACAAAATGTATCAACAACTAGGTCTTCCTATGGGTTCGCCCCTATTTTCAGTAAACTATATATTATTATTTATTATTATTACCACTATTAAGTGCAATTTTTAGACTTCCCTCGAAAACATTCTTTTTGCACAAAAAATAATTTGATTAAATGAGTTCTTTATTGAAAGAGATATGCCGATGATCAACTAAAAAAATTTTTAAAGTTTCTGAATTCACTTTTTAACATAATTCAATTTACCATGGAAACAGAAAACCCCGATAATTCACAAAATATAATTTATAGATATTAATTATTAATTTAATTAATAGATTATTAAAATTATATGAAAGAATAATAACCTCGAATTCGGCATATTCCGAAAACCCACCTTCACAGATTCATAATAGTAGCTTCCATCCACGTTACATCAAAATGTCTGCTTTCCACTCATTTGAGCACAGGGTGCTTTTCCTCCCACTCTCAATTTATAATTTTAAAAAAGAAATTAAAGTTCTAAAAACATAAGCATCAACTAACGGTTATAACGAAAATATAATAGATAAAATAATTTCCAAAAAAGAGCATAAAAAATCACTTGCATCCATATATTTGCCTTTTTAAAAAAAGAAAAATGTTACAGTGTGAACTGTATTACAAAAATTAATAACCAAATTTGCAATACACTCAGAAAATACAACATCAACACCATATGTACAAATAAGAACAATCTAGGGTCAGTTTTGGTTACAAACAAAAATTGTCTGAATATTTGAGAAAAAAGTGGCATATACAAATTGCATTGTAGTGAGTGCCCTGCTTTTTACCTGGGTCAAACTAGTCGCTCAATCAATATTAGAGTAGATTAACAAAGAAAATCTATACCGCAAAATAAAACAACTACTGTTTTTTCTGCTCGTTGCATAAAAGAAAACCACTTCATAGACTTCTACACTCAGATAACAAGAGCAAAACGTTGGACCTACTCGAATATTTGGAGATCTCTTCAGCTCATAAAAAACATTTGGCGATAACAAACGATCAGTTGGAATTTCATCTATCCCTATTACTGACATCTGTTAATAACCCTTGAAAAATAATTAATATCTTCTTGCGAACTTTACTTCTCTGTTGAAAAAGTTATTTTGCTATTTTATCTGAATACCTTATGTATGATCATTAAAACTATTCAAAGTTCAAGATTATTACACTGTCGAACTCAAAATTAGGGCCATCCCGTAAATTTCGTTTACTTCAATTTTGTTTTCAGATTTTTCAGTTGTAACATAGTTGACTAATTTTATGCGATAATTATGCCGTAATTCAATCAAATATTAAGATAGAATATTTACTTCAAGAGTTTTTTTGGAATATTATAGATAATAGCTAGATTTATTCTACGGATTTAATCTAAAAAATCTTGAAAACTTTCCAAAATTAAAGTCAATGAAACGCCTTTTTATTTTTTTATATCCTGATGGATTTGGATAATTATGGTCAATACTTTATGTTTTATTTTGATTCTTTATTTAGAAAATAAAATAATAAAAAAAGGGTTTCCTACTTGATAAAAAATTACAACATCTTAAATATCAAACAGATTAATTCTGCTATCCTCACTACAAATTTTAATTTTATGAACATTTTATCTCAAAAACTTCAAAAAATTAAATAAATGTTTGAGAGAAAATGAAAATGAATAACTGTCTAAGATATTTATTCAATTTAATTTTAAAAAAATTGTGAGAAAAATTTTTATGAAATTAAAATTTATAGTGAGGTTAGCAGAATTAATCTGTTTGATATTTAAGTGATTCTTTATTGGTTGGCTGCCTGTCACATGTGTTGATAATTTTATAGGTCTATAAAGTGAGGCATTTTATTCAATTTAATTCTGAAAAGTTTTTCAGATTAAGATTACATCTGTAGAGATCTCGGACAATTAATTAAGCCATTATCGGCAATATTTCAAAGAAACTCTACTGAGTAAATTTTCGATGTATATATTTCTTTGAATTACTTTCAATTTGTATTTTCACACATGCGCGTGGCAGTTTTGAAATATGGAGTGTATGAGTGTACCCTTTTTCCGACATTTTTCTGTGAAATAGCCTCATTTTTCGAAAATTTTTCAAAAATTTCAGTTTAGAACAGAATATTTAGTGAATGTAGGTGTATTTTATTCATTGTTTTTATTTAGCATCGAAATAATTCCCAACTGAGGAGAATATGGGTTAGAATTTCAGAATCGTTTTCTGCAGAATGTGCTATCTATTGTTTAAAGAAATAGAAAATGCCTAAAACGGTGCTTCTGAGGCATTTTATTCAATTAAATTCTGAGAATTAATCCAGCTCTTATATGTGATACGTCGTGATTGCCTGAATGAAGTTTTTTTGTCTTGTTCAAAGTTTATTGAAAATGACCAAAATTAAAAACTCAATTTGATACGCTTCTGGGTCCAATAAAAAAAATTAAAAACTTACGAAGCGTGTATTATCTCCTCTAGTAACCATAATAGCTTGCAAACAACTTAGCATGCTTTGGATCAGATTTTGGAGTTCATACTGCGAAATACATAGTTTTAAATGTTTTTTCTGGAAAATATGCTACTTAATTTTTAAAAAAGAAATAAAAAAACCTTTTTCAAATCGATATGGAGCATTTTTTGGTGAGCATCATTCAATTTCCAATAGAAGCAGTTAGTTGTCTCGAACGAAGTTTGCTGATTAATCGCGGTCATTATTTTCATATTTTCTTTTGATTCTGTATTGAAACAGTGTTTTATATCATTCAATTTCAATGTTTTCACAAAAAAAAATTGTAATTGATATTAAAAATAGGTTCAATTTTAAGCAACGATAAATTTTGTGAAATATGCGTTTTTGCTAAGAATAATTGCAAGAATGTGTAGAGGATCCTGAAGCATCTAGGAAATCTCTATTCAACTCCGCTGACATCTCAATCTTTCGCATCTCAATGTGAATCGAACATACCAGTATGGAGATTAAACAAATATCTAGCTAATTCCTTCAGCAGATGTGAAATGCTCAGGTGTTCGCAGATAGCTCTCCTGCATTTTCAAGAAATAACATCTCTTGGATTACCCGACCATTTATCTAGATGTTATTGGTGTCATTATTTATTCAAGGTTTATATTTGATTATATTAGGGAGGTAGTTAATAGTTCCAGTGCAAATAAGACACTGCTTGAATTAGTTGGCTTTTCTATTTCTAGAATATCGTCAGTACGAATTGCTTTTTATTTTCCAAAAATAAAAGCCAATTTTCGTGTAATGAATAAATATTTCATTAAATTTTATATTGACCATTCTGGCCCAATATATTTTGCTATCTTTCTGGAAGTAGCTCATTGAATTTTTGTTGGAAAAAACTGATTCAGGAGATTTTTGACCTCTTCATTTGAAGTAAAGGTTTTACTGTCCGAAAAATTTTACCATGGCCGGAACAAATAATAATCCGAAGGTGCCAGATCTGCGGAATATGGTGGGTGTGGCAATGTATCCCATTCAAGCTGTTTTGGCGAGTGACCAAACTTTTATGAGATCTCGCATTATCTTGGTGAAACACTATACCTTTTCTTTTGAATAATTCTGGCCTTTTCTGTGCATCATTCAATTTGTCAAGCTGATGACTGTAGAGTTCCGAATTAATTGTTGAATTGTTGAAACACACGGCATCACCTTTTTTATGGATATTGGTTTTCCAACTGCTTTGATTTCATCTTTTTTGCTCCATGATCTCTTGCGTTTGACATTGTTATATACAACATATTTTTCCTCCCCAGTAATGATGCGCTTCTAAAATGGATCATTTTCGTGACGTTTGAGGGGGGAATCACAGACGGCAACGCGCCTAGATTGACTGACTTGACCATATGCATGTCAAACCAGTTGACAGATTGCTTTCAAAGTTGGCATTATGATAAAATACAGTTGTAACAATCAAGCAGAAAAGAATTGTTTTACCCAGGAATTTCAAATTAGCAAACCTTGGTAATTTTTGACGACTAGTTTAAACTCACTGATGAAGACTCCGATGTCAAAATTAATTCTGACCGGCCGGTTTGGCCGTCCATAAATACTTTAACTTTCAAGCGGACAAAGGTAAAGACTTGAAACTTCCGGAGTAAATTTTGGGTACAAATATCTCGGTTGAGTTCGTTTATGGAAAAAATCGATTCAATATTTCTGCAGTTATAAACATTTGAAATTTTCTCATATTTTCCCAAATTTTCGAGTTTAAATCTAGTATTTGATCTGAAATAACGATACGAAGGCTCGTGCATAATTGCATGAAGATAAACTACGAGAATTTTTAATTTATTTCTTATCTGATTTCACCAAAAAGCATGGAAAGCGTATGAAGTTTTGTTCACGTCAGTGCTTTTGATCATTTTTTGAATCAATATATCGTGATTATTATGTAAGTAACAAAACGCCTACATATGTGGATGTGGAACAATAATATCATTGCTTTCATATTCGAAGTAATCATTATGAAGAAATAATTATTTTTTTATCAATTTGCATCGATCTCTGTACCACTGAACTGTACCCATATTTTTAGGTAGATCAAAGCGACTTCAAGAAAAAAAACCGCCTTACGTCATGAATGAGTATTTCGTGTTGTTCAATTGGCAGATAAAAATGAAGAAGTAATCATCAAATTTTTTTGGAACGATAACCAACGGTATCTGCCGCCTTGTCGATCTACGAATCAACTTCAATTCGTACTGTAATAATATCTTCTTGTTCACGACTCAACAGTTATATTTACAATCCGAATATCAGTCTGGAGTTTGAGTGATTTGGCGGATTAATCACTTCATCTGTCATTCGATACTTTCTTCATGGGGTACGAGGGTCACCTTATTTTTTAAAGCATAAAGAACATAAACGATGCAATTTTAATGAAAGTTCTGTTTGACTCTTCATCATGTACAGCATGAACGAAAGTGACATCAAGAAAAATACAAATATTCAAATCTGATTATGTAACTTACCACTAAAGCTCAAACTGAAAAAGTTTCAAGTGCGAGTTTGACTGAAAAACTCTGTACTGAAACTAAGAGTCTCTGATTTGTTTGTGAGTTACAGTGTGTTTACTAAAGTTAATTGGGGTAAATATTGATTTGGTTTTTGAGGCAGGAGAACGAAATTTGCTGCTGATTAGCTTACAATTCAACAGGTTGGGACATTTCAAAATTACCTAAACTTAGACGATTCATATACTTGATATACAAAGAAACCATCAAAACTACAAATAAATGTTAGAGCGCACTTTCAATTTAAGCTTAGCTATTCTATCCTCAAACCATAAAAATATGAAAGGTTTCAACTGCATTATTACAAATATTTCTTCACAAATGTCGACAATTTACATGTCTCCTGGTAATCAGATCTGTAGAACATAAGCCCGAATAGGTTTTCTCTATCGCTGGGATATAAGCAGCAGACTTATTGGTTTGAATCATCAGTGGGCTGTAATGTCCAACGAATACAAGTCAGCGATACATCTATATTTGCTCTGCATAGGAACACCAATGTTTTATCAAACACTAGCGCCACCTAATGCACGTAAATATACATACACGACATACCCCAGTGAGCATATTCAAGCAATGCACTAAATTCCCGATTTTTTATAACGTTACTAACGTAGAACACATTCCTCATGTTCAAGTCATATCCAATTACACTGCAGAATAGTTAAAAACTCAAATAAGCCCGAATAGATTTTGTTGATCACTGGGGCATGATCATAGACATAGAAGTATGTTGCATTGCCCCATTTCCAAAAACTTTCTATAACCATAGCTCATACTCCTTATTAATTCTATTTGAAAAAGATTATCAGCCGAAATAAATCAATTGAATATACAGAAAAGGTAAGAATTAGCCCTAGAACTCTCAAATCACAGAAACATAATTTTGCAGGGTGCAGATCAAAATAACCCATTCCTGAAATGTAAAAGTAAACCCTCGTACATACACGAAATCTTCTACAACCTTCATCGGAAGTCACATCCTAGCTGTAGGTACATTCGTGAAAGCTTACTCGTTACCTCTTCAAGGTAAGACCAGCCTTGTCGTGAGCTGGTAGAAGAGGCCAAATCAATCATATCCAGGACCATCGGTGATGGATGTCTTTCAGATAAAAAGAAGACATGCCCGATCGTTAAAACAGCGAGAACGATGATCGAGAACAGCAAACAAAGATTCGAGATATGTCCTCCCTTCAGTTAAATGATTTATTTTTAATTATATAGACATAACACAAACTTGGTCTGGAGTTGAAAAATCACCGGATAGGTAGAATGAGAATTTGTGGAAAAAACTATTGCCTATGAATTTTCTTATTAACCTTCCATTCAAAATAATGAATTTATATGCGAATAAAAAAACGTAAAAATATAAATGTTTTCAAATTCGCGAATTTCCTTTAGAAGTTGAAATTGGTTACGTATTTCCTTACCAATTTTGAAGCAAACTGGTATTATTCGTTAAAATGAAAAAGAAATACTAGAATCAGGAATATGTGACGAATTACTAAGGTACCAAAGTGAGTAGACTCTTAGTTATATTCAGACAAGTGAAATTAAGGCAAGATATTCAGTAGAAGAATATTAAATGTCAGAGCTGAAAACAACAATTCTGGATATGGAAACAATTTTATTGGAAAACAACAATTAATTTATCCTAATTCAGACACACATTCAATTCAAATATTAGATTAATTTCCATTCTATTGAATATCAACAAATTGAGAGACATCAAAATGAGGACAAAAAATATCAATTGTTTTTGTTTGTAAGGTGATTGATTATTCAATATTTTCCTCTGCGTTTGGCTTTGGGACTAAAAAGGAGCTTAATGACTTTAGGATATTGCAAATGATTATAATTCTTATGATTGCAATACTTGGAAGGAAAAGCAACAATTTTAGTTTCTGCTAATTCCCACATTACCTTCTTGCCATATCCGTCAATATTTCAATTAAAGGTGTTTTACAACTTTGTTAGACCTTCACTACTTCATTCTCGTATTTACGACTTGTTGCCTATTCGATAAAGTCCATGAATGGATTTGCAATTATTAATTATGACCCATAAATTCATGCCGATGTATATATAACCTTATAACGAGGTTTCTTTAAGAAGGTAACAATACTAATGGGAGAAAAGTAAGATCTCCTTTCTTGAATTCTTTCGATTAACATAAATCTACGGTAGAAGGTTTTCTACAATGTTTTTTTGGAAACAGGAAGCGGTATATTGTGAAAGTGGAAGCGTGTGTGTGCATTCATATGGGACGTTTTTGCGAATTAGAACACAAATGCTTCATCGTCGTAAGACAACATTTCAGTATTGGAAATTGATGATTTATAAATGATGTCTGTTTGTTCTTCTCTAATCTAATTCAGGAAGAAAAAAATTGAGCTCTCCCATTTGACAGTAATCAAATTTGTGGACTACATGTTCAGTCATCGAATTGACTAGGGAGGAAAAGCTATGATATATATCCGCGTACAAAAATGGCGCTAGTATTGATAAAAGTAATTTTTATGTGGGGCGGATATAACTTTAAAGTTTCGTCTGTCATTAAGGCTAGAACTGTTGCTCTCTGGAGAGAAGGTTTATCGTATTTTCTTGCTTTTAGGTCTAAGTTTCAGAGAATGTACCAGTACAACCGGATTATTTGGAATGATACAAGACGCCAGGACTTCTATCTAGAAAAACTTTTGGAACTCCCATACTGACCATACGCCATCAAGCCACTTATTTGCAATGGGATTAAGAACATCTTAACTGGTTTTTGGCACAATAGAGAAAAACAAATTTTTCAAATGAAACGCTGTTTGGACTCGTAAGTAATGATTACCGTATAAGAGTAAAGATGCAACTAGGGAGTCCTAGGAGACCATTAAATGCAAGTCAAGTTGCCCCCTACAACGGAGGGACAGGACTCAAGATATGGCGTTGACTTTGAGGCTGCAAGAAAATACCACAAATTTACCCTCTTTACAGATAGAGCTGAAAGAATTAGCCCTAATTAGATCATTTTAAAGGTATTAATTTAATGTAGAGGTATATTTCTAGCCTAAGTCAATTTATTGTTAGTCGGTCGTTAAGTTGGGTACTTCTTAGGGTGATTTTTAACCCCTGAATGAATAAGTGAAGTCGCCACTCCATCCCACACTCCGTATGTACGGAATAGAACCAACGAAGACTAGGCGAAAAGTTAGTTACTGAGATATCGCCGCCCAAGGTAGATCAAAGTTGTGCTTGATATTTGTGTTCTGGAAAGATTGTGTTTTTGAATAGACATAAAATGAGTTTAATGCCTGTTCGAGTAGAAAAAGTCAGTTATATAGTGCTGATATGTTTTGTTACATATGTGGCGACTAGACGTTAAAAAAAACAGAAAATCTTTCACTGATTCTATAGAGGAAGCTCAACTTTAATATTTTGTTTTTAGAAACTTCATGATCCAGATAAAACCTGGACTCTGCATATGATTTGTGAAACTTGTACAGAACATTTGCGACAATAGACTACCGGAAGGAGGAAAGGTCTAAGTATCGGCGTAACGATGGTTGGGAGAGAACTGCAAAACTACTTCGATAATTGTTATTTTTGTCTGGTGAACATTAGAGGAATTAACTCAATACACATAGCGAGTGGACTCATCCTAGTTTACTATCTTCTACACACCCGGCCCTACTCTTAGAGGAAGCTGATCCCAACATTTTACCAGCTACCAGAACCCTTTGATGACAATCATTTATTGTAACAAGTAACCAAAACAAAGTTTTATCGATGAGTTCTTCATCTTTTTATACAAATCAAATTAATATTTCTATAACATAATATTAAAATTAAATTTAATTCAGAATTATTTCTGAGAATATCTACAATATATATTGAAACTTAAAAATATTAAAACATCATAATATATAATTAATATAAAATATTCTTCAATCTAGGAAAAAGCCTATGATTCCATGACATGAAGTGTATATAGAAATGTAAACCTATGTTCGGAGTATACATAGGTTATGAATTTTTGGAAGTCATCTTTGTGTTGTCCTCTATACATTAGACACGTTGGAGTCGATTCATTTTCGAGTGTTTTCTTTTTGGTAGGGCAAAGATTTATTCTTTATGATTTATTTTAATCTCAATTTATCACATATCTGACTCGTTTTCTAAGGTCGAAACAGATAATGAAATTCTAGTTCGACTATTTTTCAATCCATCCTTCATTTTAAGGATTTTCATATATTTAGGAACAATGCATTTTTTCTATACATATACATTGCATATATTAGTTGTATTTATATATTTTTATATATACGTTTTATATCATAAAGTGAGAACGGTTTTTCGTAGACATTAAAAAATATTTCATATTAATTATATATTATGATAATTTGATATTAATAGTTTAATATTAATAATATAGAATATGGTGATTAATATATAATTTTCAATATATATTGTAGAAGTTTCCAGAAAAGATTCTTAATTTAATTTTATTTGAATAATTTTTCTCATATGCGACTCGAATGTTATCAATAAATGAATCAAAAGTTAGGACGTTGGTAATTTATTTAATAATATGGCTCCTAGACAAAAGGTAATGGAATATTTGAATTCAGGGTATCAATTATTTGTCAAATCGGCTTCAAATACCCCGACAATAAATCATGTGTTGGCCTATGATAGGTATGGATAATAATAATGATAATATTAATAACAATAATATTTTATTCATTCTTTATGACAGAATACATCTGTATAGAACACATCAGAGAAAAAAATTACAAAAAAATGTTGCAACTCATGGAGAATAAAGAAAACAAAAACAAGAAAAAAAGCAGCACAAAACCCAGATAGCCTAAACTATACAGCCATTCAAGTATTCATCTACATTGTAAAAACAATTCGTCAGCATCAGCTCCTTAATCTCTCTCAAATTTTCTATACTCCAAAACTTTCAGTCTTTTAGGAAGTTAAATAATTTAATATCACAATACAATGGTGGGTGCTGAAATTTAGTTGTTCTATGTTTTGGAATACAGAGAACATCTTTATTTTTTGTATTGTATGCATGGTAATTCCAGCATGTCTTCAGTGATTCTATATTTTTTCGTAGTATACAGAAAACAACTGAAGATGAAAATACAAGAAAAACTTAGCAATATGTTATGAATAAAGAAAGGTTTACAGAACTCCATCGGCGTGAGGTTGAAGATGAGACGAATAACTTTCGCGCAATAAATGCACGATTGCTTGAAGATGAATCTGCCCAAAACAAAACGTTTTAGTTAAGGTGAGTCTAATAAACCCAAATTAAGGACTCTATCCGTAGAATATGCTTAAGACGTCTCATGGCGAAAAATGCACTGCTCAATCTCTTACACACCGAACCAACATGGTACTTCCAACTCAAAATTTCGTCAACCCGCAAACCGAGAAACCCAATACAGTCGGAACACTTCAAGTCTCTCGTCGGAAGGCTTAAGGTCAACTGGCGACCAATATCAGACGACTGAAAGTGCAGGAGATCAGTATTATTGGCGTTCAGAATGATGGAGTTTCGGGAATACCAATTAGTGAAACATCGCATCAAAAGTTTGCACCTAGCCCTGAGTTCAACGAGATTGGGGCCCGAAACAATAAACGAAGTATCGTCAGCAAACAAAACAACCCTAATGGTAGCCAATATTGATGAATAATTAATGACATGGAAAGGAAGATCATTAACGAATAAAATGAATAAAAGAGGTCCCAAGACAGAACGCTAAAGCACACCCATTTCTACTGAATGCCCAACAGTTTCTTGTTGGCCTACACGCACATAAAAGTATCTTTCATACAGGGAATCCTCAACCCACTCGAGGAAGACACCTCTTAAACCGAAGCTATATAATCTGGCCAAATTGTAGTTAAAACTCAGGCAGTCAAATGCTCTTGATTCCTCGAAAAACAGCCCCGTCCCTGGGATCCGTTATCAATACATTCGTAAACAAAATTAATTAAGTACTAGCTGCTGTTTCGGTCGATCGGTTGAGACGAAAACCGTGCTAGCTGTCTATCAACATTGAAAAATTTTTCAGATATTCCAACATTCTGTTGAAGATTAAATTTTTCACGACTTTTGATGAAGTGCTTATGGGACGACAATTAGAAATATCATCAGTGGCATTCTTCGCGTGGACTGGAATAACTTTAGTAGTTTTGAGGACGGCAGGAAATTTACACGAGGTGACTGCTAGGTTAATCAAGTGGGCGAGATGTTCTGAAATGTGAGGAGACAATCTTACTCACGAGATACAACACTTATGAGAAGAATAGGAATTCGTTCTTTCAGTCAGAATATTTTAAATTTTTTGAATGTTTTGTTCTTGCATTTCTTATTGATATTAATGTGAATGTATTCGATTTTTTTCATGTTTTTGTTCAACTTGCTATTAATTAATAAAACTAACATCACAGTTTCAAAAATATTTTTTCTTCTTACAGTACTTGAGGGGTGAAATATTTTTGACTCATTTTCTATTAAAAATCTTCCATTTTTCTTGCTTTTTCTCTCTTACGTTCAATTTGGTATGTTCTAATTGACTGATAATTACCAATTGTCAAAGAATGACGGCTCACATAGCCGTAACACATGTAACACATTACATCAATCATTACATACAGTTCAAAATGAAAACTTTTCGTTGAAATACAGTCACTAAGCTTTCTGTTTGCTCAGAAAAAAAATCGTTGATCGTATTTTAATTCGATCACGTTTCTGACTTCAAGAGCGAATCGAACCATTAATGTTGTATAGAAGACTCTAAATCATGTGAATATACCACATACCGAGAAAACATTAGCGTAATAGCGTAACCTTGTTCATAACCTATCGGAGTTGATATAAGAAACTAGGTGAGTGCGGTGAAAGTAGCTGAGCCTAGTTAATTAAATCAAAATTATCGAACTCTAGAAAAACAAGTCTTTTTGTTGTTACGCGCCGTACGGTAAGAGTTTCTACAAATTGAAAACGACAAAAAACATATGCGTTTAGAAATGATTGAATTGGAAGAAAGTTGTAATTGCAGCTAATTTTCAACTGTAACAGGCAGATTTAAGTCAGGTAATTTGAAAGGATCGTTTTTAGTATAATCCGACGGTGATTTTAAAAGCTCTCAATTATCCAGTTTGAAATGATTCGCCGTTATCATATTAATTATTTTTGTTAAGTTATATTGCATACACAAGAGAAGTTTTTTGCTCAATTATACAGACATAAAACGAAAATTTTCAACAAATTGACTTCTCAGATATTGAACTGTTTCGGTCGTTACTATTTATTAGTTCTTCGACTGTTTCGGTTTTCACTTAACGGAAAATTATCCTGGAATTTATAAATGAAAGGCAATTCTAACTTCTGCAAAATTTTATTGCTCACACAAGAATCGTTGACTTCACCAGGTGAGTATTCAAACTGAGTATACATTGAAGGAATATTCTCAAGTACTCTGCTCACAAAAGTAAAAAAAATTTCAATGAAATAAAACACATTCATAGAACAGAAAACTGAAAGGATTACCAAATATTTTAACAGAAAACAAAATTTTAATATCATATGAAACTAGTGATTCGTTAGGCAGATTATTAGAAAACAACAATGACTTCATTTCAAAGAACAGGAAATCAGGGTACCATAAGTAAGCTTGTGATATTTGTCAGTATGTTCATGACTGGAAGTTCATTCCAAACAAGAATTAGTAAACATGAAAAATGTTATCAAGGGACTTTCATTAACAGCGCCCCATTTTGGTTTGGAAATAAAACACATTATTTATTTGGAAATTATTGAAATTTTTATTTCAAACTAAAGTACAATCGATAACATTAGCTATGAAATAAAACATGTCAATCATGGATAGGCTGGCAGGAATGAAGTCGTTGAACCCGATTTTCCATGACTCTCTCACACAAATCAGGTCGTATGTTAGCAATTACTCGTTCAATATCAATCTGTAAATCGCCTAAATTTGCTGGACGATTGCTGTAAACTAATGAATTAATTTAACCCCAAAGAAAGAAGTCCAATGGAGTAAAATCGCAGGAACTATAACGATTTCTATTGACAGTTACCGCCTTATGAGCTTCGTTGAAAAAAATTAAGGTCCATTGACTCCTCCAGCATAAAATCAGCACCAAGCAATAAGTTTGGTAGTTCTTGATATTCTTCAGATTTATCAACACTCCAGATACGGCAATTCTGCTTGTTAACATAACCGTTTAACCAGAAATAAGCCTCATCACTGAAAATAATTTTCTTATGAAAATCTGCATCGTTTCCGATTTTTTCAAGCACCAATTACTGAATACACTACGCTTTAAATGAACTGTTGGTTTGAGTACTTGGGTTAAAACAATTTTGTATGGATAAAACCATACGTCTTTTCGTAAAATTCGCCACAAAGATGTCTGGTATGTGCCTAGCTCTTGTGAACGTCGAAAAATCGATAAATTTTGATCTTCACGAACACTTTCATGTACGGCAGCAGTATTCTCTTTACTTCTTCCAATTATTGGTCTCACTGGCACTGTAACATCATGACGTGTGAAATTTGTTTCAAACTTCATCATTAAACGTTCAACTGTTCTTTTATCCGGACAATTATAATGACCAAAAATTGGAGTTGAAGCACGTAAAGTTAAAGTAACAGATTGTGATTTTTCATAATATATTTGGATTATTTCTAAACGTTGTTGGAATGTGTATCTTTCCATGATTAAATGTTAGACATTGATAAATACAACTGTCAATTTCACAAATAAACAATAGCTGCCATGCGTGAGTAATGCCAATTTAAAAATGGGGCGTTCCCTTTACTAATAAAAAATTAAAATTCAACATGTGCAAACCATTTGCCAGAAAGAGGACATACTTTTGATAACGAGTACAAAGTATTACAAACTGAAAATTGAAGTTATCGACTTGAAATCCCTAGAAATCAATAGATAAAATAAAAAACCAATTCTATAAAACGATCACAGACTTAAACAAATCAACCCTCTAGTTTTGACTAGCACCTCCATATTTTTTGTGACAAAGTTTAGTACTTAAGAAACATTTTTGCAATTGTATTCGCAGTTAAGCAATTCCCCTGATAAATTTATGATATGACGAAAGAATCATTGTGTAAACAATGAAATTTGGCGGATGTTAAAATTGTTTTTTATTTATTTAGTAATAGGTGATTATTCAAAAGTTTACACATTTTTAGTAAAGGGTTTCCCAATAAGAGGTTTCATTTTGATATTGAAAAAACGAGTATATTCTAAGAGAAATCAATGGATGTTCATTTCATTGTATGCCATCAACAATGAAAAACGATATCAGCCAATTGACCGCCACGGCAACGGTTATAATACCATGTCCTTTTCACGACATTTTCCATGACCAATTCACATGGTTGCCTACACCTTCACGAATTCGATCTTTAAGGTCTTGAATCGATTGTGGAGTATTGGCATAGACCCTAATCTTTCACGTGACCCCAAAGAAAAAAATCTAAAGATGTTAAACTACAAGATCTGGCCAATTGTGATCACCTCTTCCAGAAATAAGAAGGCCAGTTGCATCAGACAGTGACACGTTAAGGATGGAGAGGCTTTTCAACAATCATTCTTGGATTTTCCGAGCCCCACATGTGACAATTCTGCTTATTAACGTAGCCTTCGAGGTGGAAATGGGCTATATCACTGAAGATGATTTGTCGATAAAAATCCAGACCATTTTGATACATTTCAGGAACCAATCAGCGCAGATACGACGCTGTTGGTGATCGACTGGCTTAAGTTCTTGAGATAACTGAACTTTAAAAGCCTTATGACCCGAGTCTTTATGCAAAATATGATGTAATTTCGTTTGTGGAATGGCTGATTTCAAAGATCGACGAGGAATCGATAAACCTGGGTTTTCGTCAACACTACGGGCTATAGTAGCAATATTTTCAGTTGTTCTTGAGCGATGCACACGGTTATGATTCTTCAAATCACTAACTTGTTCCAACAGCTCAAATTTTTCCACCAGTTTCACTATTGCCGACCGAGAAGGTGCTTTCACAAGGACAACTGTGACTGCAAAATTTTCACCATTTTTGTAGTGAATTTTAACAATTTCATTGCGTTGTTGAACCGTCTATCGTTCATTTTTAGTAATGGCGTAGTTTTTACTTGTCGAATATCAAAAGATGACATCTTCAAGCTGCCCAGATAGCGGGCTATTCAAAATTAAACCTCGTATTGGAAAACCCTTTAGATATTACTTCATTTGCTGAAATTAACTTTGCTTTATTTTAATTGTGAACCGGGTCGCTCTTGTTAGGAAACACTATATCAAATTAATTCCATGATAATTTCTGCCATTGTTAGGCAATTAACCACAAAGTCTGCCGCACCTATCTTTTCAGTAAACTTACGAAAAGATTTTCGTCTAACTGTGTGGCACGAATAACACATCATCATTGTTTTCAACATTTTCACATACACGTGAACCTTATTCCCATCCCATGGCATAATGACTTGACCATTAAAACACAAGTTCAAAACGAATCCATGGTGGGCAAAGCACCGTTAGATGGGCCCTCGCTGGCCCATTAGTCGTTCAAACAAAATGAGAAAACACCATTTGTTACTTATCCCGTACATTCAGATCGCGGTTGGCATTGAATCGTATCAACGAACCCGTCTGTGGATTTTGGATAACGAAAAATTAGAGATATGGAAGATGTTCACGGATATCGGACAGGTATTATGCCAGAATCAGGTGGATTTTAGATAAACAAATTCGGTGTGATGTGACACAGATTTAGAGATAAGCGTTTGAGATCAAAACGAGGTGAAGGTGATCTTTTTCGAGGAACTTTCTTCGAGGACGGGTTTCACTATCGGAACAGAATACGCTGGTAGGAAGCGGAAATTGAATTCAAACAGGTGTCCCATAGTTGAAGCTTGAAGAACAACAATCAATAACAAGACGAAAATTGATGTTATAATAAAAATATTGAACTGTTTCAGCTGCTTCTATTTGGTGGTTTAATATTAAAATATAGTCCGTCTGGAAAGTATCCGGAAAAACAAAGCTCAATTCTAATTATTATGTATAGCGAATTACAAAATTGTAACAAAATATTCATCTTATTTACTTATGCAACCTCCATTTAACTGTAAACACTTGACTAAACGTCGAGGTACACCCGAATCTAGATCACTTCCATAATTTTCGGTGATGGTAGTCCAGGACTTTAAAACTAACTGAATTAAATCATCTTTATTTTGTGGCTCTGCTCCTTCAACTTCAATCTTCATTAGTCCCCATATATTTTCAATGGGACTAAGATCTGATGAAGCTGCTGGCCATGAAATGGTTGACACTTGGTGTTCTTGCATCCAAGTTTGAGTATAAGCCGAAGTATGGCATCTTGCATTATCCTGCTGAAAACACCACCCCTCTGGATAAACAAGCGCCGTTTCAAGGGGAAAATCGTTTAAAATGCCACAATACTTTTAACTATTAATGGTACCATCAACTATACAGAAAAGCGTAGCACCACGCTGAGATATTGCTCCCCAAACCATTATTTTGGTGGGAAATTTGGAAATTTGAACGGCAACATGTTGTTTTGATTGGATTTTTAAGTGATTTCCATCAAGTTGGAAACAACTTTCATCAGATATAAAGACATTATCAAAATTATCTTCTTGAAAACGTTGACAAAATTCTATCTTTCGTTCCTTGCTCTAATTTTTTAAAGTTTCGAAAATCTTTTCTATACAAATATTCTACCTGTTTTCTTTTTTCTAATTGCGACATCATTTCATGAATTATATACCTGTCGACAATCAACAATATTTGACAAATAGTATTGTCATGCAACTTTGACTATAGTGGACTATTTGCACAACCTATTTTATACATTACTTTTGTCTTAGAATGTTACAAAAAAAGGGTATATTAAAATTATGGAAAATAATAAATTCCGGATACTTTCTAGATGGACTATAAGTATATAGCTTATTATGATTTTCCATACAAAAATTTAAATTCTTGTCATTTTGCCGTTTCCAGATATTACTTCTTCCTCGAAAAAATTGAAAACTAAACAAAGGGCAAAGAGTACTTATGTAGGCTCAGATACAAAAGAAAAAGGGTTATAAAATGTCGCATAGAACAAAATATCCACACGTAAATATGTTAAATTAATGGGTTGGGAAAAAATTCATAATTATTGCATGAATTTTAAGAATTTTATTTAAAATAATTCACACAGTTTTTATGTTTCACAATTTATTCAGAAACTTGACACGTATTTCGGCCTTTCGACCATCTTCAAAGGAGTACAAAAAAGAACTAAACTCAAAATTGAAAAACGTTCTTACACTTAGGACATCTGTGTATTCTTAAGGCGCATGAAAATAACAGCATCCAATATAGGAGTGTTGCCGAATAGTATTGTGGAATTTGTTGAATTCTGTTTTTTCTCAATGGCTTCTTATTTGAAAGAATCTCTAAATAGTCCACCAATTTACCCTTATTAACATTATACAGTAAAGTGACATCTTTCTCATTAAAAAAATGATTATTTTCTATACAATGTCTGTCCTATATATGTAGCCTTACAATCTTCACAATTAATTTGATAAATCCCCGATTCGGAAAAGTTGTTTATTGTTCACCAAAATCCTAGCTTAATTATTTCTATTTACTGCTAAAGAATTAATTCCCATATTATGAAGACCATTTGAGATCCTACTGCTGAAAACTTTTATATAAGTCATTGAAAACCATATTTTCTTTTCTTCATAAGGATCTTTTATATTGATATAAAATATTTTTTTAATATTGTGGTAAGTTTTCTTATTAATAATTTTGTCAAGGATTATTATATTATATTATAGCTATTGTTCACCGCTATTGACTTATTTTCGGAAATTGACTTCGTTCAGCGGGATGCTCAAAAGTCTATGAATGAAACTATGGAATGTTGGTATTTTAATTTGCCATGACTGATTGGATTTTGAATGGTTTTTCTGAAAATGTATAATTCGAATTTATTATTACTATGACTTATATTGAGATATAGGAAGTTGATTGAAGAATTTTTTTCGCCATTTCTTTTGTGAAACATTAAAACCTGTGTGAATTATTTTAAATAAAATTGTTATAATGTTTCACCTAGAGCCAACCGCAAACTCCATTCATGTTATCTCCATTTAACATATTTAGAATTGTCCAATTTGGTTCAAATATGCACCGTTTTATATAATAATTTATAATTTGTTGCCATTATAAAGGTAGCTTCATAATGCCTGTCTCATAGAAGTCTTGGCACTTATCGGCGAAAAACTCTAGTAATGGATTTTCACAATCTCCTCTTGATTTCTTATCACTCAAGAAGAATCGCTTCTTGCCTTGTCCCGACTATATGATAGATGCATTAAAACTTCCCAACCAAACTCTCGGAGTTTCTGGCGAGTCATTACACACGTGTGTTGCCTGGCGTTGCTCTGATGAAACACGACACCTCTTCTGTTGATCAATTCTGGCTGTTTCTGGTCAATCGCCAGCTTCAAACGGTCCAAATGTTGATAGTAGAGATACGAATTTGTTTGACCATACGGAAGCAACTCATAACAAATGATAATTTTCCAGTCCTACCAAATCCTAATGTACAGTAGAACCTTCCTGGCTTTAGTCCTGGTTTGGCCACCATTTGAGCTGCTTTACTGCGTATTATGAACAAAGCTTTTTTTGTGTTTGTAATGTGAAAAAATCGGGAATAAATTTCTTCACTCGAATTGGCCAAACTAAAAACAGGCAAAGAATTTTTTAGTGTGAATTGTCGCCTTGACAACGAGTATACATCTGAAATTGTTTGATCAATACTTTACCAGCAGTAGTAGTTCCAATACTCAAAAATTTATCATCGTACGTGTCTTAAAAGTGCCGAAGCCACGTCAGTTTTGTAACCGTATCAGCAATTCCGAAACCAAGTCAGTTAATTATTCAGAAATAAACTTCTGATGAAACAGCATCCAAATAGATGCTACTCAAGATGAGCATTTAATATGAAAGTAGTTGAGAGCTAAGAGCCGCAACAACAATGTATTAAAGAGCGTCAAATGTTATTACCTGGGAAGGTTAGTAACCGCATATATTTGTGTCGTTTTGCATACATTTCACCTTGCGTTTTCCACTCTTATCGAACGTTTTCAGCGTTTCACGTTCAAGGCTGAAGCAATAGGCGAATTCATTACCGATAGCGGCCTATAACATAATTCACATATTATCCAGAACTCGCAAAAATATCAATAGAAGCACTATATCGGCGAAGAGAACCTAATTGAATGGGTGTGGTTACTTTGCGTGATAAGACTTCAAGCGAAGTTTGTGGACTGTGATTAAATCGTTAAGTTTTCCCCACGGAATTTCTATTCGATAAAAGTCTTAGGGTACTTATAACGGTGACACAAAATCGTGAAATGTTTGCGAGAGTGCTTCACACTTATTATTCAGGCTTTCGTTGCACATAGACAAGTTCGCACAAAAGATACACTTCTTGATGTTCTTACCAAACTACTTACAAAGATTATACTTCTAATATGCCCGCATAAATCCGCAATATTTCAGAACTTAAAGTTCAAAATAAGAAATATTCAAAAAATCATTTCCAGAAACAATGAGGTGGGTTTTTTATATGTCGTTTGATATGAGCAGTGCTTATTGACATTAATTTAATTTCTGAAGTTATAATATTAAATATAATTTTTTGAAATTAAACATGTAGAAGGCTAAGAGAATATATCTGTAAATATTAAAATATTTAAATAATTTTATATACCTTCTATTAAGTATAAACCTCCATTTATTTTATAAAACTCATAACTGCTAGACAGAAATTGTCAACATGGAAAGACCTGAGTATCGATAATAAAATAATGTAATATGTCGGACGTAGACAGGGCCGTCTCTAATGAGACGGAATATGCTCTCCCTCTTGAACGGTCACGTTCAAAAACTAAAGGATCTATGATTTCTCAGAAAGAATAGCTAAATAAAACAGTTATAAAAGCTGAAATCAATCAATACATAAAATACATAAATGTAAATACACACATGCTACATAAAACTGCATAAAATTACATTGAATTACATAAATGGCCGTGAAATAAGACAGTTACAAACAACAAAGTAAATCGATAGCTGAAATACATAACTGTCGGTACATGCATGATATCTAAAATGGCATAAAATAACATCAAATTACATAAATGACACTGAGACAATGGTTGATTATACAAGATAAATAGAATAAAATTTGTTTACACATTTCTATAGCATTGTCACTAAGAAAAACTAGTATAGTTACAAAGTCGACAAGTATTCGGGGATATGTATACAAGATACTGTTGTGGAAAAATATGTCGATGTACCACCGATAAAAATAACAATCAATATAATGGTGGTTATTTGATTAAAAATATAGGTTTTAAAAAACGTGAATTGAACTTTGGGTCTATTTCAATCGTAAACCAGTGGCACGAATATTTGTATTGCAACACTAACTGGTTTACACAGCTGATAAATATGTTTCTTCCGTTTCTTCTTAGAATTTTTTATGTAATGATAAAAGGAATAATTAAAAAATCTTAAGTTTAAAATTCGCTATGTATACAACAAGTTCATCAGCATATAGAGACAAGTCTTAATTGCTGAGTACTCATTGAAATACCGGACTATTAGCATGGGCGGAAACAAATATTAATAAGGAGTATGAGCTTTGGTAAGCAGAAAGTTTTGAACTGTTACACGGGTGCAAGTTACACTGTGCCGATCCAAAATGTTTACCATTTCTTATTAAAGAGATGTAATAATATATTGAACTGAAGCAAAGTATGAACTGTTTGAATATTTGTATGAACATTATAAGGTGGTGTTACAATTCAGTAATATATATTTGAATATTGATGTGTCCGACCCTGTAGAGGTGGTGACCTAAGGTCAGTGCTTTAATGATTATTTAAATTTTGATAATTAACAGTCAAGTACCATCATTAGCTAAAACGACCTGTAATAGCAACACGAGCTTAATTATAAAACAAATTATTACAAAATGCCCCGGTAAATGAGAAAAAGTGAAATGTCATAAAATGGTGGTTAATTATTCTTCATTTGTTTTATGTTCATGGTCCCAATCTCTCTACTTCATCAAGTGGGAACACATGTCACCCGTCACGTAGCACATTCAAATTTGTGAGAAACGATATATTTCAACGAAGAGAACAGAAGATATTTATGACTGGATTAGAATAACCATTAACGATAAGAACATATGGTTGAAAAGAGTTGTGGTAAACATATTAACATAATTTTGATGGTTCTCTCTCATGTGTTATGAAATGGGATATTTGAATCTTATGGGAGAATGATAACATTCTGAAGAATTTTGCGAGCTCGCGACAAAATATCTATATTTGAGAGGAAAAATTTGATGCAATAAAAAATTTTCAAAAATAATCCAAACCAATAATAAATTGGTTTCCTTGTGGTTGTACAGCATAAAACAAAAGTTAGATTAATTCCTTCAGGTCTACTTGATAAAATCCACATTTTGTGCGAATATGATTAAACACAAGCTTGTTATTACACGTTGTAAAAATAATACTGTCCTCCACTGCATGAAATAAAAATGGGAGTTTATTCTTATTTTTAATATGAAACATACCTGGATATTATT
Organism: Megalocaria dilatata; assembly: GCA_034642435.1. NCBI lineage: Eukaryota > Metazoa > Arthropoda > Insecta > Coleoptera > Coccinellidae > Megalocaria > Megalocaria dilatata. The sequence goes on along the minus strand of CM067857.1, from coordinate 35,780,171 downwards.
GAAACTCAGTGATTGTTCAATGTAGATAGATATCTGTAACAAAAAGAAATTTATGATTCAATTATACATTTTAAGCGTATACGTATAATAAAACAGCAGAAAAAGAATATTTTTGCTGCAAACCGATAGGGAAAGATGAGGGAAGAGTAATATAGGGTTTTTCAATAAGAAGAAGTTCTATTTTGATAATGAAAAAAGAGTATATTTTAGGAGAAATCATTAGATGTTCATTTCATTGTATGCCATTAACAATAAAAAACAATATCAGTTAAATGCCCCCCCCCGTCTACGGTTGCAGCACCATATCCGTTTCATGAAATTTTCCATGACCAATTCGCACATTCGCGGCTGTATATCCACGATAACTTCACGAATTCTATCTTTAAAGTCTTGAATCGATTGTGGAGCATTGGTTTAGATCTTATCTTTCACGTGGCCCCAAACAAAAGAGTCTTAAGGTAATAAATCACAAGATCTTAGTGCCCAATTATGATCGCCTCTTCCAGAGATTCGACCAGGAAACTTTTCTTGCATAATTGCGATTGTTTCGTTGCTTTTGTGGAACGTAGCGCCGTCTTGTTGAAAATGAACGTCGTCCACATCAACATCTTTCAACTCCGGCCATAAAAAATCTTTAATCATAGCTTGGTAGCGCAATCTAGCTGTTGAAGCGGTATCGTTTTATTAATGGCGTAGTTTTTACTTGTCAATTGTCAAGAGATGACAGCTCCAAAAGTGACAGATAGCAGGATATTCAAAATGAAACCTCTATTCAGTTTGCTACCGCTAATTCCCGAAATTTCTTGACTGATTTTCATCCGTTTTTCACAGGTAGATAACGAAAAGCCTAGATTGAGTTTTTATTCAATCAAAATCGAATGATGTAAAAAAGCTATAGTCATTTAAATGTAGCAAGTATTGACTTGACCCTGTACAAATAACATTAATCCGTAAATTTCGAGTCTCATTCATTCTGAATAATCAAATACCAAAATTAAGACCAAGTTCGAGTAACTGTAAAATTTCAGTTCCATACGTTAAGATTAAATATGATTGGGGATGTTGATAAACTACTCAATTCATAAATTGTATGGACAAAAATAGAAATTTCTACCAATTTAACTTTTTGAATCCTGATTAGTTGCTTTTACTTAATTCTTATCAAAGAAAGGAACGATACAATTTATTTGAGCATTGTGACGCGTTTTGTCAGCATAGGTGCTCCATTATATTATATTGTACTGCTAATAGATGATTTTCTAAATCAACAGAAGCGATTGAAAGAACTAGTTCGTGGCATGTTATATGAAAGCGACAGATTAGCTAATACATAGAGTGAAACTTGCATTTCACATTTATTGCCTTCCAATGGGTTTTTTGTCCAGTACTTTCATAACAATAAAATTGAACCGATAGAGAAAATATAAGCATATGCTGCAGGTTATTTACACTTCCACTGAAAGCTTTCAGTAGGCTACTTATAATGAACCTTGAAAATAAAAGAGGAGATATAGCGCTTTTAAGGCATTTTATTCAATGTAATTTTGAAAAGATTTTAATAAATTTTTTAGATTAAATTTGTAGAGGTTTTGAAGAATTAATACAGATATTATCTGTGATATTTCAAAACACTTTCACACATGGGAATGGATGGGGGCGGGTGTTGCAACACAGGGCGCTCACCCATAGATCTGGCATGGCTCTACCCGATTGCAGGTACTCTGTCCATGAGGGCGAATACGTCAGAATAAGATCTGTGCTAGCTTTAAGGAAAGGGATACTATGACGTGTTAATTTGCCCGAGTTCGTGGATTCTGGCATCGAGTTGAACTCTTTTTGGCGACCGTTACCCGTCAATGGTTCCTTTTGAACACAAAGCTACCACGGGAGGATGGATTGGCCCCCAGAGGTATTCGTACATCTGGCCACTCAATTTGATGTTGCCATGCATGCTAGCCAAGAAGGGTACTCTACCATGCTGAGTCACAGTTCTTGCGCCTGGATAACCGGGACTGGCCTGGAGGTTTAGGGGTCCCGACCACGCATTACGCTGGGCTTGAACCCGGATCGATTGGGGTGTCTACGGTGAGTCTGGGCCTCGAACGATCGAATGGACGGTGGAGGCAAGAAGGCCCTTCGGCGTGTGAGTTGCTTCCCAAACAACTCAGGCCCTGACTGCATAGCCAGGATAAGTAGGATAGTGCTTCGAAGCTATCAGTCTCTACTGAAAGCAGGGGGAGACTTCTGTTTCGTTTTGCGTGGGGGCAGTGAGTTATCTTTCAAACAGAATATATGGTGAATGAAGATATGTAGATATATTTTACTGATTGTTTTTATTTAGCATCCAAATAACTTCCAATTGAGGATAATATGGGTGAAATTACAGATTCAATTTCTAGAAAATGTGCTGTCTATTTTTTTAAGATGAAAAAAAAAAGATTTTTTTAAATTTTATATGGAGCTTTTTTGGTGATGAAATTTGTTATTTCTGAATATCCAATCGAAGCAAGCTTGTCTCGCTTATGATCTGGATAATTTCGGTCATGTTTTCTTTTGATCCCTTTATTAACTGTTAACTATCGCTCATATGTGTTGATAATTCTACATCAGTGTTTCTAAGGCATTGAATTGAATTCTGGAAAATTTTTAGGGTTGTTTTAGATTGAAATCATAGAGGTTTCGGAGAATTTATCCAGCTATTATCTGTAATATTTAAAAGAATCAAGCCTATCAGAAATTTTGTTTTCACAATATATTAAAAAAATATGTATTCAACGCTAAAATTTATGAGTGAAATTGTAATGATTGCCAGAAAATCTACACAGGACAAAAGGCGGAAAATCAAATTAAGAATGAAATATAATCTTAAAAGGTAACTAACTCATAAATAATTCCGTTTATTTGATTCACTTATTAGAATTATTTAATTAATCATAATTTCAAAGTTATGCATTATCAGTTCCATTAAAGGCTTTGATCGGGTACAATTAACAAATTTTCTGTTGACATTTAAATGTTTCAGTCCCTTCACTATCTTACTTGTCGACTTTTCTTAAAAAACGCAATTATAACAGACTTTTTAGCTCTCGAAACCATAACTTCGGTTCTGTTGATGGATTTTTCACAAAAAGATGCGCGTTTGAAATATAATTAAATGACAAACTGTCAAAAATATAACATATATCACGTCTGTAAACAAATAAAAACGGAGTGAAATTTGAGACACATTCCGTGCCTAACCCTATTTAAATAAATATGAGAAAATTATTTAAAATGAAATTCTATTAAACAGGGACCCACACAACAATTGGAAATTAATAATTTTTTCACATGGAAAAATTGAAGAGAGTAATGTAATTTTACCTCTTTAAGAAAATTGAAAAGTTTACAAGTGTTTATTGAGGGTTCCAATTTTTGTGACTGCAGCTCTCGAATTTGTAAATATCAACATTTTTCTGGTGGTAAAACATAGTAGTTTCACTGATGACCAATTATCAAATAGCAACATTTCAATATGAGTCATCCGTTCTGATTGATTATATACAAGCCAAATTCAGATATCATTCAATATCCTTTTAATAGACGCTGAAATAAAATTCCACTTATTAAAATAGCCCGAAATTAACTGGTATCTGTTTCACAGTAACGATATAATTTTTTTTCATCAGGCATCTATTGTGACTCATACAATTTTGTAATAACTATTAATTGAACGTTCTCTCAAGAAGTCAACGCCGGAGTTATTTCTTCAGGCTTCAGTTTTTATTATTATTAAGTTGAAGGCACAAGATAATTAAGCCAAAAAAACTTTATTCTGGTCTCAGCAGCGATTATGAAGTGAAATGATATTTTGGTATTTTATTGAATATTCAGAGGCAAAGAAATTTGTTTTTTATTCTATACAGGCTGATTGAGATAATTCATTAGAGACATATAGAAGCTAGTATTAATTTAAAAATGTGAAAAATCGTCCTTTTTATTACTTTATTTTATATATGATAATTACATTTTTTTTTCAATCATATATACTTTGGATATAACTGGGACTTGAAAACTACTTTATACAACCTCTGTGTATTTTCTGTGAACATAACATGCGACTGGTAACCATTAAAAAACCATTAGAGATCCTTCGGGTGTTTTTTTAGAGTGATATAACTTTAAATTGAAACAAAACTCATTTAAATTAAGATTAAAGCCAAATTTTTCTTCTATCTGAAAGATAATTTTATGACATTTATGTTTTAAAAATAATTTCCGGCATATGTCCACCACGACTAGCTCTGAGAAACCGCATTCGACCAGACCAACTTTGGACCACTTTTTCGAGTAATTAAGGTCTTATTTCATCAATAACACTAGTTATTTTGGCTTCCAAAGCTTCTTTTATTTTTGGTTTATCAGCATAAACCAATGACTTGACGTAACCCCAGAGAAAATAATCCAGTGGAGTTATGTCGCATGATCTTGAAGGCCAATTAATTGGACCATGCAATTTTTTAATCAAATTCTCCCAAGGAGCATCAAGCAGAACTCAGGTTTGTTCATGAATCAGAAATATGTTCGTTCCAATTGACAGATTTATCTATGAGGAGGTCCAAGAAACGTCCAGATTTTTTAAGATATACAGTGGTATTCGCCAATTGGATGTTTGCTTTTGTGTCCTCTGAGTTCATTTGTAGGTTATTGGCTCTGGACCATTCTTTGGGCTGAGTTGATGTTGTCTTTATTAGGTCCTCTTTTTCTGGGAAAGTCTCTGCTTTTATGCTCAGGTCTGAGTAATTTATTATCTTAATATATGGTTTAAAGTTGGTTATAATGGACAGGTCATTTAGGAAGGTGATAAAAAGTAGGGGTCTAGTATATTTCTCTACTGAACTCCTAGTTCAGTAGATAATTCATGATAATTGGTCAATGCTTACTGAACAGAAATGTCGAAACAACATGGCTTCTACCTTCTGTAATATCTGAGTTATCCCTATCGAAAGTTCTATCACTCTAAAAAAAACACCCGATATATCAGTTTGAAATTGTCCTGAGGTCGTTGTTAGTATAATAGAAAACTTAAATTGATTTTATTATATTATTTTGTTGACATGAAAGTGGACTTGAAATTATCGTTAAGAATCTCAAATCGCCTTTTTGAAGATATGCTACATATTTTGAAGGCGCTTTTTAAAGAGAGGTTGTTTTGAAGAATTTCTCCAGTTTATATTGGGTATTTTTAGATTGGAATTTGTTTTTCATGATACCGTTATGAAACAATGCTGTTTTCACTAAATAATTGTTGAGTAAGTTCAATCAATATTCTATATTTTCTTTGGATTCTTTCATTTTCTTTTGATACTGTGTAATAAGAATTAATTCTAAATGTCCACTTAAAATTGAACAGTGTTTTCTGAGGCGTTCATTTTATTTAATTCTGAAGAATTTTTGAGAAAATTAAAATTTGTTGAGAGGTATAGCATAATTAATCTGTTTGCTTTCAATATATCGAAAAAGCCTTCTATAAAGAGAAAAGCAATTTTTGTAAACCTGACAACTGATTTGTTCAGAGGCCCAGCGAATCTTATATAAATGTTCGTTTGAAGTGTCAGTTGAATATTAATAATGCTTCAAAATATGCTAGAATTATTTAAAGCATTTCATTTTTCTCCGGCATAATCGTGCACGGAACAGGTGTGTTGATAAACGAACGGTGACCTACAACTTCGACCTATAGCATTTCCCAGAAAAATAATTTCCTTTCCTTGAATATGTATACTAACAATTATTCAATAAACGCACGCAGGGCTGACAACCGTGACCAAAATCGACTTGAATGAACACGAGAAGAAGATGGAATCGCTAGGTAATGTCTATTTATAGAAACGCTATATTAATTCTGCAAGGCCTAAGGGGATCGAGAACAGGTAAGTTCAGCGAATCTATTGTAGTGATAGTACCTTTTGGATTACTATATCCGGCTAATATGCCAGTCGCCAAGGTCGTTTTTATTCACCCATAAATGGGCAACTGTGTTTTTGAAGGCAGACGAGAGATCCAGGCAGAGATAAAAATTTATACAGAAATATCATGATCTTTGGAATCGTGCACCGGAAACAAATTTGCGAAATACATGAAATTTTCAAGTTTCGAAGTAAGCCAGTTCGCCGAATATTTTCTAACCTCTAAAAAGGACATTCAACTTTTGATATCTTACTTTGAGAAATTAACAATGACTCTGAATTCGACATTTTTAGGTACAGTAATGATACTATAATGCATTCAAAATCTAATCAATTATAGCAAATTAAAATATCACAGATATTTCACAAAACGGCAGCACGCTCTTCCCTATAGAACAAGTGCACGAAAGTGTCATATGCTCAAAAGTATGCAGGGTCCTGCAATAGTGCCTTGCGCTTCCACAGCTCTCGAACCAGACATCTTAAAAATTTCGTTCGAAAGCAGGTTCCTTGTAGTTCCATTTCTGCATCTCAGGAAATTATTTTTCAATATACTGGACGTTGCCAAAAAAATTTATTCACCAAGTGGGTGATTTTTGAAATGGACCACCCCGTATATTTTCATGCATTTTCGACATATTAGAAAATTAAATAAAAAAAAGGGTTCTTTTACTTGATAAAAGGATTATTACAAAATTCAAAAATCGAAACAGATTTATTGTGTTAGCCTCCTATAAATTTTAATTTCAAAAAAATTTTATTCAAAATCTTTTAGAATTAAATTAACGTCTTATAAAAACTGCTTATATTTAATAGACATATAGAATTAAAATTCATTATATAATATCAAATGAAATAAAAAAATCCAACAAATATAAATTGTCCATTAAAATTAATAAATAAATATTTGAGAGAGCCAAAATTTTTTTTCTGATTTTATATTTATGATAACTAAATCCTTTTCAAAAATGCAGAACATAATTTCAAGAACTTCACCAAAACAATTTTTTTTATATTTAATATATTTAAATAAGACGAAGACCATATTTTGATTTCTTATTGTTTTTTGAGGATGTGCTACATGTTTTGGGATATTTCTGAAATGACTTAATTAAATATTTCAAATAAATTAGTTTTGGAGAAGCTTAAAATTGTGTCTTGCATTTTTGGAAAGGATTTAGTTTTCATACATATAAGATCAGAAACAAAATTTTGTCTCCCTCAAATATTTATTTATTAATTATAACTGACAATTTATATTTGTCGATTGATATCATATGAGAATAAATCTGTTTTGATAATTTTATTAGAAAATTATTTTCTGAGATTCAGATGCGAAAGTACGAGGAGCTTGCTTAGAATTAAATTTCTGAGATGTCTGGTTCGGCAGCTAAGGAAGAGCACTATTGCAGGTCCCTGTATAGATCTTCAATCCAATTTTGTACCTTCAGCAAATAGTGCAAGAAAGACTCTATCGAAGTCGAACAATTAATTGATCGATCTAATCAAATAATATTTAATATCATATGTAATTTGACGATTGCTAAACTCACAATTACATAAAAAATAACTGAGTTGTTCAATAAAAATGAATGGGTCATTACCGAATGAGGAATTCCATTATCGGTTCATCAGGCCATCAAACCTCTAATCTGATTCCATTATCGAATTTAGAACCTGCCAGTTATAAACAGAAGATCTGTTAAACAGTTAGTTCGATAAATATCCTCTTTTGATTTCGATTAGTCCACATATTGCGGTTCTTTACCGCTTTGATATGCAGTTAATAATGTAGACGGGATATAGACTGTTAACAAATTCCCTGTTAAAAAAGTTAGGACGAGTTTTTTGCATTCCAATCGGCCATTATGATCGTCCAGTACAGGAAAGTTTGGGTCTCTGGTATTCGACGTTGTTAGAATTTTATTTTGTTTTTGGAAAGGATATGATCATTTCGGTTCTCGAAAGTACTTCAGAATAAATAGGAAAATTTTCTCAAATATCAAGAACGGAGGAGTTCATACTATTGATTCATGAATAAGTGGAATTAGTAAAATTAGAAAAATTTAGAAAGATTTCTCTTTTTAATGGCATGAGAAAATATATCTATCATTGTATAATCAATAATAATCAACAGAAATCAAGAAATTAAAATCCAAAAATGTCCTTCAAGGAAATTACCAGCCAATTCATTAGTTAGAAATATGAATATTTCAAATTTGTAACTTCTCAGATATGTCTTTCATTGAAAAATAATCAATACTTAAGAGAACGTGCATAAGTTGTCATACCACACAGTGAAAACTCACAAAAATTAAACGTTAACAATAAAATAAAACCTGAATTTTTTTCCCCAAATACTGATACTGATTCTAAAGTTATATTTACACGTAATTATAAAACCCTGTATGAAATTTTTGATTTTGTGTGTTGAATCGAAAATATCATTTTCCCAGACATGGAATTTTAAAAACTTTTCAAAATTAAATTGAATAAATTCCTTAGGAACACTGTTTCACTTTATTGAGATATACAATTATCAACACATGTGAACGGCAGCTAATCAATAAAAAATCCAAAGAAAACATGAAATATTGACCATAATTATCTAAATCCATTACTCCAGACAAATTTGTTTCGATTGGATATTTCCGAATACCAAATCTCATCACCAAAACATATTCCCCATAGCACATTCTCTAGGTTAACCACCATGCAAAAAAATTAGCTATTTCACAGAAAAATGTCGAAACTAAGATACTATCATGGTCTCCATATTCCAAAACTTCCACGCGTATATGTAAATATACAAATTAAAAGTAATTCAAACAAATATATAGATTAAAAATTTACTCAGAAAGATTTTTGTCGAAATATCACAGATAAAAGCTGGATTAATTCTCCGAAACCTCTACAGATTTAATCTAAAAAATCTTGAAAACTTTTCAGAATTGAATAAAATGTCTCAAAAACACTGTTTCATTTTATAGACGTATATCGGGTGTTTTTTTAAAGTGATAGAACTTTAAATCGAAATAAAACACATTTAAATTAAGATTGAAGCCAAATTTTTTTTTATTTGAAAGATAATTTTATGATATTTATTTTTTTAAAATAATTTCTGGCATATGTCCACCACGAGTAGCTCTGGGGAACCGCATTCGACCAGACCAATTTTGTATCACTTTTTCGAGTAATTCAGGCCTTATTTCATCAATAACACGAGTTATGTTGGCTTCCAAAGCGTCTATTATTTAGGGGTTTATCAGCATAAACCAAAGACATAACCCCAAAGAAAATAATCCAGTGGAGTTATGTCGCATGATCTTGGAGGCCAATTAATTAGACCATTTACCGAAATAATGTTATCGCCAAATCTTTATTTCAATAAATCAATTGTTACGGTAGCAGCATGAGGTGTAGCACCATCTTGTTGAAACCAAAACACTTCTGGGTCGATACCATTCAAATTTGAAAACAAATAATCATTGATCATCGATTTGTTACGAGCACCATTCACTGTAACATTAGGTTCAGCATCGTTTTGAAAGAAATATGGACCGATGATGCCTCCAGCGTGAAAAGCACACCATACAGCGCATTTTTCAGGATGCAATGGAACCTGCAGAACTTCTTGAGGATTGTTTTTCCTCTATCTACGGCAATCAGTAAACACAATTTTACGATAAAAAAGTGGATCAACTTCAAGCTGTTCTGGGGCGCAATCAGCAAACAAACGACGCTTATTATGGTCAAGTGGCTTCAGTTCTTGAACCAGTTGGATCTTGTATGGGTGTAGATCAAGATCTTTACGCAAAGATGCATAGAGTCCAACTTGCTGTGAACGTCGACGAATAGACAAATCTGGATTATCATTAACACTATGACTTACAGCAGCGATATTTTCTTCTGTACGTACAGTTCTTTGTCTTGTTGTTTTTGCATCGGGTAATTCCGAAATCTATCGATAGTTCAACGAATAAGCTGCTCTGATGGACTTTGGCGAATAGAACACTGATATTGAAAATAAATTTCAAGAATTTGTAAACGTTCTTGCGGCGTGAGTCTTTCCATGATAATTTGTCGATGCTTACTGAACAGAAATGTCGAAACAACATGGCTTCTATTATACCTTCTGTCAAATCACAGTTATTCCTATCGAAAATTCTATCCCTCTAAAAAAAACTCCCGATATATTGAAATCCTAAACAATAACTATCAAAATGATATCCTTATGTATAATCAATATAAAATATTTTTTGATGTTTTTTGCTAGACATTGAAACATTTTTTATATTGGTTATATAATATATAATATAAGGATATCATTTTGATAGTTGCCGTAAATGTTCAGTGGAACTTCCTTGTGAATCTGAATTTAATTAAAAACTTAAGGAATCCACTGAATTTTATTTCAAACGCAAAAACGGGATTATTTCCAAAGAAAAAATTGCCTACTATTTCAGCAAGAATTTACCACGTGTAGTACAATTTTTTCTCAGTACAGCTAGTTTAAAATTGACAAAATTTTCATTTTGAAATTTTTTTGGGAAAAATGACTCCTTTTCTTCCAACTGGAGCAGCTGCTTTTGAAATTTTGATAACAGTTTGGAGAAGCATTATGCAAGGTTACATAACAAGAAAAATATTTGTAAAAAGGAAGATCTACACAGAGTGTAGAATTTTTAGAATTTTCTTTAAATTCCTATTATTTTGAAAACATGCCACAAAGATTTTTTCTTATATTTTTTTGATAAACAGTACGATTTGCCTCGTCACCCAGTTCCGGCTTGACGTTGATTTTTAGGACATTCTGTATAATATTTTAATACTGAATATTTTGTGAGTTTTCAAAATCTTCTGATTTTTAAGTTTTTAAATTAACCTCTATAAAAAAGATATTTATAGAATTAAAAAATATAATATATATAACAACTAAAATGTCCTTTTTTAATTTGATTATTGAAGTATGGGATGAAGTAAAAGACTAAGTGAAATTGAATAAGTAAAAAATATATCAAAAATAGAAGGTAAAGAAATGATTCTCATGATTTCAAAAAAATGATCACTGGAACTAGAAATTCAGTAGAAATGATACCATTATATCTATAATCTAAGAAAAAATTGTAATCATCTAACTCAATTCTCATTTATTGAAGTCTTGCAGTCGTTACTGTTTGGTAGTTATAATCAAAATTGTTTTCCAGAAATAACTGTTTTATTTCCAAACATTAGTGAAACAAAGTAATTTCTGTGAATGTGTTTTAGTTCAGTTTCATTTATATTAATGGAATACTAATGTTGATTTGACAACCACGTACAAATGTATCAAATGAGGTCATTATTCTGTTTTTCCATTGCGTTCTCACGGGATGAAAAGATAAAAAAAATGAATAAGTTTGTCAGAATTAAATATTCGGAATTATATTTTCATCCCAAAATGACTGAAATGGTCCATTCTCACAAATAGTCCAGCATCAACAGGCATCAACTATAAATTAAATTTTTTATTGCGGGACACAAAAAACTAACAACTCTTTTCACGTTGAAAATTAATCCTCCTATTTATGTCCAATTGTAAACGATGAAATAATGAAATTTTACAGCATCACGTGGTAGTGAACCCACTGACTGAATGAATGAATTTCGTTTTTTATTATTGGGTGCTTTCAAAAGAAGCTGGGATAATGACAGATCTCAACATATGATTGTGCCGACGATCGTGTTACTGGTTATTTTATATTGTGGTTCTCATGATTCTCCTAATTTATTTCCTGATGCTATTAGTAGCGATGATAATTTGAATTGCTTTAAAGATTTAATTTCTATTATTCAGTTTCTGAATAACTGAATGGTTTTATACGGGGCAATAAGTATAGACTTACAAATATTCCAACAGCTAGTTTTTTACTTGGGGGATTAATTTTTCATATACATTCTGTCAAGAAAGTACCGGGAATTATCGATTTAAATCTGGCAGGTAAAATTTTTTTTTCCTAGGTTGGTACCACTGTCCTCAATTACTATGCCAAGCTTGAGCGGGATCTGTCAACTAGTGTGTTTGCAACAGCTGATTAACTCAGTCGATGTCAGAGTGCGTGCCGATTTTTACTATGGGTGATTACGTTGATAAAAGAATTTGTTTAAAGTTTTGTGTTGCAAATAAATTTTCGTGTGCCGATGCGTTGAAAATGTTGCAAAAGGCCTTTGGTGATAATGCTCTATCGAAAACTCGTGCATATCAGTGGTACAGAGCCTTCAAGGACGGTCGTGAAGTGGTCGCCCATCGACGGCTTCGATCGAAGATAACGTCGATAAAATTAAGGAAAGGGTGCTGGAAAACCGTCGTAACAGCTTGAGAGAGATAGCACATGATCTTAAGATATCCCACGAGTCCGCACGTACGATTTTGATTGATATTTTGGGCATGAGAAAGGTGGCCGCACGACTCGTACCGAAAGACCTGAATTTTCTTCAAAAACGTCATCGCGAACAGGTTGCTTCAGACATGCTGGATCGCTGTAATTCCGATTCTACATTCATGGAACGCATTATAACTGGTGATGAGACCTGGGTCTACGAGTACGATATGCAAACAAGCCAGCAATCATCGGAATGGGTGGCAAAAAATGAGCCGAAACCGAAAAAACCACGCCAAAGCCGCTCGAAAATGAAGGTGATGCTCATTGTTTTCTTCGATATCCGTGGCGTGGTGCACTACGGCCAAATTTGTGGGCGAACAATTCATGGATTTTGCATGACGATAACGCGCCTTCTCACCGAGCTACGATTGTGACTGACTTTCTCGCCAAAAACTCAACAAACGTGCTTCAGCAACCACCGTATTCGCCGGATTTGGCACCCTGCGACTTTTTCCTCTTCCCAAAACTAAAATTGCCCCTTCGTGGCACCCGTTTTGAGTCGATTGAAGCCATAAAACAAAATTCGGCGCGAGAGCTAAAGTCCATCCCGGAAAGCGCCTATAAAAAATGTTTCGATAATTGGAAGTGCCGTTGGCATAGATGTATTGGAGCAAATGGAGCCTATTTTGAAGGCGACCCAATAAATTTTGACGATTAAATGTAAAAATGTTGTTTTAATTGAAAATTCCCGGTACTTTCTTGACAGAGTAGTACTACCAAAATAAGGCGATAAATATTCGTTGATTGAATTGTTCGGTTCTTTATTGTCAAGGGTGAACTATATTTTTTGACATTACATAAAGTGTTGCTAATTTGAAGGTGTAAACGAAGAAGGGTGATTACTTGAATGATATCAAGTATAAAAGTCTCATTAACATGGGTGAGTAAACGCTTAGTTTGCTCACCCATGCGATACGAGGTATTAAAGTTTTTTCCTCATAAGATATTCAGCTGAAATTGCGCGAAAATATCACACTTCAAAGTTTACATACAGAATATTTGGTGTATGAAGACATGTAGATATATTTTATTGATTGTTTTTATTTAGCATACAAATAACTTCCTGCTGAGGAGAATATGGGTCTATAATTTCATATTCCTTTTCTGGAGAATGTGCTAGCTATTGTTTAAAGGGAAAAATAAAAAAGACCGTTTAGAATTCTATATGAAACATTATTTGGTGATGAAATTTGTTATAACTTTAAATTCAGAATTATATATTCTAACTTCTACAATATATATTGAAACTGTACACAAAAACTATCAAATTAATATCCTTATATATAATCACCATAAATATTTTTTAATGTCTCAGAAAAAACCTCTTTACATCCCGACATGAAATATATTAATACAAATGTATTTACAAAAACTATTTAAGTATGTATATTAACATACAAATACCGGAAAATCCACCATTCCAAAATTAACTAAAATTCTCTAAATAAAGGATTAAATAAAAATAATTGAACGAGAATTCGAACATTTGCTATCTATTTCGGTCTCTAGACCTCTACAGAAATGTATTGAATTCAGATTCAAATATATCACAAGATCATAATTCAACCCACCAAATGAGATAAGTATATTAATTATATATAAGGATATCAATTTGATAGTTTTTGTATATAAAATTTGAATATCAAAACAGATTTGATCTGTCAGTCTTCTACAATTTCAAAAAAATGTTATTCAAAAAACTTTTAGAATTAAATTAATGTCTCATGAGCACCGCTCATATTTAATAGACGTATACAATCAAAACTCAATATACAATATCAAATGGAATAAATAAACCAACAAATATAAATTGTCAATTAAAATTAATAAATAAATATTTGAAGGAGACAAAATTTTGTTTCTGATCTTACCATTATTATGAATACCCAATTCCTTTTCAAAAGCATAAAATACAATTTGAGGACTTCTCAAAAAATATATTAGGAGTACAAATAAGTTTCCGCCGTATGGAACCCAATTTCCTTGTTTATGAATCATTCCTAATGATTTTAAACGATGTGAGACTGCTTGCTGAGTGACTTCTAATGTTAGAGCAAGTTCTTTTTGTGTTTGAGATGAATCTTCCTCCAATAATTCCTCCAATTCTGCATCCTCGTAAATTTTTGGCCTTCCACTGCGATCTTTGTCTTCTACGTCGAAACCACCGTTTTTAAACTTTTGAAACCACTCTCCACACGTTCTCTCACTCAAAGCACCCTCACCATATGCTTCTACGAGCAATTGATGCGCCTCAGCAGCAGATTTCTTTAAATTAAAGAAGTAAACTAATATTTCCCGCAAATGACGCTTACTTGGCTCAAATTTTGACATTTTCAACTTATAAAAATTATATTTTACCAATATAAAATCAATGATATTAATAGGTTATGTTGTTCTTGAATGTCCAAACTATTTTTTAAGCCGGTTATCATCTGCGAAAGCTAACCGAAACTCCGTGCCGCGTCATCTACAATAAAACGGCGGAAACTTATTTGTACTCCTAATAATTTTTTTGGTTTAAGCAATGATCCGATTACCACTCTGAGGTAAGATATACTGTTTGTTAGTTGCTTTTGATTTTTTAAATATGATTTAGGCCCGATGAAGAGATTATCGGAAGTCCAATTGTTTTTTGAAGATAAAGTGCATGTTTTGAGAGATTTTTGAATTAACTTATTTGAATATTTTGGCACACTGTGTTCTGGCTATTTTCTCGATCTGCAGTAGTGGTTCATAAAGATTCGAAAAACTTGTATAAAATGATAACGAAGAGACTAAATTAGAACGAAAAATGCATTTTGCAATCACAGGAAAGAAGTTCAAACTTTCAATTTATTATTATAACTTTAACCAAATACGACTCATAAATTTATAATTATTTATACTTGAAGATATTTCTCATCTCAGTGTCTTCTGTAGTTCTGAATTTTGAAATTCTTGAAAGATTGGGATTTTCAAGTAGTTTTGTTTGATGAGGAGTTTAGTCTGTATCTGCAGTTCAGTTTTTATGTTATACCGTTTATTTACATATGTTGTTTATAAACTTTTACTCTATGCTATAAACTAGATGTTTGGAACATGCTTGGTTGTTGTTTCTCTTAAAAAAACGCTTGATATGTTTCATGTTCAGAATATTTAGATTTCTGACTAACTTTGAAGACTTTTTTCAAATATTTCAGTTGATAACTTGATCAGTTCTCCGAAACGAAACAATTTTAAAAGCTTGAATATTAAAACAAATTGAAATATGTTTATCTTCTACAATTTTAATTTCAAAAAAAATTTTTATTCAAAAAACTTTTAGAAATAAATTTATATCTACACAAGCACCGCTTACATTTAATAGACGTATATAATCAAAACTCAATATATAATGTCAAATGGAATAAATAAACCAACAGATATACGAAAGTCATTAAAATTAATAAATAAATATTTAAAGGAGACAAAATTTTGTTTCTGGTCTTACTTTTAAGAACACAATTTGCCTTTTAAAAACATGAACACACTTAAAGGACTTCTCAAAGAATATAATTTATTTGAACCATTTAATATATTTAAATATTCGAATAAATTATTTCAAAAATCTCTAAAAAATGTGCACTATATCTTCAAAAAACAAATATAATTCTAGACAATCCCGTCTTCAGTCCTCATTTAATATTCCAAATATCAAAATCAAAAACCTAACCTATATCTCTCACGTGTTAAAAGACTTAAGCTTCGAAATACAGATCAACTATATAATTCAAGATTGATCTATGTTTTTAACAAAATCAAAGAACAGTGTGAGTTATTTTAAGGTTTATTTAAATTCATTCGAATATTTAAATATATTAAATAGTTCAAATAAATCATATTCTTTGGGAAGTCCTTTAAGTGTGTTCATGTTTTTAAAAGGCAAATGGTGTTCTTAAAGGTAAGACCAGAAACAAAATTTTGTCTCCTTTAAATATTTATTTATTAATTTTAATTACTTTCGTATATCTGTTGGGTTATTTATTCCATTTGACATTATATATTGAGTTTTGATTATATACGTCTATTAAATGTAAGCGGTGCTTGTGTAGACATAAATTTATTTCTAAAATTTTTTTGAATAAAAATTTTTTTTTGAAATTAAAATTGTAGAAGATAAACATATTTCAATTTGTTTTAATATTCAAACTTTGTTATATTTCTTCTATCAAGTAAAAGGCCTTTCTATTTTATTTAATTTTAAAAGCTCTTTAGAACCTTTTTAAATTCTATGGGGAACATTTTTTGGTGATGGAATTCGTTATTTCTAAAAATCCATTAGAAATAGTCTGTCTTGGGTAATGTTTGCTGGATGATCACGGTCATTTCATTTCTTTTGATTCTTTATTGGTTAACTACCGCTGATATGTGCCATATAGGTCAATAAAGTGATATTTTATTCAATCCAATTTCAAAAAATCTTTGAGAAATTTTTCAGATTAAATTTGTAGAGGCTACGGCAACTTTTATTTAAGTCATATAATTTTTAGTTTGTTGAATTTCATTCGATTGTTATAGTCTCACAATATTGGTTGTTTTAATTGAAGCAGAACAAACATTCCCATTTCTGGTGATTATAAACTATTCTTCCAATAACTCCAAACTGGCATTGGCAAAATGTTAGACCATCTTGTTGCCTGATAAATCAACCTAATCCTTTTGAAAATAACTACTTCTGTATTTAATAGGTACATAACCAAACATGTGACCCATGAGCAAAGATGTGAACCATCTGGTTGGTGAAATGTTGACAGCAATAAATAACCGACAATGTTCTCAGAATCAAGAAACCAGACATTTATAATATCTCGTAGGAATAACTTTCGAAAATACAATGTAACCTTTATTTGCAGTTTCTACCTGCAACTGAATAATGGCTTTACTCGGGCGAATACAATAGGAATAATCCTTCAGAATGGGCATTACGTTAAATAACAATGGATGCACAAAATCTCATACCATTTTTCACTTATATTAAATACCGAATTCATTGTGATGGAGGTTTGTATGATAAGTAGTTCTTCTGACCTGTTATTGCACTTTATGAGGAACAAAATAGGAATATTTTAGGAAATGATTACAAACAGAAAGGTTTTGTTTAAGTTTGTAATGAAAGGTACCCACATCAGAACTCCTCTCCTATTTCAGAAGCATTTACACGTGCCTGACTTTTACTTTCAGAAGCCTATATATTGTTTAGAAAATCATACATATCAGTAAAGGTTTAATTTAAAATTGAAATTAGAATTCTGAAAACACTCACTGTACATATAGAATTAAAACTCATTACACAGCTGGAAGGAATAGAAAATATGAAGGAAATATGAAATAATAATTGACAATATTAAATAAATAGTTGAAGGATACAAACTTTTTTTCGTAACGATGTAATATTAAAATCAAATTTATTTCCAAAAATGCACAACATAATCTAAAAAATTTCTTCGAAAATAACTCTCTTCCAAAAAGTTCCTCCAAATAAACTCAAAAAACCTGCAGCATATCTTCAAAATTAATACTTCATATATTCTTTTATTCCTTTTGGTGCTCTGTAATGGGTATGGATTCTATGTGTCTACAAAATTGAAACTTTCTTCTAAGACATTTATTTATTTTCTAAAAGTTTTCGAGAACTTTTTTTGTTTATGAATTCAAAATTTGTAGTGAGGTTAGCAGAATACATATGTATGATATCGGGTGCTTTTTTAGAGTGATAGAACATAGCCATGTTTTTATGACATTTCTGTTCAGTAAGCATTGACTAATTATCATGGGAAGACTCACGCCGCAACATCCTTTACAAATTGTTCAAATTTATTTTCAAAATCAGTGGTCTATTTGTCAAACTTATAGAGCACTTCGTGAAATTTATGGATTACATAATCGTCCATCAGAGCAGCTTATTCGTTGAACTATCGATAGATTTCGGACAACATTTTCTCTATTCGATGCAACAACAACAAGACAAAGAAGTGTACGTACAGAAGAAACTATCGCTGCTGTAAGTCATAGTGATAATGATGATCCAGGTTTGTCTATTCGTAGACGTTCATAATAAGTTCAACTCTGTGCATCCACCACATGGAAAATTTTGCGAAAATATATTGGTCTACACCCATACAAGATCAACCAACTGGTTAAAGAACTAAAGCCACATGATCATAATAAGCGTAGTTTGTTTGCTGATTGGGTCCTAGAACAGCTTGAAGTTGATCCACTTTTTTATCGTAAAATTGTGTTTAGTGATAAAGCTCATTTATGGTTGGACGGCTATGTAAACAAGCGAAATTGCCATATATGCAGTGGAAACAATCCTCAAGAAGTTCTGCAGGTTCCATTGCATCCTGAAAAATGCACTGTATGGTGTGCTTTACACGCTGGATGCATCATATTTCTTTAAAAACGATGCTGGAGGTAATGTTACAGTGAATGGTGCTCTTGACAGATCGATGATCAATGATTATTTGTTTCAAAATTTGAATGGAAGTGTTTTGGTTCCAACAAGATGATGCTACACCTAATGCTGCTACCGTAACAATTGATTTATTGAAAGAAAGATTTGGCACTCCACTGGATTATTTTCTTTGGGATTATGTCAAGTCGTTGGTTTATGCTAATAAACCAGAAACAATACACGCTTTGGAAGCCAACATAACTCGTGTTATTGATGAAATAGGGCCTGAATTACTGAAGTGGTCCAAAATTGGTCTTGTCGAATGCGGTTCCTCGGAGCTAGTCGTGGTAGACATATGCGGAAAATTATGTTTAAAACATAAATGTCATAAAATTATCTTTCAAATAAAATAAAAATTTGTCTTCAATCTTAATTTAAATGTATTTTATTACAATTTAAAGTTCTATCACTCTACAAAAAACACCCGATATTTAATATATTGTTAGACTAAGTAAGTTTTTAATCTTCTTACTGTGTTTAACTAAAAAGTGAGAAACTGGGAAAAAGTGCCGTATATGAGAAAATAAAGAGGATAAAAAATGGCATGGATATGACGCATAGACCAGTTTCAGGAAGGCGACGCAAAATTGAAAGAAACAGTTTAAACGCTTTATTGGCCTTAGGACGTCAAGTCATTGGTTTATGCTGATATACCGGAAACAATAGACACTTTGGAAGCCAACATAACTCGTGTTATTGATGAAATAAAACCTGAATTACTCGAAAAAGTGGTCCAAAATTGGTCTGGTCGAATGCGATTCCTCAGAGCTAGTCGTGGTGGACATATGCCGGAAATTATTTTTAAAACATAAATGTCATAAAATTATCTTTCAAATAAAAAAAATTGGCTTCAATCTTAATTTAAATGTCTTTTATTTCAATTTAAAATTCTAGCACTCTAAAAAAACACCCGATAAATAATTACAATTGAGCTTTGTTTTTTCCGGATACTTTCTGGACGGTCTATAATTTCCCATTTGCATCGTTTTTATTTGAGGTAGTTAAGATCGATCGAAATATTCTTCATTAGAAAAAGAATTATTCTCTTAATGTAATCAAAACTGCGACTGAAATCCCGATTGAAATTGGCACTGTTATGAATCAACTGTATCTTTTATGGGAAGTCTGGTCCTCATATAAAAATACAAACACTGGAAGAATTTTCTTGGATGAGGGCCAACTGGGTAACAAGCTCTTTTCCTTTATTTTATTCGAATCCTGAAATTGGACATCTGGTTCGAATTGAAACTGAATTTTACAGCTTGAATAATAAAACACGTGTTGCACTTTTATTACTACTTCTTCTATTTAGGGTTATTTGGGTAGGTGACTTTTAGGTTATTTTGTTTTCAGTATATTATAGTATTTCCATATTATGAACTGTCTCATATTCTAGGGAATATTGTGCTATGGTTTTGCCGTATGTTATTTTCAAATTTTGAAAATATGAATAAAAACAATATTCTAATTCCCGCTAATATTTTATTGACACTACGATCGTTACGTCATACCATGACTTCTTCAGGTGAGTATTACAAGATACTGAGTATACCATGAACATTTTCATGAAGTTCATTTTATAGTACATGGATATAACAAAAATAGAGGGGGTGAAGAGAGTTTTACAATTCTTTTGGGAATCTGAAAAATGATTCAAAAAAGATTCAACAAAGGGGAGTTACTTAATTCTGTTTGGTTATTCAATAATATTTTCTTTTATGATATCTATTAATTTCTAAAGTTTCTAACAAGTTTAATCTAAAACTTTTGTTTTCTGAGTGTAAAATTTCAAAGTTACTATTAAAACTATGTCCTGTGTCTAGAAGGTGCTCTGCGTAGGTTGAATTTCCCTTTTTGTTACAATAACATTTTTTATGTTCCCTAAGTCTCGTCTGGAACGATCTTCCTGTCTGACCAACATATACAAAATGGCAAGTACCGCAAGTTAACTTATAAACACCTGATTTCTTGTTCTTAGATGTTTTATCTTTATTATTTTTTATTAGTTTTCCTTGGGAGTTATTCGTTTTATAAGAAATTCTAAAATTGTGATTATTCTTTAAATATCTAGCTACCTTTTCTGTTTTTGGTCCCAAGTATGTCAACGAAATGTATTTACTTTCAATTGGATCATTATTTATGGGATATATTAATTTCAAAGCCAGCTTTAATTGTATTTTTGTGAAAAGATTCTCAATAATCGGGACGTTGAAACCGTTGTTCAACGCAATCTGTTTGATAATGTTATATTCTTTGTCAAAATTCTCACGTGACATGGGTATGTTGGCTAATCTATATAACATACTATTGTATGCTGCTAATTTTTGTGAGTATGGGTGGTTTGATGTGCAGTGAATTGTGCTATCTGTATGGGTTGGTTTCCGGTATATTGAAAAAACGTGTTTATTATTAATTTTTGTGATAGTTAAGTCTAAAAAGTTTGAATCATTTTTCAGATTCCCAAAAGAATTGTGAAACTCTCTTCACCCCCTCTATTTTTGTTATATCCATGTACTATAAAATGAATTTCTTGTTCATGGTATACTCAGTATCTTGTAATACTCACCTGAAGAAGTCATGGTATGACGTAATGATCGTAGTGTTAATAAAATATCAGCGGAATTTAGAATATTGTTTTTATTCATATTTTCAAGATGAATTTCCGTCAAGTAAAGACCGAAACAATTCAAATTTTGAGCCGAATATGTTCAGGTCAAAAGTGATAAGAAATTTGCATCGGGAGAAGATTGTGAAAATTGGTTACTAGTTCTTCGCCAATACTTCGCTACCTTTAGAATGGCAGCAAAGTATAGAACAAAACGGTGCATATCTGACCCAAATCAAACAATCCAAAACATGTTTAATAGAGTCTTAAGTTCACGCGAAAATAATGATTATTTTTCCTAAATTATTTCAATAGGGTCTTCAAGTTCGCTACCTCGAAAGGGCGATCTAGTCCTTTTTGGATGATCGGAACCCTTCTATTTTTTTGAGGGAATATACTTATAATTTTTCTGATGGAAATCCCCAAGGTGCATTTCCGGACGTAGCTTGATTGGCGTTTTTTCCATATTTTAATCTCGGAGTAACGCCTTGTATATATGAACGTCGAACAAGCTGTTTTTGCTGAAAAGTTTGATTTAAAAACCATATTTGGTAGCTTTGAATGCTTGTGCTATGAAATGATCAAAGGCGGTGACATTCCCTTCTCATAGTTGGAGACGTCTCAGCTGTTTGAGATCAATAGAACTCTGGAAATGTGAATGGGCAGTTGCAGCTCGGGATATACTTAAGTCGGGTCAAGAAAAAAGGACAATAGATGATCTCTAGGTCCCGGTGCACCAACACCGTAAATGTTAATAATACTGAATACATAAATCATCAATTTATAACTAATTACTCGATTTCAACATGACTTTTCCACGCACCAATAGGTTTGCTATGCCCATTCACGAACTTGACCATCTCATTTGAGTTCAAAACCTATCCATTGAGACCATTTTCATTTAGATGAAATGATAGAGTCATGATATGAGAGGCAAAAAGAAAAACTTCGCTTTGGGTTGTTCTCAGATATTTCCCTCATGAAAAAGTCTGTTTCCATTGAGGAAGTCTGGCCACAAAAAGAACGAAGAACAGTTCAATAAATTATGCATGTAAACTGCCGTTCTCATCCATGTCTGGACGAAACATTCAAAATACTATCATTAAGTTCCATTCTTTCGTGCCAGAAGTGTATCATGAGGGTAGTACGAGAGGTCGTTGATCTGATATAATCTAGACGCCGTAGACGGCTTGTAATTAATGTGTAAATGATACGAAATCGCTCATAATAAGACAATATTTCCTAAACGTTTCATTTCTAGGTCGAACACTGTTTGGCAACAGTTGAGTTACAAGCGAAATTTTAAATGCATAAAATCATAGTTATTTTCGATAAATATTATTGAAATTTTATGGATGTAAGACACTTCGAATGTATAATTAGGTAGAAGCGAAAAGTGTGTCAGAATAGTTGATTTCCGATTGAATTTGAGGAGTTTATTTTTATATATTAGATGCTCTGGCTGGTTCGTATAAGGACGCTGTTATATCATTCAAATGTGATCATACGGGTCAAAACTGAAACGAAATGAAAAGACAAATTCATTTTGGTCCATCCGGTAACCGCTTCTTTACGAGCACTATGATTTTCCAGAGAAGTGAGTCAGAGAAATAATAATTGGAGTTTCCAATAAGAGGTTTAATTTTGAATAGCCCACTATCTGTGCGGCTATCACTTGAGAAGCTGCCATTTTTGACATTTGACAAGTAAAAACTGCTCCATTATTAAAAATGGAAAGATACACGCTTCAACAACTCACTACAAAAATGGTGAAAATTTTGCAGTCACTATTCGCAAAACTAAAGTACTTTTGGGTCGTCGAAAAACACCTTCTCTCCGGCAATAGTGAAACTGCTGGAAAAATTTGAGCTGTTGGGACGAGTAGTGTTGACGAAAAAAAAGGTTTGTCGATTCCTCGTCGATCTTTGGGATTAAGCATCGATCACAACCAACGTCGTATCTTCGCTGATTGGGTCCTTTAAATGCATAAAAATTATGCGGATTTTCATCGAGAAATCATGATGAGACCTCGGAGGATACGGTAGTAAGCAGAATTGTCGCATTTGGGGCTCGAAAAATCCAAGAAAGATTGTTGAAAAGCCTCTCCATCCTCAAAGTTTTCAACGTGTCACTGTTTGGTGCAGTTTCTGGACTGAAGGTGTGATTGGACCTTACTTATTCGAAAATGGGGCTGGTGGTACTGTTACGATGAATGGATTGAGCTACCGAGCTATATTTAATGATTTTTCAGGACCGAAATTAGAAGATATTGATGTGGACGAAGTTTATTTACAACAAGACTAGATCTAAGATTCAACACTTTAAACTTCTTTGGTTGGGGCCACGTGCAAGTCTATGCCTATGTTCCACAATCGATTCAAGACCTTAAAGATGGAATTCGTAAAACTATCGAGGACTTAAGGCCGGAAACGTGCGAATTGGTGCAGGAAATTTTCATGAAAAGCTGCAAACGTAGCCGTGGCGGCTATTTGACTGATATCGTTTTCCATTGGTAATGGCATACCTTCCTCTTCATAATGAAATAAACATCCATCGATTTCTCTTAAAATATACTAGTTTTTTTTTCAATATCAAAATTAAACCTCTTAATGGAAAACTCTTTATACAACTTTAGTTCATTTCGAAGAGGTATTTTGTTTAAGTAGGATATTCCACCGCATACGAGTACGAGTAGAATCGTTAAAAATGGTGACAAGCACTCACGTGAAGTCGGAAGCTTTTGCCCGGTTGTTCATATCACCTATGACCCACACGAAATTTTACATTAGCATTTTCTAAATGCTAAATTCAAACTCGATCGTAGGACTGTTGCTATGGTTCCGTAAGCGCTTAACGCTGCTCAGATTTGTACTTTATATATTGGCAAAATAGTAAAAATTTTCGAATGTGGATAACAGCGAAACCATGGGCCCGATTTCGCCGTTTAACGAACTTTATAGAGATAATTAAACCTAAAACCTACTCTGAACGTTTCAAGTCTCTCGTTCTTTTCATTTGACAGTTATTAGGGATGGACCGGCTGACTAGATAGAATTATTTTTGACCTTGGATTCTTGATCAGCGAGTCCAATTCAATCGCTTGAGATCATTTTCGGCACAAAATTAAAAATATTTGGGCAAAAAATAGCACGCTGTTCCCTAGAATATGAACGCAAAAGTTTTCTGTAAACAGAGGGTGTGAAGGTATTAGACTGGCCTGTGTATTCCGCTTACCTTAATCCTATTGAATGTTCGTAGGAAATGATGAAGAGTTAAAAGGCTCGTCGAAACAACCCCGAGTAACACAGGGTAGCTAAGTTTTTGAAGGACTGAGAGACTTTCTCAGGAAAAAGTCAATAGTTTCTTCATTCTCTGACAATTCGAATAACAGAGTTGCATTAAGGTAATTATGTTAATTAATAATAATAATTATGTTAATCCAATGTAACGAACCCACAATTTCGAGAATTGAATTGTTGATGTACATTTTTTTGTGAAATACTGGGTGTTTCCGTATTCATCAAAATTTATTGCATTGGTTTTTAAATAAGCTTCTTCCTCAATAATAGGCCAACGAATAATCCACAATCATTCGACGCAAATTCTCATTTTCTTTTATTGACTGAAAAAGAGTGCCTTCAAGTGATCATTATAATATTGGAAAGAGAAAAAATCGGCGGGTGCCATACCAAGGGAATACGGTGGTTGTTCAATGTGATTTATTCAACTTTTGTGCAGAAATTCGTTCATAGCGATGGCCTTTTGAGATGTTGCGTTATTGTAGTGCAAAAATCCACCACTTTTCTTTCCTTAAATCTGTTATTTTTTCGACAATTTTTTTCTGTCAAATGGCGCATAAGGCTCGAATGATTTTCTTCGTTTCACAATTCCAGTGATGACTTAAATTTCATTTTGATATTTACTTGCTTTTTTCTGCACGTGTTATTCATAAAGTCGACATTCTATTCACAATGGACAATATAAAGCTCTGCACACAGACTAGATGACAGATTACCCTCAAATTTCGCGAGATTATAGAGGACAGAAAGAATTTCTACAGTCCCTTTTGATGCTCCTGGTGTTTTTCTGTGTGCTTGGATGTGTATATCATCATATAATATCCGCAAATTTTTTGTACTGACTCATTCACTTTGAGGTATAACAACGCAAATAAAAAAAATTCTGTTTGAACCATCGATCCGAAAATTGCAATATGTGTTGCCCAATCTAAAGCATTTCATTACAATTTGTGTTCTCGATTTAGGAATAAAATAAGATAGAAACTGTGTTTGTTGATTTTCAATGAAATTTTCAGGCAGATTCAGGCAATTTATCAATGAATAGAATCCAAATCTATATCAAACAGGTGAAACAATAAACAAGGTATTTATCGTACAATTTCACTTGACTGATAATCAAATTAGAACTTCATTGTTCTCAATTTTAAAACATCAAATACCTTCATCATTATTGTGTTATCTAGGAGATGGTTCAGATGTATTGGTGGGTGTTGTTAGTAAACATAAGGATCCATCTTCAACAAATACCACATAACCTTCCATCTAATCATCCTACAAGTGTTAGACTGCAAATTTTTGGGCTGACTGATTCACTCTTTAACAGCCAAGGGTGCAATAAAAAGGAATCTGTTTGCATTATCGATTCGAAAATTGGTGTTGCTCGATCTAAAGCTTTTCAATACAATGTGTGTTCTCAATTTATATAGAAAATGAGACAAAAACTGTGTTTGTTTACTTATAGTAGAAAATCAGGTGAAAAAACAAACGTCGTTGGGTTATTATTTATACATCGTACAATTTCACTTGACTGATAATTAAATTAGAACTTCATTGTTCTCAATTTCAGAACATCAAATACCTTCATTATTAATTGTTGTTAGTAAACATAAGGATCCATCTTCAATAAATACCACATAACCTTCCATCCAATCATCCTAAATGTGTTAGTATCTGCAAATGTTTGGGCTGACTGATTCCATCTGAGGTATAACAGCCAGGGGTGGAAATAAAAAGAAATCTGTTTGAATTATCGATTCGAAAATTGCTATATACTTTGGTGTTGCTCAATCTAAAGCTTTTCACTAGAATGTGTGTTCTCGATTTGAATAGAAAATGAGGCAAAAACTGTGTGTTTGTTTACTTATATTAAAAAAAAAGGTGAAACGACAAACACGGTTTGTCGTAAGGTTATCATTTATTTATCGTACAATTTCATTTCAATGATAATCAAATTACAACTTCATTATTCTCGATTTAACATCAAATACTTAAATATTGTGTAATCTGTGAGATGGTTCAGATATATTCGTGGGTGTTGTTAGTAAACACAAGGATGCATCTTCAATAACACATAACCTTCCATCCAATTGTTACAACCACAAACATCCTACAAGTGTTTATTTGTATTTAAACCGCAAAAGTGAATGTTAGTATACATGGAATACTATGTTGAAATCTACACTCACCGAAGAAAACACTTCTACTTAAAATTGCACCTAACAATATTGTACAGCCGGCTAGATTCGTGTAAAAATCAATAAGACCCGCGTATCCTGATTGCTAAGCAACACGTGTTTCGAACCAACTAAACGTTTTATTGACTGAGACTGCACCGAACGTTATAGGACGACCGACGCGCTTGCACTGAGTGAGATTCCGTCGTTCATCGATGTGCTCGCGGCCTTAGTTCGTTGCGTTAAGGATGGTTGACTGTTCACATGAATCATGGTAGCGCGAGAGATGGTTATTCGATGCGTGGAGGAGGCTATGTTATAGTTATGATGGTTCTTTTGTGCGCTAAACAACGACGGGGGGAGTTTTTGTTCCGAGCCCGAGCAGTGTCTGCTTTTGTTGCTTTGAAACGTAATAGGGATGGGTAGATAGCTATCTTAAGTAAAAGGCAGGATGACATTAACTGAAAATAATTCACTTTCAGACGTCTTGCATCCCCCTAATAGTGTAAATTTTAAGAACATTTTTGAAACATTGATAATAGATTGGGAAAAAATCCATTATTTTGCGTGAACTTCAAGACTTTATTTAACATGTTTCGGAGAGTCCGTTTTCGGTCTATAAGTTCTTTAAGTTGTTGCCATTGTGAAGTAATGCCTCTTTCATAGAAGTCTTGTTCCTTCTTGGCGAAAAACTTTAGTAGTCAATTTTCACAATCTTGTCTTGATATCGATTTCTCGTCACTGAGGAAGTTTTACAATGCGATAAAAAGATGGTAATCGCTGGGTGACAGGTTCGGACTATATGGTGGATGCATCAAAACGTTCCAACCAAGCTCCAGGAGTTTCTGGTGAGGCACTACAGACGTGTGGCTTGGCGTTGTTCTGATGGAACACAACACCTCAATTCTGGCCCTTTCTGGTCAATTGCTAGCTTTAAACGGTCCGGTTGCTGACAGCAAAGATACAAATTTATTGTTTGCCCATATGGAAGCACAATCGAACCTTTCTGGCCGTTAGTCCTGGTTCGGCCACCGCTTGGGCTGCTTAACCGCCCTTTGATCACTATCGTTTTCGCACAATATTGTCGTATACGATCCATTTATCATCCCCAGTCACCATGCGTATTAGAAGTGGGTCCATTTAATTCCTGAAGCCAAAGAGGGCTCCAGGAATAAATGAAATTCAATCAGAGACATTGAAAAAAATTGTGAAATATATAACGAAACCGCTTTGGTTTGCCTTTAAATTAATTATGTCTGTTAGGGTATTTCCTAGATCTCTGAAAACTGCCAGCATAACACCTATACATAAAGGCGGAGAAAAAAGTAATGTTTCCAACTATCGACCCATTTCTATCATATCCAACATATCTAAAGTGATAGAATCTATTATAAAAGAAAAACTATCCAGTTTTCTGGAGAAGTATAAAATTATCAGCGATTCACAGTATGAATTACGAGAAGCGAAGTCAACACAAGATGCAATTGACCTATTAACATCTACCATTCATAGGCATCGTGCTGATAATGTACCAAGCCTTTGTGTCATTGTGGATCTAGCGAAGGCTTTTGACTCATTGAGTCATATAGATTTGACCAGATCGATGGAAGAAATCGAATTTAGGACAAATATTCTGAAAGTACTAGAAAGTTGCATAGCAGGCAGACAACAATGTGTTACTATAGACAATATCAAAAGTGGAATGAAAGATGTTGATTTTGGAGATCCGCAAGGAAGAGTATTGGGACCAGTTTTGTTCACGATATATCTGAACAATTTATTCTACCCGAAGAGTACAGGTATGATAATCAGTTTTGCTGACGACACTGTTTTCTTGCTACACTCCTATAACACCTGTGCTACATATTAAATACCTCGGGTTGATCATTGATTCAAGATTTAAATGGAACATTCATGTACAGAATTTAATCAAGAAGATCGTTTTATTATTATTATTATTATTATCCTGATACTCCTAGATGTTCTATGAAGATCCCTCAGAAGCTTTTTTAGTTTGTGCGAGTTAGGAGTTCAGTTGTGTTCTAGGTAGGCTTTATTAGTGCGATCTTGCGCCACTTTTGGGTCACAGCACTGTTAATTTTTGATCCAACTGTAAAATGGTGGCCGACACCCATCTAACTAGAAAATTTCTTTTCCACCTGAACAGGATTCGAACCCGGACCTTCCGGTCACGAGCCCGATACTCTACCACTGAGCTGTCTGTGATCATCAGAAGTTTACTATCTAAATTTAAATACGTTAGACAATTTCTCAATGGAAAACAATTGATGAAATTATATTATCCACTAGTGGAATCTCAACTGCGATATGGCAGAGTTTCATGGGAAGGTGCCTACAACAATCAAATAAAACCATTGACGACTGTCCAAAAGTGGATCTTGAAATTATATACGGAAGAGAAAGAACATACCCATTTGATTTGTTGTATTCAGCAGCTAATGTATTGGATATTGACAAATTTATTGTCTCGCAATTCTTGTGGAACAGAAGAAAGTCAAGAGTGGGAAACTTTTGAGCCATGATTATAAAACAAGATCTGGTGGTAGTTGCCTCTCTATACCTCAAGTAAATACTGCATTAGCATAAAGATGTTATACATATCTGGGTCCTCGAACGTACAACGAATTACTACCTGAAACAAAACAGATAAATTCAATTAATTTGTTCAAGAAATATGCCAAAAATTGTATTTTAGACTATAAATGCTTTTATTGATTTGAAGAACAACTAGACTTTCCCTCCACATATTTTAAAATAGCTGTTTCCTCCTAATTGAGTTTTTTTCTGACTATATGCTGCTTCATTGTACTAATTTCACCTTCATCTTCGAAATATTTTTGTGAGCATTATCGCAGACAAGTTCGAACTTACTCGGTTTTATCTGTAATTGTTTCTTCTCTGTTGACACTTCATTTCATGTACTGATTTATGTCAAATAATGTTTATTATTATTATAAAGAAATTTTCTAGTTGGACGGGTGTGGGCCACTATTTCACTAATAGGTTGAAAATTAACAGTCCTGTGACCTAAAGTGGCTTAAGATCGCAGTAATAAAGCCTACCCAGAACACAACTTAACTCCTAACTCGCACAAGCTGAAAAAGCTTCTGAGGGATCTTCACAAAAGATCTAGGATTATCAGGAAAACAATTATAAAATAATGTTATCTTCTTTCAATGAATTTACTCTTTAAATTTACTTTATCAAAATCGTTTGGGAAGATTATGTTAACGCCGGTTCAATTAAACAAGTGGATATAAAATAAAATACTGAAAAGGGTGGTTCTTTATTTGATAGAAGGCTTTTGCAATATCTTCATTATCAAATAGATTAATTCCGCTAACTTCAAGTAAGGAAATTTTTTAATGAACTTCTTTAGGTTATGTTGTGCATTTTTGAAGTGGAATTTGGTTTTCATCATACCGTTATGAAACAAATGTTTTTATCCTTTAAGTGTTTTATTGGGTAAATTTATTGAATGGCCTATATTTTCTTAGGATTCTTTTATTCCTTTTGATGCTGTGTCACGAGTGTTAATTCTACATGTCTACTGAATTGAAATTGTGTTTTCTGAGACATTTATTTGATTCAATTCTAAAAAAATTTAAAGAGAAAATTTTTTCGAAATTTAAATTTGTACTGTGAATTAAAACAGGGTTATCCATTTTGTGTTTCCGAAAATATACCTAAATAAAGTACTCTTTCATTTAGAATATCAATCAAATTTTGTGTGTAATACAACATCATTTAAATGTCCTCCGTGTGATCTCTTACATAACTCGATACTTGTGTAGTAATTTTCGACGATTCGCCGGTACATTTCGGGCAACATCTCACCAGTAACTTGACGAATGTTGGTTTCTAGATCGTCAATAGTCTGAGGATTATCGGCATAAATACGATCCTTCGCATAACCCCACAAAAAATCCAAAGGCGATAAATCACAAGATCTTGGTGCCCAATTCACATCGCTGAAACGAGAAATTACGCGCCCTGGACATTTTTCTTGCAATAAAGCCGAAAAGGGTCTTGTTGCGTGGCTTGTTGCACCATTTTGCTGGACCTGTATCTCTTCTTATTCCATATCATTGATTTTAGGCAAAAAAAAACGGTTGATCATTTGGCTATAGCGATGAGAATTGACCTTCAATAAATTACAAGGTACGTCAAAAGTAAATACAAGTATATAATAAAATATTAAATTCGCACTAAAACGTGAAATAAAATTCAACAAATAAAAATAAAATACTAATAGAAATGGAAACTGTCCTAAAAACAATGGAGGATAAATATTTAAAATCCAAAAATCTGGCATTAGAATTCAAAATCTAAGAACTCTTGTATGGAATAAAATATATTTTTCGTCAAGAACACTTACATTCTATGCTTGAAGATATTTCTGCTCAGGTCCTTCCAGTTTTGAGGAAGTTTGTTCAGCAACTTTGTACCTAGAAAATTGAAGCTATCTTGGATTCTTTTGATGCGGTGTTGTAGGAGTACCCATTTATTTCGGTTTCTGGTGGCATAATCCTGCTGGAACGATTTGGTTTTGTCAGTTTTGTACAATGAGCACAGATACGTTAGTATATATATTGCTAGCAACGTCAAAATTCTATATTTAGCTTGATCTATGTCATACTGCAGCGATAGCTCTTACTACTCTCTCTTCTGTTGTGGAATACTGCTGAAGCATCTGGTGCAGCTCCTCAGAGTATTAAGCCATAAGTTAAAACGCTATGGAATAGTGCGAAATAGGTAAGTATTGCTGCTTCTTCATTTCAAAAACTGATAATCGTCCTGTTAGCTTCTATATATGCGGCTTTCAGCACACCATACAGTGACTTTTTGTGAATGTAATGGTCTCTCAGCAGTTACAGGGTTTTCACTGCCCCAGATGCTACAATTCAGCTTGTTTACGTTGTTGTTCAAGCACCTAATCTGCATATATTCTACGTATTCTATGGTCAACTGGCTTTAGTTCTTGTATCAACTGAATGATAAAGTGGGGATGGAGATGCAAATTCAAATGCAAAATACGCCATAGCGTACCATAAGAGATGCCCCAATGTTGTACGCGCGGATGTATTTTTCTTCAACAATTTCACTGACAGTAGAAATATTTCGAGCGTTCATTTCGATGTGGTTCAGATTCAGCCTATTCGAATTTTTTCAGTGTGTTACTAATTGTACGCTCAGATGGACGATTATGTCGACCATAATCTGCCCGTAATGCACGAAATGTACTTACTACAGAATCATTCTTTTGTGTAGTAAGTTTTCACAATGTTCACATGTTCAGTAGTATCGAGTGTTTTCTTAAGAGTGATAGAACTTTAAATTGAAATAAAACACATTTAAATTGAGATTGAAGACAAATTTTTATTTTATTTGAAAGATAATTTTATGACATTTATGTTTTAAACATAATTTCCGGTATATGTTCACCACGAGTAACTTTGGGGAACCGCATTCGACCAGACCAATTTTGGACCACTTTTTCGAGTAATTCAGGCCTTATTTCGTCAATAACACGAGTTATGTTGGCTTCCAAAGCATCTAGTGTTTTTGGTATATCAGCATAAACCAATGATTTGACATAACCCCAAAATAAAATAATCCAGTGGAGTTATATCGCATGATCTTGGAGACCAATTAATTGGACCATTTATCGAAATAATGTTATCGCCAAATCTTTCTTTCAATAAATCTATTATTACGGTAGCAGCATGAGGTGTACCACCATCTTGTTGGAACCAAAACACTTCTGGGTCGATACCATTCAAATTTTGAAATAAATAATCATTGATCAACGATCTGTAACGAGCACCATTCACTGTAACATTAGCTCCAGCATCGTTTTTAAAGAAATATGGACCGATTATGCATCCAGCATGTAAAGCACACCATACAGTGCATTTTTCAGGATGCAATGGAACCTGCAGAACTTCTTGAGGATTGTTTTCACTCCATATACGGCAATTTTGCTTGTTTACATAGCCGTTCAACCAGAAATGAGCTTCATCACTAAACACAATTTCACGAGAAAAAAGTGGATCAACTTCAAGCTGTTCTAGGGCCCAATCAGCAAACAAACTTCGCTTATTATGGTCAAGTGGCTTTAGTTCTTGAACCAGTTGGATCTTGTATGGGTGTAGAACAAGATCTTTAGGCAAAATTTTCCATGTGGTGGATGCACAGAGTACAACTTGTTGTGAACGCCGACGAATAGACAAATCTGGATCATAATTAACGCTATGACTTACAGCAGCGATATTCTTCTGTACGTACAGTTCTTTGTCTTGTTGTTGTCCGAAATCTATCGATAGTTCGACGAATAAGCTGCTCTGATGGACGATAATGTATAATATAACATAAATTTCACGAGGTGCTCTATAAGTTTGGTGAATAGAACACTGATTATGAAAATAAATTTCAACCATTTGTAAACGTTGTTGTGGCGTGAATCTTTCCATGATAATTTGTCAATGCTTACTGAACAGAAATGTCAAAACAACATGGCTTCTACGTTCTGTCAAATCACAGTTATCCCCATCGAAAGTTCTATCACTCAAAAAAAAACACCCGATAGACAAACTATCCATATTGTTAAATGGCTAACCTTCAACTAAACATATGATGTTTCAAATCGCAGTTCTGTTCGACATATGTCATTGAAACAGGGCTGTGAAAGGACCACGAAATGGTTAAAACGTTATGTTTGTTATTCAAGATAAGTGGAAATAAGGCAGAGTTTTTATTATCCGCTGGCATATTTATTAACAGAAATTAATTCATCATCTTAAATATGCAAATATAAAAAGGAATTGATAAAACATTAATAATTAAGCCTCAATTATCAACCATTACTCAGTTTGGAATACAATAGGAATTTTAATAATTGTTCTAGGAATTCAACAACCTGTCGAATATTCAAAATATGCGACTTCGTGGTTGAATTATTGTTACACAGGTCAACGATGAAAGTCCATTGTATGCAGATATGCTTACTTTCAAGAGTGAGCAGGTACTTTGAGGGGTATAATTTAGCGCCTTTAATTGTGGCGGGAGTGAGTTGACCATCGTTATCTGATCTCGGGTCGTTGTACACTTAACTTTAAATGCAAATTGAGAAGCTTATAGGAACCATCATGGGAATGCCCCATTTCCATTCCTAAAATATTTGGACATTCCTTGGAATACTGGTCGCAATAATGTTGAATCCCTCGGATTTCTTATACATATGTTTTTTTTTAGAGTAATAGAACTTTAAACTTGAAATAAAACACATTTAATTTAAGATTAAAGCCAAATTTTTCTTTATTTGAAAGATAATATTATGACATTTATGTTTTAAAAATAATTTCCGGTATATGTCCACCACGACTAGCTCTGAGGAACCGCATTCTACCAGACCAATTTTGGACCACTTCTTCGAGTAATTCGGGCCTTATTTCATCAATAACACGAGTTATGTTGGCTTCCAAAGCGTTTATCGTTTCTGGTTTATCAGCATAAACCAATGACTTGACATAACCCCAAAGAAAATAAACCAGTGGAGTTATGTCGCACGATCCTGCAGCCCAATTAATTAGACTATTTCTCAAAATAATGTTATCGCCAAATCTTTCTTTCAATAAATCAATTGTTACGATAGCGGCATGAGGTGTACCACCATATTGTTGGAACCAAAACACTTCTGGGTCGATACCATTCAAATTTTGAAATAAATAATCATTGATCAACGATCTGCAACGAGCACCATTCACTGTAACATTAGCTCCAGCATCGTTTTCAAAGAAATATGGACCGATGATTCCTTCAGCGTGTAAAGCACACCATACAGTGCATTTTTCAGAATGCAATGAAACCTGCGGAACTTCTTGAGGATTGTTTTCACTCCATATACGGCAATTTTGCTTGTTTACATAGCCGTTCAACCACAAATGGGCTTCATCACTAAACACAATTTCACGATAAAAAAGTGGATCAACTTCAAGCTGTTCTAGACGCTTGTTATGGTCAAGTGGCTTTGGTTCTTGAACCAATTGGATCTTTTATGGGTGTAGACCAAGATCTTCACGCATAATTTTCGATGTGGTGAATGCACAGAGTCCAACTTGTTGTGAACGTCGACGAATAGATAAATCTGGATCATCATTAACACTATGACTTATAGCAGCGATATTTTCTTCTGTACGTACAGTTCTTTGTCTTGTTGTTGTTGTCGCATCGAGTAGAGAAAATATTGTCCGAAATCTATCGATAATTTGATGAATAAGCTGCTCTGATGGACGATTATGTATACCTTAAATTTCACGAAGGGCTCTATAAGTTTGGCGAATAGAACACTGATTTTGAAAATAAATTTCAACTATTTGTAAAGGTTGTTGAGGCGCGAGTCTTCCCATGATAATTTGTCAATGCTTACTGAACAAAAATGTCAAAACAACATGGCTTCTACCTTCTGTCAAATCGCAGTTATCTCTATCGAATCTTCTATGAACCTAAAAAAAAGCACCCGGTATACTTATACAAGACGAAGAAGTTTTCTCAAAAGTATTCAGTGAGACTCAATAATGAAAATAATTGTGATTACTTTGGAATGAGTTTTAAATGAATGAAAAATCTGAATATTTTTTTACAACTGTCAAATTTAAGAATAATTACTATGACGGGTGAAAATTTGGAATTTTGTTTTCTCTTCTTTGTGTAATTAATATTTTAAATTTGAAACAGATTAATTCTGCTGACCTCATTACAAATTTTAATTTTTTGAAAGTTTTTCCTCAAAAACTTTTTAAAATTAGAAAACACAGTTTCAATTTGAGTAGACATATACAATTAACAGTCATTAAGGTTGACAGAGGACAGCATTCAATACGAATTTCAGCACTCGCTAATAATTTAGCAAGTTTCTTGGTTATTTTTATTTTTGTAAAGAAACACAGCTTTGGAGAACAGTTACCTCCTCGAGAAAAGTAGATTATACTAGAATCATTTTAAGAAAGTAATGAAAATTTGTTCAAAACTGGGTTTGTCTATAAAATAATATTCAAGAATCTTCTTGCTAAATTACTAGCAAGTGTTATACTTTCTTGAGTCCATAGAATTTATTGCAGAAATTGATTCAAAAAAACGAAATCTGAATATTTGATTGAACTTTTAATAAGTAATAAAAAAGTGCTTGACGTAAGTAAGTGCTTGCTTTATTTTTTTACATACCTACGTATTTTCGATGCTGGTCAACATTGTTGGTAAAAACGACGTGGTAGGTAATATGAAGACATAGGAGGGTGGAGCTTAAGGCAAGGCATAATTACCAAATTGCTTCATTATTATATTGTGTATAGTTATTCCAGTACCCACGCTGAAACGGAACCTGTGGCGTTGTAAGGTTCAGTGCGTTTTAACGTAGGTTATTGAAGTCATGAACTTTCGGTTCTTCAAATTACACCCAAATATAACCACACCATTCTTCCATATTTGGTTTGAATTATTAGATAATACATTATATTTATTAGAATTTCTAAGATAGTATGGAATCATAAAATAGAAAGGCCTTTTACTTGATAGAAGAAATATAACAAAATTTGAATATCAAAACAAATTAAAATATGTTTATCTTCTACAATTTAAATTTTTTATTCAAAAAACTTTTAGAATTAAATTAATGTCTAAAACAAGTACCTCTTACATTTAATAGAGGTATATAATCAAAACTCAATATATAATGTTAAATGGAATAAATAAACCAACAGATATACGAAACTCATTAAAATTAATAAATAAATATTTAAAGGAGACAAAATTTTGTTTCTGGTCTTACCTTTAAGAACACCATTTGCCTTTTAAAAACATGAACACACTTAAAGGACTTCTCAAAGAGTATAATTTATTTGAACTATTTAATATATTTAAATATTCGACACGTGAGAGATATAGGTTAGGTTTTTGATTTTGATATTTGGAATATTAAATAAGGACTGAAGACGGGATTGTCTAGAATTATATTTGTTTTTTGAAGATATAGTGCACATTTTTTAGAGATTTTTGAAATAATTTATTCGAATATTTAAATATATTAAATAGTTCAAATAAATTATACTCTTTGAGAAGTCCTTTAAGTGTGTTCATGTTTTTAAAAGGCAAATGGTGTTCTTAAAGGTAAGACCAGAAACAAAATTTTGTCTCCTTTAAATATTTATTTATTAATTTTAATGACTTTCGTATATCTGTTGGTCTATTTATTCCATTTGACATTATATATTGAGTTTTGATTATATACGTCTATTAAATGTGAGCGGTGCTTATTTTAGACATTAATTTAATTCTGAAAGTTTTTTGAATAAAAAATTTTTTTGAAATTAAAATTGTAGAAGATAAACATATTTTAATTTGTTTTGATATTCAAATTTTCAGTATGGAATCTTCTGTAACATTATTATGTCTTAGGCATGCTGTTTCTGTTAATGACAAATTTAAAAATTGTTTCTAATTATTATATATATATATATATATAATATTTTCGAATCAGGAGAAGTTCTTAGAAGGAAAAATATTGAACTGAATATAATTCAAAAATAATATTTGCCTTCAGAGAAGACTACAGCAAAATATCATGTTTTAAAAATCTTTCGTATATACTATATATAGTACTTACCAAACACGTTGTTGAGATTGGAAAGACAGATCTCAAATGTACATTCTGTCAAGAAAGTACCGGGAATTATCGATTTAAATCTGGCGGGGCAATGAGGCCGGTAAATTTTTTTTTCCTAGGTTGGTACCACTGTCCTTAATTACTATGCCAAGCTTGAGCGGGATCTGTCAACTAGTGTGTTTGCAACAGCTGATTAAGTCAGTCGATGTCAGAGTGCGTGCCGATTTTTACTATGGGTGATTACGTTGAGCAAAGAATTTGTTTGAAGTTTTGTGTTGCATATGAATTTTCGGGTGCCGATGCATTGAAAATGTTGCAAAAGGTCTTTGGTGATAATGCTCTATCGAAAATTCGTGCATATCAGTGGTACAGAGCCTTCAAGGACGGTCGTGAAGTGGTCGCCCATCGACGGCTTCGATCGAAGATAACGTCGATAAAATTAAGGAAAGGGTGCTGGAAAACCGTCGTACCAGCTTGGGAGAGATAGCACATGATCTTAAGATATCCCACGAGTTCGCACGTACGATTTTGATTGATATTTTGGGCATGAGAAAGGTGGCCGCACGACTCGTACCGAAAGACCTGAATTTTCTTCAAAAACATCATCGCGAACAGGTTGCTTCAGACATGCTGGATCGCTATAATTCCGATTCTACATTCATGGAACGCATTATAACTGCTGATGAGACCTGGGTCTACGAGTACGATATGCAAAGAAGCCAGCAATCATCGGAATGGGTGGCAAAAAATGAGCCGAAACCGAAAAAACCACGCCAAAGCCGCTCGAAAATAAAGGTGATGCTCATTGTTTTCTTCGATATCCGTGGCGTGGTGCACTACGAATTCGTTCCAGAGGGTCAGACGGTAAACAAGGAGTATTACCTAGGCGTTATGAAACGTTTGCGTGGGCGTATCCGTAAGAAGCGGCCAAATTTGTGGGCGAACAACTCATGGATTTTGCATGACGATAACGCGCCTTCTCACCGAGCTACGATTGTGACTGACTTTCTCGCCAAAAACTCAACAAACGTGCTTCAGCAACCACCGTATTCGCCGGATTTGGCTCCCTGCGACTTTTTCCTCTTCCCAAAACTAAAATTGCTCCTTCGTGGCACCCGTTTTGAGTTGATTGAAGCCATAAAACAAAATTCGGCGCGAGAGCTAAAGTCCATCCCGGAAAGCGCCTATAAAAAATGTTTCGATAATTGGAAGTGCCGTTGGCATAGATGTATTGGAGCAAATGGAGCCTATTTTGAAAGCGACCCAATAAATTTTGACGATTAAATGTAAAAATGTTGTTTCAATTGAAAATTCCCGGTACTTTCTTGACAGAGTAGTACTTACCAAACACGTTATTGAGATTGGAAAGACAGATCTCAAATGTATGCTAATTGAATCTATGAGCATAGAGTATATTGAACTTAGAATAAATTTGAATACATATGCAATTTATGATTTGTCCATATTGAACAACATGCTTGGTGAGTTCGTATGAACTATATACTATGTATATGTATATATGTAGTTGTTTATGGTATATTTCCGAAAAAGAAACCTCACAAAAGTAGTAGTAGAATATTTTTCAATTTGTCGACAATCTTTAGTATTACACATGTGATCATTTAATTTATAGATTTAACATTTCGTAGTGAATTTTACAGAAAACTTCACTCTTATCTTTTTAAATTGACTTTCTCTATCACTTAATTCATGGTTTTTTCGTCAAATTTTTCGTTCCAATTAATGAATTATTGAAGGAGGATACTGAGGCAAAATATTTTTAAATGGGCATAAAGAAGTAGCACATAGATACAGTTTCGTCATTTTTTGTGTTGGAACATTGCATTAGAGAAATAGCTATTTACCTTCATGTTTCTTGTTTTTGGTCTCATAAACCAATAGTTTCACAGGATAAAAATTATTTCACGGCATTATCATCGATAACGCCTCAAAGTTGTTGAATTCAGGATATAGACGTCCCAAAAAATTTACTACAGAAAAATGAAATAAAGTCCACAATCCAGACTTCTGTTAAATCATTTTCTTGTATTGCTCAAGATGCTCTACAGATTTTTCAATCAAATCTAGGGAGCAAAAATTAGGAAGGTAATGAAACCTAGGGAGATTTCGTATATTAAGATGGGGATAAATCTCTTTGTGAAATTTGCAACATTTTGTACTTTAGGATTTTTTCCATTATTTCTTCTGGATATCATCTTGCTTCTTGAGGTTGATTAGTCGCTTTTATACTTAGGGACCTGTCTTTGTTGGTCTTTATGATTGAGATTCGTCGTCTTACATTTTCCTGATGATTCTTATTTATATAATATCATTTGTACATTATTTCATCAGAAGTTTTTTTTCTGCCTCTTCTCTGAATTGTCAGTTGTTTATTTTTCATGAGATACTTGGGACTAGTCTTATTACCTATTTCATTCAGTGCACTGTGGAGATTACCCGTTTTACAGCTTTCTAAATATAATTATGGTACCGGCCTATTTTTTACTTGAAATGAGTATTTTATTTATTATGATTACCTGAATCATATTGTGTTCTTATTTCTTGAGCTGATCGAATTAGTTGAGCTTCTCCTTGAGTGTCAAAATTCTAGTGGACTCCAGTAGCAAAGACGCTTCTGAAGGATGTGATTTTATGACACAAGCAACCTTTATTATTGACTTCCAATGACCAAACTTCCTGATACAAGGTGTTCCGGAAATCCTCCCTTCTCCTTGCTGAATATCATTTTTTATAGTCTTGTAAACTTAATTTTAAGGAATGCTACACACGCAACAATGCCCCTTAAAAAAGCCATGGTCGTAGCATGTTTTATCTGCGATCAATATAGGTTTTTGATCTTAAGTTTTGAAGGAACTTTGTATGAGGATCTAGTCCCGAGAGATTCAGTTAGAGTATTTTTTTCTTAATTTCCTCTTTCTCTCTTATCTTTTTTTTGGGGTGTGTTTCTTTTCGTAGCATAAAAATTCTGGTTCTGTAAAGAAGCTAAGAACCCCCGATCATATTTCTTGAATTATAAAAGTAAAACTAAGCCAAATAATATATAATTTTCACGAATCAAACAATTCACGATAGCTAAAATAATATTCTCTCAAATACAATTGAATTTTTTCAAAAAACAATTTTTACTATAAATTTTGGCGGAATTGCATGCAACTTTAATTGAGGGTATTATCAAGTTTTCAATCTTTCGCTTAATTAAATGACCAATTACCTACTGAGTTCTCTAACCTCTCCATCTCTCATTTCATATGGACCAGTTTATTCCACCTTTTTTTCTGTTTCTGGAGTAGCACCCGCCTGTCGACCGCGATTATAAATGAGGTTGACAAACCACTAGCATAAATCAGTTTTATATTACTCCTGATGAGGTATTGGGTGATTTCTACTTCAGATCCCAGCGGTATCTTGTATCGCTAGGTGGCAGAAACCTGTGCTATAAAAAATATGCTCAATCATCCATTATACTGATAAATATTACGTTGAAAAGAGTGCGGAGGAAATAATTGTCGCCTGAGCGATTTGCAGCGTATTTAGAAGTGATCAAAGATAAGTAGAGGGGTAATTACAGATCCCAGAGATTAAGACAAAAATTCTGTAGAATAACATGAACATGAGTGTGGACAGCTCAGCGGGAGAACGTTGGGCTCGTAACTGAGAGGTCCGGGTTCGAATCCGGTACAGATGGAAAAGAAATTTTCTAGTTGGACGGGTGTCTGCCACCATT
Source organism: Megalocaria dilatata (assembly GCA_034642435.1). Taxonomy (NCBI): domain Eukaryota; kingdom Metazoa; phylum Arthropoda; class Insecta; order Coleoptera; family Coccinellidae; genus Megalocaria; species Megalocaria dilatata. Next base: position 35,738,825 of record CM067857.1, on the reverse strand, counting down.
TCACTGTTGGGTCAAAAATTAACAAAGGTGTGACCTAAAGTGGCGCGAGATCGCAATAACAAAGCCTACCCAGAACACAACTGCACTCCTAACTCACACAAGCTGAAAAAGCTTATGGGAGATCTTCACAGAAGATCTAGGAGTATCATGATAAAAATAATAAAAGGCAGAAAATTATCTGTATATATTCTGTAGCTAACAGAGATGTGATATGTCGATGATCTATGACTTTGAAGCGGCTATCAAAATACCTGGTTTCATTTATTACACTTAGGACATCTGTGTATTTTTATGGCGCTTGAAAATATCAACATCCAATATAGTGTTGCCGAATAGTATTTGGGAATTTGTTAAATTACCCTTTTTCTTAATGGCTCTTTTGATTGAAAGAATCTACGAATAGTCCATCAATGTAGCCTTTTTAATATTTTATAGTAAAGAGACATCTTTCTCATTAAAAAAATTATTTTCTATACAATGTTCTGCAAAACCGGTTTATTTCTGGTTTTTCAAAATCTACATCCTATGTTCTTTGATTCTATGTTGTAAACATCGGCCTGTCTTCCCTATATATGTAGCATTATAGTCATCACATTCAATTTGATAAATCCCCGATTGGAAAAAGTTGAGGTTCCTTTCTTTACTGTTCACCAACATCTTAGCTAAATTATTTCTATTTACTGCTAAAAAATTAATTTCCAATTTATGAAGACCATTATAGATCCTACTACTGAAACCTTTTATAGATAAGCCATTAAAAACATATTTTCCTTTCTTCATAAGGATCATTTATATTGATATAATTTTTTTTTATATTGTGGTAAGTTTTCTTTTTAATCATTTTGTCAATGATTTCAGTTCCTTAGCCATTGTCATTATAAAATAAAACACTTGTTTACATTTTCTACTTTATTTTTGGTATTGACGTACGTTTCGTCTTTGCTAGAAAGACTTCATCAGAATACCTGATGATATACCTGATTTATAATGACAATTACAACTGATTTCTACCAAGCAACGGCCCAATCTATCATAAATCCTTAGCCATTGTTTACCGCTATAGTTTTGATTATATTGACCTCTTTTCGGAAATTCACTTCCGCTCAACGCGATGATCAAAAGTCTATGAATGAAACTATGGAATGTTGACATTTTAGTTTGCCATGACTGATTGGATTTTGAATGGATTATGGTATCAGTAGTGGCAGGTTTTCTAAAAATGTCGAATTGGAACTTATTATTACTATGACTTATATTAAGGTCTAAGGAGTTGATTGAAGAATTTTTTTCTCTTTCTATTGTGAATTTAATATTTTCATCTATGCTATTCAGATAATTGAAAAAAAAAAGAAAAAGAAGACTTACCACAATATTTAAAAAAAAATTATATCAATATAAATGATCGTAGTGTGCTAAGTCAATGAATGTTGGAAGATAAATTAATCATATTTGTTCTCGTAATATTCGAAACCAACCCGATACAACTAGGCACTCTAAGTAGGAATTACTATTTTTTTTGGTTAACTGTATGAAAATTTTTCTCATTGTCTGTTTTGCATTGAAATAAGTAAGTTTTTTGGAAATGCTATTCACTTCTTCTTGAGTGCTTCAACATTCTTCCGAAATATAAAATGGTTAGTATATATCTCTAATTCTCCAGAATAATTTTTTCCCATTATACAAATATAGCTTAGGGGTCTGTACAGCTTTATCTTATCTCTCTACATAGTAATATTCATTATACCTTTGTCTACAAAGCCGCGGTAAGAATAAAAGGATTCAGACATCGTCTTTAATGTGAGGTAGGTGATAGGAATCGTTTCAAACTCCTTCTAACTCTGGCTGTATGTTAGGGACAATAATTCTGAAGATATGACATTAACTTTTCTTATTCATAATTCACCGTCTAGCAGGTTCGCGATAATATCTTTGTGACATTTGCGCTTCAAACTCGTGCTCTGTTATAGTTTTGTCGCTGATGGATCTTGGAATATGCATATACTCATGAATAAAAAAATCTAGAAGCACTTACGTAGCGTCAGAATGTGACCTCCTTATCCCAGTCACTTGAAGATGATTCCTAATGACAATATTACTCAAATAATTGTGATCTCCGATTTATTCATATGGTTGTGAAAAATTTGACACCTGTTTCTTCATAGAAAGATATGATTTTTTGCAAGATTTGCAGAGAAACGATAGAGGCTATGTGGAAGAAACGGCTGAATTTAACCAAAAAATGCTTGAAGTTAACACGAAAAAAAAATTGCTCAAGCGTAGCATACCAAAGCGCTTCAAATAACTAGCTCTCACGAGACCGTTTTGCTGCGTATAGTCTTACCGAAGTAATGGGTCTACTTTCTACTTTTTGCTAAAGCAAAATTCATCTTAAAGATTTTTGTGAGGAAACACGCTTTCATCTACTAGTGTTGAGCCTATTTAAATGTTATTTCGAATTAGAAAACGACAAATTCATCATGCCATAGCGACTTCGACAGATATAGAATTGCTGCCTGTCAAGATATTGATCACCGTGTTATTTGTATTGCAAGGACAATAAGGAGTGTGTGTCGTATGCAGGCAGAAAAAGCTAGCAGTAAAATCAGCTGGTCAACCCAGACATTCCACAGAACATCAAGATAGGCACTTCCCGTCAAATTGTTGACAAATGGTGAGGAAAATATCAATGACTATTGGAAAAATATCCATTAGATATTTTGCTTTTGCCGATGCTCTTCTATTTCTGGCAAACAACATCGAAAAGGTCAGAAAGCTACTATCCAGAGACCAAAACTTTTTTCAAAACAGACATCTAACTCTGAATGTTACCAAAACTTTCAGATTTGCAACAAATTCTTCCCCAAGAAGAAAATTTTCACGTATTTCACCAGCCAATTCTTTCTCTACGGTCAGCCAGTGAAACAAATAGGATTTCAGAACCAAAGTTCTGTCAACAACCTAAGACCAAAATAAGATGAAACACTGAAATCGCTAGTGAAACCAAACCAGAAATTATCTGTTATCAAATTTCACCTGATTCCTTGGTACATCCATTCAAAATTCAAAAAAAGTACTGCACCTTCCATCCCTCGTGCATGACTCAATTATACATGCCCCATTAAAACAAGGAAGAAATCTTCAGCTTTGCGAACAAGATACCTTTATTATGGCGAATCTCCAAAAATGCAACAAAGCAATGGCTACAGTGGTGAGAGAGCAAAATTCTGGATGCAAAAAATGGTCCTCGCCGAAGCCACAATATTATCTACAATTCCTCCAACAGTCCCTACATAGTCAACCTCCCTAGATACTGATATGGTGTAGATTAAGTAAGGGCCATCCAATTGCAATCAAACACCTTAGCAACAGCTGGATAACCTTACACCAGACAAGAAGCTCTATGCAGAGCAAGCTGTCGTAGGATCTTTTTGCCACGTCCTCCGAAAGAGCCACTCATGGGAGATAATAAAACGGCACGACTACGTACTGAAGAACTTACCAAGAAGGACTGGAGTGTTACTGAAGAGCTACACATCAGAAAAGGCGATCAGGTCATCGTTGCTGATGTGGTGGTTTCCTGGAAGGGACTTGGGCAACTGGGAACGACATATACAATGATAAAAGACATCTACAGCTCACTAAACTTCGTCAAGAGGATAAAAATGACATGCATATGAGGCAAAGACAAGTTTAAGGAAAACCGCGTAATATTAAAGGAAACAATTTATACGCTTTATTGGCCTTAGGACGACACAATCCGCGCCTGGGGTTTCGCAAATTGGCTAACAGATTTGGAAATCAACAAAATATGAAAGTATGTTCAGAAACCGTCCGTATGTCACTGAAAAGACAAGGCTACATATCAAGGAAACCAAAAAATCCCTATAATGACACCTTTACAAAAGGAACGAAAGATAGGAGTTTGTCAACGTTTTCAAGAACATATTTTTAATAATGTCTTTATATCTGAGGAAAGTTGTTTTCAACTTGGTGGAAATCTCATAAAAGTCCTATCAAAACAACCTGTTACCTTACAAATTTCCAAATTTACCATCAAAATAATGCTTTGGGGAGCAATATGTCAGCATGGTACTAGGCCTCTCTATATAGTTGATGGTACCATTATTAGTGAAAAGTATTGTGACATTCGAAACGATTTTCTTCTTGAAACGGCGCATGCTTCATATCCCGAGGGGTGGAGTTTTCAGCAGGATAATGCAAAATGTCATACTTCGGCCTATATTAAAGCAAGATATAAGAACACCAAGTGACAACCATTTATCACCAGATCTTAGTCCTATTGAAAACATATGGGGACTAATGAAGATTGAAGATTAAATCAGTAAATAAGATGAATATTTCGTCATAATTTTCTGATTCAGGAATTAAAAATATATACTAAATAATTACAATTGAGCTTTCTTTTTTCCGGATACTTTCTAGATGGAGTATACTTATAAGCAAAAGCTTATGTCTTATTGTCAGTTCTTTTCACCATTTTGTCCTTATTAAATCGAATCCTTGTAAAACAATATTGCATTCTGCTTCACTGAGAAATTCCTAATTTCAGGAACACTGTCCCCTGATTTGCTCAGTTTCGACCTAAAAGGTCACCAAAGACCAGGATTAATGAATAGGTTATAAATAACAGCCGCACAATCAGACTGGCAGATTACTTTAATTGAACCTGAGTCTATAATTGGTCCGAGATTGTCTATTATTACACGGAAATATACAGTACGTCCCCGTTTATCACGTGTGAACATTAATAATCCTAACAGACATCAAGATTATAAACTCGGTGTACATACACACCGTCGTAGATTTTATCAAGATAGGCTAGAAGTTTTGCACTTGCATGATAGAATTTCGCTCTATGTTCGCTCTCAACTAACTGTTTTTCCTGATTTATGTATGGTACACAATGAGATAACCATTGGTTGAATAAATGAGTCATATCAGAAATAATAGGATAGTTGCTGCCACTTGCAGCGTCCGATGCAATGTTTCACTGTATTATTATCCTTGAAATTAGGGAAAGGCTCACTTAAGTCATTCAAACGCGGATGCAAATAAGGATGGACAATTACAGCGTTGTGTTTTCGCGAATAAATGTTCGATTTGATGAATTTCCATTTGTACGGTGAATGGAAGATTAATGCGCAGTAACGTGAAAATTTTATTTCCTCAACAATTAAGGATCGACAGTAAAACTCACGATGTTTAGAGAGCAAGAGAATGGCATCTTTTTTAGTGCTTTGCCGTAATGTGGTTACCAATTTATTCATGACTTTTACCTTGAAATACTCAGGTAGTGCTGGAGGTGCGAGTTAATTATTTTATAGAAATTTAATTCGAAATTTTTTTGTCGTATGAAAACAATCATCTGCAAAAAAGTGATATCTAACTGAAAGAAATATATCGACATAAACACGACTCCTTCGTATATCACTAGTTACTCTACTTTACGGACTAAAAGACGCTAAAGACCGTAAGAAGTAACCTGAAGGTGTCACTGGACGTTTCTATATTTTATATTAATTTCGAGTATGAGATATTCCTCTAGTTGAAGTAACACTAGTTATATCACTAGTCAAAGTACCATCAGTCGATCGATCGAAAATTTTGTATTTGGAAGTAGTAGTAGTATTAAAAATGTATGAGAAGGCTGCTTACATGCTGAATTATTTCGAAAAAGCTAAGAGACGTATTTTTTGTAGCATCCGTGCGGAAACGCATAAGTCGCGTTAGAGAAGCTCACTAGGATATGTCGTGTATGTACTACTCTGTCAAGAAAGTACCGGGAATTTTCAATTAAAACAACATTTTTACATTTAATCTTCAAAATTTATTGGGTCGCCTTCAAAATAGGCTCCATTTGCTCCAATATATCTATGCCAACGGCACTTCCAATTATCGAAACATTTTTTATAGGCGCTTTCCGGGATGGACTTTAGCTCTCGCGCTGAATTTTGTTTTATGGCTTCAATCGACTCAAAACGGGTGCCACGAAGGGGCAATTTTAGTTTTGGGAAGAGGAAAAAGTCGCAGGGAGCCAAATCCGGCGAATACGGTGGTTGCTGAAGCAAGTTTGTTGAGTTTTTGGCGAGAAAGTCAGTCACAATCGTAGCTCGGTAAGAAGGCGCGTTATCGTCATGCAAAATCCATGACTTGTTCGCCTACAAATTTGGCCGCTTCTTACGGATACGCTCACGCAAACGTTTCATAACGCCTAGGTAATACTCCTTGTTTACCGTCTGACCCTCTGGAACGAATTCGTAGTGCACCACGCCACGGATATCGAAGAAAACAATGAGCATCACCTTCATTTTCGAGCGGCTTTGGCGTGGTTTTTTCGGTTTCGGCTCATTTTTTGCCACCCATTCCGATGATTGGTGGCTTGTTTGCATATCGTACTCGTAGACCCAGGTCTCGTCACCAGTTATAATGCGTTCCATGAATGTAGAATCGTAATTACAGCGATCCAGCATGTCTGAAGCAACCTGTTCGCGATGACGTTTTTGAAGAAAATTCAGGTCTTTCGGTACGAGTCGTGCGGCCACCTTTCTCATGCCCAAATTATCAATCAAAATCGTACGTGCGGACTCGTGGGATATCTTAACATCATGTGCTAAATCTCTCAAGCTCGTACGACGGTTTTCCAGCACCCTTGCCTTAATTTTATCGACGTTATCTTCGATCGAAGCCGTCGATGGGCGTCTACTTCACGACCGTCCTTGAAGGCTCTGTACCACTGATATGCACGAGTTTTCGATAGAGCATTATCACGAAAGGCCTTTTGCAACATTTTCAATGCATCGGTACACGAAAATTCATTTGCAACACAAAACTTTAAACAAATTCTTTGCTCAACGTAATCACCCATAGTAAAAATCGGCACGCACTCTGACATCGACTGACTTAATCAGCTGTTGCAAACACACTAGTTGACAGATCCCGCTCAAGCTTGGCATAGTAATTAAGGAAAGTGGTACCAACCTAGGAAAAAAAATTTTTACCTGCCTCATTGCCTCGCCAGATTTAAATCGATAATTCCCGGTACTTTCTTGACAGAATGTATATTTGCGTGCACTAGCTATCGCTAGTATATGATAAATACATTAGTGTTGCTGTGCAGAACGAATATAGGTGCCTGGCAGATTTGTAGTCGTTGGACTTTGCAGGGCATTGACGAGAAACCAACAAGTTTCGAAAGTCTCTATTTGGAGAACTTTTTTAACTTTATTGTAAATGAATTAATTGATTTTGTAAATGTTAAAATAAATTTCAATACTCAATTTAATATAATGATGACAATTTGTTTCAGCCTTTTCCACAAAAGGTGCTGTTCATTTAATCCTGAATTTTCGATTTTTACTAAGTTATCTCTTGAATTAATTTCTTTCTTCATCCACAATCACCTTATAATCGAACTTTTATCTACACTTATGAAATGTATAAAGTACCACTTTATCTACTGGTGGATTAATGAAACTACCTTATTACACTAGTGAAATAATATAATAATATCTCCTTGTTTCGATATCAGATACGAAGAACGGTATTTCACGAAAATTCACAATCTTAGAAGGTTCTCTATGAATACTGTGGAGACGTGTAGAAAATATATGTCCTTACGTCCGAAGAATGTATCCAGCGACAGATCCTTTTTAAGATACGCTATTCAGAAATATACTTCACAATCTGTTATAATCAACTTTGCCGAAGGTTCCTTCAAGAGTTTCAAATAAGCAGTGAGCTTACTAAAATTTCCAATATCCATGTTTTTGTAGACCTTTATAGCCGCTTTCAGCATCGAGTACTTCGACCACATGGACGAAATTGCATGCTTCTTCTTCAAATTTAGGAAATACGATAGCAGGACTTCCTCATTAATTGTTATAACCCTCCTTTTTTCTTTCCATTCGTTGAACTCGGAAAATACTTTTTCATAATGTTCCCTGTACTGGAAGGCAATAACTGGCGTGTTGCTTCAGCTGTCAGCTTCCTCAAAGATTATATCAGGAACGGAATTTTCTTTCATTCTTCACCAACTTCACAAATGTTTACTAATGGAGTCGATAAACAATCGAAAATATATATCAACATAGCAACCATTCAACACCCCCCAATATTTTGGCACATTTTCAATAATTTTTTAGTAGGTGGCAACCGCTATCAAAGCAAAATATCATATCATTTTTTGATGAAAAATTTCTGTGATTCTGATTCTGAAAAAGTGTGATTGCGGATAAAATCTTGTATTGCATGCGTGTTTTAGATACATTTAATTCACTTAAGAAAATAAATCGCTCGACCTTCGCTCTTGCGTTCAAACATTCTTGCGTGAATCAAAAACACTTATACAATAAATAACTATTATACCAATATGGCAAATTCATTTTAAATTTTCGCTGATTCTTATAACCTCTACTTTTTGTACAATGGAAAAGAGAATTTAGCATAAGAATAAGTATTTAATTACAAATTATATGATATTTCACTAAATTGCAATTAATATATTCATGCAGATTCAGTACCTTCTCTCATTAATATGATAGTATATTGAATGTTCCAGTTTTATTTCAATATCTCAAATATTACACGATATAATTTTGTTACATCTCTTTACAAATTTTATGTTGCATATTTCAGAGCTTTTTAAATAGAGGTGTTTTCGGAGGATATTTTAGATTTTTGTTGGGTATTTTTGGAAAACAATTTATTTTTTCAATGTCGGTATGAAACAGTGCTGTATCCAATAGAATTTGTTTAGTAAATTCGATCAGTATTCTATAATTTCTTTGGATTATTTTTATATCTTTTTAATACTGTACGATATGTCTTATGAAAAGAAACAGTATATATTTCTAAGACTTTTTATTCAATTTAATTTAAAAATTCTTCAGAATGTATCTGAAATTGAAATTTGTAGAGACGTGCATCAAAATGCTTGATATTTAAGATATTGAAAAAAATCTTGTACCAAACAGAAAACCCTTTTAATCATTGTATTTTATTTTTCTTTCCGAGTAGATTTAAAACTATTTTTTAAGTTTCAGTTCTTGAAGTTTCATCTAAATCTTACTTTGTGATATTTCATTTTTTAATGGACTGATATAAGAAATTACTTTGTTTTATATCAATTTTTCATTAACTGAATATGAAGTGACTCAGGGTAGGCTTAAACCTACCCTGAATATTTTAAGTCTCTAGCTGTTTCGGATCCAAAGTTGGAGAAATGTTTCTTTTGCAGTTATGTTTCCGGTAGTGCTCAATATTTTTCTGCTCACAAAATATTTCTTTTTAATTTTCTAGTTATACGATCGTCACAAAATTTTGCAAGAACATGAGGGAATTTTTTCAATTCCAAACACCAAATTTCAGATGGATCACAGCTGTAGTTTCGACAATATCAATAAAAATACGAAAAAATTGTAGATGAAAATAATTGCAGAACAATCAGTCCATTAACGAATTCGACCGGCCAATTCAGGTCTAAAATTTACCTTGGAAATTTAATATCTTCAGCTCGTTTCGTTCAAAAGGTAGAGTATTTACGGACGGATCGACCGGATAGATTACTTTTGACCTCAGATTCTTCATTGGTCAGTTCAACTTTTTCGTTGTTCGAAAATTACTGATATCTAGCTCAAACTACAGAATGCTGTTCCACAGAACAAGCGTGCACAAATATGATTATTCAAAATACTCAATTGTATTCAGTGAAACTATTGCTAGATCCCATATTATGTATGGAACTTCACGTTTGAATAATTTTTAGACGAGTGATATAATCAAATATGTATAACATAAGGAAATTGCAGATAGTGCAATCATCTGCTTCTTCTGTTATGTAAGAGGTGGAACTCTCAAGAGCCGATCTTCGCGGAAAATGAAATTGATTTTTTCGACGTTAAATGACTTTCATCAAGCTAATGGCGCTGCTCCAATTAGCTACCGTATTCGCCTGCTGTCTTGTTTGATTTTTCAATTATTCGCTAAATGATTCAATTAGTGATGTGGGTTTCAGCAGCCGCCGTGAATCAGTACTAATTAGCGAGTTCAATGAACCGTAGTGTCTTGCACAAATTATGAGGATTACATACACTGACTTGCGTAGGTTTTGGTTTTTAAAGTTCGTGTAACTCGTAATTTCTTATTCGCAAAGTTCATACTCGAACGGCAATTCTAATTAATTCGACGTTTTTATCTCCATTCAGCTTAGCTGATCTTGTCTCTGACACTTTCTCATTATTGTGACGTAAGAGTGACATTAGTGAAGAAAGAACAATTCATGGTGTAAAGAAATTATCTGATAAACTTCTATGACTTCTGTTATGTAATTTGAACTGATTCCCATAATAATTTAGAAACAATTTTGTACTTTATCTTAAGATCTAAAATGGATTGTTTTGTTTCACCTCACAATAAGATTTGATAATCAATTACTGTCAGTTGATAGGGTCAGTCATTAGGAGAAAATTGACCATCAAGTTGTTGAGATTCCTTGGATTCCAATCATGGAGATCAGCTTCTGAATAGAATGACAATGTGTCAGAATTGAAGAAAATTGTGGGTAGCACAAACAGTTGACAAGGTTCATTGAAAAAAAGGTTACTTTTATTCTGTCTTGAACAACAAGGAAACTAAAAACTTCTGGTCGAGTCTGAAAAACCTCAATATTATCAAGAGGAAATCAACTGAACTACCCGAAGAGTTGAAAGATGCTAATAAAATAAATATTTTATTGACTCCATTCCAAGAGTTCTTAGGGACCATGATCTTCTTGAATTCTATAACAAAAACACTAGGGATTCAAATATGGTCAGTTTCACATTTCAGGAGGTAGAAGAAGCCGAGATCTTCCAGGTAATCAATTGGATCAGCAGCGGGGCTGCAGGTCATGATGGCATCAATATATCTACAATGAAACTGTGCATTCCTTTCTTTCTTCCTTATTTGGCGCATGTTGTCAATTTTTGTCTGAAAAACTCTGTTTATCCCAGCTCTTGGAAAAAGCTTTGGTCGTCCCCTTGCCAAAACACTCCAACCCATCGTCTTTAGATGATATTCGACCTATTAGTTTGTTACCAACTTGGTCTAAAATAATTGAAAGGGTAATGCATGGGCAACTGCAGGATCATCTAGAGAAAAATAAAATCATTCCTGCCTCACAATTTGGTTTTAGACCTGGCCATGGCTGTTGTACTACTCTTGCTCAATGTAACAGATGAAGTTTTCAATTCTATTGATCAAGGAGACCTTACCATCTTAACTTTACTCGACTATTTGAAAGCTTTCGACTCTGTAGATCATGAACTTTCAGTTGCTATATTGCATTACATTGGTGTTTCATGGAAAGCTACGGCACTATTGGCTGATTATGTTGAGTGTAGATCTCAGGCAGTAGTCATTGATGATAAAACATCAACATACTTGAGAATGAGCTGTGGAATTCCATAGGGATCTATCTTGGGCCCGCTACTTTTTATAATATATATATATATATATATATATATATATATATCATGCTTCGCTAATGTCTGCCTTTCAGCCACTTCTTTTTTTTTACGCTGATGATAGTCAGCTTTTGTTTTTCAAGATAATCAAGAAGGGAGTACCGATAACACTTTTCAACAAAGTTTTGTTCCGATCTGGTGTGCATTCTGTGAATATTCGCTCTAAATGTAGTATTTCTATACCGAAACATTCAACTGACTTGTTCACGAGATCATTTTCCTACCAAGTGGCAAAAATTATGAATGAATTAAAATTTGAGTATAGAAATATCGCACTCGATAAGTTCAAATTACGTTTGCTTGACAATTTTCGCAACGATCCCCTGTACGGCTGAACTGTTCATCTCACTTTTTTGGCTTCTGGAGTTCTGTTTACTAAAGAGTCTAATAAAGACGCGTTGTGACTGACTATTTCTGGGCTCTGTTTGAGGTGAGGCATACATAAACATTTAATTATATAATCTGCGGCATTGTTGAAGTTGTTATTTCTTAGTTGGGTATGCTCGGATTTCTTTAATTTTCGTTTGTTTTTTAAATTGTAGGGGGTTAGATGGAAGAATAGACGTATGACTTCAGGTGGTTTTCAACAAGTTACTGTATTATTTTCTGGCCTGGGGTCATGGGAACTAAATCTCGTCCTCAGATAAGTAATTTTTTTGGTTTGTATATTTTGGATTGGTAAATAAAGACCATTTATTATTATTACTATTATTACTTTCTGCAATAATTATAATACAGGATACGTTTTTATTGGACTGGTGTAAAATTATCTGCCGTTTATATAGCAAATAATATTCTTACGTATTAAATTCTCTTCGCAAGAAATATAGAGAGGCAACTTAATTCTATTGCAGCAATCACACCTAAACAAATCCTCACTGCTCTGCATTTTTTAACAACTTTTTGGAATTTCCTAACGATTGTAAACCTTTTTCTTTCACCTATCTATTTGTCACTCGCTCCTCTATATTTTCACTGAAGAGAGTTAAGTACTTAAGAACATTATTTGCATTATATAACTGGTTTGAATATTCACCAGATGAAGTCAAGGTGTGACGACACAATTGTTGTGAAAACAATAAAATAAGCGGAATTAATTTTCGTCAGGGGAAAACCGAAACAATCAAAAATGTGATAATTAAAAACCAAAAGTACATGATCTTTTCTATCAGAAAAGGCAATCATTATTATATGTTCTTTGTTCTATCAGAATTTTTTCTATATGGAAGTTTAAATCATCTAATTAAATACTTAATAATCGGCATACCATATTACGAAATGTCGCTAACTTGAAACGAGTGAAAAAAATTCAAAATGTGTATTCTAAGACATTTATTTCATTTAATTTCAAGAAGCTTTTGAGATATCATTTTTATAAAATTAAAATTTTTGTGAGGTTAGCAGAATTAATCTGTGTGATATTTAAGAGATAGTGGTATCGTGTTTGGGTTAGTTTATTGCAAAGTTGTGTTTATTGTTTAGTCTTGTAGTTGAAGGGTTTAAAAGTTTAGAAATTTCTTTTCTTCTATTTAACATTATACAGTCGACTCTCGTTAATTCAAACCTGCGATAATTCGAACCTCTCTATAATTCAAAGTTATCACGAGATCCCTACTAAATCTCTTTATATTTCGAACTAAATCAATACATTTTCATACACTTGGTAATTCGAACGAAAAAATCATTGCTATTTAACAAAACGACGCGTTAATTCGAACTCATCAGCGTCCAACACTCGACAATTCAAAGTTGCAGAGAGAAGAGGCGGAAAGATTGTAAGTACATTTTGCGACAAGTTCAAACTTGTATCAAGATACACGAGTTTTTGTTTTTGTTATGATTAGTTTGACTATTTGACGCACACACTTCTTACGAATTGGTTTGTTTAGTTATTCAGTTACTGTTACTCTTTCGTTGGTATGCAGATTAAAAGTTAGTGTTAGTTATGAGCCCTAGAAAGTATAGATGTTTGACGATTGCTGAAAAGAAAAAGTTAATCGAAAAAGTAGAAGAAGGTGAGAAGAAGAGTGATGTTGCAAAAGAATTTAACATTAGTTGACATCAGCGGTGTGAGTTTTTCTGATTTTGTTCAAGTGGATGAAAATGTTGCTGTCTCAGGTTCACTAACCGATGGCGAAATTTTATCTGCGACAGATACGCAAAGTAACGATGAAGATGAGGACGATACATCGGAACCTTTGGCAGAGGTGTCAGTTAAGGAAGCAAGATCCTCATTTGATACCTTACAAAGCTTCTGTCTACAAAACGAAAGTGATGACAAAGCATTTCAGGCACTTTTTCTCTTAAAAAAAGTTATTGAGCAGTGTGAGCAGCAGAATTGTTCTTTAAAGCAAACCAGTATAACAAAGTTCTTTCGAAAGATTAATTAATTCACATTACGAATACATGTATTTACACGAATGTACCTCTTGATTCTTGTCATTTTTATATTAATAAATAAAAATTAACCAACACTTAATAATTCGAAGTTTTATTTATTTTCTCTCACAAATTTCAAACCATTTGATATTTCAAACACTCGATAATTCGTAATATTTCAAGAGTCCCTCGAGTTTCGAATTAACGAGAGTCGACTGTAGAGCAAACCATTAAGATATTCCAGTGTGTTTTCCAGTTCTGAATGTCTTCTATAGAAGCAAGCCAATGTGCCGTCTATATATCTGTACCAAAAATAATGTGTTTTGTATTTGTGGATTTCAGGTGGGCTAAGAGGTGAACTCATGGCAAGTCTATCTTTTTCTTTGGTAAAAGTTATTATTGTATTGATAATTGTTTTCTTGCACGCAAAGCTCGAAAAGATTTAAAATTTCGTTTTTTATCACCGGATTGATGTTTTTTTGTTAGGATATTTTCGATTATATTCAGACATTCTACATTTGGTATACTCGGGAACATATTAACTACATTAGTGGAGGAGTTATTTTTTTTGTGAGCTCAAATGATTTTTTTATTGAATAGAATGAGTAGGAGTATGTTTGTTCTTCAAAGATTTCGTTTAATTTAGAGGTTAATTTCGCCAGGGGGCTATTAATGTATGATACAACAGTGCGTTTTGGTGACTTCTCTTCATGGATTTCAATAAGACCCATACAATTTAGGAGAGGTAGAATTCATATTGACATATTTTTTTTATCTATAATTGCTCATTTGGTTTGGCATCCTAGAATCCAGAAAAATATTAGGCGTAAGTACGCTTTAGAAATCAAATGAGTAGACGGACCTTTGGCACACTCCACTTGTCGAAGTTTTGCACAAGCCTAAGCCTTCAAAGAGAATATATAATTGTTGGGATACAATTTATTTAGTCTGAAAATGTAGTAAACACTACGAAATTCGTGTCACTGTATATTCAGTAACAAAAAGTGATAGAAAACTAAGTAATTTCCGATTTCATTCCATTTTGAACTTCTATAGCTTTTAGATAACATAAAAAATCTGCTAAATTTGGATGTACTTGTATAATAACTCTCTCGAATACCAATTCCATTGCCCTCCGACTTGTACCAACCTGTACATCAGGTCAATTTCGAGCACCGGACCCTCGGCCATTGTTCCACCAAAGATGTTTGTATATACTGGCAGCACTGTTATTAACAGTCCACTTTGATTTGCCGACGAACGATGAGAGAAGAAGCGGAGAAGTCACCGTTTTGCTGGTGGCTCGTAAACCTGCTGGATGCATTTCCGAGAACTCGACGGCCAAAGAACGAAATTTCAACGATCGAAAAGAGGACCAACAGAACCAGACTCGGGGTGGTCAGTGTGGGAATTTATTTCGTCGGTCTGGCCCAACTTCTTAAGTTGTTGCCGCTGCGATTACAGGGATCCAATTATAGGCACCGATACCTTTGTTTATGGAACTGGGTGTTTTGTTGTGTTGGCCCCTCTTGAAGTGGGGTTTTTGCGAGGTGTGAGAACGGTTTAGTCTTGAACAGTTATAATCAGGAAATGCGAAGAAATTGCCTCTAAATAGGGGTTATTCCCAAAATTGTTTTGGTTTTTTTATCATCGTCAACATTTTAGTCTTGAAGTATTGCGCACGAACGCGATGCCTTTTGCAATGCCAACTATGCAAAAATAAGGATGGGAAATTAAACCTATTTTTTTATAAATTCCAAGAAATTTATATTCTTTGAGTGTGAGCTTCCTAATTCTTTCTTTTCTGTAAACATAAGGTGACCAACTTCAATCGAATTTCAACGAAACAGAGCATTTTTCCAAAATATTGATGCAGTTTCTGAAAATGACTCTGTTTCCTTCTCAATTGGCCACAAATTAAAAAAAAACTATAGCTTTTGTATTACAAGCTAGATAGTTGCGGGTACTGAAATTATTAAAAAAATGAAAGATTTTTATTCAGCGAAAAGTGACAAAATTGTTAGGTGTGTTATTTCGATGAAACCTTAACTGATTGGGTACTCGACGTCGAAGTAATCAGGGTTGTTATAGTCCCCCCTCCCTTCGTGATCTACTCTCTGTTCGAGGAAGAATCACGAAGATTTCTTGTTTTTTCTCTCTTTCGTTCAGGCTTCTCTTTCGAATCGGGACAACTGGTTTTTGTTCAGAAGGCCCGCAGTATACTACTCTGTCAAGAAAGTACCGGGAATTTTCAATTAAAACAACATTTTTACATTTAATCGTCAAAATTTATTGGGTCGCCTTCAAAATAGGCTCTATTTGCTCCAATACATCTATGCCAACGGCACTTCCAATTATTGAAACATTTTTTATAGGCGCTTTCCGGGATGGACTTTAGCTCTCGCGCCGAATTTTGTTTTATGGCTTCAATCGACTCAAAACGGGTGCCACGAAGAGGCTATTTTAGTTTTGGGAAGAGGAAAAAGTCGCAGGGAGCCAAATCCGGCGAATACGGTGGTTGCTGAAGCACGTTTGTTGAGTTTTTGGCGAGAAAGTCAGTCACAATCGTAGCTCGGTGAGAAGGCGCGTTATCGTCATGCAAAATCCATGAGTTGTTCGCCCACAAATTTGGCCGCTTCTTACGTATACGCAAACGTTTCATAACACCTAGGTAATACTCCTTGTTTACCGTCTGACCCTCTGGAACGAATTCGTAGTGCACCACGCCACGGATATCGAAGAAAACAATGAGCATCACCTTCATTTTCGAGCGGCTTTGGCGTGGTTTTTTCGGTTTCGGCTCATTTTTTGCCACCCATTCCGATGATTGCTGGCTTGTTTGCATATCGTACTCGTAGACCCAGGTCTCATCACCAGTTATAATGCGTTCCATGAATGTAGAATCGGAATTACAGTGATCCAGCATGTCTGAAGCAACCTGTTCGCGATGACGTTTTTGAAGAAAATTCAGGTCTTTCGGTACGAGTCGTGCGGCCACCTTTCTCATGCCCAAAATATCAATCAAAAGCGTACGTGCGGGCTCGTGGGATATCTTAAGATTATGTGCTATCTCTCTCAAGCTGGTACGACGGTTTTCCAGCACCCTTTCCTTAATTTTATCGACGTTATCTTCGACCATTTCACGACCTTCCTTGAAGGCTCTGTACCACTGATATGCACGAGTTTTCGATAGAGCATTATCACCAAAGGCCTTTTGCAACATTTTCAATACATCGGCACACGAAAATTCATTTGCAACACAAAACTTTAAACAAATTCTTTGCTCAACGTAATCACCCATAGTAAAAATCGGCACGCACTCTGACATCGACTGACTTAATCAGCTGTTGCAAACACACTAGCATTTGCAAGTTCCATTATGGCAGTTTTGTTTTTGAATTCTTCATTCATTTGTTGTAGGATCTTAAATAAGGAAAGTCTTGCAATACTCTGGCTGCGGTATCAAGTATACCGATACCATTGCAACCGAGAATATTCATTCACCTTTAGCAGTGATTTACTACTCTGTCAAGAAAGTACCGGGAATTTTCAATTAAAACAACATTTTTACATTTAATCGTCAAAATTTATTGGGTCCCTTCAAAATAGGCTCCATTTGCTCCAACACATCTATGCCAACGGCATAACTTCCAATTATCGAAACATTTTTTATAGGCGCTTTCCGGGAAGGACTTTAGCTCTCGCGCCGAATTTTGTTTTATGGCTTCAATCGACTCAAAACGGGTGCCACGAAGGGGCAATTTTAGTTTTGGGAAGAGGAAAAAGTCGCAGGGAGCCAAATCCGGCGAATACGGTGGTTGCTGAAGCACGTTTGTTGAGTTTTTGGCGAGAAAGTCAGTCACAATCGTAGCTCGGTGAGAAGGCGCGTTATCGTCATGCAAAATCCATGACTTGTTCGCCCACAAATTTGGCCGCTTCTTACGGATACGCTCACGCAAACGTTCCATAACGCCTAGGTAATACTCTTTGTTTACCGTCTGACCCTCTGGAACGAATTCGCAGTGCACCACGCCACGGATATCGAAGAAAACAATGAGCATCACCTTCATTTTCGAGCGGCTTTGGCGTGGTTTTTTCGGTTTCGGCTCATTTTTTGCCACCCATTCCGATGATTGCTGGCTTGTTTGCATATCGTACTCGTAGACCCAGGTCTTATCACCAGTTATAATGCGTTCCATGAATGCAGAATCGGAATTACAGCGATCCAGCATGTCCGAAGCAACCTGTTCGCGATGACGTTGCTGGCTTGTTTGCATATCGTACTCGTAGACCCAGGTCTCATCACCAGTTATAATGCGTTCCATGAATGCAGAATCGGAATCACAGCGATCCAGCATGTCTGAAGCAACCTGTTCGCGATGACGTTTTTGAAGAAAATTCAGGTCTTTCGGTACGAGTCGTGCGGCCACCTTTCTCATGCCCAAAATATCAATCAAAATCGTACATGCGGACTCGTGGGATATCTTAAGATCATGTGCTATCTCTCTCAAGCTGGTACCACGGTTTTCCAGCACCCTTTCCTTAATTTTATCGACGTTATCTTCGATCGAAGCCGTCGATGGGCGACCACTTCACGACCGTCCTTGAAGGCTCTGTACCACTGATATGCACGAGTTTTCGATAGAGCATTATCACCAAAGGCCTTTTGCAACATTTTCAATGCATCGGCACACGAAAATTCATTTGCAACACAAAACTTTAAACAAATTCTTTGCTCAACGTAATCACCCATAGTAAAAATTGGCACGCACTCTGACATCGACTGACTTAATCAGCTGTTGCAAACACACTAGTTGACAGATCCCGCTCAAGCTTGGCATAGTAATTAAGGACAGTAGTACCAACCTAGGAAAAAAAGATTTACCTGCCTCATTGCCCCGCCAGATTTAAATCGATAATTCCCGGTACTTTCTTGACAGAATGTATGTTTAAACTATAAACGAAATCTAGCAAAATGATATCCTTATATATAATCGATATAAATTATTTTTCGATGTCTCGGAAAAACCCTTTTACATCCCGACATGAAATGTTTTAACAAAAGCTATACAAGTATATACATTAACATAGAAATACAATAATTCCACTTTTCCAAAATTATCAAAAATTCTCAAAATAAAGGATCAAATAAAAATAATTTAACGAGAACTCCCACATTTTATAGCTATTTCGGACTCTATAACTCTTCAAAAATGTATTAAATTCAGATTCAAATAAATCATAAGATCAAAATATTTAACTCACCAAAAGATAAAATCTGGAAGAAATAAACTCGAAATTGGTTTTAAACTATCCAAAATAAAACAGGAATGATGAACGTGTCGTTAGCATTAACCTATAACTTATTCGGAACACCGAAAAACATAACAAAGGTATAACAAGGTATAGGCTGAGCTATACGGTTATGATTTGGAACATGTGTCTAAATTTTAGCACTAGAAATATCGATATAAGTCGCAGCTGAAGTATTTTTGCACGATGGATAGCTCGAGATGGTTCCTTGCTTCTTACAACCCTAACAACTAGGTGGTATGTTATTTCGATGAAATCTAGGGATTATCAGATTTAGTCCTCGGCCATCGACCTCGACCAGGTACGCTGAAACTTGATGATCTTACTCAGGGGTGTTCTTAAAGTAATGAGGGTTGTTTTAAAACGTAATTTTAGAAAAGCGTTTAGTCTCGTTGATATCTGATTGAAGGGAAACACTTTTTTCTGGTATCTTTGACGCTGCCCTTTTCACCGAGAAGACAGTGTGAGAGTTACCCCAAAATATTTAAATGGCTTTGGGTATGGAGTAAAATTTCTTTCAAAATACCTTTAATTCTCTTTGAGTTCTTCAGTTCCACCCGATGTTTTGGAGGGAGAACATATTTTAAAATTAACAATTCATTTAATAGCTTTTTGTTGCTTATACTTTCAAATTGAGGAGCGTTTGCTTCTATACAATGATAAAGATTTTGTTCGAAACGTTAGTCAACATTCTGAATCATTTCCGGAATGATTGAAATGATTAACAGACATTTGAAAGAATTTGGACACAATTTAAACAATAGCCATGAAATTATTCATAGTCAAATTAAAAGTGTCAGACTCACACTTTTTTTTGGGAGCAGAAGAAATGAATAGATAAAAGAACCCTCAAATTCTTCTCAGCGATCGAACAGATGTCGCAAGATATCCATTGTTGAATATTTTTACTTAGTGAAGCATTTCCGATAATTGGCCTCAACATATTTTATGGTTATTTGTATCCCTTTTTCCATATAGTTTTTTTATCTTATTTTTCGAAAATTGTTATTTATTTTTACCCCTTCGTTTTTCAAGTTTTCAGCTTCATAAGAAGTGAAGATGTAATTTTCAAAAATAGTTCAAAATATAAAATGGAAGAAGCCACAATGGTTATTAATAAATTGTGAAAAAAGTCTTTATTATTTTATTTAGTTGAAATGAATGTTCATAAAGTAAGGATCGATTCAATTAAGAATGTGGTACAATTCTCCCAACGACGCCTGTGACCTTATTCCAGCCGGTGTCCAACGCTAGTACTCTGCTCTACTGGAAGCCGTCAAGGACGCTGAATTAAGGATTGGAGAAACGGTCGCGTTTCTCTACGATACGCCGGAGAGCTGTAGCAGAAAGTTGGGCCTGTCGCCACATACTCCCTCTACAGTGAGAGTGATAGGGATCACGATGGGTCCTTAGAACTTGGCAGGGAGGAGTTCGCCACTGATCTGGATGCAGTCAAGCGAGAGATACTTGAGGAGGAAATAGAAAGGTTACCTCGGAAAAGTTGGATGCGATCGTCGGGAGTCATCAATGAAGCTTTTGAGCGATACGGTATTATGAGGGATCTTTCAAACCTTTTAGTTTCGGGAGATAAGCATTTTGTTCCAGCTTGCAAGCCCTTGATCTCATCATATTGGCAATTTGGTGCAAGTCTGCCAATAGCGCTTGTGACCTTGGAAGTCGAAACGGCAGTATCGAATACTCGCACTCTGCTCTACTTAAAGCTGGCGGGGATGGTGAATTAAGGATCAGGGAAGCGGTCGCGTCCTCTCTGCGATACGCTGGGAAGCTGTAGCAGAGTAGAGCCAAATTCTGGGAAATACCCAAGAAGTTGGGCCTGTCGCCACAGTATGAAAACGGAGTGATATAATTCCATACAAATGATCTTTGATATGAAAATTTTCTAAAAATTCAAAGTATTGTGACAAATGAACAATTAGCGAATACAAATATGTGAACAAGAAATGACAATTTAATAGTATGTACGGTAACCACGCCGACTGGAACTTCCCTCAATTAGAAAGGAGGGAAATCCTCGCTATTTAATTGGTTGCTGATTTCGGGATTGATCATGACGTCAATAAGAAATTTAGAATACAGACTTCCGAAAATCATTGAAAGGTGAAAAAACCCTACCACAAAATAAAATTTTATAATTGCTCGATAAGGCTGTAAAAGCTGTATGACCCATCTGATTATAACAGAAGTAAGGCCGACAAGAAGTATTATCGCTCAAAAGCTATTTACTTCGCAATAATAAGGGTTTTGAACCTTTGTTTAATACCCTATGGAAATTAATATCTTTTCTTATTGGTAAATGGGATATGTTGAGAAAGTGTTCACTTTTTCAAAGGTGTAGAAAAATCGTAAACAACAACTTTGAACGGACAAAGCTTCAGAGATTAGAACAATCAATACCAATGGGTCGCAACGTAACAGTAGGAAACTTTGAGCCATTGTGCACCTACTGAATAAAAAGTGATGGAAAATAAAGTTATTGACTTATTCTATTGTTGCGAATAAAGCGATTCTCACAAAGAAATAGAAAAAAGGAAAACGTGTATTATACTAATGGTGTCTAGACGTTGCCAATTCGAACATTCTTTCTGAATAAAACCCTTGTGGACTTAACCTACAGCAAGAATTGTCCCATTTCTCATTCGTAATGGTTCAGAACCCAGCAGCTTAGCCTATCTTATATAGAAAACCAATCTCCCGATCAGTTTGCGTGGGTTGAGCTTAAGATCTACCGACGTACACCCATTTGGAATTAGATCGTGGACGAAACTGAGACCTCACACCCAGTCGGTTCCCAATCAAGATTTGTTATACAGGATGGCCGATAATAATTTGACTATATCTTGATATCTATCGTTCTTGAGTGAAGAAAGAAAAATTCCTGAATTTTTATCGAGAGAATATCAAATTTGTAAGAACATGAAAGACCTACAAAGAGGTGTTTTCCGAAGGTCTAGTCTAGTATAATGAAGAAGAGAGAGAGAGTTTATTGGAGCTTTTTAAAATTGCAAGAATTGCTTTCACAGCCCAGAGCAAACAGATATAAGTACGAATAGAAAACAAATATCACAACACAAATATAGAAATATAAATATATAAATTAAAATAAACGAACACAACACGCTAATATAGTGAGTAAAGATAAAATAATATTTACACCTCAAAATTAAAAAATATACAGGTAATCATATTTAATACAATAGTATTGAATTGGAGTATATAGATAAAAACAATATTTACAAACTAAATTTAATAAATAATAAAGTGTAAATATATATATTATATATAAATATATAAATATATATATATATATATATATATAAATATATATATATATATACATCTGCCGAACTAGCTGGCATCCGTACAAAAAGGGTATCGGCCTGCATCCTCGTGTATACTTCGTGTATATTCTGAGTTTTTTTTCCGCACAAGATGACTTCCGGTATAGATAGCGGTCGAGTTGGCATCCGTATACTTTTTTACCTATAATGGTACAAGTTGGCTGCCGTATACTTTAGTACCAGCCAAGGTGGCACACTGAGATGTTGCCATACTGCTGTATTTGTCTGGTGTAATGAATGGTAATACTCAAGCGGTAAATATTACATAAAACGATTGCTGGCACGAAAGGGATTTTTTCAGGGTTCGCTGTTATTTTGTTGCTTCGGATAAGTCATACGGTACGCGAGTTTTGATGGTTCATTATTGTGAATTATTGAATTGATTGATTAGTTGAATTTCTCGTGAATATTATTGAAGAATTGATATTTTTTTAGAATTTTATCATATAGTTTAATCCAATCTACTTCCTTATATGTTTTTCCATATTCTCATGTTTGAATAGATTTCAATATTTTTTCCTCTCTGATTCTATGAACATAACGCGTTGTCGATTCGTCCAAATACCTGTAATTTTATAATTTTGAGCCGAGACTGGCCTCAAACGACTGAGTTGGACCTACCGAAAGAATTCGTGGTCGAATTCAATTCTGTCTGACGGCTGGTCTCAAGCATGATAACTTTCTAAAAAAAAAGACCTAGTGACTTCAAACTTGCAGATAGTTTTATAGTCTAAATGTCTCACTCGATTTCGATGATTCAGTAGAACTGCTGAACTGCACACCAGAGGTAAAAAAAAATATTTTTTTTTGAAAAGTCAATATTTCGGAAGTTACTTACTGGAAGTTGCTCAAATTGTTTGTGGATGTAGAGGATGTTGGTGAAATGATTTGCAACATGTAGTACAGAAGACTCTTCCACGAAAAGGAAATGGCTTTTTTTTTCTCATCAGAATTTGGCAAAAAGTATATGTTAAAGTTTATTTCAATATATTCTTTTTCCAGTATGTCTTGTCAACATGTATTGATTAGAGGCGGAAAAGTGGAGCCTTTCAAGTGTGCATTCTCTATTTTGTTAAGATTTTATGTTTCATTACAAGAAGAATTCAAGAATTGCCAAAAATTACGTGTTTTCCAGTTAAATCTACTGATGATACATTTTTTGTTGATCCTTCTCCAAAATGAACAACATTCCCAATAGGAGATTAGTTTTTAAACACATCTTTCATTATTAAGGAAGTGAAAAGTTTTTGCGTAACGACAAGATGAATGTAACACTGATCAAAAATGAAAGTTTCTCTTCAGAATTTAACTTCCTTATTTTCAGTCGACTTCTAAGGTTTTTTGTGCTAAGTTGTGTATAAATCCTGAATATTTCCGTGTTCGAATTGAAATACCGATACAATCCTAATGGAAATTTTAATTTTCCATTGCAGAATTGGAAGCTTAACATCATTCAATGTAGAAAAAGATAAAGGAGAAAAAAGTTAAAGAATATATCAAGTTATATTGATATTTTGTTCACAATCCTATTCCGCAATTTTGTTGCGTTGTGTTTAATCGCTCCATATTTGAAAACTATTCCATTTCGAATTCCAATAAGACGGATGTTTCGAGATAACTTTGGATCGCCCGAACAAACATTTTTATTGCAGGAATAAAATAAATATATAATAATACCGATCTACAATAATATGAATATTTTTGAGTAATTGGAAAGAACTCATTTTTATTTTGTGAATCCATTATAAAATGAAAATTGTCCTAGTAGCGATTAAGTATAATTCCATACGTGTTAAATATTACGTAGTTTAGCAGGCACCTTCCAAGGCGCCGAATGTCTATATATCGCGAGTCTCCGATAGAGGGTCTCAAACGATTAGAAGATTATAAACACAAGACGAAGATGAATAATCCTTGGTCAAATAGAAATTTGTCGTGTTGGTGCACGAGCAATAAAAAACTCGAACGGAATAAATTGAATAGTGGAAATTTTAAGGGTACGTTTTAACGGAAAAGGTTTGTAGGTATTTGTAGATACAAATATAAGAGGGAAATACCGATCTGATGAAACTGAGATTTTGAAATCCACTTCCACGTTATCGAATGAACGAGTCGTTTATTCTAGCAGAATTTCGGGATTATCATAAAAGTACCTATACAACAGTATGCTGTTTTATCTTACTATTTCATAGGTTAAATTTTTTGCGTAATGAGGAACCTGTACGTAGAATATGAATAAAAAATCATTAATCACGAGATAAAAACGTTCTACAAAAATTTCGAGTATAGGACTTAATATTTATGTTTTCTTGGAGAAACACTAATACCTTATACTGAAAAATTGGTCATTTTCCTGAAATGTCATATTTCAATTAGTAAATTTTAACCATAGGTATCCAATCGTTATAAATTAAAAAAATTTTTTTTATGTAACTTCTATTAGAATTCAACGATAAGTTAATGTCATTTCTATGCTAATGGCTATAAAATCGACCACCTGTAATATGGAAAACACAGAATTCTTCTTATTTTTTCATTATATCTCATCGAAAGTATCTAATTTCGTTTTTGTGTTTCGTTTTTTTCAATTGCCTCAAAAATGATTTCATTGAGCATGACTACGAGAAATATATGACCCAAAAGCAATATTAAAATTAGAACGAAGTGTTATTAACATTTCTACCACCGTTATTGCAAATAATAACCGAAAATTCAATTATTAATTGTAATTAGATTTTGACATTAGCTACCAGAAACATTGAGTATGATTTAAAGAAAACACTTTATTTCCTCAAATTTTCATTGTTAATAAGGGGTATGAATAATGGTAATAGAAAGCTCTAGAAATCGAGACAGTGTAACATACATCTGTAAAACAATTCTATACTCAAATAAACTCGACAAGGTTTTGTGATTAACAAAACCTTGTGAATTAAGTGATTGATTATTACTGATTGTCCTTGTTGAATAAATTTTAAATATGAATTATATAACGAAAAATATTGTTCAGAAAGTCTTCACTCATGGTTACTAGACTTGATCGATCGCGCACGGGAAAAACTCACTTTTAGGACTGATAATGAAATAAACTATTAATGAGATTAATGGAGTCTGCGGTTGGCTCTAGGTGAAATGGTTAGGAGATCGGTTGTGGTCTGTGTGGGTCTTGTTACTGTTTCCTTGCGCCACTTCAGAAACAGCGTTGATTGTTTACCCAAAAGCGAAAAATTGGACGGATGTCGGTATAAAAAAATCAGAATTGAAACTTCTAATTAGATTTTTTCGATGATTAACATTTTTGCAAATTTAGAATTGTTTTTCTGGAAAAACGGAGAATCACATGAAAAAAAATACATGGTTAAGTTTTAATTCGATTCCTTGGCATTCCTGTCGACTCAAAGGTTTTTTCACATTAGGATATATTTCAGGTTTCAGATGAGATCAGTTGGAGGGAGATGGCACTGTTAATCATATGACCCTTTTTCAAGAAGTTACCTACTGACAGATTTGAAATTATTAGAGTAGATTTGAAGTGTAAATCGACAGATGAATAAGAAAGCGGTCAAAAGCTCCTAAAGTCACATCAGTGCTTACTAGAATTTTTCTCCAGAATTACTGAATTCGAGCTAAGTGTAATTCGTTGTTATTTACAAGAGAGCTGGTTCACAATATTTCAAATTAGAAATTACGTTTCATTTTAGATTTTTCAGTTAAAATTTAGGTGTCTTTTATTTGAGAGGGTCCGAAAATGAATAACCAGCAGTTTTTCTTATTGATTTTCCGCATAAATCTGATGAAGTAATCGAAAACTAGTGAGAATGTTTGATGCGTAACCCGGCACGTCAAATCTCAGACTTGGCCGTTATTGTCGAAAGGAGTCTACTCTGTATGAGATGTCCGGTGCGTGGTTTCGATGTACTTCGAATCGTAGACTAGGCGATATCGATATCGCCAGAAGATTATGATTTCTGGAAGATTTCCGAAACCGCTGTTGAGTAATCACAATTAGAAATTTAATTTTTTCGCGGTTTCCAACGTCACAGAACGTGTTATTTTTTCGTTCAAACTTTGTTAAATTTCGAATTCTGACGAAAAAATATTCTCGAAAAAAGGTGAATTCAAATAAGTCACATCTGTTGACGAATCTTCTTTGTGTGTTGACATAACAATAGTTGTTAAGGGTTTGTTTTCTTTTTAACCTCTTTTTATCATCTGTTTCACCTGTACAAGCATAAATACTCTGTACTGCTTGTTAAGTTTTCAGTTGTCTGAAGAAGGAATATTTATTTCTCGAAACTTGAGTTACAAAAAATGTGTAAAATATTAATTTATTGGTAGTAAAACAGTAATTTCTAATAACTTGTTTTTATGTATTTTATATCCAAATAAGAAATTTCAATTCGAATGCGCTGACGTGCCCTCACCCATGAAGGGGTAGCATTCGATTTTCTCTACTAACGTTGCTCTACTAACATAATATTTATTTTTTTTTTTTTCATAATTATACGATTCTCACGAAATTCATCTGTACCCTATATCACATCGACCGGATCATTAGTTTTGAAAATACGGGAAAAATAAAGTTTCAAATGTCAATAACTCCTAACCCATTCGACGGGTGTTACCCAACGAACTCAGCCGAGATACATATTTATGCTTTGAAATTTTAAAAATCTGGGTTTTTTCATTCTTCAGTTGCTGTCTTTACATTCGGCAGGACATAATCACTTAACCACTAATTTTTCATGGGTACGTCCAACCTAGCCGTTTGAGACTCTCTTCAGCGGAACATTCCAAAATTCCAGATATTTGAACACAACATTGTTCCCTGAAATATGCGCGCAAAAACATTTTGAGTAAGCCATTTTAGTTGAGTAAATGTAAAATTTTATGCAGAATTTCATGTGGATCATAACATGAAAAAAAAATTGAAAAAGCCGTCATTCTTTAACTTCTTGTCAAACTTTAATTTGAGTGGATCTCTGTTTTTTGAGATATTGGAAAAATTACACCAGCCGTTTACCCGCCGTTTACGAATTTCTTCATGGATGAACAAGCGCATGGAAGCTAGTGATCTCACAACAGTGCTTTAAAAAAAAAAATGATGTTCAGCACTATTTATTTTGACGCCGAATCAGAAAGGGCATTCGATGTCATATGTGAAACATTATTGATTGCACAAAGGTTGGATAATTCGTTCAGATTGTATCAGGAGATAATCTAATTGAAATATGTAATAATGACTATTGACAAAATGACGATTTTTTCTGATAACCACTGAATTTTTACAGGAATTAAAAAAATTCAAATCGAAGCATCCATATTCTTGTAGATTTTTATTTTTTTTATGATTGACAATATTTTCCTTCGTGTTAATTCAATGGAAGGCGTTTTTATCGAATGTATATAGATAACTAAGTGAATAAATATTATTATTATTAGGAATTAGCCCAGAGATTTCAAATTTTCACATAGATTTCATGTCTAAATGGGCAATGCAAAATCTGCAAATATTTTTGGAAATTATTCAAACATTTAATAGCAGACATTGAGCGAGTTGAAAATACTTTTTTGATGAAGTGATAGATTATATTATAAGTAGTCAGAAAAAATGATATGATCATTTATCTCCTCTGGTTAACTATTACTTTTCATCATTATCCCATTGTATGGAAATGAAATAAATTAAATCAGATAACAGGAGGGAAATATTACAATGGAAACTTACTACTCTTGTTCTTTTCATTGAATTCATTTTTACTTATTCACTTTTTTTTGACTAATCTACCAATATTATTTATTATTCGAGGAAATATTTTTTTTTGTATTTTTATTTTTCCATTTGATTGTGCGAGTTAGGAGATAGCGTGTGTTCTATGTTCGTTACTGTTTTCTTTATACCACTTTAGGAACTGCGCCCTTAATTGTTTACCCAATAGCGAATGGGCAGACGGTCCCCGGAAACCAGAAAATTTCTTTCCTGGCCCTGGGTTCGAACTTGCAACGTTACGGTATGAGTCCATTAGGCCAGGCGCTGGCAAGAATATTACGGAGAAAAGATATATATGAATTCATTTACTCAAATTTACTCAAACAAAAAGCTCATAGAATTGGGATACACAAAAAACTATGTGCAAGGATTGGCTATGAGATTCATGGTGACGCATGAAAATTGGAACGAAAAGAGGATTTCTTTGTAGAAATGAATGTTTGTTCAAACTTGATATATAGCTTTCAAATTTTCGAATCAAATTCTATAGTCGTGGCGAATAATAGTCATTACCAAGTTGGTACTATTCGAGAGAAACTTTTTTCTTCAGAAAAAGATATAAGGAGTCTGCGGAATAAAGAAAAATCTTAATATTGAATTGTTAAATAAATAAAGTACCTTTGGTGAAAAATACTCCTTTACTTCGAAGGTGAGACGTAATATAGCATTGATAGAATCAGTTTATTCAATCAAATTCAATCGCCGAGCTGCATGAACGAATAAAACTTTCGATAACAGCGATAATTATCTTCCACTTGACTTAAAGTCATCCGAATCACGTCAAACCACCATTTTACAGAAAAAATGAAGTATTCTATAAAACCGATACAAGACGATTGTTTTTATTCAAACGATGAATGAGAAAAAAAACTTCATGAATTTAACGCAATCCAATATATTTCTAATTCGAATACCGCTCCAATCCCAAAAGTTCACGTATCAGCCGAGTGGATTATTTCTAAAGTTTCAATTACTAAGCTGCAAAAACGCATAAACCTTTCAACGAAATCAACGAAAATGTATAATCAGTTACACAAAATCGATATGAATTGATATGAAATATTAGGGGAAAACCTTGATTTGAATATATTTTTTTGAATTTTCAGATTATGTGACACGACGAAATTTTTCACAAACGTATGCGTTATAATTTTACTATTTTATACCACATTCCAATTCGAAAAGGTCTGCAGTTTCGAAAATATTGTAAAAAATAAGGAAAAATTTCGAATATCAATAACTTCGAAATCAAGAGAACTAAATTGCTTATTAATGAATCCAGTAAAAATATTTTGACTCCAAACCTACCTTGAAAATTCAAAGATAGCAAGATATTACCTAGAACATGCACGAAAAAAAGTCCATAATAAAATAATAATCCTCAACATCAATACGAATTAATGTCCAACGTAGCGCTAAATAACAATTCGCTCTTTCAGGAAGCCACAGCTGTTCACAGTCTGCTTACGTATCGATCGAACGGAAAAAAACCATCTACTCTTATGAATTCCAAGAACGAATGCAAGATAATTGCAAAGTAAACAAATCCACGTTGTCAAATGTACTGGATGCCAAGTGAACCGTTGTTTAGATAGCCCCATGATATACAAAGTATACACGAAATCGACCCTAGCGCCACCATGATAAAACTCGGTGAACCTAAAGTATCCACGGCAGTCGAGATAGGTCCAAAAAGGGTCAAGTTGGCATCCTGCTGAAAATTAGCGCAAACGATAAAGGATGTTCCCTTATATCATTTGCCGATGTCACTTCGAGTTGGTAAGTTGGCATCCGTATATTGGATGCCACCTTACCTCGGATGCCATCTATACCGGTAATTTTACATGGGGGGATGCAGCCTTGTATGCTGGATATATATATATATATATATATATATATATATATATATATATTACATTAATTGTAAAGATGAAATGAAACCAATACAATTTATTTTCTCCATAATGATTCGTATTCATCTGTTGAGTAACAGACCGTATCGATCAGTATTTCCTTTATTTGTGTTTTGAACTTTGCACCTGGTTCAACAGGTAGTCTATTATACAGAGACGTTGCATAATTTTCCGGACCGTTCTGAGATTTTTTTCAATCGTAATAAGTTTTTCCTAATAAGTGATTTATTCCTGGTGTTATGCTCGTGTATGTCAGATTGCAAACGATTACTATTATTATAGTTTCGATTACGAAGATGGATGAAAAGGTATGTAAACCAAGCTTCTTGAAAACATGTTTGCAACATCCCCTATATCCAAGCCCACCCAAAATTCTTATCTGAAAACTGATTCCCTTCGGGCCGAGTTGCCCCACAATATGGCTTCATACTTTAGTTTAGACTTCACCAGAGCAAAAAAAAACTGATTGCAGTGTTGTCGCGGATAGTGAATGTGAAAGAACCCTCAAAGCAAAAATATCTTTGCTGAGTGCTGTTATTAGTTCATCCAGCTGCGTACCCCAAGTAAGTGAAGCAAGCATCACTCCTAGAAATCTAACCGAGGCATATGTACTACACTCCAATCTTAAACTCAAAGTTAACGTCCGTGTCTTACTTTCATTCATGCTAAGACCGTTAGCCTTAAACCACACATGAACCTCAAACGATGTATTATCGTTAATAAAAACTAAAAATAACACTGGTCCTAGATTAGAGCCCTGTGGTATTCCAATGTTAAAATATCTCATACCCGAATACCATTAGCAAAAACTACCTGCTTTCTATCACTTAAAAATGCTTTGATGAATTTCAATGATGTTGTATCGAAAACTTCTTCAGCTTATAGAGCAACCTGTTGTGAACAACTCAGTCGAATGACTTCGATAGGTCAATGAACGATGCCATGTAATGTTTTCCCTTCTCAAAATAATCAATTGTAAAAATAATAAAATTGATAATGGCTTCTACAGAACTTCTACCTTTCCTATACTTATAGTGAACGCTTGAAAAAAGCTAATTTTCCTCAAAGTAATCTACTATTGTGTTGCTAAATGAAACAATGGAATAATAAATTAGTATCAAAAGCATACGAACAACAAAGGAATGTCCTCTCTAAAATCCACGTGATTAATGTGAATGATAGCAGATGCCGAAACAAGACATGCTTGACGAACCCGTAATATTATAATAAAATAAATAGTTTTTCAGTGGGATTATTCAAGCTATTTTAATTTAATTCTCATTCTTCGGCGCATCTTTTTTATTACTAATATTTTCTATTTCTTTTTTTATTTACCATTTATCTACTTCGTTTTCTTTTCTTCAGAATTTGGATTATGTTTGATTTTCTTTTTCATTAGATATCGTGCGTTACTACTGTTAAGGCGCAAATCTCATGCGCAAAGTGTTTGCGCATGTACATTCTATAGTTCCAATATTGTTGTATGAAGCATAATCTTTAAACCGTGGTTGCGCCTAATTTCTCTATGAAAGAAGAACAACCATAGAAACCATACACGAAATTTCGTGCAAATGTTAATGTACCAAGTCGAAAACAAGCAGGGATACTATTCGAGAAGAGATCTGAAGACAAACAGACCCCAGCACCAGCATTCCCACAACAGCCGTGTCTCCAGCACAGACAGAAGAAGTTCAGTAAGATAAATTTGTATACATCAACATTTATGACACATGTTTCATACTTCAATATATTTTTTATACTTGTAGTATTCCTTTAATCCCTGAAACCAGGTTCAACATTTAATGCAATCATTTAATTCAATTCATTTGATTCATTCATTTAATACAGTCCACTTATCTATCATCTAGTTCGTTGCTCTATATTATTAGTTATATCTGATAATAAATACAACATCAATTCCAAACACACACCACTTATATTGAGTATATCTTAGGGAATCAAATTCTACGTTGATTCTGAAATACGAAGGCTATTTTGATATACTGCCAATATTTCTACAAGCGACAAATTTCAGGCAATTTCGACTACACAGAAATTCCATTTGCAATAAACTCATTGCAAATTTACAACTACCTTTGTAGCTGGCGGACAACCTTTTTCACCAGAATAGGTACAAGTTACATTTTGCCCCAGGAGACGGTTCTTGACCGCATCTTTGACAACGGTGACTGTAAATTTGCAATTAGTTTATTCCAAATGGAATTTCAATGTGATCAAAATTGCCCAAAAGATTTGGGAGCTGGTTAGAAATATCGCCAATATATCAAAATAACTTATGTATTTCGGAATCAACTTTGTATTGAACTTCCCTAAGATATAACAAGTATAAGTAGTCTGTGTGTAGACTTTGCGTTAGGATTATTATTAGGTATAACTAATAATATAGAGTAAAAATCTAGATTACAGATAAGTGGACCGTATTAAATGGATGTACCTGGTTTCAGGGATTAAATGAATACTACACTTGAACACGAATAGGAGGTATATTTAAAGTATAAAAATATGAGTTATAAAATGATAAATGTATACAAAATTAACGCGCTGAACTTCTTCTGTGTGGTGCTGTGTATCCGACGGTCTCGAGGAGACTGGTGTGTTGGAAACCACTGGTATGTGGAACCGTTTTTGAATAGAATACAATTGATTTGATGTATCAAGAATTACATGAAATTTCGTCCATGGTTTCTGTGTTTCTGTGTTTCTATTTCATAGAGAAATTTACTTATTTTGGAAGCAACCACAGTATACAGATTATGCATTATACACAATGCTTAAATATTATAGAATGTACATGAGCAAGTGTTTTGCGCCTGAAATTACATAGTGTGGCGGCAGTTTGCGCCTTAACAGTGACATTTTCTTGGTTCTTTCAACTTGTTTTCCGGTTCAACAGTACAGATTTCGTAAATTTTGAAAATGTTCTATATTTTGGATAGATACACAGTGTCTTATAAATTCTGTTTGACATTGTTCTTCTAAGTGACGTTTCTTTGGATAAACCAGGTGAATTGGCAAGATTGTTGCAGTATTTTTGGTTTCTTTCATTACCAGTATTTCGCTGGGAGTATATTCTTTTCTTCTAAATGTATTCTTGGTAGAGAAATTTATCACTTCATAGTTTATAACAGTTTCAGGAGGTTATTTTTCTTAGTAAAGAACTTTCATTAACAGCGCCATATTTTATATTGCAAATAAAACACATAAATTATTTGAAAATTATTGAAATTTTCATTTAATTATAAAATACAATGGATATCATTAGTTATGGAACAAAACACCATTCAAATGTCTACCTCGGAAACGCTGGCAGGAATGAAGTTTAACCCAATTTTTCAGGACTCCCACATACAAAAGTACGTTAGCAATTACTCGTTCAATATTGATGTGTAAATCGTCAAAATTTGCTGAATAATTACTGTAAATCAATGAATTAATGTAACCCCAGAGAAAAAAGTCCAATGGAGTTAAATCGCAGGAACGAAGCGGATAATTTATCGGTCCATTTCTTCCGATTTTTTCTAAGTGTCAATTACTAAATACACGACGCTTTAAATGATCTGTTGGTTTGAGCTCTTGGGTTAAAACAATTTTGTACGGATAAACCAAGGTTTTCTCGTAAAATTCGCCACAAAGACGTCTGGGAGGTTCCTAGCTCCTGTGAACGCCGAGAAATCGATGAATTTTGGTCTTCACAAACACTTTCACGTACGGCAGCAAATTCTCTTCACTTCTTGCAATTCTTTGTCTCACTGGCACTGTAACATCATGACGTACGAAATTTATTTCAAACTTCATCACTAAACGTTCAACTGTTCTTTTATCCGAAGGATTATAATGACTAAGAATTGGAGTTGAAGCACGTAAAGTTAGAGTAACAGATCGCGATTTTTCATAATGAATCTGGATTATTTGTAAACGTTGTTGGAATGTGTATCTTTCCACGATTAAATGGTAGACATCGACAAACACAACTGTCAATGTCACAAATAAACAATGGCTGCCATGCGTGAGTAATGTAAATTTAATGTAATGGGGCGTTTCCATTGAAAGACCTTTACTTTCCCTTCAGGAAAATTCTCCATTATGGAATAGCTCTCTTTATGGTGGCGTTTATATCTCTTGTTCTTCGAAGTCTAAGTCATCTTTACCAGTAGTAGAATCTCCAGTTTCTTCTGCTATTCTTTTAACTCTTCCATTCTTTTGTTGAATTGAGTATTCCTTTTGTCCGCCGCTTCAGACATTATGAGATCGTATAAAGACATCTTTTTCTGGTAGTCAGAAAAACTCTTCGAGTTGGAAAAGGTGCAATTAAAAATATAGTTGATTTCGACTTTGTGAGGTTGCTTTTATAAAATATTCATTTTACGTGCTTATAAATTATAAGGCTACTGGTTAGAGAAATGAAGTTTGTACCATTAGTGGTTCTGATAAGAGCGATGGTCTTCAACGGTGGCTACACAGGTAGATGTTGTGTTTTATGGTCCACCTGTAAAATGGAAGCTTCATATCGAGACGCGTTCATGGGACGCCCCAGAATCGTGCCAGAGGGCGAGTCCACAGCCTGCTCTTCAATTTCTCTCGGTGCCGAAGAGATCACGGCGCCAGACTTACTACTATAGATGCCGATCTCTCATTCTCCCAAATTGAGACGAATGATGTTGAATAACACGTCGGATGATTCACAGAGTGGTTGCTGATATCGCTACGTCTTCACCCATAGCCGTAATTGGTCTTGTTATGGATATTTATCGGTCGGGTTACAGTTTTTTTCTTCGATCATCTTTTGTTCTTCGATTTTGGTGGAGAGGCTGATGAACTGAGTGCGGTTGAGATCGATTATCGACGTGATGAGCAATTCTGTAAACGGTTTAGTGATATCGAAGTGTCATATTTACTATAAAGGATCTTTCATTAACAGCGCCCCATTTTGTTATTTGAATAAAACACATCATTTATTTGAAAATTACTGCTATGAAACAAAACATCATTTAAATGTGCACCACGAAAACGCTGGCAGAAATGAAGACGTTGAACCCAATTTTCCATGACTCGCACACAAATCGTATGTTAGCAACTACTCGTCCAATATTGATCTGTGAATCGTCTAAATTTGCTGGATGATTGCTGTAAACCAATGACTTAATGTAACTCCAAAGAAAGAAGTCCAATGTAGTTAAATCACTGAGAATGATTTTCTTATGAAAATCAATTCCGATTTTTTCTAAGCATCAATTATTGAATACACGTCGCTTCAAATGATCTGTTGGTTTGACTTTTTGGGTTAAAACAATTTTGTATGGATGTAAACCAAGGTCTTTTCGTATAATTCGCCACTAAGACGTCCGGGAGATGCCTAGTTCTTGTGAACGTCGAGAAATCGATACATTTTGGTCTTCACGAACACAGCATTATTCTCTTCACTTCATTCATTTCTTTGTCTTACTGGCACTGTAAAATTTGTTTCAAACTTCTTCACTGAACGTTCAACTGTTCTTTTATCCGGTCGATTATAACGACCAAAAATTGAAGTTAAAGCACTTAAAGTTAAAGTAACAGATCTCAATTTTTCATAATAAATTTGGATTATTTTTAATCGTTGTTGGAGTTTGTACCTTCTCATGATTAAATGCTAGACATTGACAAATACAACTGTCAATGTCACAAATAAACAGTGGCTGCCATGCGTGAGTAATGTCAATTCAAAAATGGGGCGTCCCCTTTGAAAGACCCTTTACTATGCAAAAAAGCAAAATTTTCTCCTGATATGTAAGAATGAACGAGAATATACAGTGGCGAAACCACTTATGGAATGAAATTATTTGTGTCCTTGTTAGAAAATCATAAAGAACACTGGGACACGTCAACTTTTGAATTCAATAGCGCGACTTTTAAACATTAATTCAAATATGCAGGTTGATTCGCGCAAGTCCCATAGTCCATCTTCTTTATTTTAAATGGAACACTCTGTATATATTTATATTTTTTAAAGCTCCCTAATAACCTGATTTATACTATATCATGTATGGTCTTTCATGAATATTACGGATGAAATTTCGGAATTACTTTCAACTGATTGCTAGAAAATGAATACTTAAATTCCATTATGTAATTGATTTTAATACATTCAAATAAATGCTCAAAATGTTCTCCACCTCGTTCTTGGCAATAAACAGACTTTCATGAAACTTGTTCCTACATTTGTTTGAAGTTTGAGTTGAAAATTTATTATTATCATTATTATCATCATTATTATTATCATTCGACTTGAACCTATTAGCGTAGAAGGGTGAAAGTTCTCACACCCCCCTCGCGATCGGCTATCACACTCCCTGACAGGGGGAACATTCACTCATCCCGGATAGTAATTATCCGGGGGATTGAGCTCTGTGGTATGCGGTGTTCTTCTTCTCCTGGGTCCTCGGTCGTTCGTTCTTCGTTGTTTGGTCCTGGATATCTCGGCAGATGTCCTGGTTGTTGTTCTTGTAATGTTTCCCTCCATAGCTGGTCGTGGCGTCATTATCATTATTATTATCACTATTATTATCACTATTGTTATTACTATTATTATTACTATTACCATTACCATTAACATTAACATTACCATTACCATTACCATTACCTTAACCGTTACCATTACCGTTACCGTTACCGTTACCGTTACCTTTACCATTACCATTACCATTATCATTACCATTACCATTACCATTATCATTACCATTACCATTACCATTACCATTACCATTACCACTACCATTACCATTACTATTACTATTACTATTTCTATTATTATTATTATTATTAATTTTATTAATATTAGCCATTTCTGTGGTTATCCTTTCTTTAAGGTCTGCGGTGCTTGTCGGTTGTGTTGCATAAACTTTGATTTCGAAATGAGACCACAGAAAAATGAAATGGTACACGGTACCATGTGAAATGTTAGACAACTGAGAATACCTCTGATTAAATAAATTTGCCACTTCAACTTGACTTCTACAATTATTTCCGTAACCGATCATCTTTAAAATCTCAATTCGGTGAGTCTCTGTTAAATATTTCATTATTATTTCTACAAGAAATACGTTTTCAGTTACGAATTTACTCTTTCAGTGTAAATCTCAACACCGCAACATCTGACTGATAACAATCTACATTATTTGCAGATTTTCTTTATGAATCGGCATATGTAGACAGTTTTTTAGGTATTCATGACAAAATAATGTTAACGAAACCAAGATTCATGAGCGTATCGAGAATTGACATTAAAAATTTTTCCGACTTAATTGATAGTTAGTTCAGAAATTTCACAAACCTGTATTTAGGTTATATAAAAAATTGAATTATTTAACGCGTGATAAATTATAAATTTCATTGTTTCAACCGGAATTATACATAATAGACCTTGCATTAGTTGAAATCAGGTTGTTAAGTAGCTTCGAAAAAATATAAAAATATACGGGTTGTTCCATTTAGAATAAAAAGGGAGGACTGTGCTGGACTTGCGCAAATCACCCTATATATTTAAAGTTTTGCTTAAAAAGCACACCATTGAATTTGGATTAACGTGTCCCAGTGTTTTTATAATTTTCTAATATTGCTTTTATATTTCGTATATGTCGTATAAAGTCGTATAAAGTTTGTTTGTATTTTTTTTGTTCACATTACTATTATTTTTTGTTCCTAGGTTTATAGGTTCTACCTCAACCCTTCTTACTGTTTTAATAAATAAATAAGGATACTAAGGATTTTATTCCATAAGTGATTTCTACACAGTGTAAGGTTACAGACAAATACTTTGTTTATTTTAAATGTAGTTGAGAAAGGTGCTCCTTTTGAATGACTTCTGTCAATATCAATAGTGCTTTCGGTTATAATGATAATGAAACAAAATTTATTGATTCTCTAGGACACAAATGGGCCATAGGATAAATCAATTAATATATACATGGGATCATGATCAGGATAGAGAGCCAACTTTGAATAGTTTTTGACACTATAATAGATTTCATAGAATCAGGTTGGTGATTTTAACCTCTGATACAGTGATCAAATGGAAAGGTTTGAATTTTTTTCGAAGTGTTCGTGGGTATGAATAGGGTTTCAGAGCTTCCTCTGGAGCAATTAAGAAAGGTACACGATTTGACCGAATAAAATTTGTTATCTCATATAAATAGTAAAGCATTAATCATATTATATATATACATGTCGAGTCAAAATACTATTAGCTATAAATAATGGTTTAAAGTTTTAAAGTGTTCACGAGAGCCAACTCGAAAATTCATTCTCATAAAATTTTTATGTGCGATGAACATTTATTGAATTATTTTTATCTTTACTTGTGAGAATTTTCTCATACCATAATAAGGGTTGGACTATTTAAAATTTACATGTTTGATCGGCTATAAATAAAAAACAAATGAATATATTTTTGAAGATAGGAATTTATTACAAAGGTTGAACCTTCACATTTACGAACGAAAAACAATGTCATCCGAAAGACCGCCACAACTGGCTACAGTACACCATCCGATAATTCCAAATTTTCAGGACATTGTCGATTGTTTGGGGCTCAATCTTGCGAATGGCAAATTTGATTTCCTGTTTTAAGGCATCAATCGTTTCTGGATAGTTAGCGTAACACTTATCCTCAACGGATCCCCACAAAAAATAGTCCTGTGAAGTGAAAATCAGCTTTATCGCTAAAGATGATTTTTTGGGGAAAACGCTCATCTTCGGTTATGCGATCAATAACCCATTGAGCGAAGTGGAAACGCATCGGATGGTCACGAAGCTTCTCTTCTTGCACTAGTTGAACTTTATAACCTTCATTGGAGGTCTTCATGCAAAATTTTCCTCAGAGAAATGCGTGAAATGTTTAGTTCTTGAGCACGATGGCGAGTTGATGTTGATAGATGTCCAGCCACATTCTGGGGCCTACAGCAGCAATGTTTTCAAGTGTGCTCACTAGACAAAAACATGAACGGGAAAAGAGGTAAAATGATACAGATTTATTCTGCTAACCTGCTTAAAATTTTAATTTCAAAAAATTTTGTTTTCAGAAACTTTTAGCATTAAATTAAATGAATGTCTAAGAATACACTGTGTGAATTTAGTTCATAGTTATAGAATTAAACACTCATCACATATAACCGAAGGGAACAAAAGAATCCAAAGAAATATAAACTATCAATTAAATCTACTGAATAAATACCTGAAGAGGACAAACTTTTGCTTCGTTCTTCGTTTTATTGAAAACAAATCCCCTTCCAAGAATGCAAAACATAACCTCAAGCAACTTCTTCAAAAACAACTGGCTAAAAATATATTCTCTCAAGAAAAACTCCTAAAACAAACTTATCACTAACTGTTTCATTGAAATTTGGTACTCCTTTTATCATCTTTTTTCAATATGCAGCATCGAGATAGCGTTTAACCTATCTTCACGCATAGAATTACTTACTGGTTTTGATTTATTTTAGCGTCGAAAAGCATCTCTCAGCTCCAGATGCTGTCATTGGTATAGTTTCATCTGCACTTATTTGATTTACCGCTTTTTGAAAATATAAACGTTGACAAGTATAATCAACGAAGGGGTCTTCTTCTTCATTAGCATCTCACGTCCATTTTCGAACATACTCCTCTTTCAATTCCCATCTTCATGTGCTTTTTTGTCGACTGCGGTTCGCATTCAATTCAGGCCTGCTGTTAATCTGAGGTCATCCATCCATCTCATGTAGGGTCGTCCTCTAGGTCTTCTAGGGATATGGTTTCCAATATAATATTGACCTTTGCCACTTATCAACATCACCTCTTGCCACATGTCCAACAAATGCACACTTAAATGTCGTCGCGTTCTCTACAACGTTGACTACTTTCGTCCTATGCCTTGTCCATTCATTCTTCCTTCTATCCTTCAACGATATACCAACATTGACCTCTTCATAGCTCTTTGGGTGACCCCCAAATCATTAATATTTTTCGTGGTCATGACTCAAGTCTGAGTGCCATATAGCAAAATACAGGAGTTAAAACCTTAGTCTTCAGATCAATAATATTTTCTTGTCTCTTAAAATAAAACTGGCCCATTTTAATTTCGTTCGTCGTTCAATTTCTTCAGCTTAAAACTGAAGAAACGAATGTGTAGTGCACATTAATAATGATGGTGAAGTCAGAAGACAAAACTGCGGAATTAACATTTAAACAGATCCGTGAAATATTTAATCAGGTTTCCTATAATCGAAACTGTAGGTACTTCACAATCTTGTATTGAATAAAACAAGAAGTTTATTGACCTCCATATTCAACAGTTTTCACTTATCGTTGGTATTTATTCAGTTCAAGTCCGATTTAATTCAATTTCAATGAAGTGAAGTCCATCATATGGGTCTTCCGATGACCTCGATAAAGACTTGCAATTTCTTTGAACTGATTCAGGGGCGTAAATAAATCATAGAAAAACGGCAAACTTGTTCTACCGTGCGTCAAGAGTCTAGTTGAATATATTAGTTACGAGATACAATTTTGCAATTCTAATAATTTTAAACCTTTATGGTATTATTTCGAGTATAATAAATAGCCTATAACATTTTATAGAAATTTATTCAGAAAGAATTTCCTCTGCAGAAGGAATATCCTTCGATAATTGAACAAACAGTTTTATTGATTTTAATAATCGTCGTTTGTTTCAAGGTTCAATCTATGATGTTATTTTGTTTATCTCATTTCTAAATATCTTGAAAAAAGTATTAAAATCTAAGTTGATGTGGCTTTTTAAATTGACACTATTTTCCAAAAGTCCTACGCTTCCCTCGAATTTAAATTATAAGAATGAAATACAAGAAAATATTTATATTGATATAAAGGTATCTTATTTAAAACTTAAAATATGGAAGAAGACAATCCCAAAATAAAATCAATTTCAATCCAGGTGTTATAAGAAATATACATTAATATTATCAGACGAAGATACTGAAGTGATGGTTAACAGATATATAAGTGGTCGTTCTAATATCACTATGGCACAACAAGAGCTCTATATCGTTCCATGAGGCCGTAGAAATCGAATTATTTCTAATTAAAA
This sequence comes from Megalocaria dilatata, assembly GCA_034642435.1. NCBI lineage: Eukaryota > Metazoa > Arthropoda > Insecta > Coleoptera > Coccinellidae > Megalocaria > Megalocaria dilatata. The sequence continues at coordinate 35,697,471 of CM067857.1, read as the reverse complement.
CAATTTGTAGAAATTACTGTGTTTCACTAATCACTGACAACTGAGTTGTCTGATGATGGGATAGTTCATTTCCCAAAACTCGAGTCACAAGAAAATGTGTAATATATCTTATTATTGGTAGTAAAACATAGTAATTTCTACAATTTGTTTTAAATATGATCAACTACCAAATAGTAACGGCTTAAACAATTCAGTATCCGAATTGTTTCTATTTCTGTATTCAGATCTCAATTTCAGAGGACTCATTATTCTTCGAGATAAAACTTTAAAATAATATTTAGTTTGTATAAGGTATTTTACAAGACCCAGTTATATCTAAAAAATTCTTTGTGTATAAGTGAAAAAATTGGTAACCATTGAAGAACTATTCGTGTTTTATCTTAGTTTGAAAAAGCACGTGTCCGTGTATGATAGATATTTTTCATTGATTGTTTTCATTTTGGTCGTATAAAAGTGGACCGAAGATTATCGCTGAGAATCTCAAATCCTCTTTTTGAAGATGTGCTGCATATTTTTGAATAGTTTTTTGAAAGGGATGTTGCTTCTAAGAATTTGTCATGTTTATGTTGGTCATTTTTGGAGTTGAATATATTCTTCATAATGCTATTATAGTATGAAACAGTGCTGTCTCCCCTAAATGTTTGTTGAGTAAATTCGATCAATGCCCTATATTTTCTTTGGATTCTTTTATCTCCTTTTAATGCTGTCTGTCAATTCTATATGTCTTATGAAAAAAACAGTGTTTCTGAGGCATTTATTTATTCAATTTAATTTTAAAAAGTTTTTAAGAAATTTCACAAAATTGCAGTTATATTGATATTTAAGATATTGAAAAAAGCCTTTCTTTATAGAGTGAAAAATCCCCTTCCTATTTATTATCAATTTCAGCTGTTAGTTTTTGAATTATGTAATTTTCAACTCAGAATATATGTAGATTTTTTTTAAGGGAAAAAGCAGACATTTTGAAACATCCAGTATAACTGGTAACCAAGTAGAACGTAAGTCAACAAACTTAATCAAATATTCACGTACGTTTGACTAGACGTGAGCACAACCGCTTCTTCCATCGGTTGGTTCTTTAGAACCATCAATAAACGAACTACCTATGCAAATAGTAACTTCTCTACAACAATAGCATCTCAATCAATACAGGACATCTCATGAATGGAAATTAAGATAATAAATAATATTGAAGGGGCGGGAAACGAACAAGCAATCAATCCTATCAACATTATCTATGATGAAAAAGCCCGTACCTAATGTGATGTATTTTGTCTGACATTTAGAACAAACAACACAATGAACTTACAAGATCAAATTCACATATGTCTATCAATGTCGTTTTCAAGAGTAATGAATAATATTACTCGGGTCACATTTTTTTTAAATATTATTCAGCAGTTTCAGAATATAACAAGGGATTTGAATGAGTTAAATCCCAACTAGATGTAGGAAGTAAAGCAATTGAAACTAAGAGAGTAAGATTGACCGCTAAGATCAGGTACTGACATCTCTTAATATTTATAATAAATATTTGAATATCAAAACAGATTAAATCTGTTAGTCTTCCACAAATTTTAATTTCAAAAAAATTTCTATTCAAAAAACTTTTAGAATTAAATTAATGTCTAAAATAAGCACAGCTTACGTTAAATAGACGTATATAATCAAAACTCAATATATAATGTCAAATGGAATAAATAAACCAACAGATATAAGAAAGTCATTAAAATTAATAAATAAATATTTAAAGGAGACAAAATTTTGTTTCTGATCTTACCTTTGAGAACACCAATTAATTGCCTTTTAAAAACATGAACACAGTTTAAGGACTTCTCAAAGAATATAATTTATTTGAAATATTTAATATATTTAAATATTCGAATAAGTTAATTCAGAAATCTCTCAAAACATGCACTATATCTTCAAAAAACAAATATAATTCTAGGTAATCTCTTCTTCGGTCCTAGATAATATTCCAAATATCAAAATCAAATAACTATAACTATATCACAACTCACACGTGTTAAGGATGGATGCTTCAAACAGACTAACTTTTATTAGAACATAGACCAATCTTGAATTTTAAAGTTATTCTGTTTGAAGCATCCATCCTTAACACGTGTGAAATGTGATATAGTTATAGTTATTTGATTTTAATATTTGGAATATTATCTAGGACCGAAGAAGAGATTACCTAGAATTATATTTGTTTTTTGAAGATATAGTGCATGTTTTGAGAGATTTCTGAATTAACCTATTCGAATATTTAAATATATTAAATTTTTCAAATAAATTATATTCTCTGAAAAGTCCTTAAGTTGTGTTCATGTTTTTAAAAGGCAATTGATTGGTGTTCTTAAAGGTAAGATCAGAAACAAAATTTTGTCTTCGTTAAATATTAATTTATTAATTTTAATGACTTTCTTATATCTGTTGGTTTATTTATTCCATTTGACATTATATATTGAGTTTTGATTATAAACGTCTATTAAACGTAAGCGGTGCTTATTTTAGACATTAATTTAATTCTAAAAGGTTTTTGAATAAAATTTTTTTTTTGAAATTGAAATTGTGGAAGACTAACAGATTTAATCTGTTTTGATATTCAAATTTTGTTATATTTCTTCTATCAAGTAAAAAGCCTTTTTCTATTTTATTTTATATTTAATATACACTATATATTAAAACAGTAATATATAATTATATTCAGGCTCCAATTAATCTCATTATGAAATGTCAATGATTTTAAATATAACCTCAAAAATAACTGACACTGTTCTGTGATTTTGTTAGAACATAGACCAATCTTGAATTTTAAAGTTAGTCTATTTGAAGCATCCATCCTTAACACGTGTGAGTTGTGATATAGTTACAGTTATTTGATTTTGATATTTGGAATATTATCTAGGACCGAAGAAGAGATTACCTAGAATTATATTTGTTTTTTGAAGATATAGTGCATGTTTTGAGAGATTTCTGAATTAACCTATTCGAATATTTAAATATATTAAATATTTCAAATAAATTATATTCTCTGAAAAGTCCTTAAGTTGTGTTCATGTTTTTAAAAGGCAATTGATTGGTGTTCTTAAAGGTAAGATCAGAAACAAAATTTTGTCTTCGTTAAATATTTATTTATTAATTTTAATGACTTTCTTATATCTGTTGGTTTATTTATTCCATTTGACATTATATATTGAGTTTTGATTATAAACGTCTATTAAACGTAAGCGGTGCTTATTTTAGACATTAATTTAATTCTAAAAGGTTTTTGAATAAAAATTTTTTTTGAAATTGAAATTGTGGAAGACTAACAGATTTAATCTGTTTTGATATTCAAATTTTGTTATATTTCTTCTATCAAGTAAAAAGCCTTTTTCTATTTTATTTTATATATAATATACACTATATATTAAAACAGTAATATATAATTATATTCAGGCTCCAATTAATCTCATTATGGAATGTCAATGATTTTAAATATAACCTTAAAAATAACTTACACTGTTCTGTAATTTTGTTAGAACATAGACCAATCTTCAATTTTAAAGTTAGTCTATTTGAAGCATCCATCTTTAACACGTGTGAGTTGTGATATAGTTATAGTTATTTGATTTTGATATTTGGAATATTATCGAGGACCGAAGAAGAAATTACCTTGAATTATATTTGTTTTTTGAAGATATAGAGCATGTATTGAGAGATTTCTGAATTAACTTATTAATATTTAAATATATTACAAAATTCAAATAAATTATATTCTTTGAGAACTCCTTAAGTTGTGTTTATGTTTTTAAAAGGCAATTGGTGTTCTTAAAGGTATGATCAGAAACCAAATTTAATCTCCTTTAAATATTTATTTATTAATTTCAATGACTTTCTTATATCTGTTGGTTTATTTATTCCATTTGATATTATATATTGAGTTTTTATTATATACGTCTATTAAACGTAAGCGTTGCTCATTTTAGACATTAATTTAATTCCTAAAGTTTTTTGAATACATTTTTTTTTTGAGATTAAAATTTGTGGAAGACTAACAGATTTAATCTGTTTTGATATTCAAATTTTGTTATATTTCCTCTATCAAGTAAAAAGCCTTTTTCTATTTTATTCTATAATAAATATTTAGAACCGAAAACAAATATTAATTGCCTAAACTTTTCCCAATTCACATTTCGGACTATCTACTACTCTGTCAAGAAAGTACCGGGAATTTTCAATTAAAACAACATTTTTACATTTAATCCTCAAAATTTATTGGATCGCCTTCAAAATAGGCTCCATTTGCTGCAATACATCTATGCCAACGGCACTTCCAATTATCGAAACATTTTTTATAGGCGCTCTCCGGGATGGACTTTAGCTCTCGCGCCGAATTTTGTTTTATGGCTTCAATCGACTCAAAACGGGTGCCACGAAGGGGCAATTTTAGTTTTGGGAAGAGGAAAAGGTCGCAGGGAGCCAAATCCGGCGAATACGGTGGTTGCTGAAGCACGTTTGTTAAGTTTTTGGCGAGAAAGTCAGTCACAATCGTAGCTCGGTGAGAAGGCGCGTTATCGTCATGCAAAATCCATGAGTTGTTCGCCCACAAATTTGGCCGCTTCTTACGGATACGCTCACGCAAACGTTTCATAACACCTAGGTTATACTCCTTGTTTACCGTCTGACCCTCTGGAACGAATTCGTAGTGCACCACGCCACGGATATCGAAGAAAACAATGAGCATCACCTTCATTTTCGAGCGGCTTTGGCGTGGTTTTTTCGGTTTCGGCTCATTTTTTGCCACCCATTCCGATGATTGCTGGCTTGTTTGCATATCGTACTCGTAGACCCAGGTCTCATCACCAGTTGTAATGCGTTCCATGAATGTAGAATCGGAATTACAGCGATCCAGCATGTCTGAAGCAACCTGTTCGTGATGACGTTTTTGAAGAAAATTCAGGTCTTTCGGTATGAGTCGTGCGGCCACCTTACTCACGCCCAAAATATCAATCAAAATCGTACGTGCGGACTCGTGGGATATCTTAAGATCATGTGCTATCTCTCTCAAGGTGGTACGACGGTTTTCCAGCACCCTTTCCTTAATTTTATCGACGTTATCTTCGATCGAAGCCTTCGATGGGCGTCCGTCCTTGAAGGCTCTGTACCACTGATATGCACGAGTTTTCGATAGAGCATTATCACCAAAGGCCTTTTGCAACATTTTCAATGCATTGGCACACGAAAATTCATTTGCAACACAAAACTTTAAACAAATTCATTGCTCAACGTAATCACCCATAGTAAAAATCGGCACGCACTCTGACTTCGACTGACTTAATCAGCTGTTGCAAACACACTAGTTGACAGATCCCGCTCAAGCTTGGCAACGTAATTAAGGACAGTGGTACCAACCTAGGAAAAAAAATATTTCCGATAATTCCCGGTACTTTCTTGACAGAATGTATATTTCTTAAATGTTTAATTGAATCAGTATTTACTTAATGAAAATCCATATTAAATAATCTTAATTATTTAAGATGAATCTTGAATCTAAGAACAATCTTATGATTGTTGTGATTTTCACAAATTGTTATTGGTATTTAGTACAACAATTGTGTCGATATCACAGTAGCATCTTCAAGTAGATTTACATTTTGAATAACTAAGTTTGTTTCAGTTTATTTTCTGTTGTTTCACAGGTACAGACAGACTTTTAAAGAAATTATTTTTATTTATCAATGAAATACGTCCTTCAATATCATACACTATGGAAACCGAACGTAATAATTCTATTAATTTTCTTGATATAACAGTTACTACAATGAATAATTCACATGATTCTTTAATATTTCACAAACTAACATATACGGATACCATTATACACATTAAATCAAACTACCCTTTAAATCAAAAATTATCAGCACTCAATTTTGTGATCTATAGATTACTTAATATTCCCATGAATCGAGAAAATTATATTTAAGAACTTAACATCATCAAACAAACAGCTATTAATAATGACTATGATCCTACGTTGATAGACAAATTGTTGATAAATAAAAATAATAAGATAGCTTTAAATATGGCATATCCCAATATAAAAGAAAATTTTACATTCATTTACTGAAAATGCACTGAAGGTAATTCTGAGAAAATTGCTACATACCTCAAAAATAAATATTATTTAACTTCATTCCAAACCTATTCAAACCTAAGTAAATGTATAAAAAATAATAAAGACAGTACACATAAAGATGAAAAAACGGGGTTTTATAAGTTAACCTGCGGTGATTACCGAAAAGTTTACATAGGAGAGACTGGAAGAACTTCCGACATAGAATTTGTGAACATTTGAAGAGTTTCCTCAATAAGAAAAGTAATTCCACATAAGCTAAGCATTTGTTGGAAACAGGACCTATTTTCAACCATAATTTTGACATTGTACATATGCAAAGTAAAAGTTATACCTTAAACCTGTTAGAGTCCCTTGAGACAAATAAACACAATAAAATTGGAATATTACTTAACGAACAAATAGATTTAAGTAACTCACCCCTGTTAAATATATTCAGATAAGCTGGAATGTACAGAGACCTTTTTTGAGTTTCAGTGCTCAATAAAATTGTTTTTGTATCTACTGTTATATAAATAGCAACCGGAAACAAACTTAGTTATTCAAAATGTAAACCTACCTGAAGATGTTACTGTGATCGCGAAACATTTGTTGTATTAAATAACAACAAAAATTTGTGAAAATCAGAATAACCTCATTTAATATTATCTCTTTTTCGACAAATAAATAAAAATTAACGACATTTCACGAAAAAAATATTATTTTCTCATTTCATCTGTGTTAGTGTACTCCTTTGGTAGTAAAACAAGTTTAAAGAGATCGCTATGTTTTACTATCAGAAAAAATTTATGAAGTGAGGAAATTTTCATTTATTCCAGGATTGAATATCCTATTCTTTCAACAGTAAATGGATTAAACTGATACAATATTCATAGAAATCATAAGGTCATCTGTATTTTCAGTATAATCACCTGAACCTACTTTTCGACTCGAATTTGTTTAAATGGGTCATGCGGAATCATAGTATTTTGAAGTTTCTAGTGATGTTTGGAAGAGAGTTGTGAAGAAGTTTTGAAGTTATGGCTGATGCAGTTGAGAGTAGAATGTTAACAAACAAACTTTACTTGTTGGATGCTAATTAAATTCTTCAGACGAATGATATACTGTTTATGAATGAATATATTTGAAAAATATCTAGATGCCATCGATTCAAATATTTATGGTTCTATTTAAAGGACACCGACCAACGATGTCTTTCCAAATAACTAATTTCAGTGAACAAATGTTCATGCTTCTTCCTTATTATCATTTAAATGATACTAATTATCTCAGTCAAAATTTATTAAATGGAAACAAGATTTCTTCTCTATCTCTAGCTCATTCGTTTTCAATATCTAAGTCATTATTTCCATGACTGTTGTACGGACGTTGTTTATGTTTCCGGTCCTGCGTTTCACTAGAAGTTACATGCCCATTTGTATCGATTTGATATATGTGCTGCATATAAGTTCATATGTATATTGTATAGTTTCAGTTCTTGCATTAGAAAAAACTAGATACTTTCGAGTGAAATTAATAGAATTATTTGAATGAGAATACTATTTTTCATACCTCAAAATTATTTAGTAATTTGTAATTCTTTCTATATCTATCATTGTTCATATATATTAATAACTCCTAATAATAGTTTTTCCAATTATTTTTCTTCTTCAGTAGTTTCATGATTTCCACTGGATTTCTTTCTTTTTCGAATGCATTATTTTATATTCAGTTTCACTCAAATTTGATAACTTTTCATTTCTATTCCATTGTTGATTTAGGTGCTTGATATTTTATTCATTTCTGCAGTTTAATTAATCGTTGATTTTAATGTTGATGGCAAAGTATTCTGATGATTATGATTTCGGACTTCCATTGCCTGAATTATTTTGCTACAAAAAATCCTTTACTTGAAACAAAAACCTTCGAAAAAAGATAGATTACAAAAATGCGAAATGGATTAAAGAAAAATTGAAATATATCCTGTAATAGAAACAATTGTTATGGATTGAAATTGATTACAAGTGAAGTAGTTTAATTGGAATTTTTATATTATAATTTTTTATATAATTATTTTAAACATCATTATAATTATTTTTATTTATTTATTATCATTATTATTTTTTTTTAATATTAGGAGTATAAATAATTTTGTGCGGTTTTATTTCGAAAATTGAAGCTTTATTGTAAAAAATTAGTTGTACATTCAAAGCTCAAAGTATTGCCCGCAGCTAGCCACTACTTTTTTTCATTTCTCTGGTTATCGACGGATTCCATAGCGAAAACAAGCTAGTTCATTGGCCCCTATCCATGCATAGTAATAAAAGAAAAATTAACTAGTTAATCTTTATCAAAATCGCATGAACTTATTTCCACTTCTAATAGAAACGATTATTTTGGATTGAATTTGATCACAGAGTAAATAGTTTAATTCAAATTTTTATATTTGCTTAGATAGTTTTTTATTGTTATTATTATCTATTTATTATCATTATTATTTTTATCTATTTTTATTCATTTATTATCATTATTATTTTTGTTTAATTTATCAACCATTATTTGTTACATTTTTTTTCCAGTAATAATAAAATGATGGGAAAAGTTGTTGGAATATGTTTAGAGACAGATACAACAATTACTACCGAATGTATAATTTATTGAAAATAATTAGGACATGATTTAGGTAGGTTCATCATAAAGGTTGTCAAAAAAAGGGAAAATTGTATTGTGTATTTTACAACGTTTCGGTCAGTTCGGTATCTCTGATCGTTTTCAAGTAAAATTACTAAAATAATGAGAAAAGTAATAATCAGAAAAATTCCAATCGAACCATTTCCTCTGTAATCATATGTGTATAGTAGTATATTGTAGAAGTTAGAGTATATAATTCTGAATTTAAAGTCAAATATAGGAATGTCTAACTTTTATCTCTCTTAAATATCAAACAGATTAATTCTGCTAACCTCCCTACAAATTTTGATTTCATAAAAAATTTTTCCAAAACTTTTTAAAATTGAATTAGATAAAAATGCCTTAGAAAAATTTTTGGAGTGGAATTTGTATTTCATAATACCGTTTTGAAACAACGTTGTTATCACTAAGTGTTTGTTTGGGTAAGTTCAGTCAATATTATATTTTAATTTGACGTCTGTATTCTTTCATTACTTTTAATGCTGTGTAATGAATCTTAATTCTATATGTCCACTAAATTGAAACAGTGTTTTCTTAGGTATTCATTTCATTTAAAAAACCTTTTTTAAAAAGATTTCAAGATTCAATATTACGATCAACCAATTCGAATTATCCGGTAAGAGAATAGAATTCATACTCGAGAATCTGGAGCAACCATCTAAGGATACTATCCATCAACCTTTTCTAATTTGAGAAGCTAGAAAAAAAAATTTAAGGCCAGAATACGTGGGAGCAGAGAACTTCTTTGTAGGAACCAGACTTCTGTCGACACGTTGGACGCTTGATCTACTGTGGGAACGGAAATGAAGGGTTCGAATGTGAATGAAGGAAGGTATGGAGAATCGATGAGAAAATCATACATTGTTCTTTCATTCTTCGTTCAATTGAATATTGTAAGAGTGATATTGATCAGATTGGTACCAGATCTACTTTCGAATTGGAGCACTAGTGTTTATTTGGCGATAAACTGTAGGTTCAAGCAGAGCTTGAATAAATTCTCCTTTCCACGAAAGAAAACAAAACTCCCTACTATACTTATAAGAATATTTATCGGGTGTTTTTTTTAACTTTAAATTGAACTAAAACACATTAAAAAAAGATTGAAGTTAATTTAAACATAATTTTATGACATTTATTTTTTAAAATAATTTCCAGCATATGTCCACCACGACTAGCTCTGAGGAACCGCATTCGACCAGACCAATTTTGGAACACTTTTTCGAGTAATTCAGGCCTTATTTAATCAATAACACGAGTTATGTTGGCTTCCAAAGCGTCTATTGTTTCTTGATTATCAGCATAAACCAATGAGTTGAAATAACCCCAAAGAAAATAATCTAGTAGAGTTATGTCGCATGATCTTGGACGCCAATTAATTAAACCATTTCTCGAAATAATTTCATCGCCAAATCTTTCCTTCAATAAATCAATTGTTACTGTAGCAGCATGAGGTGTAGCACCATTTTGTTGGAACCAAAACAATTCTGGGCCGATACCATTCAAATTTTGAACAAATAATCATTGATCATCCATCTGCAACAAGCACCATTCACTGTAACATTAGCTCCAGCACCGTTTTTAAAGAACCGATGACCGATGATGCCTTCAGCGTGTAAAGCAAACCATACAGTGCATTTTTCAGGATGCAATGGAACCTGCAGAAATTCTTGATGATTGTTTTCACTCCATTCAAGGCAATTTTGCTTGTTCACGTAGCCGTTCAACCAGAAATGAGCTTCATCACTAAAAACAATTTTACGATAAAAAATTGGATCAACTTCAAGCTGTTCTAGGGCCCAATCAGCAAACAAACGACGCTTATTATGGTCAAGTTCTTGGACCAGTTGGATCTTGTATGGGTGTAGACCAAGATCTTTACGCAAAATTTTCCATGTGGTGGATTCACAGAGTCCAACTTATTGTGAACGTCGACGAATAGATAAATCGGGATCATCATTAATACTATGACTTACAAAATCGATATTTTCTTCAGTACGTATAGTTCTTTGTCTTGTTGTTGTTGCATCGAGTAGAGAAAATGTTGTCCGATATCTATCGATAGTTCGACGAATAAGCGCTGCTCTGATGGACGATTATGTAAACCATAAATTTCACGAAATGCTCTATAAATTTGGCGAATAGAATACTAATTTTGATAATAAATTTCAATAATTTGGTAAGGTTTTTGCGGCTTGAGTCTTTCCATGATAATTTGTCAATGCTTACTGAACAGAAATGTTAAAACAACATGGCTTCTACCTTCTGTCAAATCACAGTTATACCTATCGAAAGTTCTATCACTCTAAAAAAAACACCCCATACTTCTTATTAACTTGTTCCCATGGTCATTTCACGATGACCAAGAAGAAATTTATTCGTGAGCAATTGGCTGAAGGCACGATTAACGCAAGTTTTTTTTTCATCGTATCTGCATTTCACAAGATTTTTGGAAATTTGGGATAGATATTACAATTTAGAGTTTACATCATGTGACATGCTAATTTCAATTGCAAATCTACATGTCACATGATGTAAACTCTTAATTGTAAGAACATCTTCCTCTTCCCAAATGTAAAATGACCACTTCGAAACACATATAACAGATGACATAAAAGAGAAGATTAGAAGACATAAAATAGAATTTGCGCCGCGTACCGAAGTGGATTCCTGTTTAAAAAGAGTTTCTTTGATTTTATTACTCGATGGCGTGAAAGCAATGCCGAAAAAGGTTCACTTTGAAGGCGATAACATAAATCTGGATGAAGAGTACATATTTTTTGTTTCATTGGCCGATTTCAGGTTCGTTTTTCACATTGCCTTACATGTATTTTAACGCGCAAAGAACATTATCCTTCTTTATGTCAGATGAAAAAATCACATTTGAATACACCTTTGCAACTAGCTATTACCTGGTTTCTGAGCCAGTGCAAATAACGGCCCATGATACTTCAATCCAACTCCCTTTCCCTGCCTTGAGATTTCGAAAAATCACTTGTTAAATATCTAACGCTTCTTAGATATGATAGAATCAAGTTTCGCTCCAATAAATCCGAAGTTTTACTCCTCATTTCTTCTCAAAATCATACATTCGATTTGTGGGACCTCACATTATCACTGATCTCAAGCCAAGTGGAAACCCAGCTTATTTATTCAAACTGGGATACTGTTATGCACTATTTGTTCACGGTATTCTGTACAGTATTTCCACGCTTCTATGACTGCGAATTGCATGACATATCGAAATGACAATACGTTGTCGCAGATATCGTAAAAAGTAGCTTGTCAATTGTTTTCGTTCAGTGGTTGATAGGAGAAAGTGTCGGAAATGCGAGAATTGATACATTATACAGTTAAATTTAGATTTTTTCAACTGACAGAATTTTGGCTTTTTTAGCGGAACGTGAAAAATAATCGATAGCTCTGAAAACTAAATGGTTATAAATTTAAAAACATTGCAGTTTTAAATATTTTCTACTGAAAACTATTTCAATCATAATATACTTATGTTTCTTCCTTCGGCTACTTTATTTAGAACTAGATAAGTCTGGTATCAATAATAGGTAGATAATATAAATACTACTAATGTTAGAAATTAATATATAGGGTACAGTACAGTATGTTCTGGAACGGAAATAGTTTAGCGCAGTCAAATAATTTTTATTTCATTAGATTCTCTAGACTTTCTTGTACTAATATGCGAATTTTCGGTTTGATATTACTTTATTTTGATGAGTGTTAGAATGTCAAACAAACGTAGTGCAATTTTGGAGCTGTTTCGTCAAGGTTAGCGTAAATGCGAAATTGTTCGCTTGCTAAATGTGCCTCGACAAACCGTGTCCAATGGAATTTGCCATTTCAAGGAGCTTGACAATGATGGTCGTCATCCAGAAAGTGGGAGAAGACGCACTGTCAATAAGCCTAGAAATCGCAACATCGCATCATATCAATTGTAGCTAAATCAAGATATCAACTGTATTCCCGATTAATTCTAGCGTTTCAAACGGAGAAACCTTTGTCATGCTCAAGTCATATCCTATTACGCCTTAATGTCGATAAATAGCATTTCTCTTCAAATGAATCAATTAATGCGACAGATATTTATTCCGAATATAATAGGATTATGAGCTATAGAAAACTATAGGTGCGTGGCTGTATTGCATTACGTTAGAGCATTGAAACGTGCATGTCTGACATATGCCTGAGTGTATGATAATATACTCAGTTGAAATATAATAGCTTATATTTTGAATTGACTATAAAATTTATGTAATAAAATCATGACATGGATGGAAAATGGAGAATTCTACCAAACCCTGATAAGTCCATTTTAATAACATTTGACTATAAATTATCAGACAATTCACCATCAATCAGAATGCTGCAACATATAGCCCCTGTCCGCTTTATTAGACTCACTGCGATTTTTCTAGTTATTCCTTCATTTTCGTAAATAAAAGACATAACTACTTTGGATATTTGATTGTTTTTAGTAGAAATTGAATAGAACATGGGTTTGTAAAAAAAATTGAAATATTTTCATGATATTTGAAAAAAAATCAGTATTTTGTTGGTCCTACTTTAGTAGCTATCAAGGACCGAATTCTACGTTTCATGCTATTGATGCAGTTTTCTCCTATTTCTCTCAAATTATCATTATGGTTCCAATGGTAAATGATTATTTCTATCAGTTGAAGTTTCGCTGTGATTATTTCCTTTCCCAATTCCCTTTTCACGCACTCCCAACATTTATGATAGGATTCATGTCGGGCCAATTTTCAGGCCATCGGAGCAGTGAAAATTTCTTATTAATAACTTCAAGAAATTTTATCACTCTCATAGCCTTTTAGCATGGTGCAGAGTCTTGCATAAATATTGCATTACCATTTGGGATCCAGTCCCTCACTTGGGGCAACAACCTGCTCTCCAATACCTTTATGTACTGGTCTTGCCGCATGGTTCCTTCCACAATATAAAGGCCGCCGAGTCAGTAGTACAGTCTGAATGATACTTCTCACCAACTCTCCTTTTTACAAACTATGGTTTGTCATCAAGAATGTGTATCCTTGATTCGTCGCTGAAGCAAACTTGAAGAAAAAAAACAAAATAAATTTTCAGGCAGAAGAGAAATTAATTGACAGGTAAGAGTAGTTATGGCATTTCAATCTTTCTCTGTGAAGTGCCTATATGATTTGGCGCAGTAAAATCTATCTTTTACTATTTTGGAGGCCAGTTTTGGTTTTATCGCAGGTCTTCTTCCTCTGAAGCCCATCTCAAACAAATTACTGCGAACTGTTCTTACCGAAACATTGCATCCTGCCTCTTCAAATTTTTTTTTATGTCAAGATAGGATAGTCTCCTATTTTTCATCATAATATTCTTGACCACTCTCTGACTTCGTGGAGTTACTAGCTATTTTCTACCACAATGACCTTTCCTTAGTGTTCTTGATAATATCTGATACAAGTCGGCTTTCAAAGATTATTCGCTATATTTCAAATAAAGGAATGAAAGAAAGATTTTTTGGTTTTGTTGATGTGTATACGACGAACATCTTTAAATGATATTTTTCAGTTAGCTACTGAAGATTGTGGGTCAGTTGTTATGCCAAGTCACTTGGGGCTCAACAGGCCAAAATTAAAGAAATATTTCGATCAGTGCTTGGCGCATAGAAAAAATGTGTTGATTACTCATCAATTCAATATCCGCTTATATGCCCCATTACTTACTATAATCTGATAGCAGCTTAGGAAAGCTGCTCCTCAAGATTAAAACACGCCACAGTGATTTATGTAATCTTAAATATCATACAGATTTATTCTGTTAACCTGGCTACAAATTTTAATTTTATAAAATATTATTATATATATATATATATATATATATATATAGCACCAAAAGGAATGAAAGAATACCAAGAAATATAAATTATTAATAAAAAAAAATAAATAGATACTTGAAGGATACAAAATTTTGTTTAGTATCAATGAATTATGAAAAACAAATTCTTTTCCAAAAATGCACAGCATAACCTCAAGAAGTTCTTCAAAAATAACTTTCTTTGAAATGGTTCCTTGAAAAAACTCCAAAAACAAGCAGTACATCTTCAAAAAGGCCATTTGGAATTACAAAATCGATATCTCGTCAGTCTAACTTCATATCCAAAAAATCAAAGTAATTAATAAAAATATATCTTACTTGACCAAAACCATATGTCTTCCCTTAAACAAGCCTAGAATATAGTGGATTTTTTTAAATCAAAACCCTATATATATATATATATATATATATATATATTCCATGTTCGTCACAGAAATTACACAAAGTTTGTAAGACATTTTTAAGGACTCAGTTATATCTAAGGGATATCATATATGAGTGAAAAAACCAAAATATAACCGTTATATATACAATAAAATAATAAAAATCTAAAAAGGGCATTTTTTACTAGATAGAAGCCTTATTACAGATCCCAAATATCATACAGATTTATTCTGTTAACCTCACAGATTTTGATTTTAGTCTTATGAAAATTTTTTCTAAGAAACTTTTAAGAATGAAATTAATTCAATGTCTTGGAAAACAGAGTTTTCAATGAAAAGGAGTAAAAGAAATATAAATTATTTATTGAAAATATTCCTTTCCGAAGGATTTGGTTTTCATAATACCTAATATACGATACAAAATTTCGTATGCCATCAGGCATTTATTTAATATTTTTGATTAATATGATATATATATATATATATTTCCTTCTATTCTTTTCTTCCTTTTGTTGCTGTGTAATGATGGTTAATTCTATATGTCTACTAAATTAAAACTGTGTTTTCTGAGACATTTATTCGATTTAATTCTAAAAAATTTCTGAGAAATTTTTTTTATGAAATTAAAATCAAAATTTCTAGCAGGGTTAACAGATTTAATTTGTATGAAATTTAAGATATTGTAATGAGCCTTCTATCAAGTAAAAAGCCCCCCTTTTCATTATTTCAGTGATTTATAAATATAACAATTAACATAATTTGGGATCTACTTTCTTAAATACAAAATTCAACTGTATGGCAAATTATAACCTTTTTTTTTAAAAACATATCACAACAAATTTTCATTGTACTATATTTTACTTCACAACAGTTCTAGGAGTATCAGGATAATATCAAATTGACATTAAAATATCAAATGCTGGATATGAATTTGGTTCTCTGTACAGTTACAGCTGGCTTGTAGGGAGTGAAAGACAAATAACGGTTACTGCTATAATTACCAATAAAATGCAGATAAATTCGTTATATTCTCTCTATATTTTTTAGTCGTTTTATTTTAATAGAACTTTCTGCCATAATCACCTGTTTACCACTATATTTCATCGGAGAAAGTCATTCAAAAAACCACTTCCGATTTGAGATCTCCAGTTATTACGGTGGCCATTCAGGCATAAATCGTCGATCTGCAGCCGTCAATATACCGATCTAAAAATCAATAATTCCGCATAGAAAGGCACTTGACAGTGAAAAATCTATCAATCATCCAGGCGTAACTACCGATAGCTGAAGCGGTATCGTTGGAAATCTGGAGCAAGTCCAAGGGTACATCTACGCCGAAATTTACCACCCATTGTCTTTCAAGGATGTATGCAATTATAGGCAAAGTGCCGACAATCATTTCCATTTAATCGATTCCAGCGTTCGACGTATAAAATGGACTTTCGCCTTTAGGCATCTTCAGCGGTGCCGGGCCACTGGACAATATTAATCCGAAGTGCAGGACCATGAGAATGATATTGAATAAAAAAGAGTGGAAAAGTAAATTGGACTGGAATCCTTACGTTGAATATTTTCACAGTCAGTGGAAGAAATTGTTTATACTTTATATTACATATAAATGAAACCCATTTTTAATTTTTTCATAGTATTTTACTGATGTAAATTTCGTTTATAGTCCAGAGAGCAAAATATACTGTTTGGATCATTGAATTTATAGTTTTCAAAAAAGAAATATATGTTCCACTAATAGTATTTACAAGGAAAAAGAAATACAGATGTTTCACTAATCTTTTTTCTTTTAGTATTCCCATCTGAACAACGTTCAGACTAATCCATAGACGTTTTAGTGAGGCACCAGTTCCAAATTTAATAAAAAATTAATAATATTGAAACGAATTCAACTTCAGCTCATATATTCAATTAGCGAAATTGTAAAAACCGAAACAATCGAAAATTTTTTCACAAAGTAGTAAGTTTTTTAGTTGAGTGATACACTTTTCTATTTATTATCGTGAGTTGCTCACATGACACCTTGCGTTTACATAGTAACTTCTTCAAATGCTTTTTCATAAACAATTCATTTCACAATTTATAAGAAAGGTAGACAAATCGTAAACTACTTGGACGATGTCTACACATCTAAAGATTGCACGAAGTTTCTCGGCATCTATATAGATAATAACCCAAGGTAAAGTGCACATATCGACAGGCTATGCAAAAAACTGAATAGTTTTTACTATGAAATAAGTAGGGTAAAAATGCACAGCCTTTTGAGTCCCTCCTGACTATTTAATATAGTTTAGTAGACTTTTTGTAGCTTAATCATCGAACATATAACAACTTTTTGGAAAGAAACTCCTTACATGTTGAAACATATAATTAATTCAAAAAGGATTATAAGAATGATATTCAATATTGCTCCGCGATTCTCCTGTTCACAGTTCTCCATTCAGAATAATATTGTAACATTGGCCTGTATATTTATTGTTCGATCTCGAGAGTATGTTAAAGACAAAGATTGCAGTATTACTAATCTTTCAAGCATTAATAGCTATGAAACCAGAAATGAAGAAACACTTTTTATCCATAAACACAAAACACGTAAGTTCGATATATCTCTCCATGTATTGGATATCAGTCGTTTGCATCTAGATCAACAGGTTCTTGACCGCAATAAGTTTAAGAATGCTATGGATACTTTATCATTGCAGAAATATTTACACTGTGAATAATTACTTTTGTGAAATTTTTCAAATGTTCCTTGATATTTGATTTTTATGACTTGTCCTATGCATCATCTATGTCTTACAGGGTCAATAAATATTATTATTATCCATTTTCTCAGTTAATATCTGAAATTACAGGCATATACAAATATAAGGTTTTCTACACATTAATTATCACCTATTAACCTTTTTTCTTTTTTCATCTAGGTATAGGTAGCGAAACCATAATCTGTAATATCACCAATTGTTAATATTCAATGCAAATGCCGCTCATGCACCTGTTGGTTCTTTTTAAATTGGTCATAACAAACTACGCACTAATCTAACGATGAATTAGTTCACTTTTATTCTAAAATTTTACATCCTGGTATCAAAATACAGAAACCAAACCAATTCTTCGCGTTTAACAAGAGGTGATCTTATTAGGCGCTCGTTCTAGAAACAATTTTGACCAATGTCCGAATTTTGAGCCGAAATCGCGCCAAACGACTAGCTTGGATACACTGATGAAGATCCTGATTTCAAAAGTAAATCTGTCCTGGCGGTCAGGTCGGTTCAGTCCAGCCTATCTGGTCTGTCTGTAAACACTTGAAATTTTGAACGGAAAGAGCTTGAAACTTTTTTCCCAATTGTTCCTTAACTATTGATCCGATCAAAATAAGATTAGATAACTAGGTAATAACGATGCAAAGATTAATGCCCAATTCGTGAGAATCAGCCGTCCAGGCAGCCGACTAGGGATTTGAAATTTTCAGGGTAAGTTTTGAGTCTAAATATATCAGTTATATGTGAAAATGAAAAGAATAGATTCAACAACATGAAGGCTACTGCAATTTTTTTATTTTTGTTGAGCCCCCGTGTTCACGTCTAGGTTTTTCTCAAATCTCTCACAGTTAACCGTAACAAATTTATCAGATCTTTAGTTCTTCAATGATTGGTTGAAATCAACACATTGATATAAACCAAATACTGCTTCCTGTCCATCGTATTTACGTTCAGCCAAATCCCTTATAACTCGCCCATACAGAGCCTACTAAAGGTAGAAATAATTTGAAGAAAGCAAAGTCGCATACCTATGCTAAGAGTTGAACGTCCAAAAATTTTCGTTTCAAGAAATATCAATCTTAATCGTCAATACGTATTTATAGGCATCGCACTCAAAATTGAGAAATCTTCGGACGCTCTGACGTCACAACTCGACAATTGCCAGTTGCCCAATTGGCTAACGCGTACCTTTATTCGATCGCCTTTGACCTAGTGACACATACTCGCACCTAGTAAATAAATACCCGAGAGCAAAACGCTCGACGAGAAGAAACGGCGAATGTCACATCTAGTGATCGATAGAGGTGCAGCTGTTATTTCTTCGCAACCGTTTTATTGTCCACCTTTATGCTGCCATTGCCTCGCTCATGTTTTATTGATGCAGTACATCGCGGCCGTGAGTTACCATATCATACGACTAATTTCAGCCTGGAAATTGTTGGTTCGAAGGCGAGCTGCCTATTCAGGAATATTAATGAACAAGTGTAAGAATATTGAGAGTATTGACACAACGCAATGGTTCTCTTCATCCTGGAATCTTGTGAAGATTCCCTCAGAGGAAAACCACCAAATGAGTATCAGGGCATGAAGCTTATTCGTCAGAAGGCAAAATCAAAGATACGAGAATGTATTGACAGATAAGGAAAAGATTGCGATACCTTACTTTTTTACGTTTAACTGTTCAAGAAAAGAGGAACCTATGTCACCTAGTTGGTACCTTGAACAGAAAATTATGTCCTGCCTATTCTCGTCTTGAACTGTTGAAGCTTACACACTGAAGGAAACACATCAACAATTCAATGAGTTGCGTCCCAAATAACTCGGGTACTGACACTGCAGAGCCAGAAGCGGTTGGATAGTGCTTCTCTGCTACCGGTCACGGTGTAGATTTTTGAACTGAAGCCGAAACTGGAAGCGGGGTGGGTTCAGCTCTTCGGAATGATAGGGCGTACCCTTATTACACAACTTGCTCTTGGAGACTGCTGAGCAGTCACCTGTTGAAAGAGCTCCGGTAGAATTAACGATGTACCCCTGAAGTTCACAGCAGGGTGGACCATGCCATGACTGCGTTCATTTCGCTTGAGTGGTGTATTTAGAGGAAAGCCAACATATCCAGACAAAGGTCCGTCTCTTCAGAGACGTGGACTCTGTTAAAGAGCGCCCTGAACAAGCTCGACGTTTTCCAAATGTGATGTCTTCGACAGATCCTCGGAGTTTCCATCCAAGACCACCTTCGAAACGACTTCATACGGGAGAGATGCGATCACCAACCGACCATAGAGGCTCTGATCCAGCCTAAGAGACTGAGATGGTTCGGGCACGTTTTCAGAATGGACATAGAACGGATACCATACAAGACGCTCTGGCGAAAATGCCCAGAGACAAGGCGGGTACAGCGGTGTACTCCCAGAGAGACGTGTGTGAGGCACGTTGAGGAGGATGTATGAATGCAGCATCTAAACATCCCAGACGCAAAGGTTGTAGCTATCGGCCGTAAAGCGTATAAAAGCGTCATAGCGACTGCTCAAAATACATTGGCACCCACAGCAGCTCAGGCGGAAAACCTAACTCATCGCCAGCTAGGCATCAAAGAAAAGAAGAGGACACATGGGAAGACTGAGGACAATTCTCAACAGTTGTTGCCACATCAAGTTACACAGAAAATGAAACAAGTGAACACTTTTCAACGAAGCTAATGATCACCATATAAGAAGATATGTAAGTAACATAATACAGCATATCAGGGAGTCGGAAACGCCTCAAATATCAACAGAGTTTTCATTCCATCAATAAATTAGATTTTGAGAATTCGTTTCAAAGAATCAAGTCATGCATTGCAACTAAGCAAGATATCATGAGAAACGACTCAACGTTGCTTTAACCGTTATATAATCTTCTAAGGACAAATAAAAACTTCAGTAGTGAAAAATGAGGCCACCTCATGATATCTGGAAAAGGACACCCAGGTATACGTCAATACGAGGGGTGTGTAATGTATTCTTGGTATAGGCATTGAAGAAAACTCAGAAAAATTTTGAAAAATTCTATTTTTCAATGTAGTCCCGTTGAACTTCAATACATTTCTTAGATCGAAAAATAAGCTTCTCTAAACCTGCTGTAAAAAATATTCTTCCGGCTTCTCCTCAAAATAGGTATTAATTGCTACCTTCAGTTCGAGGAAAATCTTTTTCCACGAAGATATTCTTTCACATTTGGAAATAGATGGAGGCCAAGTCTGGACTGTACGGAGAATGAGTATTTTCTTCGAAGCCACATTGCCTCACAGCAGCCTTCGCCATGCGGGCCATGTGAGTCGGTGCATTGTCGTTAAGCAGCAACATCCCCGCTGTGAGTTTTCCTGGCCTTTTTCCTTCAACTGCTTCTCTTAAATTACGCGAAGTGGTTGCGTATGATGCTGCTGTGATGTTTCACCCTTTTTGTTGTATTCTATCAATAAAGTACCTTTAGAATCCCAAAAGACCGTAGCCATTGTTTTTCCAGCGCTATGGGGTGACATTAAACATCTTTGGGAGCACGTGAATTCTACCAAGTTTTCGTATTGGCATGACGATCATAGCTCTTTCACCAAGTGACCACTCACCAGTCTCAACAGTCCACCCCTAAAGGTAGAATGTGTGATAAGGATTACGCCATATCATCGCACGAAGCGAGAGCTCCTCCGAAGAGATGAACCCACCAGCTTCCAGTTTGGGCCCCGAGCTCGAAAGCCAGAACCGTCTGACTGTTAGCAGCGAAGCACTATTCAACCTCTACTGGCTCTGCAGGTCAGTACCCGAGTTGGTTTGTGACGCAACTCCACCGCCGGAAGGAATTCTTATCCAAGCACCCGAACGCAGTCCCATGAACTAAGATAATCTCTATATTGATGACTTCTATTGATCCTGGTACGAGCACCGTCAACCGGCCTGTACATCCTGACCCACCGAACCCATGTGAAGTCATTTGATTGATCCTGGCATCAAACACTAACGTCTAAGCCATTTCGTCGAGATCCACAGATCCTAAAAAGTTACACGTTGATCAGGGGCCAGGACAAGGCCGGTCGAACCGGCAAGTCCCGCTAAACATGAAATAGAAGTCATTTCATGAGAATATCCCGAACATGGGAACATGGTTCGACCAGCGTCAGGTGCACGTCGTAACAGATGTTTGAAATATAATTTTGGTAAATAAGTGAAATGAAGCAGTTTTGTACTATTTGCAACAGAAATGCTATAACAAATACTATAAAGTGTATAAATTGTAAAAAAGTGTATCACAGGACATGCTGTGGAAAAAAGGACTATTTAATTGAAGAAAATAGCGACGTCTTTGACTGCTGTGGTGAAATGGATTCCGCTGAATTTCATGATTCGATAAATTTTTCGACAGCCGATGTTATTAAACTCCAAATGGAAATTAAATATCTCAAGCAAATTATAGAAGACAAGGAAACTATCATCTTAGCTAGGAGTAAAACTATTTTGGACAAGGAAGAAATAATTAATTTACTCAATCAACGTCTGAATTCCAATTTAACAAATAAAGTGGAGACATCAGGGACTCATACAAAAAAATCAGTGAACATTGATAAGGCATCAAAAAAAGGTAAACAACTTTCAAGAGGTCAGAATGTTTCAGTTTCAAACATGGATCATATCGCCCTGGCACGTCATAAAGATGATGAGGTTAATAAGTCGACCATCCCGTTGGAAACACCTGATGGCGCTACAACGACTTCTAATTCACATGGTAGCTATTCTGTGCGTCTTCCCGAGGTAGGTCATTTATATGACTCTGACGTTTTGACAAGTAGCAAAACTGACGTGAATAATGATAATAAATCTCAAGAACCTAAATGGAACAAGGTTGTTTCCAGAAATCGAAAAAAGTCCAATAAATGGTCGATTACAGGTAATGCTAAAAATACTGTGATAAAAACAGTTCCTAAGTTTACAGCACTATTTGTTTCAAGAATTGATGTACAGACAACTCCTGAACAATTTGCTGAAATGGTAAAGTGCAATTTTGAGGAAGCAGAATGTATAAAGCTTACTTCCAGGTATCCTGAATGTTATCAATCCTTTAAGGTCTCTATTCATAAAGAAAATCTTCCTAGAGCGAAAAATTGTGATCTTTGGCCCATAGGGGCCTTTATATCCATGTTTTTTCAAAGGAGACAGGAGATGAAGACCATTTCCTAGCTGCGACTTCCTTAAATATAAGTGACACTTTTAAGGTCATGCACCTTAATGTACAAGGTCTTAGCCATGCTAAAACTAACGAACTGGACAATTTCTTCCGTGATTTCAATGAGTGCAATGCAATTTGTATATCTGAACACTGGCTGTGTCCGGAGGTCTCAGAATCTTATGTTTCTGAGGGCTGGCATGTTGCTTCTGTTTTTGCAAGAACAATTCACAAGAGGGGAGGTACTATGATTTTAAGCAAACACCATAATTATAAGACCCTTGTTCATTTGTGTAATCTCTCAGCTGAGATTGATTGTGAAGTAGCAGCTGTTGAAATTGATGATACTATTTTAATTTCTGTATATCGTTCACCACTGGGCAATTTTGGTGTGTTTATGGATGTGATGAGTAGTCTTTTAGAATCTATAAATGTCACAAAAAAATCTGTAATTGCAGGTGATTTTAACGTTAAATTTCAGATGGCGGAAAATATTGATGGTGACAGGAGGTCGTGCATGTTTCTTGAGTTGCTTCATTCTTTTGGTTTTACGCAATATATAGTTGCACCAACGAGAAATGACAATTGCATAGATAACATTTTTATGAGAGCTTCGAATGGTGAGTTTATCGGATCGAAGATTATTAGTGTAGGTTTTTCAGACCACAGAGTGCAATATGCAGAATTCAACTTCCCTTGTATGGAGAAGAACAGGGTAACACTTAATAAATGTAGACCTCTTACTCAGCTAGGTTTTAACAAATTTCACCTTATGCTATCAGAAATAAAAGACGATTTTACTGAGGAGGGTCATTTGACAGCCGAGGAGGGCTTTCAGATGTTTCATGACTTGTTTGTTTCTTTTTTTGAGGACTGCTTTCCTGAAGTTACAATAAAAGCTAGAGTGTCAGATTCAGGTGTTAAATGGTTTAATAGTGAGTTGGGAGATCTGAGGGATCGACTGAGGCTTGTTAGTGACCTTTATAGTTTTTATAAATGTGATTACTATAGATCTATTCGCAATTCGATACGCAATAAATATAGGGCAGCTCTTAAAAGAGCACGAGTTGAAGCCAATAACAAATTCATCTTACGGTCTAAAAATTGTAATAAAAGCATGTGGAAAATCATAAACTCAAAGAGATTACCATCTGTCGAGGTGCTACCTAGTTTGAGTGCTGATACTTTTAACAACTATTTTGTATCTATACCCTTTCAAATTCACGATATTTCAAAATCTAGTGGTATAAAAGAGGACCCTATTTCTCTGATGTCCACAAATTCGATTGTGACTAGTACGTTCGGTTTTGGAGAGGTATCGTTTAGTGAGGTTCGAGACGTTTTAAACTCAATGAGGAATAATGGTACCAGGGATGTATATGGTTTGTCAGCAATTTTAATTAAAAAGAATATTAACAATATTATTTATCCATTAACTAAATTAATTAATAAGTGTTTCGCTACCGGAACATTCCCTAGCTGTTTGAAATTGGCCAAGGTAATTCCCCTATTTAAAAAAGGAGATAAAACCGATATCTCTAATTACAGACCTATTTCACTCTTGCCCATTATTTCGAAGGTCTTTGAAAAATTGATTTACAATCAACTGGTTCAGTATTTTGATAACAACAACTTACTTTGTGGAAATCAGTTTGGTTTCAGAAAAAAAATTAGAACGGTTGATGCACTTTTGCGTTTTGTTAACTTTACGACCAAATGTTTTGAGGAAGGGCAATTTTCACTTTCAGTTTTTTTGGACCTTAGCAAGG
Source organism: Megalocaria dilatata (assembly GCA_034642435.1). Classification (NCBI taxonomy): domain Eukaryota; kingdom Metazoa; phylum Arthropoda; class Insecta; order Coleoptera; family Coccinellidae; genus Megalocaria; species Megalocaria dilatata. The sequence continues at coordinate 35,672,690 of CM067857.1, read as the reverse complement.
CCTTCGATTGTGTGTCGCATCGGATTCTTCTACAGAAATTGTCCAGATATGGGTGTGATGATGACTGTATCAAATTTTTAGGATCATATCTAAATAACAGGAGACAGAGGGTTTACTTGAATGGTAAATGGTCAGGAATAAAGGAAGTGGGCACTGGTGTACCACAGGGCTCGATCCTTGGACCTCTCCTTTTTATAATTTTTATTAATGACTTCTCGTATTTCATGAGCGAGTTTGAGCATATTTTGTGGGCAGATGACTCCAGCATCTCGCTCTCCGGGTCTGATCTGGACTCTGTGGAGGGGTTCAGGTGCGATGCAGAATCGAGGGCCAAAAGGTGGTTTGAATCCAATAATCTATGTTGCAACTCATCTAAAACGGAACGTATGCTTTTCAACTTGAAAAGGCAAGTCTATACGGGGGATAAACAATCGGTTAGATTCTTGGGAATACATTTTGATCCGAGCCTTACTTGGAGTTTTCACATAGAACAGGTGGCTTCTAAGATCACTAAAAACATCTATCTTTTGAGAAATTTGTCTGGCACTGTGTCAAGATCCGTACTAAAAACAGCTTATCATAGTTTGGTTGAATCGCACCTTAGATATTGCGTCATTCTATGGGGTAATAGCTCTGGTCGTGATAGAATTTTCAGGTTGCAAAGAAGAGCGATCAGAGTTGTTGCAGGTCTAGGCTACCGTGACGATTGCATTAACGCTTATAAATCGTTTAAGATTCTAACTTTTCCATCCATTTTTATTTTTGAATGTCTGGTCTATGCGTTCACCAACTATGATAATTTAAATAAGTGTGGTGATGACCATAAATATAACACCAGGTTTAAGAATAATATTAAATCAGATTTTTATCGCTTGGAAAAATCTAAAAATGGTCCAAACTTTATTTCACACAAACTCTTCAACAAAATACCTCATGATATTAGATGTCTGCCTCTCAAAAAGTTTAAAACTGTGGTGGACAGTTTGTTGAAGCGAATGGCATTTGGAAGCGTGCACGGGTTCCTGTCTGCTGATCCTGCCATTTTTTATTCTGTGATATGACAGTGATTTTTTAATTGTATAGTAATTGTATTTGTAATATAGCTTTAATTTTTTTTAATATACCTCATGTATATTGACCATTGACGTGTGCAATACAATATATTAAGTTGTAAAGATCACTAAATAAATATCTATCTATCTATCTATCATGAGGGTCTGCCAACAGATAATTGAAATACCTTCCAGCATGCAGACTTTCAACCACTGCCCCCTCGAGTTCATCACCAATGGGGTGGCCAGGTGGTACAAGTAACACCTGAGGGAAATCCACCCCACCGAGGTAACGCAGTATGCTACATAACGCACTCGACCATTACACAGAATCCGGATATTTATACTGCGATAGGATAGACTACACCAGTTTTAATGGAGAAGCCCTGTGCTGCGACAGATTGCCTGTCACTGAGTTAATCAACCAGCTCAGCCCTCCATTTCACCATAACGGCAAAATTAGGGCCCCATTCGGAGATCTTCCACCATACAGGTCCAGTGACTGGCGCGAATGGCATTACGTTGAGCACCATGACTTAACCCTCCATTTCGCCGGGATGAAACTAGGGTCCTAGTCATGACAAGCACCCCCATCACGACAAGATCTAATGCCTGATGGGCACATCTTTGGGGGCAGGTGAATTCTACCAGAATAGTTATTGGCAGGTCAGTACCCGAGTTGGTTTGAGACGCAACTCACCCGCCGGAGGGAATTCTTATCCATCCACCCGAACGCAGTCCCATAAACTAAGATAAACTCAAGATTGACGGCTACAATTGATCCTGGTACGAGCACCGTCTAGCGGACTATACGTCCTGACCCACCGAACCCATGTGAAGTCATTTGATTGATCCTGGCGTCAAGCACTAATGGCGGAGCCATTTCGTCGAGATCCACAAACCCTAAATTGTTACGCACAGATCCAGGGGCCAGGACAGGCCGGTCGAACCGTCAAGTCCCGTTAAACCCCGAGTCGTTTCATGAGAATATCCCGAAAATGGGGGTCTGCAAACAGATAAATGAAATACCCCCCTAGTCCAGCATGCGGACTTTCAACCACTGCCCCCTCGAGTCCAACACCAATTGGGGTGGCCAGGTGGTACAAGTAACACCTGAGGGCAAGACCACCCCCCCGAGGTAACGCAGTATGCTACATAACGCACTCGGCCATTACACAGAATCCGGAGATTTATACTGCGATAGGGTAGAGTACGCCAGTTTTAAGGGAGAAGCCCTGTGCTGCGACAGACTCCCTTGTCACTGAGTTAATCAACCGGCTCAGCCCTCCATTTCACCTGAGTAAAACTAGGGCCCCATTCGGAGATCTTCCACCATACAGGTCCAGTGACTGTCGCGAAATGGCATTACGTTAGACACCAAGACTTAACCCTCGAATTCGCCGCGACGAATCTAGGGTCCTAGTCAAGATAGCGCCCCCATCACGTCAAGATCTAATGCCTGGGGGGCGCAACTTTGGGGGCAGTGTACCCTTTTCAATCCACTGCATTGACTCTTGCTTACTCTCAGAATCAAAGTGATGAACCCACGTCTCATCCCCAGTAACCAGCTGGCAGAAAATAGTCGATGGGTCTTCTCCACAGAGCTCTAAAAATTCCTTACAGCATTCGACTCGCACTTGCTTCTAAGGTGCGGTGAGCATTCTCGGTACCCATCTTGCAATGACATTTGATAGGATAAAATGGTCCTGAAGGATAGCATGTATGGTACACGCAGAGAAGTTTGTCATCTCTGCTAACATATTGATGTTTATTTTGACATCTTCAAGTACCAGCTTTTCCACTCTTTTCACATTTTCTTCAATGGTGCCGCAAACGGGCCCGCCCGAACGAGGGTCGTCTCCAATACTTTCTCTGCTTCTTTTGAATTCACTTAACTACTTTTGAACGCTGTATAACGACGGAGCACAGTCTTGGTAAACAGCAACCATCTCTTCATGAATATTCTTTTACTTTTTCCCTGCTTAGTGAGTAACGTTATAACGGCGCGATGCTCGATTTTTTTCATCATTGTGGCGTCAGTCATTCTGGTGCTCTTCCACCAGGGATACCTAGAAAACTAATGATCGTAAATTTGTGAAATTTTATATTTATACCCTCGGATATTGTCATTAGTAAATGAGATAATTAGATTACTCACATTATTAGCAAATCAACCCTATACTAAGAATTCATTGAACGCCCCTCGTATAAAATAGAAGGTTGCTACATTAAAGTGAGATACAAATTTAACATCATGATTTGGGGGGACTCTATTTGATACCTTGGTCTATCGTATGGCGGCGATTAGTTCAGCGTATTTGTTTATTGTATATTTCCAGTATTTTGAAACAACAAACAGGAGAAAATTAATGAATCGCAAGGATCAATTACAGTGGTTGTTGTTGTGGACTCTGACGGTATTTAATCTTAAGAAACACTTTCAATATTCTCATTTCGATGATGAACTAGCTCTGTTTATCTAGGAATAAGATGAGCTACGAAGATGAGGAAGTGAAGACAAACTCGAACTCTTATAATAACAACGGAATAGAATTCTTTGAATAATGTATATAAACCAAGCTGAAAGATGGATCATTAGACTAAGAATAAAGGTAATTGATTTACCAAATACTTCAGCAGTTGAAAATATAGAAGCTACGATGTTAATGATAATAATCGCAATAATTATTGGGCCGCAGTGGCCATAAGTGACAAGGGACTATTACAAAAATAATAATGTGATAATAATCTTCGTTCAGCGCACTGATCACAAGCGACAAACGTAATTATTTTCGGAATTATAATAATTTTACGTGAAATACAGGGCATTTGAAAATTTTGTGTGTCTGAATGCATCCTTTCTAATAAAAAGTGAAAAATTATCAAATTGATTGCAAATACTATTTGTGGGTTGACTAAATAAGCGAAACGAATTTTTGAGTGGCTATAGTAAAAATATTGGTATCATCTGCTAATAGATAAGAAGAGAATTAACGTTGTAATATTTGTCTCCTTTTTAGCTGAGCGCTTATACATAAGCATGTTCCATAAGAGGCCCTATGCATATTTGGTTGATGATATAATATGGATAGGCTAAGTATACAAAAACCATAACAAACAGAAAGTAGCCCGATTCGGTTATGTTGATTTCTCGAGAGTTCTCTGTAATATGCAATATTAACAAATCTGCAACGTATCTATATCGCATCTATAACGCATCTATATTCGCCCTGCACAGCAAAACATATTCGTTAATCTTAAAACGGGTTCATTTAGTGCATGCAAAAACGCATAAACGACATACTCTTATGAAACTATTCCCGATTGTTTGTAACGTAACGAAGGCAAAAAACTTTATTCATGTTCAAGTCAGATTCTGTCACGCAGTGATACTGATAATTAGCTCACATATATTCGATCTTATCCTACGTTTCGAATTCAGATATCTTACCTCATGCTCAAGTCAGACACTGTCACGCCGTGATTCGGAAAATGAGCACAAATATTTTTGAATATACCTCTTCGACTGATCTGTACCGTATATCATTAATTAGGAGTATAAGCTATTGTAATACATATTTCTATATATAGGGACAGTTTAACATACATCAGTATAAATCATTCAAATTCGAACAAAAGAAACAAGTTGAATATGTGATGCTACATGGAAATATTTGGGTACCTATCCAATGGCAACAGCGATACAAAAAAGAATAATTTCCTTATGCTAGACATAACATACTTCTTCTTTGAAGAGATCACCTTCAAGATCCAAAGGGATAACATTTCATGTTAGACGTTTTCTAGACAAAAATTCAAAATTCTCGGGGAATATCTTCAAGATTTCAGTACCTGTCATTACCATCTGAGTGGACATAAAAGATCCATTAAAAAGTTTGGTTAAAAAACAATAACTTAAGTTATGCACTTTCGTTGGCTCTTATAGAAATTTGACCGTGTTTAACTCGACTCGGCAAAGAAAGTAACATTTTTACAGGGTACTAACGGTTCAATGATACTTCTCTAGACTGCGTAAATAAGCAGTACTACTTTTTGAGTACGAAGAAATTGTTTGCGATCTACCATATGTATTCCGTCTAGACGGTTCTTTATGATTTCCGTTCTCGAATCACGATGTGTTCTGAGAATTGTCTGGAGAATGCGAGCTCTAAACGTTCCTGCAATCTTGAAATTGTATGTGGGATGGAAGAATTTTGTCGAGATTATCTCTGATTTACAGTTTATTCGATAAGAATATTATCTTATCTCATGTCTTAATACTCGTAACAGGAAAATTCAAAAATAGGAATAGGTCATTCTTCGTCAAAGGATAGTTAAAATTAAACTGACAATCAATTTATTCTTAATGTGTATAAAAAATGATTAATTTGTGCGCACTTCTTCTACAGGACAGCGTGCTATCGTTTCGATCAAATGTTGCCTGCAATTTTCGAATTTTGAGCCAAATTCTCAAATGACTAGGTTGGATTCACTAATGAAGAATCCGAGGTCTAAAGTAATCATGTCTGGCCTGCCAGCACTTTGTGTAACTAATTTTGTTCAAAATTTGTTTCCTAAGCCTTGTATATAGGTTTGAATTTTGGGCTCCCTGGCTAACTGCATAAGTATTTTAATTTTGTAATTGTGATTTAGGATTTTAACCTAATGAATGAGTTGGTTCGCTCTTGAAACAAACCCCCCCAATCACGGTGGGGCCACCAATGAAACTCTCGAAGTAAAGGCGGATGTTGTGAGGGTGCTTTCACCTCTTAGTTCGGGAGACGGCATTTCGTTTCCCAGCATGCGCATCAAAAACTCATCAGAGAGGCGTGATGCGCATGCTCTGCCTGTGATGCTGGTGATCATGCGCTCCGCTTGGAACGCTGATCGTCAAACGCTGTGCCTTGCTCTATTTGAACCTGGTGGGGACGGTTAGTCATGAATCTTTTGGCTGGTCGGGTCCTCTATTGGTACGCCGGTCAAGCTACTACAGAGCAAGACAGGTTTCTGGACGAGGAGCGAAGAAGTTGTTCGCTACAACAGTGAACGGAATAATAAAATTTTATGTTCTAGATGAATCAATAAACCTAGATTAACCTTAACAAAGTCCAAAACATAAATGTTGAGTTCTAATTGAAATTCACACAGAATAATTGTCTATTTCTTTCCAGAAAAACTTTAGTTTGTTCTGGATTCTGCAACTCTGCGACAGTTGACCTGCTATCTTCTACAAAAAATTGTATTTAATCTAGTTTTCTATGTCCATTTTTTTATTTACTTCATTGATCTTGATTCTTCTGTTGAAATTTTCTATATGTCAACGTAGTTTTCTCTTATAAAAACATCATTTTAATAATTTCCTCTTGTTTTACGTTATGCAGGTAAGATTTACAAAAAAGTTTTTTATACGGACTGATGTGTTTCTTTGACTGATGATTTCGATACTAAATGACGTTGGCTGATCCTACTCTATTTATAGTTTCTTGAAAAAATTGAAAATTCCATAGCTAACCCCAGAAATGTCAAAATTCTCCAAAATGATGCTATTCTCGTCAACATCATTTGTTTTTATTAATAAAACCTATTCTAGAAAATTATCCAGAATGTTATGTACAATTTGGTATCACTTTTTCTGAATTTTTTTAAGTTTTAGTTACAATATTCATAAAAAATTCATCTAGGCGTTACAAATTTGAAGTTTTTTTTACTCCTAATTATTATAATTTAAAAATCACTCAGTATTCGTTATGAAGATGATTACCTCCTTCACATTTAAAAAATAAAATCAATCAACAAGAAATAACTCGTGGTATTCTTGTTAAACAAACACTAAAATTAGGGAACTTTAAAAATACAATATATTCTATGTTTTTTGAATGTGAAGTAGGACTGACGAAAACCTTATTTAATTTCAAATTGTTTTTTGCGGATGTGCTACATGTTTTGAGAGATTTTTGAAATAACCTGTTTAAATATATAAAATATTTCAAATAAATTATGTGGAGAAGTTCTTCAAATTATGTTCTGCATTTTTGGAAAAAGATTAGATTTTCATACATTTTGTTCCCTTCAAATATTTATTTAGTAATTTTAATTGACAATTTATATTTGTTGAGTTTCTTTATTCCATTGGATATTATATAATGAGTTTTGATTTTATATGTCTACGAAATTTAAGCAGTGATTATAAGACGTTAATTTAATTCTAAAAGTTTTTAAAAATTTTTGGAATTCAAATTTTGTAATAATCATTCTATCAAGTAAAAAACCCCAATAAATTCATTTTTATTTTTATATACAGCAAAACAATGTATTAAGAGTTTCTCTTTCATAAGTCGTATAATGTTTTTGATATTTAGGATTTTCTTGAACAAAACCTCGATTTATGCTGTGTTTCTAATTTGACAACATTACTATACGTTGAAGCTTAGAGTTAACGAAAAGAGTTGAACTCTTTCATTTCCAGTTCTTCTGAAGTGCAGACGTACTTGTAAATCAGGGTTAATTTAATTTAATTGTTCCTTGGGTAGAGCTTATTTTTAACTGTCAAGGTTGCTGAAGAGCATTTGGTATATACATTTTCAAACGTTGTTCCGAACAACGTGTTATATTTTAATTTGTACCCTATATTTTGGCTCCAAATGTGTTAATCAAATTCTTTCACGAGAATAATAATGTATCAATCACGTCCATTTTCTATCAACTCTTTATTTTCTAAACATTCCTTCATATTTTTGAATATTGTACAATATTTGAGAATTCAATACCCCGCACGGATTTGCTTCCTTGGGGTGGTCCATGTTTGTTTGCTTGTGGAAGTTCGTTAATATGATTGAAATTTATGTTGAATATTCTTATTGTTTTAAAAGCAAATAAACACTATTATTAATATGATTGTTCCATATATCTACCAAAAAGGAAACATAGTTTTTCCAATACAATATTGTTATTTTTATTACATTCAAATTTCGATCGAGGACAATGTCCTATAAGATCCAATAAAAAAATAAAGAACAATTAATATGAATTGAGCAGATTAGAATACAATATAAAAATTCCCAAAAATAGACCAAAATTGAATTGAGTTTACCCCGTCTTACAGAACTAATCCACCACCGAAATATACGCAAATTATTTATATAGCATTAAGCCTATTCGTGAAAATATTAACCCAAAAGAGAATTCACTAAACTAGGGAGCAAAGCGTTCCATTCACGGTGCTACATACAATCGACATGAAAGTATATAAAAGCCATAAAATTGTATCATTTTCCATTATAGTAAAACAGGTTGATGCCATGATTTTACAGTAACGATTGTCGACGTTCAAGCGTGTCGAAATCTAAACTGCAAATGTATTCAGTGAATTATCTGAAAATCACATTTTGAAGTGGGTCGACTGTAACGAATTCACGAGTTCTGTTATGTAATTGTTGGAAAATATGAACTAGTTTAAAAATGAACATGCTAATATAACTCTGTAGCAGAGTGGTACCCACAACAAAGCTGTAGAAAAAAATTGAAAAAACGCAAGCACTTGAGCAAAGTAAATATGTTATGAAGAGCATATTTACCATCAATAAACTAAGGGATATTCTACCACAGAATAATTCAGGTCTGTTATAGCCTTATTTATAGTAACCTTTACTACAATGTCCCTCTAGAGGATAGCAGTAATGATTTCAACAGAGCTTTCATCGCTCAGAAGCGTATCATTCGCCGAATTTTCAATTTAGGATCTTGCAGATCTTGTCAGTTATTTGCAACCTTTATTGTAAATAACTTGCTACCACTGCCTTGTATTTACATACATCAATTTCTGCTATATGCTAAAGAAAATGAGAATAAATGTTAAGTAATAATCATGAATATGGCACTAGAAATCAAAATATTTTACTTTTACCTAAGAATATTATAGAATTCGTAAGTTTGAAATTTTTCCAGTGTACCAGAGTGTAGAAATTTGTAATTGTGTTCTTAAACTTTTTAAATCTCTCAATTTCATAGCGTTTCTGAAAAAAAGTCTATTGTTAACTGAATGTTATCATTCTCTAATAGAATTTTATATGGATTGCCCTCTGATTGTTGTTGATGATGGTTGATATGCTTTTGTTCGCTTGACTTGTCCTATACACTGAAGTGTCTGAAGCGATTGAATAAATTAATATTATGTCCCATATCGGCTGGATACGGAAGCCTCGAAGTAGCAACTTAAGTGTGACACACTTGACTTAACGGTCAGGAAATTTTAAACAAGAATTAACGAGCATCTGACTACAGATAAAATTTCGGCCTTCTTTGAACATATTGAAGCTGTCAGTCACTATGCAGATAGCAACAAATTCAAAATTCTTCTTAAATATTGGAGAGGACTCAAAAGAATTTGTTAGATTTTAGATCTTCAACCAATGAACTTCCAATTAGAAAGGAATCATTTCCCACCCTATCCTCAACATGTAAGCACGCCCCACTCTCTCCATAATATCCATAATATGATAAATCTATTTACATTCTATAATCCTATACACTTAACTATGACTTTATGTCACGTATCATATTATAAGCAAATAAATTGTGAAAATTTGATAAAATAAAGTGTTTTACTATCCAATATATGTGAGTTTCCTTCTGTGTCAAAAATAGGTTTAGGCTTCATTTACATTATTTTAATCTGTCTTGATATGAGCACGAACAGAATGTGGAAGTGGTAAATAATCCTAACATGCTTGACATCAACGAAGTGAAGATTTCTCGAGTCTTTCATGTCTGTTTGGCATTCTCTTAGCCACGAATTGATAAAATTGTTCTTGTGAAACATCTCATTATTTTGTCACACCTTGTATTCTTCCTTATATGTTCCGTTGGGTAGAACTAGTGTTATGTAATTTCCGACGCGAGTATTTGTCATCTACTTCTGGTTGCATGAATGAAATCTAAAATAAAGTTATATATGATTTTTCATAATATTAAACTTATTTCTTTATATTATCTAATTTCCATAATTAGATGTACACCATATACAGTATAGCTCAACATTAATTAATCGAAATCGGATGATCGGATAGTCATTGAGAGATAACAAGTATTATTATAAGTATATATTATAAGACAGTAGAAAAATTGAAATGCCTGGGTAGAAGAGACATTTTCTAGACAGGCGATTCCGGCCACCATTTCACAGATGGGTAAAAAATTAACAGTGCTGTGCCTAAGGTAACAGTAACAAAGCCAAACTACAATACAACTTAACTCCTAACTTATACAAGCTATGTCAAGTTTCTGAGGAACCTTCACAGGAAATCTAGAAGCATCAGAATCAGAATAATATCAATAAAAATCTGTGCATTGAATATGAACTGCTCGTCAAATGTTGAGGATCTTTATATTTTCCGAGGATGCAAATTTTCCGTATAATTTCAATATTTTTTTGATTTACAAACTTATAACAATTATAGAAACGTCTACTGGTTTATCATGGAAATATGAAGGAAGTTTTTATCAACAACATTAATTGTTGTCCATGTGTCAGAAATGCACATTTTAACGATTTTTTCGTCAGTCTGTATTTCGTTTTAAATAATATCCAACCGTTCCACTCAATCAGAAATCGAATTTTCATTATGCCAAAACAAGTAAGAAGATGATGCCAACAGAGCCCTTAGGATGCTTCAGCTTGGTCGAAGACAAGTGCAAGTAGCCAACTTCTTCAGTGTTAGCCAAAGTATATCACGTTCATTGGCAGGGTACTTTGCCATTGGAGTTGTTCTTCAAAGACCCAGAATTATTACTTTTAGACGTCCCTTTTCAAACCATTCGAATTCTCATTAATTTAGTGGTGGACCAATGATAAATTTTTTCATTCCCTTAAATTCCAATTGAAATACAATTTGGTGGTATTTACCACCAAAAATTGTTGTATATACAGTGTGGAAACCATTTATGGAATAAAAGTATTTATGTCCGTATGTTATAAAATTATAAGGAACACTGGAACACGTCAACTTTTAAATTCAATGGTGCGCTTTTCAAGCATGAATTTGAATATACATGGTCATTTGCGCAAGTCCAGCACAGTCTATCCTCTTTATTTTAATTGGAACACTCTGTAATTATATATTTTTTAAAGTCACTTAATAATCCGGTTTCAATGAACTAGAGTCCGTCTAGAAAGTATCCGGAATTTATTTTTTTTCATAATTTTAAGATACTCCTTTTTTGTAACATTCTTAGACAAAAGTAATGTAAAAAATAGGTAGCGCAGATAGTCAGCTATGACCAAAGTTGCATGGCAACACTATATATACTGTCAAATATTGTTGATTGTAAACGTGTATACCATTCATGAAATAATATCGCAACTAGAAAAAAGAAAAAAGGAGATTATTGGTATAGGAAAGGTTTCCGAAACGTTAAAAAATTTGTGCAATTAACTGAACTGGGAAAAAGTCCTGCATATAAGACAATAAAGAGGATAAAATATGGCATGCATATGAGGCATAGACCAGTTTAAGAAAGACCGCGTAAGACTAAAGGAAACAAGTTAAACGCTTTATTGGCCTTAGGACGACACAATCCGCGCTTGGGGTTTCGCAAATTGGCTAACATATTTGGAAATCAACGAAATATAAAATTATATCCAGAACCCGTCCGTATGTCACTGAAAAGACAAGGCCACATATCAAAGAAATAAAAAAAAATCCCCATAATAACACCATTACAAAAGGAAACGATCGTCATCGTTTTCAAGAAGATAATTTCAATAATGGCTTTATATCTGATGAAAGTTGTTCCCAACCTGGTGGAAATCACTTAAAAATCCTATCAAAACAACCTGTTACAGTTAAAATTTTCGAATTTCCCACCAAAATAATAGTTTTGGGAGCAATATCTCAGCGTGGTGATACGTCTCTCTGTATAGTTGATGGTACCATTAATATTTAAAAATATTCTAAATGATATTCTCCTTGAAACAGTGCATGCTTTATATCCAGAGGGGTGGCTTTTTCAGCAGAATAATGCAAGATGCTATACTTCGGCCTATATTCAAGCTTCGATGCAAGAAAACCAAGTGAAAACCATTTCATGGCCAGCAGCTCCACCAGATCTTAGTCCCATTGAAAACATATGGGGACTAATGAAGATTGAAGTTGAACAGGCAGTGCCACGAGCTAAAGATGATTTATTTCAGTCAGTTTTACAGTCCTGGACTACCATCATGGAAAATTATGGAGGTGATCTAGTTTCGGGTGCACCTTGACGTTTAGTCAAGTGTTTACAGTTAAATGGAGGTTGTACAGGTAAATAAGATGAATATTTTGTTATAATTTTCTAATTCAAGAATTAAAAATATATACAAAATAATGACAATTGAGCTTTGTTCTTCCGGGTACTTTCTAGTTGCACTATATATTATGAATGATTTATTATGTATAATATCGGGTGAAATAATGAAATGAATAATTTATCATGCGTTAAATAATGAATAAATATTTGATCATATATTTTAAGCATTCAGTTTCTTGAAACCCTTTATGAATATTTTCGAAATTTGATCCGGTATTATTCATAATAGACCATGTATGATATAGTTCGTCAGATTATTAAGGAGCTGTAAAAAATATGAAAATATATAGTGTGTTCCATTTAAAATAAACAACAAATTTAAATTTGAATTTAATTTAAAAGTTGACGTGACCTAGTGTTTTTGTGATTGTCTAACATGAGGACACAAATAATTTTAATCCATAAATGGTTTCCACACTGTATATACTGCAGTAACAATTTCTGATAGTAAATACCGAGTTTTTATACAAAACTTGACAATAATCTGTATCAAAAGTTGAAAAAATATCGGTAGATATTTATTGAGGTATTACATAGTAATTTCATATTATTTCAAGATTCTAAAGTGCCTTTAATTATAAGACTCATTCTACCTTAATTTATTATTATTATTAATTATTTCATGTCAAAAACGGGTGAATATCAACTGTCATGTCAATTTCGAAACAAGGAAGATTTTTGAGATGTTTGTATTTTTTCCCGTTTTTTCGCAAGTAAGAAAATAAACTGACTGTGATTTGGACTGGCTCTATGCTCAAGCAAGAGTTAGGTTATCCACTACTTATTCAGGTGCATTTAATGACTGCTTTCAGATGGGAACACTTGGGCATAAAAAATTGATATAGTAGTTATAGTTTATATTGGACATTACTGATGAGTTTCAAAAAGGAATATTTTAATATATAACAATGTGTTTGGATTATGTTTGATATATTGAATTACTTTGCCCATTTTCTGATTTTGGTGATTATATATCACAACTTATTTCCGCTAATTTATTTAATTCCACAATTGTTTCGTCATGACAACATGACTTCGTCAGGTGAGCATGGTACTAACTACATATTTGAGATTAAGTTCTTTAAATATGCAAAATATACAGAAAAGAAGGTAGTGGGAATTTACAGTAATTTGTTTTTTCCTTGTTATACAAAGTTTCAGAAGCGGTTAAGTAAGGGGGATTTATTGAGGTCCGTCTGGTCGTTTAGGAGAACTCTTTTTTATTGTATCTGTTAATTTTGAGGGCTTCTAGGTAGTTCAACTTGAGGTTCTTGTTTTCTAGGTGCTGACCATCTTTTGGAGACACGACATGATTTTGACAATAACTACAAAATCTTACACCTAGAAAACAAGAACCTCAGGTTGAACTACCTAGAAGCCCTCCAAATTAACAGATACAATAAAAAACAGATTCTCCTAAACGTCCAGACGGATCTCAATAAATCACCCTTACTTAACCTTTCTGAAACTTTGTGTAATAATAGAAAAACAAATTACTGTAAATTCCCATCATCTTCTTTTCTGTACATTTTGAATATTTTAAGAACTTAATCTCAAATATGTAGTTAGTACCATACTCACCTTACGAAGTCATGTTGTCATGACGAAACAATTGTTGTGAAATTAAATAAATTAGCGGAATTTAAGTTGTTTCACTTTTAATCACCAAGATGTATTTCCTACAAGTAAAGACCGATACAATCAAACATTTGATTAGATATCAGTTGATGAGATTTAAAATTTGTCATTCATGGAACGGTGTTTGTGATACTATACTCTCTAACGAAAAATATAAGAAATATCATAAGATATTTATTACATAATAATTTTATATTACTTTATTCGTTCTGGAAATATGCCGGCACCGTGAATTTCAAATAGCCAATCTGTATATTCGTTCACTCAAAAATATGAAAAACTTTCGGACTGATAATGCACTTATTTTAGTCGAAAAATTTCCATCCATTCCTTCGCTTACAACTCGGACAATGACTTGCCTTATTCTATCCCATCGAAAAACCTGCGTGAGTAACAAATCGCTCAGGTAAGTGTTGTCGCTTTGTTGGCATCCGGTGACCGAGATAAAAGATCTGTTTCCGGTGTGTTAAACACACATACAAGTACTAGCAGGATGTACGACCGCAGAAATGTTCAACGAAGCGAAGAATGAATCTTTCAAAAGCTCGGTTAATTAGATCTCTAGGTAGGGAGATATTGCGTCAGAAAATTTGAGTGTTTCCGTCGTTATTCTGAATTTGCATTAATCGTAATTTGGGGTAAATATATGTATTTGTTTTCATAAAGTTCACGTCTTATTAGAGTTGGAGAAATTTTTATTCAATTGTCACAAAATGAAATGTCTCTTATTGTTTTATTCAAAATATTCGAAGGGAATTGATTCATTAATGAAATTCATGTTTCTAATTGTACTTTAGTTCAATGGTACGTTTCGTCCAGCATGAAGGAATCGTCAAAGAACAAGGTATACACTTTTATCATTAATATCAAACAGATTAATTCTGTTAACCATACTACAATTTTTAATTTTATACCGTATTCGATTTTTGTTTCACATTTATAATTTTTTTAAAGCGTTGTAGTGTTCCGTACTTTACGGAGTCCTTGAGAACTTTTATCTTTCTATCGTTATCATCTAATATGGAGAGAGAAGGACGCTATGCTTTGTGAATAATCCAAATTACACCTAAACGAGGACACCATTTCACTGTTGGGTCAAAAATTACCAGTGCTGTGACTTAAAGTGGCGCAAGTTCGCAGTAACAAAGCCTGTCCAGAACACAACTGAACTCCTAACTCGCACAAGCTGAAAAAGCTTCTGAGGGATCTTCACATAAGATCTAGGAGTATCAGGATAATAATAATAATAATGAAACAGAGACGAGAAGTAAATTTATTTAAAACAAAGTAAAGCCAAATTGTATATTTATATTCGTAATAACGAAAGGAAACAACCCTCAGTGAACTGAACAAACATTTATCAACCTTCCAGTACATTTACTTATTGGTTCGTGAAGACATAGGATGAACCTAATAGCACCCTGGGTGTAAGCGACAACCTTATCAATAATACATATTGTTGGGTCGGTGAATATCTTACATAGGATATCATTTTCACACGGCGCAGGGGTCTTACAGCCAACATGCACCTACAACTGTAACTCCTGTAGCCAGTTCTTTTGCGCAGGATGGGATCTGGATGGAAAGAAAGGGGGGGAATGTGGTATTCCCAGGAGGTCACCTTGAAGAGGTGATTTAACATAACTCCAGTTAACCTAAAACGTAACTATCGAGAGGATTGTATCTGGTAGTCTGTGGCCAGGACCTGGAGAGGCTCAGGTGTCAACATGAAAAACTCGCACACCACCTTAAGGGTCGCATAAACTTATACTAGGGCAACCACAATACTTCGAGAACAACGATCATTCATTTTACACACTTTGCAAAGCAGCGTTGGATATAACTAGCTCTATACTATATGTTGCCCTCTACCAGGACGACTCAAGGATTCACCCTGAAGAACATTATTGGTTGTCAAGGAATATAATTTCTTAATTTAAGAGGGCACATGAATATTGCAAACATATTACATAAACTGACTAGGACATTATAAAAAAGATACAGAATCCCATCACCTGGAAGTGTTATGTTATTATTATTAAATACAAAAAGAGTTGAGGCATAAACCTATAAACTCATAAACAAAAGTAAAAAAAAGTTGATAATATAATTAATGCCAAGATCCAATTGTCGAAGCGATCCTTGAATCCGTTAACTGAAGGCGCACCAACAACATCAGGCGGTAATCGATTCCAGCGCTCAAATATCCTATTGGATAGGAAGTTTTGGCGAACCGAAGTTCTAAATTTCATCTTGGCAAGCTTATATTCGTGGCCCCTTAGGTGATTTTGGTTCACCGTGAATAAGTCTTGCAGACAACCATCAGCACATCCATGGAGTGCCCAGTAGGTCATTATAAGATCGCCCCGCTCACGTCGATGCGCAAATCTAGGGATGCCCAAGAGTTGGAGTCGGGAGTCATAATCAGGGCGGTTGCGGCCATATTGCACTCGTGTACATGTGCGCTGAACAGCCTCCAATGCTTCCAAATCACCCCTGAGCGAAGGCCACCAAGCTGGACCGGCAAATTCTATTATCGGACGGACATAGGAGGTGTATAATAGCTTGCACGTTGGTATACTACATCCATGAAAGGAGCGATATAAGGAGTAGCATAATTGCTTGGTTTTGCTGCATATGATGGTAATACGGCGGGACCAAGATAAATTAGAGATAACTGTAACTCCTAAATCACAGTGCTCGTCAAGAGTTCTCAGCAATCTCCTCTCAATGAAATAGTCAATTTTTGGATTTTTTCTGCTTAGCACGTAGTACTTATCAACGTTGAGAGGCAGCATCCATTCTTCACACCATCGGCCCAACGCGTCCAGGTCATCCTGGAGAACTTTGGCGTCGGTAGGAGGACAACCATACAATTTCATGTCATCGGCAAATAATGCACAGTTCGATTTTATGGAGGGTGAAAGATCTGATATGAAGAAGAGGAACAAAATGGGTCCGAGGATCGTTCCCTGTGAAAGACCGCTGATAACACGGGCATCAGTTGACGACATGCTATCCCCAATTCTCACCCGAAAAGTCCTATCATGTAAAAATAAACTTATTCACGACAAACAATCGCCTCTAACACCCAGATGTTCCAGTTTAGCAACTAGGCGACGATGAGGAATACGATCGAACGCCTTCGCAAAGTCTAAGTAGATGACATCCACGGGTACATCAGTCCAAAGCTCTCTTCCAATCACCGATATAAGGGAGCAGGTTGGTTAAAATGGAGCGCCCTGGTACGGAACCATGCTGTTGTTCAGGCAGAATTTTGTTGGTAACCGCAAAGATGACTTCACATATGATTCTTTCCATCAGTTTACAAGTAGCCGACATCAGAAATAGGCCTGTAGTTATTAGGATTAAGCTTATCACCCTTCTTGAAAACAGGCGTAACAGAGGCGGACAGCCAAGCAGAAGGCAGCCTAGAAGTAGAGAAGGATTGGCGAAATATTATTGACAGAGGCAATGCGAGTGCTTCTGAACACGGCTTCAACTGAAATGCTGATATACCATCCGGGCCAGGAGCTGAGGAAGATTTCAAAATAGAAAGTTGTTTTTTTCATTGAGTCTTCAACGAAAACAACGTCCTTAAGTTCCGGTGTTAAACGAGGCATATCAGGAATTGGTACTGGACCCATGGGTTCTTCGATGAAAACGGCCGAAAACAACTCCGAGAATACGTTGGCGGTTTCGGCATGATCTTGACACATCAAGTTGGAGCCGTTCTTCACACGGGCAACTCCTACTTTGCTATTCGACGAAGATCTAAAATATTTGAAAAGCTTCTTCCGGTCTCCAGAGCTAGCTAATTTGTGTTCAAATGATGGTTTAGTATTCCGTATCACAGCAGACATAGAATTAGAAAAGGATCGATGGTTTTGGTAGTCGGTTCGTGAACGACTTCTAAGATACCTCTGCCACAGTGATTTCTTCCTTCTTATCATTTTGAGAACATGGTCAGTGATCGAAAGTTTGGAGAGATTTGATTTAATAGTTCTTTCCTCTGTGTACACGAATACGGCTTCGTTAAAGATATTCGAGAATGTTAACCATAATGTATCGACATCTGTGTCTTCAGGAAGAAGTGCATTCCAGTCTTCTTTCAACAGCAACTCCTTGACCCCCTCATAATTTATTTTGCGGATGGTTTTGCGACAGGTTTGTGAGGAGATGGGGAAATTGAATTGTAATTCCGAAGCTATATAAATATTATGTTATTTATGGCGAGCGGGCGTCTGTCCACCCTACCACTGCGTCCGCACGGACTATTGTGGTTCACCCCTAATTTATAACTAACCTGGAAGTGTTAGTGAATGTTACAATGAAGAACAAAGAAATAGGGGGATCAAAAAAAAAAGTACATGGAAATCAGTAATATACCAGGCACCGCGAATAAGATGAAAATCACAAATAAGAAACCATTATTAATATTTCAAAATTTGAATATCAAAACAAATTGAAATATGTTTATCTTCTACAATTTTAATTTCCAAAAGAATTTTTTATTCAAAAAACTTTGAGAATTAAATTAATGTCTAAAACAAGCACCGCTCACATTTAATAGACGTTTATAATCAAAACTCAATATACAATGTCAAATGAAATAAATAACCCAACAGATATACGAAAGTAATTAAAATTAATAAATAAATATTCAAAGGAGACAAAATTTTGTTTCTGGTTTTATCTTTAAAAAATACTACTTGCCTTATAAAAACATGAACACACTTAAAGGACTTCCCAAAGAATATAATTTATTTGAAATATTTAATATATTTAAATATTCGAACAAATTATTTCAAAAATCTCTAAAAAATGTGCACTATATCTTCAAAAAACAAATATAATTCTAGATAATCCCGTCATCAGCCCTTTTTTTCAATATTACAAATATCAAAATCAAAAACATAACCTACATCACTCACGTGTTAAAAGACTTAAGCTTCGAACTACAGATCAACTATATATTCAAGATTGATCTATGTACTAACAAAATCAAAGAACAAAGTGAGTTATTTTAAGGTTTACTTAAATTCATTGACATTCTATAATGAGATTTATTGAAGCCAAAATATAATTATATATTATATATAAAATAAAATAGAAAGGCTTTTTACTTGATAGAAGAAATATAACAAAATTTGAATATCAAAACAAATTGAAATATGTTTATCTTCTACAATTTTAATTTCCAAAAGAATTTTTTATTCAAAAAACTTTCAGAATTAAATTAATGTCTAAAACAAGCACCGCTCACATTTAATAGACGTTTATAATCAAAACTCAATATACAATGTCAAATGAAATAAATAACCCAACAGATATACGAAAGTAATTAAAATTAATAAATAAATATTCAAAGGAGACAAAATTTTGTTTCTGGTTTTATCTTTAAAAAATACTACTTGCCTTATAAAAACATGAACACACTTAAAGGACTTCCCAAAGAATATAATTTATTTGAAATATTTAATATATTTAAATATTCGAACAAATTATTTCAAGAATCTCTAAAAAATGTGCACTATATCTTCAAAAAACAAATATAATTCTAGATAATCCCGTCATCAGCCCTTTTTTTCAATATTACAAATATCAAAATCAAAAACATAACCTACATCACTCACGTGTTAAAAGACTTAAGCTTCGAACTACAGATCAACTATATATTCAAGATTGATCTATGTTCTAAAAAAATCAAAGAACAAAGTGAGTTATTTTAAGGTTTACTTAAATTCATTGACATTCTATAATGAGATTTATTGAAGCCAAAATATAATTATATATTATATATAAAATAAAATAGAAAGGCTTTTTACTTGATAGAAGAAATATAACAAAATTTGAATATCAAAAAAAAAATGAAATATGTTTATCTTCTACAATTTTAATTTCCAAAAGAATTTTTTATTCAAAAAACTTTTAGAATTAAATTAATGTCTAAAACAAGCACCGCTCACATTTAATAGACGTTTATAATCAAAACTCAATATACAATGTCAAATGAAATGAATAACCCAACAGATATACGAAAGTAATTAAAATTAATAAATAAATATTCAAAGGAGACAAAATTTTGTTTCTGGTTTTATCTTTAAAAAATACTACTTGCCTTATAAAAACATGAACACACTTAAATTAATTATTTTGTCTCCTTTGAATAATTATTTATTAATTTTAATTACTTTCGTATATCTGTTGGGTTATTTATTTCATTTGACATTGTATATTGAGTTTTGATTATAAACGTCTATTAAATGTGAGCGGTGCTTGTTTTAGACATTAATTTAATTCTAAAAGTTTTTTGAATAAAAAATTATTTTGGAAATTAAAATTGTAGAAGATAAACATATTTCAATTTGTTTTGATATTCAAATTTTGTTATATTTCTTCTATCAAGTAAAAAGCCTTTCTATTTTACATTATTAATATATTCAATACAACAGGCAACAAAGCAAGCACAGAAAGTATAAAATTAAAAAAGTTAGGGCTGGGACGCTTTAGTTCTATATAAAACCAACGCATTTTAGTACAACATTCCGGTTCAGTAAATATCACTAACGCAAAAATACAGAATGAAAATTAACAAGTAACGAGCGGGATTATAATGAAAGAGCATGCAATACCTGAGAATCTTATATTAAAACTAAGATATACATTCAAAAGTATAAAACGTGCAATCAATTAAAACACCCCATACCCTACTATTAGCTATCTCGAGTACGTATAGTTAGTGTTGCTTTGAAGGTTTTTCCTTCTCCAGAGCGTATGCATCAACTTCCAGTGTCATAGAATATTCGATATAGATATAGGCGGGCGTATACCGTGACGTAGTCTATATAATCTATGAGGAATCCTTTCAGTCCTATGATCCTTAGAGAATAAGGATCTCTTCAGTGTACATATGTTATTTTAAGCAGTTTATAATAGAATGGTATTCCACGGAGTCACGTTGCACACTAATCCCTTAAAAAATATTAAGAAAAGGAATATAATATAATAATAATAGGTCTGGTCGTTTAAAATAATGTTGTTATCTTCATGCTTATTCATATAGTATATTTCCCATAAATTTAATTTCAGACCTTCGTTTTCAACATGTAGAAAATCAAAAATATTTGAAAAATAATGATTATTCTAAAATATATAATATTTGAATTATATAATATTTTGAATAATGGGAGATCATCTCAAATTTTTTTTTTGTTGAGATAAACGGATTCCCAAATTTCTACCTGTTTCGCCAATATAAATTTTTCAGAAATCTAAGTCATTAAGTTTATATTTTACCTGATAATTGAAATTTATCCATTTTTGTTTTTTTATTTTTGATAAACTTGCTAATATTGTTGTTGATTTTGAAGGAGACTTCAATATATTTTTTTGAGAGAAATGTTTTTAATTGTATACTTATTTTTCATTTCACAACATGATTGCCTGTTACTTACATTTAATTTAGTGTTTTTTTAAATTCTTGTATGCCTTCAAAGTGTTGTAATACATATCTGAACGATTGAATAATGGAATGCATCATTTTTTATTATTATTTATTTTATTAGGTTTGTAATTCCTTCTGCCAAAAGGTTAGAAGTACTGTGTTCGTAAAAAAATAGAGCATTATTTCTAAAGCCTAATATGAGGGTTTATTATTGAAAATTTTAAACATTTGAACAAATTTAAACAAAGTGAATAGTTAGTTGCTTCACTTAGTACTTCTGCTGGTACTGCACCTAATGAGCGACGTATAAATAGGGTGATTTAATGCTTAAAAATTTTTACGAATTTTTTTTATATTAAATTTTGTAGAGGTTTCACAGAATTATTATTTTCAATATTTCAACAATTTTTGGAAGTTGTTTTTCAATGTAGCTATATTTGTAGTCCTTTCTGATCAATAAATGATTATGTGACTATTGCTAAAAAAAATCATCAAAATGCCTTTTGTTTATAATACTAATGTTTGATGAAATAAATTCGCGATCAGATAAGGGAGATCAGGCGAAATATTGATGGCATTACAATATTTCCATAATTATATTTACATTGCAAGATTATAATAATGTGCACTTTTGAGTGATAATCCAAATTATGAAACAAAGTTATAGCATAAAAAAGAAAAAAAAATTTTTACAATTTTATTCAATTTAATTTAATATTATACAAATGTACAACATTTAATTTTACAACACAATCAAAATTCAAGTTTAAGGGTTATATTAATTATATGTATTTTTGATAATATGTCCCAACTTAAATATTTTGGTTCAGGTGTTTTTAATATCTCGTACTGTAAATCCATTGAATCTGAAAAAAAACATTTTTTATATAAAAAGTGAGAATTACTTATGAAATCAATTGATTTTGAAGTTATTGCAAAAACGAGTTATATTTTCTAACTTCTGATACAATTTTTCGTATCATTCATTACAACTTGATTTGCAGACTAATTATTTAACGAAAAAATACTAGCAAGTGTTTCAGTATGAGACTTCGGTAATGGGTTTTGAAATTTTTTATGATTCCCTGGTCAAGTGGTTAATAAGGTGATGTACAATTAGGGGGTAGAAACAAAAGTTTTATATTTTACAGGTGAATTTCTTTTGAATGAGATCCAGCATTGCCCAAAAACAACAAAATCTTCCTTCTTTCTTTTGCCATTTTCCAATCTAGTTCATGCAACCACTGTGTCATAATTTGTCTGGTCATCCAAGCTTTCTTATTCCACTTCCAAGTTACAGGCAAGTTGTTTATGTTTATATGTTTGAATCCTCTGGGTTTGGCTGCTTTACCGATGACTAAAAGTTTTTCTTTTTCCCCTGCCATATTTGCACAATGCAAAATTGTAAATCTCTCTTTGGGATATTTACCACCAACACATTTTTCTTTTTTTAATATTAGCGTTTTGTTAGGCAGAGTCGTTGCTGTTTCATCAGCATTAAAGATCTAGCTGGATGAATATTCTTTGATAAGAGAAGGGTATTTCTCCCAGAATGATAAGAAGCTTTCAACAATTAACGAGGCTCCTTCCCCTGAAATTGTTTGAAAACTTATGTTGTGGCGTTTTCTGCATTTATTAAGCCAACCAGAAGAAGCACTGTATGCTGAATGTCCTAAGGATAAGGCGATTTATTTTGCTTTGCAGCGTATTAACGGACCTGAAAAAAATTTTACCAATAAGTTCTCTTCTCTTTGAGCATAATGCCAACACTTCATTAATTTTTTAATTAATGAGAAAATAAAATTCCACATATTCAAAACACCTCATAAAAAAATTATTCATGTGCATACCTGTCAGAGAAATCCCTTTATGGCGAGATGCTGTAAACCATTCATAACACAGCATGTCAATTTTGGTACCATCACCAGTTAGAAAGCTTCTCTTTTCATTCACATTGGTGTTCGACATCCACTTGTTCATAAAGATTTCTTTATGTCTAATTATATCAGCAGTTTGTGTTTTTCAGATATCAAAACGATTAGATAAATTCCGTACACTTAATTTTTCCTTATTGTACACTTCAATTACCTCAATTTTCTGTTTGAAAGTGAGTATTTTTTTTCTTTTTGGAGCCATTTCTTTCACTGAGTCAACGTCAGAATTCAGACTAACACGAATTAAATTCTCGAGAGTTTCGTGCCACAGTTGAGATCGATAAATCCCCGGTTCACTAGGGGAGGTCCCTCAGTGAAGGCTGGTACTAATGTTGGCGCGCGACACAGAATCCTCTTCTTCTTCCCCATTGCGTCCCATTTAGCAATAAACTCACAGCGATACTTTCCACAGAGAATTGAAACGGAACCGATATTTTTTATTTTGGTTTTGTCCGGTTAATAGAACATACCTTAGTGTCCGCGTCCGTTCAAGGGAAGGTCCGTTCAAGAGACAACTTACGCAATGTAAATTTTATGGGAGTCAGTCGGGGCTAAGAAAAACTGTCTGTTCAAGGGAGGTGTCCGCGAGGGGGAATTTCACTGTATACTTAAAGATGATAGTTTGGTTTGACGTATGTGATTGAAACGGGGATGTCAATTCCAGAACACAAATTGAATGACCCTGTATGAATAATAGTTATATTTCACAATGCATTTTTAATTTATTTTACCATTGCATGCCAAAGATAAAAGCTATATTTTGTTTTGTAATTTTTTAGTAAATTGTCAAGAAGATGAAGGTTCTTACAAAGGAAAATATCTTGGCAAATTAAACTCGTACCATCATCAAGTTGCTGGAGATATTTATGTGATAGACGAATATTCCATTTTATTGTCAGCTTTCAGTTATGATGGCAATGGAGCCGACACCTTCTTTTGGGCAGGAGCGTCCAACAGGCCTGGACCTCAAGGTTTCATAGTACCAGATGAATATGGAAAGTAAGTCGCGAACTTATCAGCCGATATGTTAAATGAGTGTGTTTGGCTTTTTTATCCTTCGATATATCTTGTACGGACACACCAAAAAAAAAACTAACAAAATTCTTTCTACAGCACAAATGTCCTAGAGCGTTATCTGAACAAAGACTTCACCCTCTCCCTTCCTGATAAGAAAAAAATAACAGATATCAGGTGGTTCGCAGTTTACGACATCTGGAGTCAGAACACATTCGGCGATATTTACATTCCTGAAGAATTTGAACCGCCCACAATACAAAATGTAGGCCAACTGACTGGAAAGAAAAACGACGTTTCATCTGATGATATACAGATTATAGACGCAAAAACATTAAGGATAAAACTGTTCAGTTATGATGGGAAGGCTAAGGAAGCTTACTTCTGGGTTGGAGTGGGGCCTCAACCTGGCCCAAAGGGGTACAAAGTACCCGATGAGAACGGATAGTGAGTTGCATTATTTTTCATGTCTTCATGTTGAAATAATTATAACATTTTCACAGCTTAGAACCAATAAGAAGCTATAAAGAACAAAGTATAACTCTAGAATTACCTGGTGATCTAACAATCTTCACAATTGATTGGTTTAGTATTTATGATCATGCTACCAATGAAAACTTGGGTTCCTTTATAGTACCAGATGGACTAAACGTGCCGCCATCTTTAGTCAAAATTATTGTAAGTATTTAATTCACATTCAGACAGTTTTTCGGATGTAATGCGTTTTCCTTACACCAGCAGTGGAAATTTTGTTTATTTACTTTAAAAATTGAGCATTATGTGTGAAGATGATATTTCTAGGCTCTAGAGTCCAATCAATAAACTCTCTAACTGAACGATGATCAGTTCGCTAGAATTCTTGTATCAATATTAACTTATATAGAGGATGGTCCAAATCCTAAAGCGAAATGTATCATATTGTATCCAGGATAAGCGTTATTTTTATGAATAAAAATGATGATTATATATTGTACAAATTGCTCCTCTGACTAGCAACCAAACTTCTTCAATGATAAAGAGTTTGAAAAACTTTCTAAACGATGTCAAATATACTCAGTATCATTAGAAGTATTACACACAAAGGAAATGATTCCTTCAACTTGAATTTTTGCAATGTAACCATTTTAAATCAAAAATGAAACAATAATATTCCCGAGAAATATTATCGACGTGTAATGGGATAAAAATTTAATATTACTTTGCGACCCCTTGAAAATGTCAAACTTAACGGTGACAATGTCAGATGTGACATATTCACATCAATGTTGCAATATCTGAAAACTTAAATAGCAATTTTCGTTCTTTTATAATTTTTATTCTGTTTTAGAGTCACAAAAATGAGTTGCCAAATTGTCTCCAACTCCATAAAGATTTTCAAGTTTCCTGGGAAATTTTTGGTCCACAAGTCACAATTCAGATGGCTGGAAATGTTGCTGAAAATGAGTATATGTCCTTTGGTATTTCTGGATCTGACAGTCAGAGCCAAATGTTGAATTCGGACGTGACAGTGGCGTACATAGATGGATATAGAGGTTTCGCAAATGATTATAATATTTCCGCTTTAACACCGGTAAATAGAGAAAAATTAGAGAAAGTACCCAGTTAATTTTTTAGTATCTATCATAAAAGGAAGTTATTTTTATTTTCAGTGTGTCAAAATATTGGGTCAATATAAGGGAGTGTGCAGAGATGAATTAGT
This sequence comes from Megalocaria dilatata, assembly GCA_034642435.1. Lineage (NCBI taxonomy): Eukaryota > Metazoa > Arthropoda > Insecta > Coleoptera > Coccinellidae > Megalocaria > Megalocaria dilatata. The sequence goes on along the minus strand of CM067857.1, from coordinate 35,646,563 downwards.
TGGCGGTCAAGATAATAATCAAATGCACACTGCAGTGAGAGAAAATGGCATTAATATAATAACTTATCGAAGGTTTTTGATATCACGTGAGTATTGACCAGGTTCATTATTTGTGAAGTCAGTAAGACTGATCTAATATTATTGTTCCACCAATGTCTATTCCTGAAAATGCGTTTAAAAATTCTTTAATGATTGTATTGTTCATTTTCGAAAGGGCCCAATTCGAAGCCTGTACATTGAATTTGAACGAATATCTAATAAATAGTTTGTGTTTCATTGACTGATTGCTGGCACTTTTGACTCTATAGTATACAAGTTCCTTAGAGGATTTCATCCAAAACGGAACTTTAAAGCAGATTGTTTTTTTAGCTGACAACGGCGATAAAGAAGTTCTAACCGAACAACCTATGTACATCATTTGGGCTCTGGGAAAATTAGATAATAATAAGGAACCAGCTTTTCACGACAAGTACCCTAAAGCAAATATCTCAATTCATGTCAATCCAAAGGAGCCAACAAACAATTGTTTCGCCTTTACTAGAGACGAGACAGGAAAAAAGAACAAAACTGAAATTTGGGACAAAGGAGAACTTGATGGCAAGGCTTCTAGAATATTCAACGCCTACCTTGGTCCTTCCGGTGGCCTGAAAGGCTACCAGGGATTGACAGGTAAATATATCTTGGTACAAAGAGTTTTGATGCAAATATATTTTGTCCCAATAAGCTGCTTCTTAAAAAAGCAAGCAATCTGCAAGTTTTATATACCTGTAATAGGAGATACCTTGCATATTCTAGAATATAGGATCTGGAGGTTGAAACTTGAAGTTACGTCTTAATTTTTAATACTGTGAATTAAAATACCTGTCAATGATCATTAGATTCGCAATAATACAGGAAGCGAGTATTGCCAGTTGATTTTATTAGAGATTTTTCCTCTTAATTAGTGCAGAATATAGGCAAATTTATTCCTGTTCAGAAATAAATAAACAAATTTTTTCAGGGCAGCCTTCAACAGCATTAGCTTGGTACATCAATGGCATGCTTGTTCCTGAAATTTGGTTGAGGAGAGGTTTAACTTACGCTTTCAAAGTCTATGGTGGAAATAATCCTCATATGGCTGAGTTGTACCATCCCTTGATTATAACAGATGAGCCACATGGTGGTTTCGATAAGTTAACTGACGAACAACAGTCAAAGATAAGGGTTTTAGCAGGTATTGAATATTCTAGAAGAGGAAGACCAAGACCAACCTCAGGTAGAATATTTCTTGCTTTGTCATCAATACTTATTATTTTACAGACTACAATATATTACTTTAGTTAAATAAGGAACGGGAATTGTTACATAATTAGTGAAGCTAGTTACATAATTAGTGAGATACTCAAACATTATAACTGTTAGACCTAAAATTTTAACATCGCAGACTGAAACCTTGAGTGAACCTTTGCTTAGACTTGAATATTCTGACTCTTCTATGGAATAGAAAAAATCTTGTTACTTCTTGAATAACAAATCACAATGTTGGTACATATAATCTCCTAAACTGAACAAAATTCAATGCAAGAAAAACCTTCCAAAATTTGAATAAATTTGGAAGCCTTAATAGGATCTTCCAGCGCAATTTCAACATTGCATGTCATTCGTTACTCTAAGCTATAAAAGTATTTCCCTTCTATTTCTCCATAAAAATACCGACAATTTATATGTTTCCGTGTAACAAGTAATAAAAATAAACATATTTTATATCCCGGAAACAGAAGGTCCAAAAACAGAACATTACAGATTTGCGATAACGTAAGACTTTTGCAACATATTCATCAAGTTTTGTTTCAAACGGAAAAATTCAAGCGAACTCTTTTTTCAATAATTTATTTCATCGAAAAAATTGATGTTAACCAACTGCTGTCTACAAACACCCAGAAAAATTCTGCTTTGAGTAGGCATCATAATAAGAGATATTTTAAATTAACAATTACTCATACTTCTGGGGCAGATTATCATAAATGTTGTGGGCCAAGTTAAATAGGGCATTATTCATAATGCCTGGTCCATAATCATTTAAACTTCATTATTAATCACAGTGTCTGGGCATAATGAATATTGCTGCATTGTGGTGGGGCTAATGAGAATTTAGGCAGGGCACGGCGAGAGTTCATGATGGAGGGACTGCTTGAAGCTCCGTACTGAGCGATACTCAAGAAGGATAAGTATTAGGGTAAGGTTAGGTAATTTTTTATTATCCTGTCCAATAGATGAAGGACATTATTCACAATTCCCGGTTTATTTGATAATTACATTAAATATTCCATTGAATCCCTTATATAGGTTATTATTAATTACTTGGTCCGTAACATAAACTCTGTTTTTTCAGCTGGTCCTTTATGTCTGGCTCGTCATGCAGAAGATCGAGATAGAAGACTGGATGATGATTTTCCATCTTTCAAAAAATTCAATCGTTCCTTGGTTTACACCTGCGAAAATGGAGATGCTGCCATTTTGGAATTTACTCCAAATACGTCCTGGCCAGACGTTGTTTACTATAATTCTTTCACACAATCGAATATGGGATGGAAGATACATATTATAGACACTTTCTCAAGCTTTTCAAGATCGACTGGAACGAAGAATGTTTTGTCTTGGTTTTTTCTGACGATATCTCTCTTTAACCTTCATTTTTGTATATAATTAATCGATTTGTTCATCATTGTTGTATTTATTTGAGAAATTTGTTTCGCTGTGAATAAAGTATTGTACTTAGGCAAAAATAAATTTAATCCCTATGTACATTGTTTAATATTGCACAGGTTCATGTGAAAAAAAATTGGGCCTAGAATTATAAAATTAGTTTACCTACATTCACTATGAAAAGTCTAAAGCTCAGCCTGATACTGTCAGTAGAAGTAAATCAGAATTATTCACATTGATAATCAAGAAAAAAATATTAATAATAAAAAATTGTAAAATTTAAAAGCAATATATATGAAGCTAAAGTGAATGGACACAGATAATGGCAAAATTCCAATACAGTTTATAGAGTAATTATGAAAATAACAATTTTTTTTTCAGTTTTTCTTCATAAGGTCAAATTAGATATTCAAATTGCAATAAGTTCTATTTCTTGCAACTTTGCCTGTCTTAAACATTTAATATTTTTAAATCCCATGAATTCTATTTAAAATTTTTAAGAGATTTCTGATTTTTGAACATCGTTAAAAGAGTTTTAATTTATTAAGTAACGATTGAGATATTTTAGCCTCTTAATTAGTGACGAGTAGAGTCGATTGATCTATATTTTTCGATCGATCCACCTCGAAAAAACCAATTTTTTTTAATAATTTTCTATAATTTTAGGTGGGATCTACTTTTCGTTGAAATTCCGTCTTTGGTCACCCCCGTTTGGTCATCCCTACGCGGCATACGCGTAAGGCGGTACCCGTTTGGTGAGGGCGGGAAAAGTCCGGAAATTATCATCCGCTCGTATCGTAGCGACGGAAAGCAATCCGCGAAATATAGGGGCTTTAACGGGTAGCGGGTCTATCGGACCTTCGGTCCGAATGGGTATTTTCGCGACGGGCTTCGCCCGTCGCTAGATATATCCGTTTTTTCCGACGGTCCGAAACTTTTCGGACGGTCTCCGCACTTGACTTCGCGGATCGCCCCTATACGTACACCACAGAAACGGGTCGAGGTTACGGTGGGCGGGGCTTGTTGGAGTGCGCGGGAAAATTCCCGAACTTTATCCGCCTGTATCTCGGGAACGGAGGGTCATCCCGGAACGGGAACGGTAAACCGGTCTAGAGGGAAGTGCGGACCTTCGGTCCGCAACGATATCCAGGCGACGGGCTTCGCCCGTCGGGATCCTGCGCGTCTGGAAGTTAGCACTGCGTGACGTCACGCACATCTGTGGTTTACTTTTACTATTTTAATATATAGTTAAACGAGTAGAGTCGATTGATCTATATTTTTCGATCGATCCACCTCGAAAAAACCAATTTTTTTTAATAATTTTCTATAATTTTAGGTGGGATCTACTTTTCGTTGAAATTCCGTCTTTGGTCACCCCCGTTTGGTCATCCCTACGCGGCATACGCGTAAGGCGGTACCCGTTTGGTGAGGGCGGGAAAAGTCCGGAAATTATCATCCGCTCGTATCGTAGCGACGGAAAGTAATCCGCGAAATATAGGGGCTTTAACGGGTAGCGGGTCTATCGGACCTTCGGTCCGAATGGGTATTTTCGCGACGGGCTTCGCCCGTCGCTGGATATATCCGTTTTTTCCGACGGTCCGAAAATTTTCGGACGGTCTCCGTACTTGACTTCGCGGATCGCCCCTATACGTACACCACAGAAACGGGTCGAGGTTACGGTGGGCGGGGCTTGTTGGAGTGCGCGGGAAAATTCCCGAACTTTATCCGCCTGTATCTCGGGAACGGAGGGTCATCCCGGAACGGGAACGGTAAACCGGTCTAGAGGTAAGTGCGGACCTTCGGTCCGCAACGATATCCAGGCGACGGGCTTCGCCCGTCGGGATCCTGCGCGTCTGGAAGTTAGCACTGCGTGACGTCACGCACATCTGTGGTTTACTTTTACTATTTTAATATATAGTTAAAATATATGGGCTTTCGCGGGTAGCGGGTCTATCGGACCTTCGGTCCGAATGGGTATTTTCGCGACGGGCTTCGCCCGTCGCGAGATATATCGATTTCTTCCGACGGTCCGAAAATTTCCGGACGGTCTCCGTACTTAACTTCGCGGATCGCCCCTATACGTACACCACAGAAACGGTTCGAGATCGCGGTGGGCGGGGCCTGTTTGTTTACAAATGGAGTGCGCGGGAAAAGTCCCGAAATTTTCGAACTTTATCCGCTCGTATCTCGGAAACGGAGGGGCATCCGGGAAAGGGAACGGTACTACTGTCTGGAGGGAAGTGCGGACCTTCGGTCCGCACCGATATCCAGGCGACGGGCTTCGCCCGTCGAGATCCTATGCGTCTGGAAGTTAGCACTACGTGATGGCGATAATATCGATGGTTGGTTGCCATGGCACTTACTGTTTTAATATATATAGAGACAAAAATACTATCATTACTTAGCTCCTGGGTTCGAACCCACCACACAGAAATAAATGCATTGCATCGGCAAAGGTTACAGTTCTACGCCTTTACTTAGGCGGCTACTGAGGCAGTTGATAATTTTCCTTTTACACATATTGTTGGAAAACTTCAAACTTTAACTTCAATTGATTTAAGAGTTGAAAAAATTGTCCTAATTTTTCCCCCCAAAACATTGCACGATTCCTCGTGTAGTTCTTTCACATTGAAATACCTAATAGATTGGGTTATTAGTTTCGAATATTTGAAGAATAGTTCAAATGGTTATATTTTGAGAAAAAAATTGAGCCGCTTTCACTTATGAAGTGGTATATTTAGGCCCCAGGTATTTTCCTTCGAAAGTTAGCTTCTTTAACTTCAGTCGTCTGCCGGATCCTCACTAAAAACGGTATCAACCTTCGTGTCGTTATTTGATCTGAATGGTAAATTGAAAGTCGACAGCAGGCCTATTGCTATGGTTTCGATAGCGCTCAACGTAGCTCTGCTCACAAAATATATCTCTTGAATCTTTTAATTATAGCATCCGGACGAACATGTGTGTCATCATTCTTCTTCTTAATAACAAATATCAGATCTGTCGCATTTGTAGTTTCGAAAATATTGGGAGAAAGTGAAAAATTTCAAATTAGAAATAGCTGCAAATCCATTGAACCGATTTTGTCTTTTAACAAACTTAACTAAGATATTTAGGTCTCAAACCCGAAAGTTTCAAATCTCTTACTCAAAGAAAATACAGACATTTGGGCGAAACGATAGCACGTTGTTTCCTAGAATAAACGCGCAAAAACGGATGCTATGTTACTATTCATGAACTTCCAATAAATTGATTAATTAAACTTAGTTTAGTTTCAAAAAAGAAGCCAATAAAATACTCACATAACTTTTTATGGAAGGCCTCGACCGTATCTTTATCTCTTTGTGCAAAGGCCACAACGGCTGATGGAGTACCACTCTTGAGGAAGATTTTGATTGTTTTCAATAAGGGTTCAAACAGGTCCGGATCATACACAACATCTGCTGCGAAGATGATGTCAACAGATCCGAACTTCTCACACATTCCTTCGTCAAATGTCTCCCAATCGATTTTTCTAGTTTCCACCTTGCTGTTTCGGATTGTACTTCGGAAAAGGAAGTCTTCTCCTGGATTATTTTCTCTAGACGGTTTATCGGAGTTGAGTGCAACGTTTTCTTTGAGTAAAGAAAGAACGTTGGCATGGCAATCGGTGAAAATATATCTGTCACAAACCGTTGAGGATGCAACTACAAGACCGCTCATGCCAATTCCAGATCCTAATTCGAGTACAGTCTTATTATCCAGTGACGTCTTTAGTGCCCATTCTGCGAGTGCTTGAGCGGCCTAAATTAAAATAAGAGTTTTATATATTATAGTTCTAAATAAATTTCTTGGACACTTTTTCCATGGTTCAATCAGACCATACCTTCTTCTTCTTACCTTCTAAGATCCAGATACTTACAACGCGATGAAGAGAGAAAACAAAACAAGATTAAAAAAGCAAAGAACGAACTGTGGGATAAAAATTCCCAGAAATAGATACATACATAGGGGGAAAAAATCTACAGAAGTGTGGAAGTTTATAAAACGTGTTAAATCTATAGAAAACATAAGCGTAATCTGACAGCAACAATGGATGCAACACTATACCGAATTATTGCAAGAACGACGTCCACAATACAAAGAAACCCCAGTCGGCATTCAAGGTGAGAACATCGAAATTGATACGGAAATGGTGGTAGAGAATTTAAAGGGTCTAAAATAGGGTAGATCCTGCAGACCAGAAGGGATATATGCAGAACTCATCAAGAACTACACTGAAAAACTATTCCGTCTGTTCACTCCAGTTTTTTTCAGCCGATACATCAACGGAGAAGATGTTCCAGATAGTTGGAAAGAGGCTTATGTGTCTTTAATCCATAAAAAGAGAAGAAAAGACATATGCTCGAATTACAGAGGCGTCTTAGCAGACTGTACGAGTACGCTTAGCAAACTGTACGGAAGAATTTTAAGAACTCTCATTGAAAAAGAATTCGGAAGGAGGAATGTGGATCAGGGCTGGAAGATCATGCACGGACAATGTGTTCTGTATGAAACAGGTAATTAAAAAAAGAAGTTCAGCAAAACTGACAAACGCATATTTTATTCGTAGATTTAACCAAGGTCTACGATTCAATACCTTGGTGTAAGCTATGGGAAACACTACAGAACACAAATATAAATCAGACTTTTATTGGGGCATTGAAGAATCTACATTATCGCTCATCATCTAGAATTAAAGTGGGAAACAGATTGTCAAGTCCATTTTATATAAATAAGCGATTACGACAGGGATGCACCATATCACCCACTCTACTTAAAATCTATATAAAGCATGCTTTAATGCAATGGAAACGAAAATGTTCTGGGATGGGCATTCTCTTGAATGATACGAACATCTACACCTTACAGTTTGCGGATGACCAAGTTATAATCGCAGGAGACAAAGAAGATCTACAATACATGATACGTAAACTGAAAGAAATATGAATATTGGAGACTAGAAATAAATCTAGAAAAAACTGAATACCTCTGTATTGGAGACGAAATGAGTGAACTGGACATTGATGGTACATAAACCATACAACTTTGCGAAGAGTACAAATATTTGGGAGTAAAGTTCGACACAAGCGGTACAGATGATAATGAGATAAGATCAAGTGTAACAGAGGCAAGAAAAGTGATTGGCTGTTTAAACGGAATATTATGGAGCAAAAACATAATAAGACCACAAAAGTTCAACATCTACAATACAATGATCAACAACCAATTAACTGAGGATCGGAGGCATGGAGATTGGCAGAAAGGAATAAGCAGAGGATAGAAGTTGCAGGGATGGATGCGTTGAGGAGATCGGCTAAAATATCAAGAATACAAAGAATAAGAAACCAGGAAATTCGTCATCAAATGGAAGCAGAAGACAAAATCATGGATCTGTATCATCCAACAACTGATGGGTATGGACATGTTCAACGAATGGGACAAACACTACTGCCCAAACAAACGATGGAGTGGATACTACATATAAGAATGCGAAAAGGAAGACCAAGAAAGAACAGGGTGGAGGGAAGCTAAATATAACACGGAGAAAACGTGAAGGATCCAGGAAATAAATTAAGATTTTGAGTATAATCTATAATATGACAATTTATATGGGGCCGTTAAAACTACCTCCAGATTTCAATCTAAAAGGGGAAAATGGTGCCATGGAGTGGAAATTCTGGAAAACGTCCTTCACTGACTATTTAATACTAACAGTATAAGTCCCAGGACCATATTGAAAAACATTATTAGCACAGAAGCTGCGAAAATTAATTCCATATTCGTCATTCCATAGGCAGAAACCAACCGATATAATTATAAAGAGTTTTTCAATAAGAGGTTCCATTTCAAATAGCCCGCTATGTGGACTGGTATCGTCCCAAATTCGACAATTTGTTTGTTGACGTGCCCATTTATCCAGAAATGGGCCTTATCGCTCAAGATGCGAAGGTAGCTGACAGAACACCCATTTTGATAAAACAATGTTATCATTTACACGAGTTCCTGAACGCTAATATCTGTCCACGGTGATTGTCAGTCAATTTGACAAATTTAGCTTCAACAATATGACAGCTATCAACTGTCAAATTTCGGAAGTCCCTATTTTAAGACCCGTTGTATTAACGTTACAACTGTAACAAGGATCACACCGTAAAGATCCAATGATTCGAAATGAATGGAGGAATTATACCTCCTAGTTTTAGCAGTTCTGCAATCGGAATGCGAATTGCATTTCATACGTTGTCAATACATGAATGATGAATTATGAATGGACAGCGTTCTAAAAATATATTACAATTGATTTATGGATAAGACTTGTATCAAACTAGAATTGATCTGGTAGATATTCAAAACAAGTACCTTGAAGTGTGATATTATATGGAATTTGAAGGTGAATTCAGTAATGTACATTGATTTAAAAATAGACACGTGCTCAAAATCTAGAGATATTCAAAATAAATTAGTTATTTTCAAACTATAGGAGAATACAAGAAATGTGTAATATAATTTGGTTGTAATAAGCCATCTTTTTGTGGGAGGTGTTTGGATGGAAAATATTACTAGATCGACTTATTTACGAATGGGGTGCGAACCAATCCTAGTCGAGCGGTCCTAGGAAGGGTACGGCCTTCGCGAAAATGGAAGGTCTTTGATGTTAATAAATTTTCTCTATGATAATGAAAATGGTATTGAAACTCAATTATGGATTTAAAGAAGTATTACTGTTTTAATATATAGTTAAATAATGATAAAGAGTGCCAAAATACAATAGTTTTATCAATCTTAAACCAGCGCGTTTTTCTATAAGAAACGACTTATTTAACTCCAACAATAAACGATAAAGAACGATTACCGGTACTCTTTAATTTCTTGGTCCCGGAACTTAGCACTATATTCAATTTCTCAAATTCTTCTGACTCAATTCTTAAATAATATTTAAATAAGGTTATTCTGATTTTCACAAATTTTTATTGTTATGTTTACAACAATCGTTTCGCTATCACAGTAGCATCATCAGGAAAGTTTACATTTTGAATAACTTTATTCAAACATAACAATAAAAATTTGTGAAAATCAGAATAGCCTTATTTAAATATTATTTAATATGGATTTTCACCAAGTGAGGAGGGTTTAAATTCAATATCAATTCTTAACCTAAAAAAAATTACTAATATCACTCAATATAATTATACTAATGCTAAATTCTTAGACCAATTCGAGCCTCGCACTGCGATCATTTCTCGATGATCTTACTAGTTTTTCCGACGTGTCAAGACTCCCCAACAAACTCTCTTTTGGCCCTTATAATACCTCGTACGCGTAGGTTTTCTCCTTCCAAATTTTTGATCCGTTCACCTGCTCAAAACTGCACTTCTCAAAATTTCAGCTCTTTGTCGAGCCACACGTGTTAATGTCGACGTCAGCGTTTTTCTCTGAAACTTTCCGTTCCTAAACTCATCTGAAGGAATATGTTTACGTTTCGTACAATCAGCTTATGCACTTTTTAATCTGTAGTTTGTTGTTATAATATATAGGCCAGAGTAAAAGAATTTCTTTTCATAAAGCCGCTGTTCGTGCGTACCTCGAAAGCGAATTCCTAAGTTTAACGTTGACTGGTCTGAAGATTAGAATAAAAAAATTGATTCAGGGGCATTGAACCTCGCGTTGAATTTGCTTTTGTCCACTGAATTAATCCCTCTATCATTACAGCCCTTTAATGAATTCTAAACCTTGTTGGTTTACCACATGGTGTCTAATCAGGAACAATATTAATCAATGAAAACTCGTAGAAAAGAGCATCAATACATCAAGTTATGTAATATCCAATTATTCTCAAGATATTTCATTCCAGGATTGTTGAAGTGATCCATAAAGTTATTCACGATTTTGAAAATGGTTTTGATTGAAGCATTTCTGCTTATTGGAGGAATCGCATCATTGTGGACGAATATCTGGCCAAAAACTTAATAGAATTACTTCAAAAACCTGGTCCGCTTGATATGGCTCCGGCCTATATTATTCTTTTTCCGAATATCCCATTATCACTTTGAGATAACCGTTTTCGATAGACAGAAGACGTTAAAGAGAATTCTTGGTAGGTACTGACGTGATTCCTGAAAATGCGTTTAAAAATTTTTTTAATGATAGGAATATTCGTTGGAGCGAATGTATTTCTTTCGGAAGAAGCTTACTTTGAACACTATATAAGAAATTTGGAATAACCCTAAATAGTTTGTGTTTTTTTTTTTTGAAGATTCCCAGTATTATTTTGATAGAGTAGTAGAGTAGAAAGAACAGAAAAGTAATTACAAAGATTTATCTCTGTTACTTACATAAATTTATTAGAAAATCTTAAGAAATATATTTTTCGGATATGACGATGAGATTTAAAAAAAGTAGAAGTTATAAACAATTACTCTTGGGCCACCAATTACATTGTGGAAGAGCATCGAAAAGTTAATTTCAGAGAAATGACAGAAAGAAACTATGAATATAATAACTTATTATGTATAAATATTAATTAATGAGTGCGCTAAATTTTATAAAGTGTGTTTTTATAATCTTGATAACAGGTAACCGGATTACTCATGACGTAGTTGATAGAAATTTCAGAAATGTCATCACGTTGCTTAGTTCTTAAATTTTTGTTATAATTTTCAGACCTACAGTTCATTGATTAGGTACTGAAAACTACAAACAGATTGGACATTAAATTGATAATAAAGAAACCATTACCATTATCTCCATCTAGCGGATCGGACCTGAACTAATAGCAGATTACTGGAGTTGCGTCCTCCAATTTTTCCGTAACTGTCAACAAATGTAGGAACACACATCTATACTCGAACTAGAGTTCTATATCACAGACTCTACGGTATATGTCTACGGGAGCTACAGAAAGGAGACAGTTATTAGCAGCAAGATAACTTTATCTTTTTATAGAGAGCGAATAATTTTGTAAGGCTAATTCACAGTGCATATCTCTCTACTTTATGTCATATAGGCTACGATCTAATTCTACGTAACCTATAAAAAAGAGGTTATTAGGAGCACAGTTGCTTTATTGCTTTGTAAATGTTAGCCAATTTAATGGAGCTATTTTGGTTTTTTGTTTGAAATGTTCACGTGTAATTGCAGTTGTTACATTTATCTCACCTGCCAAGTTACCAATCCAGTTGTACCCGCAGTAATGATATTCACATTCTCTTTCAATATGACTGTGTTCACTTCCGATAGTAAATCCAGTTTATCCAATTCGACAATGGGATAAAAAACGTAATAATACTCGTCCTCATCTCCCGTATATAAACTACATAGAGCTTCGTATGCTGGTCCGCAAACTTCTGCTGCAATTTCGCTTAAATACGACATCAAGGTTTTTAAAAACCTCCTTTGATATTTGATTTCGATTTTATACTTTTTAACTAGCTCAGAACCTAAGGTCTTCGATATTAATTCGGCTTGTATTTCAGTTGACTCGAGTTCTTTCTGAAAGCATTCGTGGGTGAACAAATAATTTCAATATAACCTTACTTTTACCTTCCACGAAATTTCTTTCACTTGTTTCTTACGAAAAAAATCTATTATAAGAGAATTCAACTCCTTCATTGGGGATAACTCTATATAAAACATCTTGTTTAAAAAGATTTTCACTCAACTGTCACTAACTCGTAAACTAAACACAATGTTACAACAGGTATGACACTCTCTTTCAAATAGCCAAAACAAGTTTGGTGGTGACTTCAACTAGAGAAAACTGTATTACCAACTGATGATAAACTTGGCGTGAACAATCGAATTTGCTGGTATCAGATTTTACTACGGAAAAATATGTACCTTATTACTTGAATAACTGAAATGTGAATGAATAATTATTTATAGATAATAAGAAATTTAATACTTAGTTGAAAGCATTAAAATTTTATGTAAAATTACCTCAAACTCACCAAATTATATATTTTCAGTATTTTACATTATTATCAACATTTAATTCATAAAAATCGTTTGGCAAAACCTAATGATGTACATTTATATATCCATTTTCCTTAGAATGTCTCAGAATTCTGTGAATTTGAAAAACTATTTTAATACACTATGGAAATGCTTCGAAAAGGCTGATTTCAGATCTGCTGGATGTAAACTTAATATATTTTGCTTAAATAATGTGAATTATTTTATTATGATGGAAAAGTCAATCAAGGTTATAACTGGATATAAATCTGAAATTTCACTTTTGGTGGATTCGCTAATATATTTTTTCAAAAAAATGTTGAATTCGCTTCAATGAGTAATATATATATATATATATATATATATATATATATATATATATATATATATATATATATATATATAATGTTTTTAGTCAATTTGGTTTTATCATATTATATTATTATATATTATTGGTTGCATTATTCTGCTCAGTCTTATCTAGAAGCTGATTGTGAATTCTTACCAATCAAAAAATTTCTATGATTATTTTAGGAATTAGTGCTCAATTCTGGGAATTATCCCAAATGAGTGTACTCTCCTGAAGTAATTAATCAGAAGTAGCTTGACGGACAATATTAAACCTGCACATTCGTGTCACCCACTCAGTGTGCATCCACGAGTATACCTGAAAAACTTTTTAAGGCGATCTTGATTTAAAATGATTCAAAACCTAATTAAGAATGAAGATATAGCTCCATAGCTCTTTAGATCCAAAAGTTCATCTAATAAATATATGAATCCTTTCAAGCATTGAATTAGATTTTTATATTAGGACATGAAATCGTTTTTCATACGAAAATAAAAAAATGTGATATTAACATGAATAAATAGTATGCCTACGAAACTTCCGTTAATTGGTTTCTTCAACAAATGGCTTAGTTGGGCCTAGTTTCTTTTGTGCGACTCAACGCTTCCGAAGATAGATGGCGCCACTTTTTCATATTCTGGAATTACAGTGTAAGAGAACCCAAGATGTCAATTACTATAGATGGCGCAGACAGCTTTTTTGGACCGAATTTGGAGAGGAAAATTATTTGAATTCATAGTTCATAATCGTGATTGACTGAATTATTTATTGATCTGATATACAGCGGATTTTGCTGCTTCAAGTATTTTTACTCTACTTTGGGAGTTGCTTCTTCTATCATAAAATGACGATCTACTTGATATCAAACATACAATCCGATATAGCGCCCCCAGCCGAAAATCCATTCCAAACAATGACTCTTTCTTCTAAATTCTAGAAATTTGATTCTTGTTACCCCTTCATCTAGAAATAGGCCGCATCGCTGAAGATAATTTTCTGATGTAAATTAGGATTAGCTTTCAAATGCTCCAAAACGCATTCAGCGAACTTCTTGTAGCAGAGGTTTGGCTTGCTGTGTTAGGGGCTTTCCCTATGATACAGCTCTATGGGAGTCTGCCATTTATTCATGATGTACGTACTCCATCTTAGACGACTAGGTTAGACTCAGTGATGAAGAAACCAAGGTCAAAAAGTAATTCTGCCAGACCATCAGCGAAGAGGCTAACTTTCGAACGGAAGATAGCCTCATATTTTTCACAATACTTTCGGAACTACTTATTCAAACTGAACTGAAATTTAGCATTTGAGAGTAGAATAATAAGGCGCATGATGATACAAAATTTCGTGAGGATAGTATGATTATAAGACTAAAAACAATAATTTGTGAGTGTCGTGGATGATATAAACTACCAAAGCGCAAAAGCTCCTAACTTTACGTCAGTGCTTTTCACCTATTCAAAACAGACGACTGGAGTTTCAAATGCCGTTTTGCAGAATATACTACATTTTTGGATTTATATAGAGCATTTGTTGGAATTTAATTCGTTCTTCATAATTTTCATATGATGTAGATGTATCGGCTTAGTATGTTATATAATTGCGGTCAATATTCTATATTTTGTATGTATTCCTTTACGATTTTAACTGTTGTGTGATGTTTTAGAATAGTATATGTCTAGTTAAATATAAACAATGTTTCTTAGATATTTTGATTTGAGTTTTTCTGAATTAAAAATATATTTTTCAAATTAAATTTTGTAGAGGTTTTACAGAATGATTCTATTTAACTATTTGAATTTGTAGAAAATCTGTTTCCAAGGAATAATTGCTTTGAAGTTCTTTAGTGAAGGGTTGTTATGAGCAAACCTCTTGGTTTCTGGAGGTAAGGCGTTTCCTTTCAACTTGCAGCTCCTGAACTCTTCAGATTGGCAATAGGCTGCAATTCTGCTGTCCTCTATGTGATAAGCCGGAAAGCTGCAGCAGAGTAGAGCGGAATTCTGGGAAAGGAGCGGGGGCACGTGACCACACACTCGTTCCAGTGAGCGTCGGTAGGATTACGGTATAGGGCGGTGGGATTTTTGCTGAAACAGTCTTCCGCTGAGCTGGACGTGGTGCCATCTCAAGCGAGAGATATTATGGGATGAAAAGGATAGTTACCTCTGAAAAATTGGATTGGATCATCGGTGGACTTCGGATCACGTCGGGGTCACCAATGAAGTTCTTTAGGGTGCGGTGTTATGAGTGAGCTTTTAACCTCTTAATTTCGGAAGGTAAGGCATTTCGTCCCAACTTGCAGCAACCGAAATTTTTAGATTAGCGATGGGGTGCAAGTCTACTAATGACGTCTATGACCTTGTTTCACGTCGAAACGTCGGTTGTCGAACGCTTGTACTCTGCTCTACTTGAAGCCAGCGAGTAGAGTAAACTAAGTATTATCGGAAAGTGGTCGCATCCACAGATCTTCGGATTACTTCAGGGTAACCAATGAAGCCCTGAAAGGTTAGTTTTATAAAGGAGATTTTAACCTTTCAATTTCTTAAGATAAGGCGTTTCATTCCAACTTGCAGTCCTTGAACTTTTCAGATTGGCAATGGAGTGAAAGTATGCCAATGATGTCTGTGATCTTGTTGTCGAACGCTTATACTCTGTTCTATTTGAAGCCGGCGAAGATGGTGAACTAAGTATTATCCGAAAGCGATCGCGTCCTCTATATGATATGCCGGGAAGCTGTAGGGAAGAGCACAGCTCAATTCTTGGCAAGGACGGGGCACGTCGTCACAACTTTAATTTGTATATATTGACAAGACCTTAGGAGCCAGGAATGAGGAAGAAAATCGGAGCATTTCTGTAGTCGATGTAGCAAGCATGGTGATTTCTTGACTACTTGGTTGTTTGTTCTAGTATCATTATCATTATTACACAGAAGACGGTGTTGCCAATTGAAAGCTCTCTGCTTCTAAAAAAACTTCCTTATGATTTTCTTTCCATTTCCTTCATAACAATTATTTATCTTATACACTAACTGAATGTCGAATTTTTCCTTAACAACAATATTTTCGATCTTCCATTGCATCGAATCCATTTCGTTCCCTAATATTTTTCATGCCAAAGAGGCAATTGCAGGATAGATGCGGCTTTCTCTAATTCTCTCCTTTAACGGAGAAATTGTCGTGGGCACGCTCCAGAGATTTGGAGTAGCGTAGGTTGGAGATGATCCCGGTTGCATTCTATGACGACGATAAATGGAACACCCACGCTGGTTACGTCACTGTTTCGAATGAAACGCTGGCAGTGGGTCTATAGGTATAGTAAAATCGATAACTTCCACTCATAAATCCCTGAGGATTTACACGGGCTAGCAGGGACTCCGGCTTTGAGAGGTAAACCCGAAACACGTCCAGTATTATTGGAAGAAATTCTCACATAACTACACCGCACTGATAGCTTTACAACTTTCTCCTCCTTTTTTTCGAGTGAATCATTCATATTGTATAGGCATGAGGGTTCTTGAGTTGAAATATATTTTTTAAGGGGGCATTGGAGAGTGCGATGTCAGAGGTACATTTTTCCCGAACAGCATATCTTACAACTGAAATTTTTTTGATCCATGTTCAGACATTCATACACTGCCGAGCATGAAATTAGGGTCATCCCGTTATCTTAATTCATTTTGGAACTATTTTGTGTATGTGATGATTTTATCGTGATTGCTTAGTTTGATAAAAAAATTATTTTTCTATATTTGACCAGTGGAGGAAACGAAAACCTAAGTGAACCATTTGGTGCCCTGAGCGAAAAGTTGTGTCTTATTTACTCTCGTCTTGAACTGTTGAAGATTATACACTGAAGGAAAAACATCAGCTGGAAGTATGTTCCACAAGTGGCCAGTTCGGTGAAAGAAAAACTTCTGATAAACAGAAGTTTTCGAAGTTGTTAATTCAACTGCAAAAGGGATGTGCACGTTGCACAGCTCTGGTGCCATGTTAGAATTTGGCAGCAGCTTCAGTTGCGTGGACAGTCGACCGTGATACTGTAGGACAGGCACAAGTTGGCCTTCTATGTTCCAAGGACTGCAAACTGGCTGTTATAGTTGGGCAGTCAATCAGTCTCTTTCAAAAGTTGTAACGAATGCTTGGGTGTTAAGCTCCAAACATGAGAGCAGTATTCGAGTCCTGGTTTGATCTGGGCTTTATTCGGTAGAAGAACCTGATCTGCACAGAAATATTTTGTAGCCTTGAACCTTGAATATCCCAGCTTATTTGCACTAAACTTCGCAATGTCAGTTAGATGACCCCTCCCAATGGACCGAAGAGTTAACAGTCACGCCAAGAAGATGCATAGAATCGCTTGGCTGAAGCAGCAGGTTTTCCATCATCAAGTCAAAAGTCACGAGCTCTATATCTGCAAACCATCGAACTATATTCCGTTGACCCCATTCGATTATCTTTTTGAGATTGTTGTTCAGGGAATGGCTTTGCTAGCATCTATGGAGGTGAGACTCGACGGTGCTCAAGAGTTTGCCACTGGTGAAAGAAGACATTAGCGTGCTCACAATGTGGTTCTCGGCCGTACTATGAAGATCATTTATGTAGATCAGGAAGAGAGTGGGCGATAAAACTGAGCTTTGAGGCACTTCAGCGTTTACGTTGAAACCACTGGAACCGACATCGTCCATAACTACACAAATGTTTCTGTTAGTGAGAAAACTTTTCATCCATAGAGACGTCTGATTAAATCATACGAATATGTTATTATGGAGACTCCCTGTCCTCTTCATGCACCACCTGATGTTTGTTGGATACAACATTTTTCTTCTACCCGGTTATGACATATGAAATAGCTGATATATTGAAAACCTTAAAAAATAAAAAGAGCAAAGGTGCGGATTCAATTTCCGCTAGGTTTTTAAAATTGATAAGTTCAAATATACGTGAACACTTTGCTTACTGCATTAAACTGTCTGTGAGTTCAGGCGTGTTTCCTTCACTCCTCAAAAAAGCCTTAGTTGTTCCAGTTTTCAAAAAAAAATTTATACGCAGTATCACAAATTATAGGCCAATTTATCTATTAAGTGCTTTTTCCAAGGTATCCGAGAGAGTTGTGTTCGATAGAATTATTAAGTACCTAGAAAAATCGAACATACTTGATGCCGCCCAGCATGGCTTTCGTTTTGGCCACTCAACTCAAACGGCAGCAATTCACTTTGTTGAGCTCGTTTATGAATGCGTTAATAACGGCTTATATATTGCAGGCATATTTTTCGATCTTTCATGTGCTTTTGATAGTTTGTCGTTCAAATTCATAATTAATAAATGTTACAACTTGGGCTTCCGAGGTGTGTTTTTGGATTGGCTATCTTGAGAGTAGATGCATGTTTGTCAAAAATAGAAGAACTCTTCATCTGATTAGCATGATTGGAATGAGGCATTCTACAAACGACATTAAAGCGTACTTTGCATAACTTAGGTCTTAAGGCTTTTAAAGTTCAGTTAACATAAGAACTCAAGTTGGTTGATCACCAGCAACGTCGTATCTTCGCTGATTGGTTCCTTGAAATGCATCAAAATTATTCGGATTTTCAGCGAAAAATCATCTTCAGTAATGAAGCACATTTTTATTTCAGAGCCTACGTTAATAAGCAGATATGCCGCATTTGGGCTCGGAAAATCCAAGAATGATTGTTAAAAAGCAGCTTGATTCTCCACGTATCACTGTTTGGTGTGGTTTTTTGGTTGGCCTTGTGATTGGACCTTACTTATTCGAAAATGAGGCTGGTGCAACTGTTAAAAGCTGTAATTTATGATTTTGAATGGACGGAATAGAAAGATATTGATATGGAAGACGTTTATTTGCAACAAAACGGCGCTATTTGCAACAGAAGCAGCGAAAAATCGCAATTTTGCAAGAAAAGTTTCCTGGCCGTATTGTTTCTCGAAGAGGTGATCATAATTGGCCACCGAGATCTTGTGATTCAACACCTTTAGACTTTTTTATTTGGGGTCACAGAAAAGCTAACGTCTATGCCAATGCCCCACAATCGATTCAAGAACTTAAAGATGGAATTCGTGAAGTTGTCGAGGAAATTTCATGAAAAGGTTATGATGTTGCAACTATAGCCGTGGCGACCATTTGGCTGATATAGTTTGTTTGCTAATGGATTTACAATGTAATAAACATCCATTGATTTCTCTTAAAAGATACTCTTTTTTTTAAATATCAAAATAAAACCTCTTATTCGAAAACTCTTTATGAGCGGTGGTTTATCATAAAAGATTCAGAAAAAACTATCATCCAAGACAAGTTTGTTTCTATGAGATATTCAGAAATAACAAATTCCATCAGTAAAAATCTGAAATTCTTACCCATATTTTCCTCACTTGGAAATTATTTGGATGTTAAAATCAATAAAATATATCTAAATAACTTCATTCACTAAATTCCTGTTTGAAAGCGAACTTAAATAAACCTGGTCAACTAAAGAGTTTTTCAATGGGAACGCCCCATTTTTAAATTGACATCCCTCACGCATGGAAGCCATTATTTACTTGCGACATTGACAATTGTATTTGTCAATGTCTACCATTTAATCATGGAAATGATCACACCCCAACAACGTTTACAAATAACCCAAATTCATTATGAGAAATCGCGATCTGTCACTCTAACTTTACGTGTTTTAACTTCAATCGTTATAATCGTCCGGACAAAACAACAGTTGAACGTTTAGTGAAGAAGTTTGTAACATTTACACCTGATGATGTTACAGTACCAGTGAGATGAAGAAATGCAAGAAGTGAAGAGAATATTGCTGCCGTATGTGGAAGTGTTCGTGAAGACATAAATGTATCGATTTCTCGACGTTCACAAGAACTAGGTATCTCCCAGACTTCTTTGTGACGAATTTTTTGAAAAGACCTTGGTTTACACCCATACAAAATTGTTTTAACCCAAGAACTCAAACCAACAGATCATTTAAAGGGTCTTGTATTCAGTAATTGGTGCTCGGAAAAAATCGTAAATGATGTAGATTTTCATAAGATAATTATTCTGATTAAACGGTTATGTTAATAAGCAGAATTGCCTTATCTGGAGTGATGATAAATCTGAAGAATATCAAGAACTGCCATTACATTCTGACAAACTTACTGTTTAGTGCGGATTTTATGCTGTAGGAGTTATTGGACCTTATTTTTTTTCAACGAAGCTCATGAGGCGATAACTGTCAATGGAAATCGTTATCGTTCAATGTTGACTGATTTTTTATGGCCTGAATTGGTTCCTCTTGATTTGCAGAACATTTGGTTTCATCAGGACTTGTCATACTGCCAATGACACAATGACTTTATTCAAAACAAAATTCGGTGATTCGATTATTTCAAGAAACGGACCGATAAGTTATCCGCCTTGTTTCTGCGATTTAACTACATTGGACTCCTTTCTTTAGGGTCACATTAAGTCATTGGTTTACAGCAAATTTAGAGGATTTACATATCGATATTGAACATACGACCCGATTTGTGTGAGAGAGTCATGGATAATTGGTTTCAATGACTTCATTCCTGCCAGCGTTTCCGTGGTGGACATTTAAATGATGTTTTGTTTCATAGCTAATGGTATCCATTGTACTTCATAATGAAATGAAAATTTCAATAATTTTCAAATAAATAATGTGTTTTATTCTGAGAACAAAATGGGGCGCTGTTAATCAAAAACCCTTTCATTGAGCACTAATTAAAGAACAAGGCTATTCCACAGAAGAATGTTGTACAGAAGATACGATTATAGTCTTTATGCCCTGCACCACGCGCATGTGTGAAAACACAAATTAGAAAAATGATGAACCAACTGACAAATATTTAATTCAATGAATTTTCTGATTATAAAAAACTGAATAAACATATATTTCGTCAAATGGAAATTCTGACTTAGACAAAGTATTAATTGTTTAAAATGATTAGATTTTCAGAATAATCTGAATCTCAATTCGATTATATTCAGTAGTTATCGAGTTGAAAAAAGAAGTGGTTTAAAACTGGAGAAATAATAACAAATAATACTTTTGAATTGAACATCATGAACTTTTGTACAATATGTACGGTTTTTGTCGTAATATACAGGAATTTCAAGAATATTTCTGTAAGTGCTCGAGTTCCCTTATAATCGAAAATTAACCACAAATAGTCATCCACCGATTTCACGCCCACGTCAAGAACTGATAATTGTTATTCCACCTAAAGCCCTCAATTCAGTTGAACATCACCCCAAATTGACTCCGTAATTGGAGCTCAAAGTTAATCTAATTTTTGATCAGACGAAATTCCAAGGATCAGGGTTCAGCAAATTCCGTTTGGCGTAGGTTGAGGGTAATCTTCGTGCATTGTATGACGACGATAAACCCTACACCCACGCCGACTACGTCATTTTCTGCACGAGCAAACGGGCCAGAAGTCGTCGATTCGATGGAGGGATTCCAGTTGACAGTTGCAGGGTTAATTAGACAAAGCTGTGGGGTTGTTGCTACAATGAAATAAAACTGAACGTTTCAGAGTTCAATGGGAATTATAAGTACACTAATTAAATAATGCACCTGAAGGTGGGCCATTGAAGTAGCGGTTATTTCGAGTCTGGCAACACTTCAGTCATTCGTGTTCTGATAAAAAGTTAGTTTAATATTTGACAAAAACGAAATTGATTGACTTAAGCTTAAACAAAACTGGAAAATTACAGATAATATCTGGATTTATTCTTCGGAACCTCTTCAGATTTTGAATCTCTTAAAAACATTTAGAATTAAATTTCAAACATGCCCATAGATAACAATTTATCACAGTCATCAGCGAAAAGTACATTTTTTAAGAAAGAACTATTTTCATTTTGTCCTTCCATCATTGTCATGGAATTACGAGTCAACAGTAGAAGTGCAAAGCGACGAAATCTCCCCAACTCTGGGCAGTCGGAAAGAGTAGAGGGACATTCAAAAAGCAGTCCATTTCAATGTTCGTCATCATTTATAACACATGGTGAAGTTAATTTTATGCTGAGCTACTGGCCCAATAGCTTCACTTGTTATTGCATTGTAATTCCTATATTTTGTAAATGATTTTTCTATACTTGTGGTGAAAACACTATCTTGCTCGTAGAGTAGTAGATCGTTGGGCTTTTTCACCGATGTTCACTTTCACTGAGTAAACTTAGATTAACTTTACACATGTATTACTCAATTATAAGTGAATATTGCAGATAATAACGGGTTATCCATTTCGTGGTCCGGATTTCTCAGCTCTGTTTCAATGATATATATAAAAGAGTGTGATCCGAAGCCTCATATGTTTAGTTGAAGGTTAGCCATTTAATAATATCGTTTATCTATTGCTGAACGTGTGGAAACTGTGGAAACCTACTACAAAAACAATGATTCTGCAGTAATTACGTTTCGTGCATTACGAGCAGATTATGGTCGACATAATCGTCAATCTGAGCGATACTGAAATGTTAACCGATTTTTTTTGGCCTGAAATTAATGATATGGAATTGGAAGATATATCATTAAAGCAAGATGGTGCAACAAGCCACACAACACGACCCGTTTTGGCTTTATTGCAAAAAAAATTCCCAGGAAGCGTAATTTCTCGTTTCGGCGATGTAATTGGCCACCAAGATCTTGTGATTTATAGCCTTTGGATGTTTTTTTGTGGAGTTATGCGAAGGATCGTGTTAATGCAGATAATCTTCAGATTATTGACTATCTGAAAACCAACATCCGTCAAGTTATTGGCGAGATATTGCCCGAAATTGGCCGGCAAGTCATTGAAAAATACCTCACAAGGATTGAGTCCTGTAAGAGATCACGCGTGGGACATTTAAATGATTTTTTGTATTCTTCACATAATGGCGAGATCCAAGCAATATCTTGAAATAAAAACTTGATCGATATTCTAAATGAAAGAGTGTTTTATTTACGTTTACTTTCGGAAGCACAAAGTGGATAACCCTGTACATTCACTTTCAGGCCTTTTATTGATGAACGCTATTATATCTTCACGAAAGGGTGAATGAAAATGTTTCTTGAGATTAACACTTAACAGATTGAATCTGTTTTAATATTCAAATTTTTCAATTATTATATTAAAAAAAATCGAAAATCTTCTTTTATCGAGTGATTCTTTCTTTGTACTGCCCTGCTTATTCCTATGACTATTTTTCTAATATAAACGGACGTTATGGTTATACGACTTCCGGTCGAATTTCAGGCTTTCCGCTACACCGAAAACCTTTCCACAATACTATAACATTTGAGAGGTACGCTGAAAAACGTTGGATTGCTTTAGGAGATGTATGAATGGTTTGCATCCCACGCATTTGAGGTTGGAATTGCGCCCACACTCAACAGGAGTTGAATTAAACGGACTATTCGTCTGGGTTTGGAAAATTAAATGTGAATTTCCACAATGCCATCCATTCAGATCTCTCATATTTTCGTCTCAGAAACCGAATTCGAGGTTGAAACAATCGGCATGAATTTAAAATGTACGTACAATTAATTAAGAGAGAACAAATGTAGCACTTGATTGTCATTTTTGTGGGTTCATGCAGAGCGGCCAAGGTTGTGATAGGAATAATTATGAATGATGAGTTTCTGGACAATTTATAATGTACAGCTTCTACTATTATGCTCGGATGAAACGAAATTTTCAATTTTGTGAAAATGAACTAAGAAATTATTCGAAACCAGAATACTGGAAAGCATCTGATACTTCCTCTCCAATATCTAACGTACGGGGTGGGCCATTTAAAATTTGCATTATTGATCGGCTATAAATTTAAAAAAAATGTTTTTTCAAATCTACTGCTTATCTTCTTATGTTTCAGAAGTTATTAAAATAATTTATATATTATTTATTTTATTTTCTTGTATATAATAATTATATATTTTGGTTTACACTTGTATATATTCTCATTTGGGTTTAAGGGATAAATAAAATAAAAATAAAATACCTTACAAGCTTTGTGTAATTTCTGTGATGAACATAGAATACATAGGATTTTTAAAAGTTCACTTCATTCTAGTATTTGTTCAGGAAAATACATTCAGCTCATCTGGTGAGATATTTTTTGTTAATAATTTTTATTATTTGATTGTGAAATGGGCCTGATGAGTTTTCCGTTGTGGGAATTCCATATTGCTTTTTGAAGAGGTTCTGCATGTTTTAAGAAATTTCTTGAGGGAACTTATTTTGAGCCAGTTGTTTTTGAAGAAGTTCTTGATGCCTTGTATTTTTGGAAAGGAATTTGGTGTTCACAAAACAAGGTAGGAAACAAAATTTTGTACCCTTCAAGTATTTATTCAGTAAATTTAATTACTAATTTATATTTCTTTGAATTCTTTAATTCCGTTTTGGTACTGTGTAATGAGTGTTAATTCTATATGTCTACTAAATTGAAACGATGTTTTTCTAAGAGATTCGTTTGATTTAATTCTGAAAGTTCTTAAGAAAAAATTTTTTCGAAATTAAAATTTGTAGGGGGTTGACAGAATAAATTTGCATGATTTGAAATTATGTCATAATCCTTCTATCAAGAAAAAACGTCTTTTTATTATAATATTTTCGCAAAAAACTTCTCTATTTCAACTCGATTGGAGCTTTATTATTCAAGACACAATTTTATTTCTGATGATAACATTTTCGGAAACACATTGGCGTATTTTACTCATTCGTGAAATATATTTAGATGATTGAAACGAACCTTACAAAATTTTTTCTCTTAGTGTTTTATTACGAAAGTTGAAGTACTCAAAACGACAAACTACTAACTACTAACCGGACAAACAGAGTGAATTCACCTACGAAGTTTTCAGATGTTAGTCTGCGATTCCTTCATGTAAAAATCTGACTAGTAAAAGCATTTGAACGAGATGAGAGTGTAACTTGATGTGTATCTGCTACGAGCGTTCCCACAAGTGAGGTTTCAAATAGCTTGACCTTTACATAACCCAACCCAGTAGCGTGAAATAATAATAGAGGTCCAATTATGTCATTGGAATAATTGGCCTATTTCAACACTTGATTATTATCACAGCCAATCTCGCGAAAAACAATTTGTTAATATTTTCCAGGAATGATTTTAATAATTTCAATTCTACGTTTCTATGAAAATAGAAATACTGTTCTCGTTGAATGTAATTGATTTTATGGGAACGTAATAATTATTAAAGAAAAATGATTTTGGAACCCAAACGAAGGATTCGTGTGATGAATATTTAAATGATACAGAATGAATAAATTCAGTTAAAACGTAATAATACTTTGAGATTGCACAACCCTAGAGTAGAGGATTTATGTGGAATTTGGATACGCCAACTTAGTGCGCAAACAGAGTGGCACCCTTTTGCTTCGAAGCACTATCCTACCTTTACTCGTGCTGCAGTGTCAGTGCTCGAGTTAGGTGGGATGCATCTCACTTGCTAAATGGCTTATCCACCACCCAGTAGCTACTCGAGGCCCTGAAATAGCTGTAGACACACCTGGTTTATACAATTTCAGACTCAACGTTTAGCGTGAGGTCAAAACCTTTAAGGAATGTCCATCCAGGTCCAAGAACCACGAAACCAAATGAATGGATTACCCTTCTAGCCTAACATGCAGGCTTTCAACCATTGCCCCATGAGTCCAAAACTGATGGGGCGGTCAGGAGAAGAAGTACCCCTTGAGCTTCCACACTCCATGGTAGCCTTTTTCCAAAAAGGAGCCTTTGAAGGCTAGCGGTTGTCAAGAAGAGTTCAACTGGACGCCAGAAATCTCGAACTCGAGGTATCCAACACGTCATAATATCCATCCGCTTAAAGCTAGAAGAAGCCAGGAACATTCTTTAAAATTTCTACATAATTATATATCTGCAACAATTGAAATAATCTTCTTTATTTTAAATCAAATAACTTTTATCAATAATGAATTAAATTATTTTTATACATTGTAAAGAAATTTTCACTTTTACTTTCTGTTTTTTCGTATATCTTGCTAGGGTTTTTTATTATTTTGGATTTTTTGGAATGTTACCTTGATTTATGATGTCTGTGCTTTTGAGAATATGATTCTATTTATAAGAACATAGAGTTGATGATTTGTTTTGAGTCAATCTCTCACGTTTTCAATTTTTGAAAGTTGTAGAGTTATATTTGAAAGAAATCTGATACATTCTCTAAGTAGATTTTATTTTTCATTCTTGAGGTTGACTCATGAACATTACGATGTAGATTTGAATACATAGTCTCCAATAATGTTTTATATTTTAATTTGCATAAAACTTTTCTTAGCTCAAAGTTGGTTAGCCGAATTTCTTAATTGACAAATTGTTGAATCAACCACCTGTGATTCATATTTTCTATAGATTTCTTCATTTTTCGGAATATTTGAGAATTAAAAAAAAAATCCAGAAATAATTATTACAGAAAAACTGAAATAAAACAGATTTAACAATCACAACAATGGAACTGTACTAGAACAAGTGTTGAAAATGAAGCTCAGAAGAATGCGGGTATTATGACGGAGCTTTCACCGCTCAATTGCGAGGCAGTGTTTCATTCTGAGCATGCGCATCTGATCCCTTCAGATAGGCGTGGAGCGTATGTCTGTCTGTGACGCCAGTGACCTTGTGTTCTTCCAAATATTCCGAAATATTCCTAACTCTTTCAAATGCGCCTGTTATCCTCGTATCGCCCCCCAGGCATTAGATCTTGAAGAGATTGGGGCGCTTGCAGGACCAGGACCCTAGTTTTATCCTGGTGAAATGGAAGGTTAAGTCTTGGTGCCTAACGTAATGCCATTCGCGCCAGTCACTGGACCTGTATAGTGGAAGATCTCCGAATGGAGCCCTAGTTTTGCCGTTCTGGTGAAATGGAGGGCTGAGCTGGTTGGTTAACTCAGTGGCAGGGAGTCTATCGCAGCACAGGGCTTCTCCCTTAAAACTGGCGTACCCTACCCTATCGCAGTATTAATCTCCGGATTTTTCTGTGTAATGGCAGAGAATGGCGTTATGTAGCATGGGGGGGGGTGGTCTGCCCAGAGGTGTTACTTGTACCACCTGGTCCTTTGGTGTTGGACTCGAGGGGGCAGTGGTTGAAAGTCCGCATGCTGGACTAGAGGGTATTTCGTTTATCTATTCGCAGACCTCCATGTTCGGGATATTTTCATGAAATGACTCGGGGTTTAGCGGGACTTGACGGTTCGACCGGCCTGTCCTGGCCCCGGATCAATGCGTAACAATTTAGGGTTTGTGGGTCTCGACGAAATGACTCTGCCATTAGTGCTTGACGCCAGTATCAATCATATGACTTCACATGGGTTCGATGAGTCAGGACGTACAAACCGTTAGACGGTGCTCGTACCAGGATCAATAGTAGTCATCAATCTTGGGATTATCTTAGTTCATGGGACTGCGTTCGGATGGATGGATAAGAATTCCCTCCGGCGGGTGAGTTGCGTCTCAAACCAACTCGGGTACTGACCTGCAGAGCCAGTAGAGGTTGAATAGTGCTTCGCTGCTACAAGTCAGACGGTTCTGGCTTTCGAGTCGGGGCCCAAACTGGAAACTGTTGGGTTAACCTCTTCGGAGGGATTCTCGCTTCGCGCGATGATATGGCGTAATCCTTATCACAATTTCTACCTCTTGGGGTGGACTGTGGAGACTGCTGAGTAGTCACTTGGATAAGAGCTAGGCTCAACATGCTAATAACATTACCTGGTAGAATTCAAGTGTTATCCTCGTATAATATTTCTGCGTTCGTCTACAGTATTCACTAGTATCATGTACAACAGCTATTATCTAAGCAAGTGAATATATGTCGCACTATTCAACACAGAGTTATTTCGAGCAATGATTCTCAAACTTCCTCATTTTTATGTCGTAATTAGAAGCGAAGTTATATAATAAAGATAAGGAAATTAGATGGAGCCTCTTCACTATCAGTTTGATTATTTGAAATTCGGCCCGGAACTCGAGGTGTTTTTCTTAAACTTTTTGTTTTATGAAAACAGTGTTGCTAATGGAACATTTCCGTCTCTGAAAAAACACCATTTTCAACGATTATTTCTCGACGGATTCTCATGCATCTATTCATCCGTTCGTTTTCCCCCCAGACAGTCTTTTCCTCAATATTCTGAAAGCTCAGTCGAACGTTTTCGAAGTCGAAATTCTAGCTAATGCAGAATTTGATACACAATAGTTACTGTCGTCTACAATGTCGAAAGTTAAAAGCACTGGAGACACTTTCTCGGATTAAATTGCATTTCCAGAATTAGCGTCTTGGAAAATTCCCGTCTAGAATTGACATCACATCGGATGTTGACTTCTAGCGCGTCTCCGTTCGACGTTCATTTGTCGTTTTTCAGCTACTTTTTTGATGTAAGACGATAGTTGTTTTTAACGAAGCAGAGTACACGGGGAAGATGATGAGTATCGCATTTTTGGACGAGACAATTATAAAATGGAGTTTTTTGAACCCGTCTCTCGCCATTTGAATCTCGGGTCGGCATTCCGGCATTGAGGGGGTGGATTTTACCGGGCGAATTATGAATCAAACTCGATAATGAGTGGAAAGCTGCTCTGTTTATCCAGCGAAATTGCGGGAATTATTTATCCAGCGTTTTCCATTATTATGCAAACTGTTGGGTTTTTGATCTTTCATCAACATTCAACGCTGTTTTTCCTTGAAAATTAAGTTGCTATACATTATTTTAAGAAAGTACCAGGAATGGATCATTAACAAAGCCTGTTCGAAGGAATTGTCGGAATTGTTTTATCCATTAATTTGGCATAATTCAAGCAAAGTTTGAGCATTCTCTTTGTTTAAAGTTTTGATTTTGTTAGACCATCTCAATTGCTTTTTGCGATTTTTGAAGGATCTTTTATTAGGAACATTGATAATAATGAAGATAATAGTTAATTCATCATTTCAGACCTAACATTTTACTTACCGGACAAGATATATTCATAGAATATGTATATTCACAAATAACGGGTTATCCATTTCGTGGTCCGGATTTCACAGCCCTGACATATGTCGAACAGAACTATGATTTGAAGGTTAGCCATTTAACGATATAGATCGTTTATCTACTGCTGAACTTGTGAAAATTGCGAAAACTTACTACAAAAACAATGATTCTGTAGCGAGTAGGTTCGCACATTACGGGATCTGTCTAAAGGCCCATACATCATCGAAATGCACGCTCGACCGAAAATATTTCTACTGTAAGTCAAAGCGTTGAAGAAGATCCAAATTTATCAATTCAGCGGCGCGCACAATATTTGGGGTTCTCTTACGGCAGGCTATGGCGTATTTTGCATCTGGATCTGCATCTCCATCTTTATAAGGTTCAGTTCACATAAGAACTAAAGCCAGCTGACCATAGAATGCGTAGAACCTATGGAAATTGGGTGCCTAAACAACAACGTTTGGATGACGATTATTCGCATCGAATTTTCCTCAGCGACGAAGCACATTTTTTACTCGTTGGGTATGTAAGCAAGCAAAATTGGGGCAGTGAAAATCCTCATGTAATTACTAG
This sequence comes from Megalocaria dilatata, assembly GCA_034642435.1. Lineage (NCBI taxonomy): Eukaryota > Metazoa > Arthropoda > Insecta > Coleoptera > Coccinellidae > Megalocaria > Megalocaria dilatata. The sequence continues at coordinate 35,616,995 of CM067857.1, read as the reverse complement.
GAGACCATTACATCTACAAAAAGTCACTGTATGGTGTGCAATTTGCTCTGGTGGAGTGATTGGCTCGTCCTTCTTTGAAAATGAAGAAGTTGTCATTTAAACCTTCAATTCTCATTGATATAGTCAAACGATTACCGACTTTTTTTGGCCTAAAATTAATGATATGAATTGGAAGAGAAGTGGTTCCAGCAATATGGTGCAACAAGCCACACACCACGACCCGTTTTGGCTTTATTGCAAGTAAAATTCCCAAGACGCGTAACTTCTCGTTTCGGCGATGTGAATTGGCCAACATCTTGTGATTTATCGCCTTTGGATGTTTTTGTGGGATTATGCGGGGTATCGTGTTTATGCCGATAATCCTCAGATGATCTGAAAACCAACATCCGTCAAGTTATTGGTGAGATATTGCCTGAAATGTGCCGGTGAGTCATCGAGAGTTACATCATAAGGATTGAGTCCTGCGAGAGATCACGCGGAGGACATTTAAATGATGTTGTATTCCATACATAATGGTCCAAGCATCTTACTGAAATAAAAATTTGATCGATATTCTAAATGAAAGAGTGTTTTATTTCCGTTTACTTCCTGAAACACAAAATGGACAACCCTGTATAACGAGCGGTCTTAAAAAATATAGCAGCCTCAACACTCTAAGAAACACGCTTTCAATAATAAATCTTCATTATCTCCTCGAATATATTCATATATGTATGTCGTGGAAAATGATTAAAAATTTTGACCCTTTGATAATGTGAAGACTTTTCAAACTCAGCAGGGGAAATATAATTGATCTTCTCGTAATGTATGAATAAAAGCTAGAAAGTTTCTCAACACTGTCCTAATTTTCCTTCACATAAATAAGGCATTTGAGTATAAATAAAGAGGCCAGTGTGAGAACACCATTTTCAATTTTGTGACCTGTATCTGCGTTGTGTGAATAGGGCAGAGGATGTCCGTAAAGCTGATCCATCCTCTGCCCTATTTACTCATCACGCAAAAACAGGTCACACAATGGACTTTGATAGTTGCAAAACTATTGTAACGGAATGAATGCTTACAAGTCGCATTATTCGTGAAGCCCTCGAATTTGAGAAGAGACCAAACTGCCTCAACAAGGCGATGATAGCAAACGCTTGCCCGACACATGGAAACCTTTAATATGTCATCTTTCCATAGCAACTGTCCCCCACATTGGATTGGTGCCCAATCTTCCGAAAGCTCTAACATTTAACATTAAACAAAATAACAAGATTGAAAACATAATTTATATATTTATTTCATAAGCTAGATAAGAATGAAATAGTGTCAAGAACGACATTTGACGTGCTGATGGATTACATTAGATTTCCATTCCTATATAGCCCTTTGATTTTACTGTCGAGTTTGATTGCCAAAAGTTTAACTGTACCATGAGATACAGTTTTCCCTGGATTGTTAACAAGTGTATTGGGTAAAAAAAATGTCTACAGACAGTACAATGTAATACCTGAAGAAGCCACATCGTGGTGAAACAATTGTTGTATTAGTACAAACATTTTTGTGGAAATATATTACTGTCATATATACATTTTTTTAATTAAAATGAGTTTCCACCAAGTGAAGACCGAATCTATCAAATAAGTGTATTGGGTTTTAGCCACTTTGATTTGTGTGGAGTGTCACTCTTTAGTAATGTTACTCTAGTGGAATAAAGTAGCATTATCCGCAAAGAGAATGCAATCAAATGAGTGTTATGATCAAATATATCATTCAATTATGAAAAAGAGTTGTCCAAGTGTAGAGCCCTGACAATCCCCAGAGCTCTATACTTGGACATAGATTCTTCTTCTTAGAATTATTCCTGGAAATACTTAGTGGTTGACAACAAAGTTGTCAACCACCAGTTTTCTGACAGCTTGTATATTTTTCTGAAGACCAGATTGATGCTTATGAAATGAAATATTTCCCTAAATTAACTCATAAATCGGCCTTTATAAATATTTCAATACTTTTTTCTATTATTAAAATAAAAGCGATGGGTCTGTCATTTCCAGGCGTAAGTTGTTTATATTTCAGAATGAGCCTTCATCGAAAGTTATACAATGAATTTGGCCAAACAATGCATTTTTTGCGTTTGATAGATCATTGAGTGTGGATAGCTCAGCGGGAGAGCATCGGACTCGTGACCGGGAGGTCCAGGTTCGAATCTTGTTCAGGTAGAAAAGAAATTTTCTAGTTGGACGGGTATCTGCCACCATTTCACTGTTGGGTCAAAAATTAACAGTGCTGTGACCTAAAGTGGCGCAAGATCGCAGTAACAAAGCCTACACAGAACACAACTGAACTCCTAACTCGTACAAGCTGAAAAAGCTTCTGAGGGATCTTCACAGAAGGTCTAGGAGTATCAGGATAATAATAATAATAATAATAATAATAATAATAATAATTCCGACCATTTCTTAATATTTTTTTGAAGGCATAGTATATTCTTGTTTGAAATTTGGAGTGTATTGTTCGTGCTCAATAATTACAGTGGTCGAAAAAATTTTTTAACGCAAAGCAGAACCTCATTTTTTTAATGGAAATACCCTTCTAATAATACGAAAAATATTCCTAAAGCCCTGACACGTACCACTTTTCAAAAGCTCAATAAGACCATTTTACATTAGCAAGTAGTCAATTTTATGAGGGGATGGTCAAAATGGATGCATTTTATAATAGGAAAAGTACTTAAACTATGTGTAATATTTACAATATTAGACATAAAATTAAGATTGAAAATCAGTCTTCTGTTGAGTTTCGAAGTGAGTGGTTCCCTGTGTAGATAAGAAAGTGTTTTAAGGACAAAAACGTCGATACAGACTCCTGAAAAATTTTGATATATTTGTGGAGAATTGATGATGAAATCACAAGCCAGACCATTTTCTGCAAATGTTAAAAAAGACTACTTCCAATATTTTGGTGTTTTAATTAGAGATCAAGACAAGTAGTGGGCTCCCCATGTGTACTGTGTTAGTTGAAGCTTATCATTGGTGCAGTGGATGAATGGGAAGAAAAAAGCATGTATTTTGCAGCCCCTAAGGTATAGCAAAAACCCACTAATCATTTAGATGATTGCAATTTTTGCATGACAAAGACTGATGGTTATTTCAAAAAGGAAAACCATAAGATCGACTATTCAAATTTGTAGTATGTAGTACGACCTGTAACTCATAATGCAGATTTACTAGTGCCGATCGCAGCTTTAGATCCGTAAAATGTTGTTTTGGAAGATAATGGAGACAACGCATGATCAGGCAGCTCCGAAGATGTGCACCGACCCTACTTTTACTCCAGGTTCTAGTTCCGGCGAGTAACATTCAATTATTCAATGTGAGTTAAACGACTTAGTACGTGATTTGGGGTTATCAGAGCAACGGTCGGAATTTCTTGGTTCCCGTTTTAAAGAATGGAACTTAGTGGGCAACGAATACGAATTTCAGAAAAAGAAATGCTCCGTTTTCTGCATTCTACAGTATGGAAAATTCGTTGTGATTGATGGTTTAATGCAGGAACTTGATATTGAGCATTTCCCCCTCTGAGTGGCGTTTGTTTATAGATTTGTCCAAATACGGTTCAAAAGCTGTATTATTGCATGATGGAAATTCAAAACACTCTATACCAGTTCAGTGACGATGAAAAAAAGTTATGAAATTATGCACACTCTTCTGGATAAAATAAACTACAACGCCTCTAAATGGCAGATATGTGGGGACTCAAAAGTCATAGGAATTTTAGTGGGACTTCAGGGAGGGGTTACAAAATATTGCTGTTTTTTTTGTCTATGGGACAGTCGTGGAGTAAATCAGTAGCATATAATAAAAATTTAGCCAGAAAGAAGTGTATTTCAGCCGGATTCTTGAAATGTTAAGTTTATACCTATTGTAGACCCCAAAAATGTCCTTCTGACTCCTCTTCACATTAAATTTAGGCTGATGAAAAACTTTGTGAAGGCTATGAATTAAGATGGTTTCAATTACTTAAAATAAGTATTTCTCAAGTTAAGTGATGCTTAATTAAAGGAAGGGGTTACTGGACCACAGAAAATTGCTGGACGACGTTAAATTCACAGAGAAGTTTACCAGGTAGGAACTCAAGGCATGGACCTCATTTGTTGGTGTATTAAGAGGATTCTTGGGCAACAATATGGATGCAAACTACCAATAGTTAGTTAAAGAACTGATAGATGCCTACAAATCGGTTGGTGCCCGAATGTCACTAAAAATTCATTTTCTCCATTCACATCTGTCATTTCTTTCCTGAAAATTTGGGAGCTGTTAGTGACGAACAGAGTGAAAGATTCCACCAAGATATAAGGACAATAGAAATTCGCTATCAAGGACGTTGGGATCCAGCCATGATGAATGATTACTACTGGTTTTTTAGAGAGAAGATATGAGCTCTCATAAAAGGAAAAAATATAATTTAATTAGTATTTAAGCCAATAGTTTTAATCTTTGTTTTTTTCTCAAATGTAAGGTATGCTTAATAGGTGTAAAACTAAATGAAGTCGATATATACGGTTTAAAAATTCTGAAATACTTTTTTTCAATACACAAGAGATATTGTTCCATTAAATGTGGTTCTATAACTGTCACAAGAAAACCGTATGTGTTATAACCTTTTCTCTTAATTTCAGTATTTGGATACATCCATTATACCATAATATGTTATTCAGCTTTATGTTACAACCAAAAAATTTTTTTGTCGGTCACTGATTATTGCTTCAGTTGTTCAGTGAACGATAACTCAGGATTCATTATCTCACATTAATTCATATAATGTAGCAGAACTGTAAACCCTTATTTGAAGCATACAAATGGAAAACACACTTGCAATATTTCCAGGACCACATAACAGAGAAATTAATTTTCAAGTTGTTGTTTCCATTCTCCTTCCTGTGTACCTTGTAAATACCTTATCACGGCGATAATAATCACTTAACGTGTACAAACCACTTTAGTTTCGCGACAAACGGTCTTGAACTAAGCGGAGAAGCATTCGACGCCATAACCGGGAACGTCCTTGTAGAGGAAGAAATTAAATTGTAAAATTGCATCTACGGGACGAAATATTGCGGATAAATTATTCCAGGATAAAATCTGAATAGAAGTGAAAAGCGCATTCTCTCGAGATAATCCCGACAATTACTGTACTTGCGTGTTTTCATTCAGGCAAGAGGTCTCCAGAGCTCTACTTCGGGAAATTTACATATCATTGAGGTTAAGATAAGGAACTGCTGTTGTAACAAGAGAGCATTGGCTTCGGAATAAAAAGGAGGGTTACGTGAGGTTAGAAAAAATATAGGTAAGATAATCGTTTTCAAATCCCAAGTGTCTGTTTATATACATATTATGTTTTCAAGGAAATATTGTTAATTAATCCCTAAAAGATTTTCGAAATTCTTTTGTTCGCTAAATTATTATAGCGTCATCTATAAGGTTGGGGAAAACAAATCCATTATTTTTGCGTGAGCATAACTTTATTCACTATGTTTAGGATTGTTTGTTTTAAAATTTAATTTGAATGTTAGTAAATACTTGATAGAAGTAAAATTGAAATCACTTCGAATTCAGAAATATATATTCTAACTTCTACAATATAATTAAAACAAATTGTAGAAATTACTATGTTTTACTACCAAAAAATATATATTACACATTTTTTTGTGACTCGAGTTTTGGGAAATGAACTATCCCATCATCAGACAACTGAAGACCTAACAGTGGTACAGTGGTATTTAAACAAAAGTGATAAATATTTTGAATATTTCAACAGATTCTCGGTAATACCTAATAGTTGTACAGAGGTTTACAATCGTAACGTGATAAAAAACCGTGTTGAAAAAGAGGGGCCTTCTAACAGATATCGGAATGTCGGCAATCGACAAAGAAGGTTGTTAAACAGATGGTACCCATTTAAATATCTCAAATAATTTTTGGGGTTACATAGCTCCGTAGTTATTCATTATTTTTACATTATTTTGTTGTATATCTCAAATATTTGGATTTAGAAAGCTCCATACAGTCACTCATTATTTTGTACATTATTTTTATTGTGAACGAATTTGAAAATTTCAATAATCAAGTTTCTTTTCTTTTGAATCTACATGTGAAATTTTTTTCTTGAGATTTTCTTTTGTCGAAAAGAATTACTGTTTTCTAAAGAATGAGTGGCAAAAGTTGAATTTTTGTTTACTTTTCATTAAATTCATTTTATGTTCGTTGAAAAAGGTTTTAAACAGATGTTACTTTTTAAATATCTCAAATATTTTCGATTTACATAGCTCCGTACAGTCATTCATTATTTTTACATTATTGTTATTGTGAAAATTATTGTTTGAAAATTTCAACAGATTCTAGATAATCGAGTTTCTTCCCTTTTGATTCTACATGTAAAATTTTAAGATTATCTATTGTGGGAAAGGAATGACCGTTTTCTAGACAATGAGTGGCAAAAGTAGAATTTTGTTTATTTTTCCTGAAACTCATTTTATGTTCGTTGAACCTCGTCTTGAAGGAACGTCCTGTTTGTCCTATATATTTATTACTGTACGTAGAACAAGATAACTCATAAACTAATGATTTGTGTATGTTTGGAGTAGGGTCATTTGCGTTAAATAATACCGATGATAATTTGTTTTGCTTTTTGAAGGCAATATTGACATCTGATTTTGAAAAACTATTGGTCACTTTTTGACTTATGCTACCAAAGTACGACAGAGAAATGAATTTTTTTAGTTTCTTCGGTTTTTATGATGGGACAAAAATATATATTTTTTGGTAGTAAACATAGTAATTTCTACAATTTGTTTTAATTATGATCAACTACCAAATAGTAACGGCTGAAACAATTCAGTTTCTACAACATATATTGAAACTATATACAGAAACTATAAAATTGATATCCTTATATATAATCAATATAAAATATTTATCAATATCTCGGAAAAAATCTTTTTACATCCCGACATGAAACGTATTAATGCAAATGTATTAATAAAAACTATATAAGTTTGTCTAGTAACTTGAAAATACAAAAAAAAAATGAAATACAAATAAATGAACGAGAATTACAACATTTGATAGCTATTTCGGTCTTCAGAACTCTTCAGAAATGTACTGAATTCAAATTTAAATATATCACAAGATCAAAATTTATCTCACCAAATAAGATGAAACCTGAAACAAATAAACTTGAAGTAAGCTTTAAAGTATCCAAAATAAAACAGAAATGATCAACGTGCACCGTCCTATAATTTGTTGCCATTTTAAAGGTAGCTCCATAATACTTCCCTCTTAGTCTTAGTCCTTATTGGCGAAAAACTCTAGTGATCGATTTTCACAATCTTTTCTTAGTGCCAATTTATTATCACACAGGAAGTTTTGCAATGTGAGAAAAAGATGGTAGTCGCTTGCTGTCAGGTCCGGCCTATATCGTGGATGCATTAAAATTTCCCAATCAAGCTCCCAGAGTTTCTGGTGAGTCACTACAGATGTGGCCTAGCACTGTCCTGATGAAAGACAACACATCTTCTGTTGAATGGTGTATCCATTATTGCTAATTTAGTTTGGCAAATTCATGTTTCCATGATACTATTTGAAGGAAAGTGGGGATTATAATTTGGATCATTTTCAGAAAGCCAAATTTCTTCTGTGGGAAAATAGTATCAGAATAATTTAAGGATCTGTTATGTGGTGTAGTGTTTCGAATTGGTTTCGTTCAGCGTTATTTTGTCTTGATATAAGGTTATTCAATTTTGAACATACTACCTTTATACGTATGGACAAGTTGTCTCTGATGCTGAACCATTTTCCCTTAGCCACAAGGTTTTATCTGCCTGCAGAGAAGAATAATAATTGTGAAACATGCAAATGCAGAATAATTCCCTGAAATCTCTACAAATTTTAATCTAAAAAATCTCTTAAACCTTTTTGAAAAGTAAATTGAATAAGAAAATAAGAAGTTTAACTATTCTTCTTTCGTTTAGTGTTGGTGCTCCAAACACCAAATAGATTTAATTTTGTGTGGATAGCTTAGGAACTTCTTATCATCTACTATCACACAGTTTTCTAGGGTGAAGTCGTTTCTTAATGGATACTGTCTACCCAATAATTTTTCCAGCTTGTATATGTTGCTTTTGAAGTTCTAGTTGAGTTACTTGCTCAATGAGCTAAAACACCGTCCTACTTCCCAGTAAAAATGTTGTGGTAACGTCATCTTCATAAAATAAAATAGAAAGGCCTTTAACTTGATAAAAGAAATATAACAAAATTTGAATATTAAAACAAATTGAAATATGTTTATCTTCTACAATTTTTTCGAAATTAAAATTGTAGAAGATAAACATATTTCAATTTGTTTTAATATTCAAATTTTGTCATCTTCATAAGTTTTCTAGGCTCTGTTATTCTATGAATGTTGCATAGGTTTGTGAAACCTTGTAGAATACTTTGTGGCCAATAGCATATGTTTCTCGGTACTGAGTGTCGACAGCTAACTGGTAGAGAATAGGGCCCGTACTCGAAAGGAAGCGGGTTCGAATCCTGTTCAGGTGAGAAAGAAATTTTCTACTTGGACTGGTGTCGGCCACCATTTCACTGTTGGGTCGAAAATTAACAGTGCTGTTACCTAAAGTGGCGCAAGATCCCAGTAACACCTAGAACACAACTGAACTCCTAACTTAAAATTAGCCAAATGGCCACCCCGGCTATGTTGCAGCACCACATCCTTTTTATGAAATTTTACATGACCAGTTTGAATATTTGCGCATCAATTTGAAATTTAACAATTTCAGTGCGTTTTAATTGTCAAATGTCAAATGATGACAGCTTCAAAAGTGACAGCGACCCAGGGCTATTTAAAATAAAACCTCTTACTGAAACATCCTTTACCTTTGGGAATGGAAAGGAAATCCGTCAAGATATTCCGGACATTGGCAGTAACAAACAGACGGACAGAAATAATTTCATTTGTGTTCTTTTACTCTTCTTTTATCATTCAAAATCGATTTACGGCAAATATACTTAGTGTACAGACATTCAATTTCTACTTTTCTATTATTACGAGTATTGAGCTTCAACAAGAAATACTCAGAATAATAGCTGGAATTAATTCACCAGAATCCCTAAAGATTTTAATCTAAATTAATGTCATGAAAACATTTAGGATTAAATTTCAGATTAAAATCTGTAGAGGTTCTGTTGAATAAATTCCAGCTTTTCTTCTGTGATGTGCAAATACTTATTCATAGTAATTTTCAATTTATATACATTAATAATTGAGAAATTTCTTTGTATTACATCACATGCACGTGGTGGTTATCTAATGCAGAGTCTAAGTATCTTCTTTCATTGTATATTTCTGTGATAACCCAATTTTCGTATAGGCCATGCTTATTCCAAAATTGGTTAGTTGTTGCAGGAATGTGTTGTGTTGAAAATGTATTTTTATATATCTTTAAATGATTATTTTGTTTATTCAACTAACTCTTTTGTGAAAAGATTTTGGGTCCGAATGTAACAGGTTCTTTCTCTGGAAAATGTTGCTATATATTCTCTAAAAAACGAAAATAAGAAAAGGCCTTTTTGAATTATTTGTTGAATATTTTTTGGTGATGGAACGTGTGATTCTATAACATTCAATGGAAACATATATGTATAAGGTGATGTCTAAATAATTTGGTCATTATTTTATATTTCTTTTGATTCTTTATTAGTGAATTTACACAATATGTGATGATAATATATATGTCTATAAAATGATATAGTGTATTGAGAACATGTTTTAAAATTTATTTCTGAATGTTTTCATAAGATTTATTTAGATTAAAATCCATAGACGTTCTGTTGAATTAATTCCAGCTATTATTCTGTAATATGCAAATACTTCTTCATAGTAATTTTCAATTTATAAACTTTAATAATTGAGAAATTTCTTTGTATTACATCACATGCACGTGGCGTTTGTCTAATGCAGAAGTCGCATTTTCTTTCATTGTATATTTCTGTGATATAACCTAATTTTCGTATAGGCCATGCTTATCCCAAAAATTGGATAGTTGTTGCAGAAATGTGTTGTGTTGAAAAGGTAGTTTCCTATATTTTCAAATGATTATTTTGTTCATTAAAATAACTCCTTAGTGAAGAGATTTTGGATCCGAATGTATCTGGTCTTTTCTCTGGGGAATGTGCTATATATTCTTTAAAAAAGAAAAATAATAAATGGCCTTTTTGTATTATATGCTGAATATTTTTTGGTGATGGAACTTGGTGATTCTTTAACAACTAATCGAAACATATATATGGATAAGTTGATGTCTAAATAATTTGTTCATTATTTTATATTTCTTTTGATTCTTTATTAGTTAATTTCCACCACATGTGATGATAATATATATGTCTATGAAGTGATACAGTGTTTGTAGGACATGTTTCAAAATTTAATTCTGAATGTTTTCATGAGATTTATTCGGATTAAAATCTGTAGAAGTTCTGGTGAATTAATTTCAGCTATTATTCTTTAATATGCAAATACTTCTTCATGGTAATTTTTAATTTATATACTTTAATAAGGAGTACTCCTTCGAATTATTAATTATATCATAGAAAAAATTATAGCACTAGACGTGCAATAACGAAAACAGTACAAAATGTAGTTTGAGGAAACACATTAAAGCAGGTAACTTCGGGAGATTTATTACTGAAATCTGATTCTATGATTCTCCACAAAAAGATAACTCTTCATCCAATATCCTTAAAAGCACTGAGAGCTCTGTGAAACTACTCACTTCTGAAATATGAAACGTATGAGTGTACCTCTATGAAACTGAAATATTTTGTTTCAATTAATTCTAGAGAAGGAAGCCGGTATTCATATGAAATCACTCGGTAATCAATTGATTTCGTAAACAAACCATTTCGTTCAATTAGTTCATGTTCCAATGTGAAATAACCAGAAGGCTTGAGTGAGAGATAATATTGCAGTGCGCAGGGAACACTATGTAACATAGAAACAAACGTATTGGCGAACATTGTGTTTTCACGATGAGATTGTTGAATGAGATGCTTTGAACATGTTATGAATACGAATTAGGGATATCTATCTATGATATATATTCGTTTAAAATGTCCCTGGGTTATCTAGTGAAAGCGATTAGATTTCAGATCTAATAAAAACAGAATGGTATGATATAGACCAGCACAATTTGACCCAATTTGGAACGTCGGTGGAAATAAGGGTCTATTTATAATATTGTAACCAGTTTGGGTCTTGTATACTACTACATTTGGGTTTACTTTGATTACTTATTGTTCGGTACACCCTTTCATATCTCTGAATGCAGTAGCTTTTCCAGGTTAACAGAACTACGGTGACAATTAATGATTATATATATGTTGTCGAAATTAAATGAAATAAGTAATGCATTCTGCCAAGTGCCGGAAGTTGATCATTTGAAAAACCCACTCAAAAAAGATACCGGAATTCATTTCGTCAAGTTAAGTTGGAACAACTGTCTTCTGTTTAGTACTCACGCAAATTTGGGTGTCATCTGTAGTTTAGTTTTTTTGCACGGCTCTAATTTTTCAGTTGATTTCAAATGTGTTTCGCGCTTTTTACAAACTATAAAAACAGCTAACATGAAACTTCGCATTGAAAATGTATTTTCTTGTGCGGAAGCACTGAAAATATTATACGAGGCTCATGATGAATCGTCTCCATCAAAAACACTGAAAAAAAGCATTCAAAAGTGATCCAGATTGCTCTGATCGGCCACCCACGTCTTCAATTGAACTTAACATCAATATGCCAATAATAATTTTTTGGTATCTGACGTATACGTTTCGGAAGCCATGGTTATTTCTTCGTGAGACAGTATGTTACTCAGTTAATTTAACATGATGAAAGAATATTGTTTCCGAAAAGTATATAAAAATACAGGACGGGGCTGAATGGAGGGGCGTTTTTAAATGAGAATAACCCTGCTGTTTTTATGTTGAGAATATTGGAATTATGCAGTTTACTTATAATCATTTAAAATAAAAAATATTATTAGGAGTAAAAATTAATTCGGTCCATTTTCAAAAGGTAGCTCTAAAACCATTAAATTTTTAAATGGTAACAACTGATTGCCAGGGTCTTAGACAAAATGGACATCTGTCCATAATATCAGGTTTGAATAATTTCATACAAAACGTTTTTTGTTACACTGTTTCAACTGTCAGATATTATGATAACTGAACAGAATTCCCAGGAAGTTTAAGTTTTTTGTTTTAATTGGAAAAAAGGGCAGTTGAAACTCATCGTATTCTTGCGAAAGTTTAAGGTGATATTTCCCCAACTGAAAAGTCATGCAGAAAATGGTTCGATGCTTCAAAATGGTGATTTCAGCTTAGAAGACAGACCTCGCTCGAGACAGCCAAAAAAATTCTAAGACGACAAATTACACACATTACTCAATGAAAATCCCTGTCAAGCGTAATACTAGTTTGCACTCACGTTGGTCGTGACCGAATACCTTTTTCATGTCTTTAAATATTTTGTTTCAATTTTTTCTCAGGATTAAGGAACATTGAATAACGAAATGATTCTGGAAATGAGTGTGGATAGCTCAGCGAGAGAGCATCGGACTCGTGACCGGGAGGCCCAGGTTTGAATCCTGTTCAGGTAGAAAAGAAATTTTCTAGTTGGACGGGTATCTGCCACCATTTCACTGTTGGGTCAAAAATTAACAGTGCTGTGACCTAAAGTGGCGCAAGATCGCAGAAACAAAGCCTACACAGAACACAACTGAACTCCCGACTCGTACAAGCTGCAAAAGCTTATGAGGGACCTTCAAAGAAGATCTAGGAGTATCGGGATAATAATAATAATAATAATAATGGACGCTTGAAATCATCATAATCAGAACACTTTGCTATTAACATTTAAATCAACATATTGCAGGGATTTATGGAGGCGTGTACTAAGAGTTTCCGTAACCAAAAGTGAGATTTTACCGTTTGGTGCTGTGAACCGTAGTTGGCCCTTATTCTTGAGAATATACACAAAACGAATCTCTAACTGTAGACTCCGAGCAATATGTTAAAAAATTCCATTCCAGAATTGCGACGACGAAAAATCCGCAATAGCACATATGGCCAGAGTCCCAATGGAAGTGCCTGGTATTTTCACTGGACACGTAATCTTCAGATTCCGTGACGTTCCATGGCACTTTCATTTCTCATATCTCTTAGCTGCTGATTATTTTTTTATGGGGACAACTAAAGGTGAAGGTCTACTTCGATAGGCTACCAAAGCTGCAAGAGTTGAAAGAAGCAATCACATCACAAGTTGGGGTGATTGGCTTGTGTGAGAGGGCGTTACGAAACTTTAAGCAACGACATTATCTTGAAAACATATTGGGAGTATAAATTAATTCGATTATTCGTTTTAGCTCAAAAAAAGCATTTATTCGAAAAGATACTGTATTAACTAATTAATCGAAATATTGTCCATCGCGGCTTACCTCTTTTCCACTACCTGTCAGGCCATTTCCGAATCCTATCGCACCAAACGGTGAAATCTCACTTTTGGTTGCGGAAAATCTTAGTACACGCCTCCATAAATCCCTGCAATATGTTGATTTAAATGTTAATAGCAAAGTGTTCTGATTATGATGATTTGGAGCGTCCATTTCCTGAATCATTTCGTCATTCAATGTTCCTTAAGCCTGAGAAAAAATTGAAACAAAATATTTAAAGACATGAAAAAGGTTATAAAAATGCGAAATGGAATACAAAAATGTATATGTATATATATATATATATATATATATATATATATATATGTAAATGTAAATATATTATATATAATATAAATAAATTTTTCAGGGATGTCGACTGAAAGGAGGCTTGTTGGTTACTCTTTATTTCTTGCCTAGCTTTCGGAAAACATTGTTTCCATCTTCAGGGCCAAAAATGTGAGGTTATTCCTCAGTATAAATCATCAATAAATTAGTTAAAAACATTTAGATATAGAGTACGACTGTTAAATAAACATTAATATATATATTTTATATATATATATATTTATATATATATATAAGTTTTTTGTCGGCTTTAAGAAACATTGTAAGCCGAAATCATTCGGGTAATGGAAACCTGAAATCATAATAACTGCAATATGTCATCAAATCAGTTAATAAAATCTGAAGCAACTCTTTAAATGACAGGTTATTTATTGAAATATACTTTGCCAACGATGAATATTTCAACCGATTGTTGCTTCACACATGTTGATAAAACTATTCCTCAAAACTAAGTGTGTTCTATGAGCACCTTCTTTTTTCATTCTTCATTTTAAAGTCAGTTATAGGATAGGACAAATACCATCTTGAAACTATGATATAATACAAAAATAATGATTCTTTACTTCCGACTTTTGATCATCAATGCTGAAATTTGTTATAAAAATTTCAATTTCAGCATGAATGAAATAGTATTTGTTTATTGCATAAATTTAATTCTTTGACATGGTTTTAAAGAGTTCCTAACAAATTTACAAAATTCATTATTTTCCACTATATGATGTTTCGAATTCATGTCAGAAGTAAAATAAAATTGAGATGGGGGCGCTAGAAGAAACATTCTCAATGTAGACTGGACAGGAAAAAGGTTGGTAAACTATAATTTAGAGCGTTAAATAATATTAACCTCCAAATATGATAATCTATACTTTCTGCTGATAAGTACTAAAAATTGAGAGAAAAATGCCAGAAAATAATTGATGAATAATTGATATTAATGATAATAAAGTATGATTGATAATAATATGAAAGAAATAAGTTTCATTTGTTGAAAAATATAAACAGGTACTTTGTTACAAGCTCAATATTTAATTTCATGAATGCCTGATTTGAATTTATCCGGAGATTTATTGAAAGTGTTTCCTAGGTGTTGTTTCGCCTTCGTGAAAGTTTTAGAAGCTAGTTTTATCTTGAAACATACTTTAGTTTTCAACATTCATTCCGAGCTCTTCAAGTCCATCCCGATAGTATCCAATTTCCTCCCACATTTCGCGCAAATAATGAACAACGCTTTTCCAACTTGAACGGTTACCATATCGACGATCTACCGTAAACTCAGATTGCTTACGTCTCCTGATTCCGCCTCAGATGTACGTGGATCATTCCTCTCTTTCGCTGTTCTTTCAGCTCCCCATGAATATTTCATGAATTCACTGGCGGTATAACAGCTAAATCCTTTTCTGCATCGCTGCATGTGGCGAGGCCTTAGAAGCTGTTTGCTAAGTTTTCGGGTATTGGAGAATGGCTATTTTATTGGGAGATAGTAGGGAGTTAGGGATGTAGGGACGAAAATATTCATGAGTTATATAATATCGTCATGGAGTTTACGATACATTTGAGCTGATGCGTTCAAGGTCACCATTTGTACAAGCCAATCCATCCAGGCTTCGTATGACTCTCGATGGTGTGTTCAAATTGTGCAATCATTGAAAAGCATTTCCAAAATCTTTTTCATACTGTTAGTATGGTTAAGTATTGAATTTTACATCACCTAAAATAAAATTTTAGCTCACTATGTATCAAATGAAATTAGATGATATAGAGGAAGAAATATACTTTGTGACATAAGAAGTGTTACACTCAGAATTTCTGCAACTGGATTTTCACCAGTGATATTTAAATCATTCATTAATTTTTTTATTGATATCAAGACTTGGCAACAAAGTCAACCCTTTATCTTTGAAAATATTTTTAAAAACCTCTAAATTTTTATAAAGTAGCCGATTTATGACATCTGATTAGTATAGATATATTTACTTATGATGCTTTCGTCTACTTTTGTTGAGCGTAAGAAAATATCTAGAGTTCTGAGACGTGAGAATTATGACTGTGGTACAGACTTTGGTAAGGGTAGATTAGATTAGTTGTGTTTGTTTGGCTTAGTGACCTACCATCTGAACTGCGACCAATAAGGTCTTCTGTGCGTAAACTACTAAGTTTTTTCTAAGTTTATCCCTTTCCCAAAGTTGATTATTTCTCTGGGACTCTCAGTTCTTATATCAGTTGGCGTGAAGGTTATGCTATCCAGTAGAGTAAGTCTGGTATGCGCCAGAACTTTGCATTGACAGCGTATGAGTTCGGTGGTTCCTATTGGTGATTCACATACCTACAGGTATCAATATTTCCTTAATCTATCAAGTGTGGGTGTTATCTCTCGACCTAGTGGCTCGTGAGAAGTCGAATAAGCAGCCCTCAGTTCATTCTTTGACAGTGATAGTACTAATTGTTTATTCTCACCCTATGAGCACCTTGCCTTGTATTAATACAGTCAGAATTCTTCTCTCTCTTTTCCCATTCATTCCATTCTGTGAATAAAACCCAACACGAAAGTGCTGGTCTAGTAAAGAGAGTGTTTGTTCCTTTTTGCAGAGTTGTCTGCTTTCTTGTGTCCTTAAATACCCTGGTGAGCTGGTATCCAAACAAGAATTTTTTTGTTGCTTTCCGCCAGTGATGTGAGGGAGTTTTTACATCTCCAAATGGTCCCTTAGCGCTCACTCAAAGGCCACTAGTTGTTTCAGTGCAATTTGGTTATCTGAGGCAATGCAAATTCTAGTTCTCTCGCAGTGTCTTGACAGACATAATTGGACTTATTTCTCTGTAGCTGAAATTTCAGTTTGAAGCGTTCTTATAGACTTTCTCCAACGCAGTGATTACTTACACTATGTTTACCCCTTGCTCCTTTAGGGACCTATCAGTATATCAGATGAGATGGTTTGTCCGAAGTTGAGCTTATCTTTCCATGTCCTCTTGGCAGTCACCTGTGAATACTTCATAGTTGCCATCAAGGTTGTATTAAACTGACAGACAATTTTTAGGAAACGTAAAATTTCAGTCCTTATTGATTACAAAATCCTTATGTGTCATTGTTTAGACCCTATAAGTTATATTCCAAAGGCAGTTAGGTAACATCCAATAAAACCTCTTTTGCTGCTGTGAAAGTTGCATGCGCAGCTCCTGTCATGCCTAGACAAGCAAGTCTTTGAAGCCTGTACAGCCTCTGCAAGCTTGTTCTTTCCCAATTTTGGATACACCATACTAGATAATTTATAGGTCTTATAAACGTAATTTTTATCCAATGGATCATTCAAGTTATGTCCGATGTCTGGTTTGGATACCGAGCCACTCAAACTATTTGGATAACGAGGAGGCAGATCGGCTGGCGTTTGCTGGAGCTGCGCTGCCTCTGGTAGGACCAGAACCATTCCTGGGAATACCATATGACGTGGGTAACGAAGCGATAACAGGCAGAATGAACTCAAGGCTAGAGTCTTTCTGGCGGAGCCATTCTGGTCTGAAACAATCGAAGTTGTTCCTTGGAACAGGTTCGAACAAAAAGATGGCGTACCTAGCGCTAGGTCTGGATAGGGCCAAACTAAGAACACTTGTCGGAATTATGACAGGTCACTGCAGACTGAAAGCGCATTTGCACAAAATCAGTCTGGCTGAAGACAATGAATGCAGGCGGTGTCTTGAGGACACTGAAGCAGCCATGCACATCGTCTCAGAGTGCCCAGCGGTGAGTCGCATCAAATTCGAGGTCTTTGGCCAGGATTTTAAAGCCCACTGCGAACTGCAAAAATTACCCCTGAACAAGATTATCGGTTTTATCCAAAAACTGGATCTCGTCAGGGAGATATAAATTAGGGGTGAACCACAATAGTCCGTGCGGACGCAGTGGTAGGGTGGACAGACGCCCGCTCGCCATAAATAAGAGAATGTCCAATGGATAATTCAAGCTTTCAGAACCCAACTCTTGCTGAACAGTTTGCAGCATATCTGAAGTTGTACATTTGGCAATAATTTTATTGAAATCGGAGTTGGGCGTGATTTGGCCTCATCAGGCAGTTTGTTAAAGGTAGAGGTGAATCGCAATGTCAACTGTACTGTAATGACGGTAAGGGGAGTGTGTCGTTGGTGGACAGAAGAAAATGGAAGAAGACGAGGAACTTGTCAAGCATAGAGCGTCAAGATAAGCGACGCTTCAGTCAATTAGCTCTACACCTGTTACTATCCATCATTTGGAAGACCAGTGGTTTAGAGAAGAATTTACTATTACTAAAAAAGTTTTACTGTGTGTACACTATACCACCGCATTCGAGTCATTGAACAACACCGACTTCACGTTAGTGCTTTTCACCATTTTTTTTATAGAAAACGTGTAACATTTTTTGGTAATTTCTGAATTTTCTTTAATTATAATCACCTACAAAATAATAACGGCCGAAACAGTCCATATCTAAGTATAAATTAATCACTTTGCCCGATTCGATTCATTATATTTGATGGATTCGATCTTCACTTGATGGAAACTCATTTTCAATAATTAATAAATAAAATACAATTTCCAAAAACTTTTAATAGTTGAATGACAATTCTTTCGCCACACTGTGACATATGTATTGACAGGTATTGCACGAAGTGGAACTAAAAGTAGAATGATATGTATTAGGGTATTCTCAATTAAGTGGATAGATAACGTTGATGACAATAAAAGTTATTGGGGTAGTCGTTGATTTTTCCAAATTACATGAAGATATTCAATGAAAGTGAGCTCTATTCGTGTCCTTTTGTTAGTTTCGGAGAATTTTCTGAGAATTATATCGGTTTATTTCAAGTGATTCTAAGAAAGTTAATTTAGAACCTTTACTCTAGATATGCATAATTTCATATTCGTTATTGAAATTCTATTAGATGGTTGGCATTTTTGAAATATGTTGAATTTGAAGTATAGCTCTTTTGATGTTCATGGATTCTTTTCTTGAACGATCTGCCGGTCTGACCAATATAAACCACTCTACAATCCTTACAAGTCAACCGATAGACCCCCCTTTTTTGATTTATCTTTATTATCTTTGAAATATTTATCAATATTATTGTTGGTTCTGAAAGCTGCTATATAATTAAAATAATTCTTTAAATAATTGGGAATGTCTTCGGATATTATATTAATATATGAAATTTGGATGAATTTTTTCGGAATGGGGTCTTTAGTGGTATGATGACTATAAATTAATGCTA
The DNA here is from genome assembly GCA_034642435.1 of Megalocaria dilatata. Lineage (NCBI taxonomy): Eukaryota > Metazoa > Arthropoda > Insecta > Coleoptera > Coccinellidae > Megalocaria > Megalocaria dilatata. The sequence goes on along the minus strand of CM067857.1, from coordinate 35,597,890 downwards.
TCTTTTCTGTTTATTGTTTACCCTATTCCGAAAAAATTGATACAAATTTCATATATGAATAAAATATCCGAAGACATTGCCAATTATTTTAAGGAAAATTTCAATAACATAGCAGCTTTCAGAACCATTAATAAAATTGATGAATTTATTAGAAATAATAAAGAAAAATCCAACAAAGATAATAATTAAAGAGTCTATAAGTTGACTTGTAAGGATTGCTCATTAGTAATAACATCAAAAGAGCTATGTATTCAATACATTCCACATATGCCAACCATCTAATAGAATTTGAACATAATTTCAATAACGAATATGAAATTATCCATATTGAGGGTAAAGGTTCTAGATTAACATTATTAGAATAACTTGAAATAAACGGATATAATTCTCAGAAAATTCTCCTAAACAAACAAACGGACACGAATAGGTCACCTTTATTAAATATCTTCATGTAATTTTGAAAAACCAACGATTACCCCAATAACTTTTATTGCCATCTATGTCATCTCTCCACCTTATTGAGAATACCCCAAAAAATATCATTTTACTTTTAGTTCTACTTCCTCTAAGACCTGGTCAATACATATATAAGAACCCATGTAAGTTTTCGTACAGTATCAGTTCAAATGTAGAATATGATTAAGCTTCAGTGTGGCGAAACAATTGTCATTTAACAATACAAAATTTGTGGAAATTGAATTTTATTTATAACTAGTCGATTCATTATTTTTACAGAACAGGCTGTTCGAATAATACCCTATTCAATCACTCGATCTATCTATTTCTTACACAGCAGGAAAAACGAAATATTTTAAACATCATTAACTTCTTCACGTTTCCAGTTATATTTATACTATCGTATAATTGGATTTCAAATATCTTTTGAAGTAGTTTCAGTGAAATAGTGTTTTGTACATTATGATATATAATAAATACATTATGAAAAAGTGGCTGAATATAAAAAAATTTAAAAATTGACAGATGATGGTATGTTCAATGCAAGGTCAGTGCTAGTAACCGAAAACAAAAGAAACTAATATGAATACAATTCAAATTTGAATTCGTTCGAAGTAAATATGCCTTTGGTACTTTATGATAATCTATTGTGACTCAAATTCAGAATCAGGCTATGGGTTGAATTTAAATTAATTCAAATAATCATTTCAGGAAAGGTAAATTCGTATATCCATCATGTTAGAGTTTTTAAATAATTCGAGTGGTAGAGAGCACTCACAATAATTAAAAGTGTATATTATATTCATGAACTTAATTGAATGTGAGTGGATGTATGGATTTTTTATTGCCATTGCATACAGTATTTTATCCAGAGATATTCATTTGATGATCAGCAGAAATCTCAACAACAGGAAGCATTTTCATTGGATATTATAGCAATAATAATCGACGGCTAGTCATTATAAAACAAGAAATAAATATCCCATTCTGATTTCATTTAACGTTCGATGAACGTTGTTAACAACATTTATTGACGTTTTTTGGTGTTAATAAGCATTTTCCTTTCAGTTAGTTAATAACAGAATACTGTGCTCTCAAAAAAACTATGAACTGTATACTTTTCTGTTACGAGAACAGGTATATAATATAATATAATATAATATAATATAATATAATATAATATAATATAATATAATATAATATAATATAACATAATATAATATAACATAATATAATATAATATAATATAATATAATATAATATAATATAATATAATATAATATAATATAATATAATATAATATAATATAATATAATATAATATAATATAATATAATATAATATAATATAATATAATATAATATAATATAATATAATATAATATAATATAATATAATATAATATAATATAATATAATATAATATAATATAATATAATAAAATATAATATAATATAATATAATATAATATAATATAATATAATATAATATAATATAATATAATATAATATAATATAATATAATATAATATAATATAATATAATATAATATAATATAATATAATATAATATAATATAATATAATATAATATAATATTATATAATATAATATAACATAATATAATATAATATAATATAATATAATATAATATAATATAATATAATATAATATAATATAATATAATATAATATAATATAATATAATATAATATAATATAATATAATATAATATAATATGATGTAATGAAATGTAATGTAATGTAATATAATGTAATGTAATGTAATATAATATAATATAATATAATATAATATAATATAATATAATATAATATAATATAATATAATATAATATAATATAATATAATATAATATAATATAATATAATATAATATAATATAATATAATATAATATAATATAATATAATATAATATAATATAATATAATATAATATAATATAATATAATATAATATAATATAATATAATATAATATAATATAATATAATATAATATAATATAATATAATATAATATAATATAATATAATATAATATAATATAATATAATATAATATAATATAATATAATATAATATAATATAATATAATATAATATAATATAATATAATATAATATAATATAATATAATATAATATAATATAATATAATATAATATAATATAATATAATATAATATAATATAATATAATATAATATAATATAATATAATATAATATAATATAATATAATATAATATAATATAATATAATATAATATAATATAATATAATATAATATAATATAATATAATATAATATAATATAATATAATATAATATAATATAATATAATATAATATAATATAATATAATATAATATAATATAATATAATATAATATAATATAATATAATATAATATAATATGATATGATATAATATAATATAATATAATATAATATAATATAATATAATATAATATAATATAATATAAAATAATATAATATAATATAATATAATATAATATAATATAATATAATATAATATAATATAATATAATATAATATGATGTAATGAAATGTAATGTAATGTAATATAATGTAATGTAATGTAATATAATATTATACAATATGATATAATATTATATAATATAATAGTACAATATAAATTAATGAAAGTTAAAAAGATTTCGTCTATTCAATATTTTCGTTTTGCAACAATTAGAAACCGACAGGTAAATAGCTCAATATAATATTCACATTCAATGAACGGACCAATTTACAAATACGTAGAAGTGTTTACATTCATTCAATTAAGTAACTTGGAGTAGGATATTCAGGTTAATCAATTCCAGGAAAATAACTACAAGCGGTTAGATCCCAGCTACCTTGTTTTCTGAGGCTACCAGAATTATTCATTCTAAACGTTATCAAATCTCCAGTTGATATTCTTATCACTATATCATCAAGATACCATATATCAACCATATCATGTCATATATTTATGTTCAAATTTACAAGGTCTGTCACAAATATTTTAAATGTTCCATTCCGGAATAAATGACACTATCCACGTATATCATGTGCAAGGATAGTTCAGTGAATTCTGCAATTTAGAAAAAAAGAAAAAAATTGAAAAAAGAGATACGATGGAAGCACTCGAACCTACCTTTGTTGGGATGAACTCCAGAATGGGAAGCTGGTACTAACTATCCTGGTATCTGTTGGCCTATACACCACCTTCTTCTCCAGCCATCGTAGAACATCCGTCAAATCCCAATCCAACACAATTGTCTGCTGAAAGATTTTGATCCACTAAAAAAATTTGAATTATGCTAGCGATTGTAGGGGCATCTTGAGAAAGTTATTCTTTTCCATCTGCTGTTTCATCGGCCATTACAGCGTAAGCTTTTGCGCGTTTACAGTCATCAATAATTCTTTCTTTGACAACTTCACCACATAATCCTAATTTCATTCTGAACTTTTGGTGAAGTGTAGACTGCATTTTTTCGACATCTATCTAAGTGATCCTTCAGCTTCAGATCACACAGTCAATTCTCAAATTTAAAACGTCAAAGAAAAGCCCCTCATCTCCTTTCTTTCCTCTAAGTGGCAAATCATGAGTTCCACTAAATATGATGCAAGAAATAATTGACAATATTCGTTTGTTTTCTTCAATCATCTTTTGGTGACCACTTTCCAACTGTACATCAACTGAAACATTTTCAAGGAATGCTTTTGCAGCAGCTGTTGAAGTTTTGTGGTGGTGAGTGCCAACGTGTTTTCTATAATCTTCATGTATATCTTTAAACTTCGTATATGAACTTACCATGAATGACTCCAAAACTCCTTTAACTGTAGCAATACTAGGAGGAAAAAGAACACAGTGCATACATAAAGCACTTTTCAAACGACAAGTAGACCAACTAAGGAGTATATTGATCTTACCAGCTGCAGTTAAATTTTCTTTTCAAATATATTGCACTAGCATCAGAACCAAAATCATACTTTGATGGTGGCACTCAAGGATTTGTAAGCAAATCCTTCTTTTTTTCTGATTGCAATTTGTGTGGATGACCAACATAATGACCAATGTCATTTTTATGGTAGCCATCGTATTCTTCAATCATTTTAGATGTGCTACGTGAAGAGGTGAAGAATTACTAGAGACAGAATCCGATGATTTGGTCAGTTTAGTTCTATCTTCCTCACCATCACTGCTTCCAATTCCACTATTGTCATTTTGATTCTTTTTCCGTTTGATAGATTTTCTGCCTGATAATGTATTCCGTTCAACAAAATTTAATAACGATGAATTTTTTTTCTTCCAGGAAGGCCCAGCTGCCCTCCCCCCTGCCCCGCTGGGTATGCCCATGGTTAGGATGAACCCTCCACTTTTGCATCCACGAAGCAGTGTTGTTTGTAAGTTCCTGGAGTCCATTGTTTCAGTGAACTGATATGAGCATCGTGTCATCTGCGAACTGCAGAATGTAGGCTTTTTGGTTAATTTGTTTATTATTTTTTGGATCCTGATTGTATATATTAACACAATAGAGATTGAAGAGCACTGGAGAAAGAGGTGAACCCTGAGGAAGTCCTTGTTGAGGGGTAAAAGCTTCTGAGTATTCTTCTTTCACTTTCACTTTGATAGTTCTATTGGATAAAAATTGATCTATCAGCTTTAATAGGTAGATTGTAATTGGAACAGCTTGTACACAAGACCTGCAAGCCAAACACTGTCGAAGGCTTTTTGTATGTCCATAAATGGGGCGGCTGAACTATTACCATGTTTCTTATTGGTTTGAATATTAGAAGTCAAGATTACAAGTGGATGAATGATGGATGTCCTGTTTTTAAAACCAAATTGGTGTAGTGGAATAACTCCTCCAATACATTTGATCAGTCTGTTTTTCAATATTTTTTCGAAATTATTCCCTATCACTGGTAGTAAAGTTATGGGTCTATGATTATCTATCTTTCTAAGATCTGCCCTTGCTTTCGGAATAGTTATAATTGTCCCTTTTTTAAAACTTACAGGAAAATAAGAATTCAATAGACAGAAGTTATATATCCTTTTCATCTCCAGGTGGATTGAATGTTCTAGTTCTTTCTTATGAACTCATAACTTTGGAAAATATTCATTAGTTTATTTATTATTATCTATAGACGATTTCAAATGGCTCATCCCTTTTTTACAGCAAGGAGAGTGCAAGACATTTCGAAATAAGTGTAATTCAAACAAGTTCAATAGCAATTTGTGAGTTGTTAAGTATTTGAAAATAATTACCCAGAACGCGACTGTCATTTCTCTGCGTTCTTTTGTAACAGCAACAGTTGACGAATACCAGACGCGAATCAGCCAGAACACTCGATTTCTAGACCACGGTCTTCCATATCGATTCGGCCGCGCTGGCGCTGTTACTTTGCGAAGCTTGGCGCGGGATTGCTACTTCGCGCCTGTGAAAAGTAGCGGACGACAAAAAGTCGAGCAGTGAGTGTAGCGCGCCTGAAAAAGATGGATTCGCAACATTTGCTCCCATCGCGGTAGTGAATAGATTCATCAGATTTCTGCGGTTTGATCTCTGCATCCGATTTGATGTGATCGAGTCATCTTTGGACTACCCACAGGCAGAGCAGCTGTGCTCATTTGGTGAGTGCAGGCTAGATATGGTCGTTTTATAGACGCTGTGATTTTTGGTATACCGCACGATCAAATTTTAGAGCACGTCAGTTTTTTCGGTGAATCAGTACAACTTTCATTTTACTTTTATCCCAGTCAATTAATTTTGCGATGATGATTCCGTTCTGAATTCATTTATATATTTAACTCACCACATGTCGTAACTAGACGATAACGACGATTTTCTATTCTATGTAAATATTGCAATTTTTTCATCAATATTTTGGTTTACCCGAAATAAATCTTACATTCAGATCAGATATATTTCTGAACTTTTATATCTCATCATTTTTGATTTTGATTTCATGATAAGAATTGTACTTCTACATAGGTATTATTTTTGGATCAAATGGACATAATAAAAAAATGATTCAAATGGAGTATCTTAAATATTAAAATAATTATTCTACTACAAATTGAAAAACCCTCTTTTAAGAATGAAAATACGAATTGCATATATATGAAGATCAATTGAATTATACAGGTGTTCTAACCTTGAGAATGAAATAGTTGGCAGCATAATTTTCCATTATTTTCACAAATTTAAAGAATCAATAATTAGAGTTTGAAACAGAACACCAATTTACCTTTATATGATATCAGATTTTATTCAGCCTGACCAAAAAGCTTTTCAATGAAGATACTGAATTGTTTCAGCCGTTATTATTTCGTAATTGATCATAATTAAAACAAATTGTAGGAATTACTATGTTTTATTACCAAAAAATATATATTACACATTTTCTTGTGACTCGAGTTTCGGGAAATGAACTATCCCATCATCAGACAACCGAAGACCTAACAGTGGTACAGTGGTATTTAAACAAAAGTGATAAATATTTTGAATATTTCAACAGATTCTCGGTAATACCTAATAGTCGTACAGAGGTTTACAATCGAAACGTGATAAAAAAAACCGGGTTAAAAAAGAGGAGCCTTCTAACAGATATCGGAATGTCGGCAATCGACAAAGAAGGTTGTTAAACAGATGGTACCCATTTAAACATCTCAAATAATTTTTGAGGTTACATAGCTCTGTAGTTATTCATTATTTTTACATTTTTGAAAACCACTGTACCACTGTTAGGTCTTCAGTTGTCTGATGATGGGATAGTTCATTTCCCGAAACTCGAGTCACAAGAAAATGTGTAATATATATTTTTGGGTACTAAAACATAGTAATTTCTACAATTTGCTTTAATTACTTTTCAATGAATTTAAAGAACCCTAAGAAAGCATAAAATATTCTCTAACTCATACTAATTATTATGTGTCTTTTATACGACGAGATGAAGAATTGATTCAACTGATATACAAACTTGTGAATCAGATTTTTTTGTACAATGAAGTAAATATGAATAATATCATGAGAAAAGTATCAATTAATATACAATGATTGTAACTAAAAATATAGAGAGACCGATGGTACAAAATATTAAATGATTATAATTACAAATACAACATACAAAAGCTATAATGCGCATGTTTTACTTTTTGCTTGAATATTAGTATTAATATCAATTCTTGATCATACCTATTATATGGAGTCGTACATTAACCGTAGAGAACTATGGACTCAACTTGTTAAAATTTTTGAATTATGTAATTATTAAGATAAATGACGATCACAATGATACATCTAGAAGTTTTCTATATCTTCATTCATGTTTTCTGCATTGCTTGATTTTGATTTGACTTTTTCATAGAAATTCACCTGAAGTATTGGAATGCAGCAATATTGTCCATTTTTATCCATAATACTCAAATTTAATTGTCATTCATTGAAACTTCTTCCTTAAAATCAATACAGATACAGGGAATAACTACAATTTATAGTCAATTTGAACTTAATATTCACATGAAATTCCAAGGAAATACATTGCTTTATGATAATACATGACCTGAGAATATCATTTAAACTTATAAATACACTATATATTATGTCACCACCGTTCAGTTCATTTAGAAATATTCCGAGAATCGAGAGTATGCTTTATGATTTATGAAACTCAAATTGATTTTAACATCGATTTCAATAATTAGATATATATTGAACAAAAAAATTGTTTCCTTTTCCATATTTCAAGAAATAATTCATGAACATTCTTTCCTTGATTAATTTCATTTTTATATTCTGAACACACACTAACTGCTCATTTTTTAATTTACGAAAACAAGATAATACTACTAGAATTACTTTTAATATTAGAGTGATAAAAGAAGAATTTCTCCCGATAATAAACATAATATAATTTCAATCTATTCTGAAATTCTATTTCTGAAGTTGTTGTTATTTGATAATAGAACTTGTTGCATTTCTCCTCGAAAAAATTTTTATTGAATTTATTTATAACTCTCACTCCTTTATAAATTGATTCCTTCATTTGCAAATAACTGTTTTTTCCTGACTTTCTCGACGTATTTTTAGTGTGTGTATACTAGTAATACTCTAGAAATATTGAAGATGCCTATTAGCAAGATATAGCAGTTTGAAGCTACAGAGTCTGAAAACGTTCTGCTCCAATTGAGAACTAGAAATCACTTACTTAATCATATATGAAATAATATGCCGCAAACATGTGTTACAGAATGGCGAATGCGCCACACGTTAGTAATTATACCTGTCAGAATTTGAAGAATTTATTGTTCGATAATACTCTGTCCCTGAAATTAATCTAATCATAATTCGATTCACACCATCAGAACAAGTAGGTAATTCATGTGAGCGTTTGTTTGGTTTGAACGTTCAACTGAAGGAATTACTTGTGATTGGAATGACAATAGTTTATATATTGTTTGGTTGTTCCGAAAGTAATTTCGTTTTTTTTTTTGGGAGAAACGAAAGACAAATTTAGTATTATGAATGAATATTTTGATTAATTATATATTGGCCATTTTGGTCCAACACCTTTTGCTACCATTCTGGTGGTAGCATGATTCTACGCTCATAAAATTTTTGGCTTTTGCTGGCAAAAAATTGATCCAGGTGATTTGTGACCTCTTCATTTGAAGTAAAGGTTTAACAGTCTAAAAAAGTTTGCAATTACCGGAACAAATAATAATCCGAAGGCGCCAGATCTGGAGAATATGGTGGGTGTGGCAGTGTATCCCATTCAAGCTGTAAAAGCTTTCGGCGAGTGACTAAACTTGAATGAAGATTATCTTGGTGGAATACTACACGTTTTCTGTTGATTAATTCTGGATTTTTCTGTTGAAGACAATCATTCAGTTTTTCCAGCTAATGACAGTAGACTTCCGAATTAATTCTTGTGTTATCCGGTAATAGCTCAAGAGAAAACGATTTCTTTAAAATCCCACAAATAGACCAATATCCTCACTTTTTTTGATGTATATTGGCTTTCGAAATGATCTTGTGCTTTTGACATTATTATATACAACCCATTTTCCGTCCCCAATTATGATGGGCTTCAAAAATGGATCATTGTCGTGAAGTTTGAGAAGTGAATGACAGACATCAACGCGACGACACAAATTTCTCTCCGTTAGAATACGTGAATTCTACCGGAATAGTTATTGGCTATTTGAGGATACCTCTTTTCCAAGTGACTACACAGCAGTCTTCACAGTCTACCCCTAGAGGTAGAAAGTGTGGTAAGGATTGCACCATATCATTGCGCGTGGCGAGAACCCCTCCGAAGAGATGAACCCACCAGCTTCCAGTTTGGACCCCTACTCGAAAGCCAGAACCGTCTGACTGGTAGCAGCGAAGCACTATCCAACCCCTACTGGCTCAGCAGGTCAGTGCCCGAGTTGGTTTGAGACGCAACTCACCCGCCGGAGGGAATTCTTATCCATCCACCCGAGCGCAGTCCCATGAACTGAGATAAACTCAATATTGACGACTACAATTGATCCTGGTACGAGCAGCGTCTAGCGGCCTCTACGTCCATGTGAGGTCAGTTGATTGATCCTGGCGTCAAGCACTAATGGCGGAGCCATTTCGTCGAGATCCACAAACCCTAAATTGTTACGCATTGATCCAGGTGCCAGGACAGGCCGGTCGAACCGTAAAGTCCCGCTAAACCCCGAGTCGTTTCATGAGAATTTCCCGAACATGGGAGTCTGCGAACAGATAAATGAAATACCCCCTAGTCCAGCATGCGGACTTTCAACCACTGCCCCCTCGAGTCCAACACCAATGGGGTGGCCAGGTGGTACAAGTAACACCTGTGGGCAAACCACCCTCCCCAGATAACGCAGTATGCTACATAACGCACTCGGCCATTAAACAGAATCCGGAGATTCATACTGTGATAGGGTAGAGTTTTATGGCAGAAGCCCTGTGCTGCGACAGACTCCCTTGTCACCGAGTTAATCAACCGGCTCAGCCCTCCATTTCACCTGAGCGACAAAACTAGGGCCCCATTCGGAGATCTTCCACCATACAGGTCCAGTGACTGGCGCGAAATGGCATTACGTTAGACACCAAGACTTAACCCTCCATTTCGCCGGGACGAAACTAGGGTCCTAGTCATGACAAGCGCCCCCATCACGTCAAGATCTAATGCCTGGGGGGCGTCTCCGTTAGAACATGGAGAATCCATATCGAGATTCGAGGTTAAATCAAGGCCTTTCAAGTGATCATAAACAGTTGAATTAGGTAATTTTAACCTCGCACCGATCTCGCGTATTCTTATCTGCCGAATTGCATCAAATAATGCCTTCGTCGTTTCTTTATTAGCCTAAACCTGCCTTCCGGAACGTGGTGCAACTTCGACATCAAAATTGCTATATCGAAATTTTGCAAACCAGTTCTGACACATGCGTACCGTCAACACATCTTCTCATACACATCGGGTAATTTCTTTCTGGCTTGAACAGCATTTTTACCTTTTCAATTGCAAAAAAGTGAAATATGAGGAAAATGCTGCTTATGGCTCTCCATATTTAAAAGGGCACCAACCAAATACTGCTTCGTAGAATTAATTGAACTCTTTTACACAAAAGCCGTATCAGATCTCAAAACATATAATGATTATGCGGCAGTGTGAAGTTAGTTTCGAAAAAATAAAATTAATTTCTTTGTGGGTAAAAAACGAAATATCTTCCGGAAAAACCTTAAATTTTGCATCACTTCACTGAACTCATTGCATCTTTATGAGAGTATGCTTCGTATGCTTCGTATTTTCTCACCGAAATAGATCCTTCAATTCCCATATGTATTGGAAATATGTAAAGATAACATTACTAAGAGAAGAATTACGATATAACCGGAATTTCAAAAACTTAAGGATTCGAAATTGGAGTGGACGAATTGGAAATTAATGTTCCGCTCATATCAAAATGTTCGACTATCTTTCCATACGTGATACATTTTCTTCCCATTCGTGTCAAATCAGGTGTCTTATTGAACCTGAAATGTTTTCACTTATGAGTGATAAAACTTTTATTTGCTGAAGTTTATATTCATAACTCAGAGGCTCGATTAATTAATGAAAGCTATGACATATCTCAGTACTTATTATCTTTGAACTCAAAAATTTGCAAAGGTTTAGAAAATGCAAACACAATTCTAAGTAAGAAGGAAAATTATAATATTAAGAATATTGGTTGCAAAATGGCGAAGGTACTACAACGCATTCTCCATTTCGTAAATACATCGAAATTCGATTTAAACTTGTTTTCTCCCATTTTTGAATTACATTTCAGTTTGGTTGAATTCAAATTGCAATTATATTTGCTCAAGAGTTGAACCTCAATTTGAAATTGGCTAAAATGCATAAAAAAAAATACGAGACATTCTCAGATGAATAATCTAAGAAGTAGGGTATTCATTGAATTTTGAAGCGAAACAAAAATATTATGGATAAGAAATCATTCAATTGTCTATCTGATTCGCAATTTTTAATTTTTGTGATAGATTAGCTCTAATTCGATTAATATATGTTTCTATTTGTTGATTAATCGAAAAGATATCTGAATGTAATTAACCACAACTTTTTTGCGAAGTAACTTCATAATTATTTTTCTGGAGATAATAGACATACTGGACATATGAAACTCTTTTCCGATAGCTCTATATTAACAATACTGAAATGGAGTTTCTCACCACCCTGTTGGAAAAGCTTAAAATATTTTCCATATAAATTTAATCACTAAAAAGGCTCTAGCTATACACTGCTAATTTTCAGTGGAATAAAATTCGACTGTGTCACAGACTACACCACACTATAAATCATAAAAAAACTTTTTCATTTAGTATCAATACGATAGATGATTTTATGAAAAAGAAACAGGATAAATCTGCAAATAGATTAGTCAGCAAACGTACAATGCTTATGAGAGTCGAATGGCTTCAGTTATTAAGCCAACACAATCTTACATTCTGTCAAGAAAGTACCGGGAATTATCGATTTAAATCTGGCGGGGCAATGAGGCAGGTGAAAAATTTTTTTCCTAGATTGGTACCACTGTCCTTAATTACTATGCCAAGCTTGAGCGGGATCTGTCAACTAGTGTGTTTGCAACAGCTGATTAAGTCAGTCGATGTCAGAGTGCGTGCCGATTTTTACTATGGGTCATTACGTTGAGCAAAGAATTTGTTTAAAGTTTTGTGCTGCAAATGAATTTTCGTGTGCCGATGCATTGAAAATGTTGCAAAAGGCCTTTGGTGATAATGCTCTATCGAAAACTCGTGCATATCAGTGGTACAGAGCCTTCAAGGACGGTCGTGAAGTGGTCGAAGACTTGCCTCGGAAAGGGTGCTGGAAAACCGTCGTACCAGCTTGAGAGAGATAGCACATGATCTTAAGATATCCCACGAGTCCGCACGTACGATTTTGATTGATATTTTGGGCATGAGAAAGGTGGCCGCACGACTCGTACCGAAAGACCTGAATTTTCTTCAAAAACGTCATCGCGAACAGGTTGCTTCAGACATGCTGGATCGCTGTAATTCCGATTCTACATTCATGGAACGCATTATAACTGGTGATGAGACCTGGGTCTACGAGTACGATATGCAAACAAGCCAGCAATCATCGGGATGGGTGGCAAAAAATGAGCCGAAACCGAAAAAACCACGCCAAAGCCGCTCGAAAATGAAGGTGATGCTCATTGTTTTCTTCGATATCCGTGGCGTGGTGCACTACGAATTCGTTCCAGAGGGTCAGACGGTAAACAAGGAGTATTACCTAGGCATTATGAAACGTTTGCGTGAGCGTATCCGTAAGAAGCGGCCAAATTTGTGGGCAAACAACTCATGGATTTTGCATGACGATAACGCGCCTTCTCACCGAACTACGATTGTGACTGACTTTCTCGCCAAAAACTCAACAAACGTGCTTCAGCAACCACCGTATTCGCCGGATTTGGCTCCCTGCGACTTTTTCCTCTTCCCAAAACTAAAACTGCCCCTTCGTGGCACCCGTTTTGAGTCGATTGAAGCCATAAAACAAAATTCGGCGCGAGAGCTAAAGTCCATCTCGGAAAGCGCCTATAAAAAACCTTTCGATAATTGGAAGTGCCGTTGGCAAAGATGTATTGGACCAAATGGAGCCTATTTTGAAGGCGACCCAATAAATTTTGACGATTAAATGTAAAAATGTTGTTTTAATTGAAAATTCCCGGTACTTTCTTGACATTGTAGTACTTTAATGGGTGGTTCTTATTTAGCATTCAAGCAAAATTTGAATAATTAATAGTTTGAATGCTTGTGGGAAAGACCTTGTTGACAAGTAATAGACGTTATTTTCTCTAGTTTTGTTATATTTTATTTGAATAGCCATAATTTTAATCAAAATATCTATTTCAAAATCCAAAGACATCTTTGAATATCAAAACGAACCAATATAGAAGATTCGAGAAAGTAATATTACTTTCTTACTGAAACTGAAAGAGGGATCATTTTTTTTCCGATATGAATATTCAGAGATACGATAAACCGTTCACCCTCTATTAGATTTAAACATGGCTTAGGACGAAATTTAGCAACCATAAATAATGCAAAATCATTCAATACCTCTCCAAATTCAATGAAATATTAATCAGGCCTCGTAGCGCCTCATTATTTTTTCGCATTATTGCAATATTGAGGCACTGGCGAGGAGATAACTCGATTAATCTTTAATAGGGTCTTGGACTGCCTATATATCTCTGCACTCCATCAATCCTATTGAATATCATGAATAATAATGAAACAGTTTGTTATCTGATTCGAAAGGGATCAAGTATCGATAAAATAGGGACAAGGAATATATCAAATGAATCAGCTTTTCTCAGATATTGCTATTATACTTTATATGGGCAATGTAGAAGAATTTATTGATAAGATGATGCATAAACTTAATTCGTACACTGATAGTTATATAATATTCAGTGGTGTGTAAAACTAATTGAAAATTCCTTCAAACATATCGATACCCATTATACATATAACATTTGCTTTGTTAATTAATGACTCATTGTTTTATTATACCCGTATGAATCGAAATAAGTATTAAAAAATTGCACACTGACTATGACTCAGCGATTATTATTATTTATTCTTGAATGAACTATCTTATTATTATTATTATTATTACTATATGCTGACATAATGTGATATCATCAACAATATCCTGACATTTTAATGAGGGGTGGATTTACGATTATTAGTGCGAGTCTGGAACACCTCTTTGAAGAAGTACTGCATATTTTTGAAAGAGCTTTTTAAAGAGAAGTTTCTTCTAAGAATTCTTCAAGGCTTACGTTGAGGATTTTTGGAGTGGAATATGTTTTTCATAATGCCGGTATGAAACAGCAGTATCCACTAACGTTTGTTGAATAAGCTCGGTCAATATTCTATATTTCCTTTAGACTTCCTTTTATATCTTCTTAATGCTGTGCGTTGTGTGTTATTTCTATATGTCTATTAAGAAGATAATATCTTTGAGATATTTCATTTGATTTAATCTTTAAAAAATTTTTAAGGAATTTTCTAAAATTAGAATTTGTAGGTTGAGGTTTAACAGAAATTGCTTCGCTTGATATTTTGGATATTAAAATTATATCTAGACTTTCTCTATTTAATGAAATCAGCAATATGTCGACTTTTGTATAATCAACCAGGACCCAACATATTAAAAAAATTGAAAAAACCTAGTGGAAAACCTCCTTTTCAATATTTTATGCTGTACACAATATTGATATTGATGATAATTTTTCTGTGAAATTTGTCCATCATAAACTCTTATTGAATTTCTCATCTATAAGGTAGTGTGAATGATGAATTTTTTGCAAAATTACATTGATATTTTCATAATAAATCTCAGAAACTGCCCTCGAGTAACCTTGAATAATATCACATAGAAATTTTCAAACCTAATCTGGATTCTTTAAACTAGTGAAATGTACAGGACAAGTAATCGATATGTTGAATTCCTTCGGGACGCAGAATTCGAGGAGGAGCTTTTATTGGTTTACTTTGAATGCGACCGTCCTTAATGTTTTCGATGTATATGTAAGAATTTGTGCTGCGATAAAAAAACATTCAGCTCCCTCGACCCCTCTGGAAAGGTGGGAATACCTCACGTCGTCGTCTGGAGGTAGTAAAGGTCCCGTGAAGAATTCGCAGAGGATCCTGAATTATGGATAAGCATGCAAACTTGTTTTTATTTTTTACGGGTCCTCTCTACCGAATAAAATTATGGAAAAACGATAAACTTTGCGAACGGTCCAGAAAGCTTTGCTTTATTATTTGCAATAATAAACCGAGAGTTCGATGTGTTCTATGGTAGCACAGTGTTTTTTACCATAATTTATTTATTTTTATTTTATTTATTTATTAAACAGGAACCTCAACAGAAATCCATTAACAGAGGTTCACTTTGATTACAATTAGATAACATTTCAAATCACGAGATAATCAAAAATAAACAGAAAAAAAAACATTGAAGCCTTGTGTATTACGTAATTACAATAGTAATAAAAAAATATAATATATTCCGACCAATGGCAAATCAACAAAATGCATGAACTATCATATTGTCATGAAATTTACAAACAAATAGGCCGACAGTTGTTTCTTGTAACTTCTTAAACTAAGATTGAACAGGTCCAGGTCACCAATATGCCAGTTATAAAAACGCATTATTCTAGGGAATATTGAATTATAATACAGGTTCGTCCTAGATTTGGGGATCCAAAACAATCTGTGAGCACGACCGGGATATTGTGGTACATTGATTGTAAGAAAACTCACCAACGGATAACCGAAGTAATTGTTCGAGATCTTATATAAAAATACTGCATCAAGTAAAGCCCTTCTTCCCTCTAAGCTCAAAAACTTGTGATCAATCAAGGAGGTTTTGTAATCCTTAAGTGGATTCGTGGGATTGAATCTATAATTAAGGTTTTTGAAAAATTTTTTGAACTCGTTCAATTCTGTCTACGTACTTCCTATAGTGAGGATTCCAGATCTGGGTGGCATACTCTAAGTTACTTCTTACAAGAGAGATATACAAGGTTTTCAATGAAAGTGGATCTTTGAAGTTGCATGTTATTCTTAAAATAAAGCCGAGCATTTGAAAACTTTTTTTTACCACCCCATCCACATGATATTCGAAAGATAGTTTTGAATCAAGTATTATTCCAAGATCTTTTACCATATTAACTTTCTTCAATTCCATGCCATCAAGGAAGTACCCTGAATCTATAGTAGTAATATTTCTCGTGAACGTGATATGCTGACATTTCTGAATATTTAACTTGAAATATCTGTCTCTACAAAAAGCGAACAGGCGATTTAAGTCCTGTTGGAAGGCAATTATATCATGTACATTTTCTACTTTCTTATACATTTTTAAGTCATCGGCATACAAACTGTGAAGGGTATTCAAAAAACATTTCGAGACATCATTAAAATAAATCAAAAAAAGTAGTGGTCCAAGATGGGAACCTTGTGGGACCCCTGAGCCAACTTGTACTTGCTCAGATGCCTCTCCATTAATGACCACGTACTGCCTCCTACTCCCCAAGTAAGACGCAATCCATTGAAGAAGCGACCCAGTCACTCCAAACTCTTCTAAGATTGTGATTAGAGTACCATGGTGAACCTTATCGAAAGCCTTCGCCATGTCCGTGTAAACCGCTTCAACTTGAGCACCCTCATCCATTGATCTTGACAAGTAGTCAACGTACGGTGCCAAATTCGTCAGTGTTGATCGGCCCTTGAAGAAACCGTGCTGATGCTCGGATAGCATACCATTAGAAAGTTGGAAGAGCCTGTCGGTTACCATGGATTCAAATATTTTTCCAAACTGATCGAGGATGGAAACAGGTCTATAGTTGTCGATTAGTCTCTTATTACCTGACTTGTATATAGGGATTACTTTGGCAACCTTCCACCTATTCGGAAATACTCCACACTTGAGAGATCTGTTGATAACAATGTGCAAAGGTTTCACCAGACTAGTGCCACAGGATTTTATGAAGAAAGGCGGAATCGAATCAGGACCGCATCCTTTGCCAACGTTCAAAGATGCTATTTTCTTCTCTATTTCAGCCTCAGAAATGTCATCGAAAAATATGGCTGCGTTGGCAGTGTCCTTTTTTTTGTAAATGACCGGCTTATCAGAATCGTCGAAAACAGAAGAGAAGCTTGCACTGAATTCATTCGCAATAAAAATGTTGCCAGTGACAACCTTGCCGCCGTTCTCCATTACGGATGGAATTTGTTCCCCTTTTTTAAGTGAGTTCACAAAGGACCAAAAGTTTTTGGGGTTTTTAACTATGTTGTTTTCAATGGTGGATATATTCTTATTGTAATCTTCTTTTATGCTTAGTTTACATTGAGATCTGAGTTCTGAAAAACGATGATAATCTTCAGTATTCCCAAATTTTTTGAATTTTGTATGAAATTTTGTCTTATCCCTAATCAAATTGACAGTTTCCCTCGAAAACCAAACAGGAAACTTTTCATTTCTGCTAGATCTACGAGGAACGCATCTGCTGATAATATCTTCCAAAATTGTGTACAGTGCGGTTACGCAATCGTCAATGTTTTGGTCAGCCAAGACATCCTCCCAGCAAACATTCATTAATTCCGCATTAACTGCCTCGTAATCAGCATTGAAATATTTATAAATCAAACGGGATTTATTTGCTATTATCATGTCAAACTCACATTGAATATCCACCTCTAATGCAGGATGGTGAGGGTCCTCCCCGACGAAAGGCAAATCACTGCGACATACATCAATCGATACTCCACTCCCGAGAACCAAGTCCAAAACTCTACCATTATCATTACGAACTCCGTTAAACTGAGACAGAGAATTATATGAACAAAAGTCCGAAAAATCCATTTACTTTATGTTTCTTCCATCTGTTAGGTTTGAAAGTTGTAATAATTTTTGAACAACTGTTATCCTTTGAACTTATCTTAAAAATTCAGCATATTGATTGATGACACATACAGCCTTCTCATTGTAATGGAAGTAGAGATTAATTCGGTACGTGTCATCATTCGATCCGGAAATTTCGATATCGAAGATGCACCACGTTCAGGCTGATTGGAGCTGATAAAGACACGATAAAGGCATTATTTGACGCAAATCAGAGAATAACAACACGTGAGATTGGTGAGAGGTTAAATTTATCAAGTTCAACCATTTATGACAAGGGTTCGAGGTTTTAACCTCGAAGGTCGATATTTGGGTTTTTCATGTTCTCACGGTGAGAAATTTGTGTAGTCGCTTTGACGTCTGTGATTCGCTCCTCAGACGTCACGTAAATGATCCATTTTTGAAGCGCATCAATACTGGCGAACGAAAAATGGCTTGTATATAACAATGTGAAACGCCAGAGACCATGGAGCTAAAGAGACGAACTGGCTCAAAGCATTTCGAAAGCCAATATCCATAAAAAAGTGATGCTGTCTGTTCGGTGGGATTTTGAAGGAATCCTTTTTTTTTGAGCTTTTACCGAATAACACAACAATTAATTCGGAAGACTTCTATCATCAGCTGGACTCAAGGAATGAGGCACTTCAACAGAAAAGGCCAGAATCAATCAACTGAAAAGGTTTAGTGTTCCACCAAGATAATGCGAGACCTCATACAAGTTTGGTTACTCGCTAAAAGCTTTTACAGCTTGAATGGGATACACTGCCACACCCACCATATTCTCCAGATCTGGCTCCTTCGAATTATCATTGGATCCGGTCATTGCAAAGTTTTTTGTACGGTAAAACCCTTCTTCAAATGGAGACGTCAAAAATTACCTGAATCAGTTTTCGCCAGCAAAGACCTAACATTATATGAGCATGGAATCATACTACTACCAGAAAGATGGCAAAAGGTGTTGGACCAGAACTGCCAATATTAATTGAATAAAATATTTATTCATTATACAAAAATACTCTTTCATTTTCCCAAAAAAAAAAACGAAATTATTTTCCGAACAACCAATAATAAACAAATCTAGTAGAATATATACAATCTCAAATATCGGGTGTTTTTAGAGTGAACTTTAAATTGAAATGAAACACATTTAAATTGAGATTGATGCCATTTTTTTTATTTGAAAGATAATTTTTTCACATTTTTGTTTTGAAAATAATTTCCGGCATATGTTCACCACGACTAGCTCTAAGGAACCGCATTCGACCAGACCAATTTTGGACCATTTTTTCGAGTAATTCAGACATTATTTCATCAATTACACGTGTTATTTTGGCTCCTTAAGCGTCTATTGTTTCTGGTTTATCAGCATAAACCAATGACTTGACATAGCCCCAAAGAAAATAATCCAGTGGAGTTATGTCGCACGATCATAGAGGCCAATTAATTGGACAGTTTCTCGAAAAAATGTTATCGCCAAATCTTTCTTACAATAAATCAATTGTTACGGTAGCAGCATGAGATGTAGCACCATTTTGTTGGAATCAAAACACTTACGGGTCAATACCATTCAAAGTTTGAAACAAATAATCATTGATCATCGATCTGTAATGAGCATCATTTACTGTAACATTAGCTCCAGCATCGGTTTTAAAGAAATATGGACCGATGATGCCTCCAGCGTGTAAAGTACACCATACAGTGCATTTTTCAGGATGCAATGGAACCTGCAGAACTTCTTGGTTTGTTTTCACCCCATATACGGCAATTTTGCTTCTTTACATAGCCGTTCAACCAGAAATGAGCTTCATCACTAAACACAATTTTACGATAAAAAAGTGGATCAACTTCAAGCTGTTCTAGGGCCCAATCAGCAAACAAACGCCGCTTATTATATTCACGTGGCTTTATTTCTTGAACCAGTTGGAGCTTGTATGGTTGTAGACTAAGATCTTCACACAAAATTTTCCATGTGGTGGATGCACAGAGTGCAACTTGTTGTGAACGTCGACGAATAGACAAATCTGGATCATCATTAACACTATGACTTACAGCAGCGATATTTTCTTCTGTAAGTACAGTTCTTTGTCTTGTTGTTGCATCGAGTAGAAAAAATGTTGTCCGAAATCTATCGATAGTTCGACGAATAAGCTGCTTCTAATTCGTGGAATTGCCTAAAAAAGGAGGGAAACAAAGAAGAAGAAAAATGATTAATATAAATGGATAGACTTATATAAGCAATGTTCCTGAATTTTCCAAAAGTAAAACAATGATTTTTGCAGAGTTTAAATTCTTTAGAAATTTGTTTTTATTCAAACACTTATTTTTCGCACTTTTTACATCTGTTGTTCGGAATTATGATTCTTGGTGGACTAAGTTCCTGCATCACTCTCAATGAACTGGTATTGCTTGGATGTTTTATATGAAATTCTATTTATTTTTGGAAATTTTATTGCTTTAAAAACTCAACAGTGTCTTATTCCGAAATTATTCAAATATATTCGGAAATCAACGGTAACATTTCCATAATTTGTTCTCAAACTCCGCCATTTCTTTAATTTATACTTTTCCACACTCTTACTCGTAATCACTTGAAATACTTCTTATTCTAACATATTCGCTCTAAATTTGGTGATTACCCGCAGCAGTGTTTATGAGATTAAGTGAAAATATGGAATTCAACAATTGGAAATCGGAGTTTCTTCAGAAAACGTTTGAATTCTCTCATATTGTTATTTTCAATAGTTTATTCCGATGAGATTGCTATAGTCCATGTTACCAACCAAATAATTGATTTAATTCCATTACTCTCCGATAGAGTATGAAAGACTAGAGTACTTTTATCGTGGCGTTTGTGAGCTTTTACCATTATTCTTAATGACAGTAAATAATCGAGTGATTGCTCCGATCAGAAATATTTTCTATCATTAATTTTACTTCTGTTTTATACTCAAAGCCATTTGGTTTTCAAGATAAGGTTTCGTCCAGCGCAGCTTTCCAAATCTCTTTACCCATTGTGTGTTCCGAAGTCTTGTCATTCATATAAAAAGAACTTATTTGCCCCTTTCTATTGAATTCCAGGAAATTGTTGACCAGCCATTACTCAACAAGTTCTTGTAAGGTTGATATTGTATTTCCGACAACTGTCTTCTTTTTCATTCCTCCGTTTCCTTTCAATTAAGAAAACAGTATATTCTTATATCGGATCTTCTAACGAGATGTTTTATTTGAGATTTAGCGCTATTTTTGAGGTAATTCTATCAGGAATATAACATTTGACGCGAATATGTTGTGAGGTTACGTAAACTATATCGACATATTTATGATAGATTGGGCCGTTGCTTGGTAGAAATCAGTTGTAATTGTCATTATAAAATAAAACACTTGTTTACATTTTCTACTTTATACAATAAAGTAGAAAATGTGTAATAAACAAGTGTTTTATTTTATAATGACAATTATATCGACATACGTTCGTAGAATGCAATGAGGTAATGAAAATTTACGACAACATTCATGAATTGAGTTCGTAAACCTTCAAAATAATCATTTTGAGAATCTGAGACCGGTAAGTGATGTGAAGACTCCAACTTGCACTCGTTCTGCTCGGTTTGCTCAAAATATCGCCACTATAGCTGGATAAAAACCCAAGTTTTTCCATTAAAAGATGTTCAAAGGAATTAGACTTGTTGCAATTCTGTTTGTATCATATCAGCATAATGACTTGGCTTACAAAATCCAGTTGGCGTAGAAATACAGCAACAGGATGTCGAAAACGGTTTAAGTTTTCTCAGAAAAATATTTGAAATATTATTAAGAGACAAATGATGAATGTACGAAATGAGATAAAGTGTGGGCCATGTAGCCTTTGCAGTTTGAAATAGTGGTTATTTCGAATATGGCTATTTTGCGTGATTCGTGTTTTGACAGAAAGTTAGTTTCATATTTGACATTAACAAAATTGGCCCGTAAATCGGCCAATTTACGCTTGAAGAAAACTGGAAAATTTTAAAATCTACTTTCCAAATTAGTGAATCTTCTATTTAAACTGTAAGAAATTTACGTGGAAAATTCAATAGGAATGAAATGCACTCACGTCAATTTGCGGATCGATTTTTCGTGAAAACTGGATCGTTAAATGAGAAAAATCCTGTTCACGTTCTTGTCCAGGGAACACACCTGAAAACGTTGCTGTTGTAGTCCAGAATTTAGGTGAACATCCACTAACCTCAACTCGTCATTGTGCTCAAGAATTCAACATTTCACGCACATTCTTGAGGTGAGTTGTGCATAAAGATCTCAATATGAAGGCTTGCAAAGTTCAACTAGTACAAGGAACGAATCATCCGATGCCTTTTCATTTTGCTCAATGGGCTCATGATCGCATGGTTGAAGATGAGCATTGTCCCAGAAAATCATGAGATAAAGCAGTGATTTGACTCCGTTGGACTATTTTTTGTGGGGATGTGTTAAGCATAAGTGTTATGCTAACCATCCAGAAACGATTCTTGCCTTGAAATACTAAAGTGATGTTACCATTCATGAGATTGCACTCCAAACATTCGACCATGTACTGAAAAATTGGGTTGATCAGATGGAGTACTGTATGATCAGTTGTGGTAGTCATTTGAATGACGTTGTTTTTATTCGTGAATGTCAAGGTGTTACATTTCTAACAAATTGAAAAATATTAATGATAGACAGCAGACCGTAACCTGAAATTAACAAACGCAAACTTTTCACGACAAGTTGATAGCAAAATTGACGCCCTAGTCCAGCAACTCAAGATGTTTGAATTTTATTCCAACATTTATCTCACTCTATGTATACAGAACTGAGAGTGTCGAATTCATTTAAAATCTATTTCCTACGAGACTTATGCACATATTTATGGTCATATGAAAAACTGTAGAGAACATTTTTCTTTCAAATCGATCGAAAGTAATATTGGCTGAGCTTCGAAATGGAACGTGTTTCAACCTGCATAAGAATGAAATAATCAGAAAAAAGGAGACAGTAAACTTCCCCATCAGTTCCCATCTGATACGATCCAATTCGGTGCTTACATCAATCTAATTCAGGGTTTTATGGCATCCGAAATCGTAAGGTACGAATTGATTATGTGAGACTCTGAAAAAAGATGACAAGGTTTCCCATTTGCTGGATTTATATCGTCACAACGATTTGAACGTTCGAGTTCAATTCATTCTGGACGAAAAAATATATACTTTCGAACGCAAGGTTGTCCACTCACTTTCAGAAGACTTCTCTTCTCCTTACGGCAAGAAATTTCCATTATGATTGAATTTCAACAATACTCGAGAGATTATAATAATAATAATAATGAATTTGTTGCAGTATCAATACAGAAATATCCAAGAACTTGAAATAAAAGAACCGAAACAAACTGCGAAAGAACACACGGCAGTTAAAATATTATAACTCTTAGTCCTCATTGTTATAGCAACCTCGTTCTTCTACAGTTTGAAAGTGTACCCAATTTTTCCAATCAACAAGATAATGTAGCTGTTATGCTCGACATCGATAATGCTTATGACCATGAAACGAGAAACTATTTTGAACAAATTGAACTCCTACATAATTTCAACGGAAACATACGTTTCCTGGAAATATTTTCAACAGACAAGAATTTTAAGGTCGTTACAAATTACTATTTTCTCTTTCAGAGTGTATTACCCCTATTACCCTGTTTTTGCTTGCCACCAACGACGCATGCACCATCATTAACGCCTCTTTCGAATTTATCATATATGCAGAGGATATTCTTCAATTTTGCTCTGAAAAGAACACCAAGCTCCCACAGAAAAGCCTGAATGACATCACAGAATGGGCTAACAGTATAGGATTTTTCACCACCAAAATCTTAAATCATACGCACCACAAGAAAACTCGAAAGAAGGATGCTTAGACAGAATTAATATTCTAATTCCTATTGCCATTAGAGTTGAGACGAAAAAGTCTTGCTGAAACTATGCAGGTCACTTATTCACTTCGAATTAGACTACATTAACTTAAATTATTTCAAGTGGAGTACAAATAATATACATTCTTGGAACATGGTAACCAATATAGCTCTACTTATAATTTTTGGTGTATTTCGATCCACCTTAACCTAAAATCTCCATGTCGAAGCAAAAGAAATACCCTTGTGTATCCTCACACAATGAAATCTTATATCAAATCCTTGCAAAGTGTCTGGCATCCAAAACTATCATACGATATCTTCAAGATCACAAGGTATCATACACTCAAGAACTTTACTCTCAGTATTCCAATTTTTAAACTGAATTTCGAAAGCCATTGATTGGTCTTTTTCCTGATCCATACACCAACCTACAGTTAAGATCCCTTTAACAGATACAAAAACGAATAGCATCAGTATTGTATAACTTCTTTCTCTAACTACTAGACAACGAAAATTACGATAAACAAATTTACACTGAAGCTTCCAAAGATGAACAAGGACTGGTATGTTCGATCATAGAAAAAATTGTCCAATATAGTAAAATCTTTCTTTTGCCTGCAGCATATTTACTGGTGAATTGTTCGTTATATACAAATCTCTTTCTGCCAATCTTCCCAAACCAAAAAGTGGCGATCATCACAGACTATCTTTCTTCAACACATTTTGGCTAGAAAACAACCAAACGTCTTGAATCGAAGGACAATAAGTAAATCTTCATCACTATAATCTCGATTCCATCTCACGTGGAATCACTTGAAAACTAACAAGATGATCGAGCTTCTAATTCGGCACGATCCTTCGAAATTAGTATAACAAATGTTTCTCCTCACACAAATCTCAAAATCACCTTGAAACTAAAATCCATTCAAGAACGGCAAACACAATGGGACGAAAGTAACTCGACAACTGCGCGACATTTAACCTAAATGAGAGAGCCCTTCAAAAATTAATTGCCTCAGAAGACAAAATAAAGTTAGTATCAAAAGAGTCCTTATGACTCACGGATACTGTCACACTTTAATTTTGTCGTTGAAATCTGGGCATTTTGAAATTGACGTACAGATATCTATGGTACAGTTTATGAAGTATCAATTATAAATACCCCTAGTTCCGTAGTTGGCTTGCGTCGAGTTACTGCGTAATTATGTTTTTCTTATCGACGATTTCGACGTCTATTTTGAACATCTCAGATCAGAATCTGATTGATTGATAATATGGTGGAATTAAACCAGTAAATAGATTGGCGGACTCTCTTTCTAATAATATAATACCTGCAGGAATTACTGGCCTTCTATTTTTGTTTTTGAAGTTATATTGAGCCAATAAAGTCGATAATTTTCGCCTTAACTAGGAGATCATCTTATTCTACTTCTTTATTTGAAGTTAGAATTTCGTATCATATCTACCATCTGATCCAATTTAAAAACATAATTCGTAGCATTGCCATCGAAGAAACTGAAAACTGGTACTCATTTGAAGACATGCGTTGAACAAAAGGAAGTTTAGAATTTCAAGATAAAGCTTTAGATCTCCATTGGTGAAGAAGAAGGATCCGAACATATCGTTTATAAGTAGATCATCAAATTATTGGATTGGTATAATTCAGGCAGTAAGTGGTTGTATTTGAGGTTTGACCATTTGATAATTTAATATCGAGGATAGCACAAGGTCAGTGTATTTTCGACTTTAGACGATTACATTGAAATCTAGGTAATATATAATAACTATTGGATAATTGATTAAGTTCTTAATTATTCGGCAAATTTATGTGAAAAGATATATGGGATATATATTTTTTAATATTTGCTTACTGTAAATTTATAAAAGATCGTCTGATTTGAATTAATAAAATATCATTGTGTATTGTAGCTTAGCCTGATATAGTGAACCTTCTAAAAAAAGTACATAATCATTCTCTCTTCCCATTTTAGTGGTCATACAGTTAGCAATAATGTAATGAATCATTTAAGTGGTTATATTTTCTTCCTCAAATTATAAATCACCAACACCTTGAGTTCAGTTATTATCTTGATATTCTGCTCAAAGAAGTTGGAGCCCATTTGTTTGTAACTAGCTAGCAGCAGATACTGAAAATTCTGAAACTGTATGTGACAATACTTGATATCTTCTAATTAAAAAATATATAAGAGACAGTATTTTAATTTCCACAAAAATGTTCAAAATAAAACAATTGTTTCACCACGATGTGGCTTCTTCAGCTATCTATATTCTACTTGATGATGGTGTCCAGTGTAACCGAGTTTAAATATAGTGTTAGGTACGTGACAAAATAATGGAAGAACAAGTCATAAATGTGTTTATTGGAGTTTGCCGATAAAACCTGCCATTAGGGAAAGATATTCATTGATTGAGATTTGTCAACGTCTGTTTGTTCGTTCAAAATGATTTTACGGGAATTGTACCTGTTGATTTCAAGAAATTCTAAAAGTGCTAATCTAGAACTTTTGCTAAAATAATAAGATGCGGTTTTTTACTTGATAGAAGAATAATTACAATCTTTGAATATCAAAACAGATTTAATCTGTTAGTCTTCTACAATTTTAATCTCAAAAAATTTCTTGAAAAACTTTCAGAATTAAATTAATGTCTTAAATAGGCACTGCTTATATTTAATGGTCGTATAAAAATCAAAATTCACTATACAGTATCAAATGGAATAAAAAACCCAAAAAATTAATTATTAATTAAAATTAAAAATTAGTAATATTGAATGTTTCGTTCCAAACATACGCACCTGAACTAGTCAGAAAGGCACGTGGTACGTATGTTTTGCCTTGACAAACATTTGAAAACATGTTCAGTTTCTGGTCTTATATTTATGAAAACTAAATCTTTTTCATATGTTCATGTTCATGTTTGGTAAGATTACAAGTTTATTCTTATTTTTATTATCTTTAATTGAATTTATATTATAAATGTAAAGTTGAACTGACCTTATCTGAATTTTTAATTGCTTTTGAGGATGTGCTACATGATTTTGAGAGTTTTTGAAGTAACTTATTTGAATATTTGAACAGATTAAATATTTCAAATAAATAAGTTTTGAAAAAGTTCTTAAAATCATGTTGTATATTTTTGAAAAAGATTTAGTTTTCATAAATGTAAGACCAGAAACTGAACATGTTTTCAAATGTTTGTCAAGGGCAAAACATACGTACCACGTGCCTTTTTGATGAGTTCAGGTGCGTATGTTTGGAACGAAACATTCAATATTACTTATTTTTAATTTTAATTATTATAATAATTTATTTTTTGGGTTTTTTTATTTCATTTGATATTGTATAGTGAATTTTGATTTTTATACGTCTATTAAATATAAGCGGTGCTTATATAAGACATTAATTTAATTCTAGAAGTTTTTTTTTTAATTTTTGAAATTAAAATTGTAGAAGACTAACAGATAAAATTTGTTTTGATATTCAAAGTTCTGAACTTTTGCTTTCGACGTGGATAATTTCGTAGTTATTGTTGAAATTATGCCTGAATTCCTTAAGATGATGAGCATATGTACGGAATCCGATATTTAAATCCTTTGGTGTTCTTGGATTCTTTTCTTGAATGATCTACTTATCTGGCCAATGTATACTAAAGGGCAATCGTTGCAAGTCAACTTGTAGACTCCAGATTTATTTTCTTTATTTCTTCGATCCTTATGGTTTTTTATGTAAGTGCTAAGGTTATTAATGGTTTCAAAAGCTGCGTTGTTATTGAAACTATTTTTGAAATAGTTTCAGATAATCCATTAACATAATATAACGAAAAGTATTTCTGTGTATCGTCTTCTTTTATGACTGGGTACACGAGATTTAATGCCATTTTATTTTGTTTATTGGATACCATTTTGTCTAAAAGAAAGGGGTTGTAACCGCTGGTTGACGCTATTTGTTTGATAATATTCAATTCTCTCAAAAAGTTATCTGACTTCAAAAAACATTCAATAGTCTATGAATAAAACTATTATAGGCTGACATCTTTTGATAAGTGGGGTGATTTGAACTTTTAAAACATCAAATCCTTTTGAATGATCAAACAAATGTTGAAAAGTATTCATTACTGAATATCCTTCCCCGATGGCATTTTTTAGCAGCAAACTCCAATAAACAACTTGAGTTTTTATGACTTGTTCTTCCATTATTTTGTCACTATTTAAACTTGGTTACACTGGACACCATCAGAGAGTAGATACCTGAAGATGCCACATTGTGTTGAAACAATTGTTGTATTAGAAATATTTTTGTGGAAATTAAAATGCTGTTTCACATATAATTTTAATAAAAAAATGACCGAATCAATTGAACATTGATGTCTTTTCACCCAGTCGTGAATATTGTTTTAAAACATGTCATTGCATTTCATAATACAACGTCCTCGTTACGCAGAAGCAGGCCACAAATACAAACGAGGAAACTCTTCAAATGTTCACAAATTCGATGTCGAAAATTTCTTCCAGTCTGTCCTATGTAAACTTTAGGGCAATCACCGCAAGTTAACTTATAAACCCCCGATTTATCATCTTTATGTGTACAGTCTTTATTATTTTTAATAAATTTACTCAAGTTTGAATTGGTTTTAAGACTAATAAAGACTGTACACATAAAGATGATAAATCGGGGGTTTAAAAGTTAACCTGCGGTGATTGCCCTAAAGTTTACATAGGACAGACTGGAAGAACTTTCCGACATAGAATTTGTGAACATTTGAAGAGTTTCCTCAATAATAAAATTAATTCTACATATTCCAGTCATTTGATAGAAACAGGACATACTTTTAACCATAATTTTGAAATTCTACATATAGAAAGTAAAAGTTATGCCATAAATCTGTTAAAATCCCTAGGGATAAATAAACATAATAAAATTGGAATATTACTTAACGAACAAATAGATTTAAATAACTCACCTCTGTTAAATATATTCAGATGAGCTGGAATTCGCAGAGACCCTTTTTTGGGTTTTAGTGATCAATAAAAATGTATTGTACTTACTGTAATATAAATAGCAACGGATTTCGGAAACAAGCTTAGTTATTCAAAATGTAATCTTGCCTGATGATGCTACTGTGATAGCGAAACGATTGTTGTAAACATAACAATAAAAATTTGTGACAACCAGAATAACCCTATTGAAATATTATTCAACTTTTTGTTTCCCTTTTAATTTATTATCTCTTTTGTACACTTTTCATATTCGAATCAATCCTTCCCATATTTTCGTTGTAACATTATCTTAATCAAGATTGATGAAGTGAATAAAAAGAACTTGGCTGAAGTTACACTGTTTATTTTATGTCATGAAACATAAATGTTTCGAGTTTTCAGCCCATTTTCAAATTGTTAACTGTTCCTCCACGTGTCAAATGGTCTAAGATGCCAAGGTACGTTAATCTAGATAAATAAGAAGACATTACAAAAGCATTTACACATTGACGAACTGAACCGGGATACTTAGGTCTTAAATCTACCATGAATTCCATAACTCTAGCTCTTTCGATTCAAAACTGAGAGTTGGACCAGCCGATCGAACAAAATTATTTTTGACTTTAGTGAGACGATTTTCGGCTTGAAATGCGAAAAGTACGCTCTTCTCTAGAACAAGCTCGCAAAACCTATCCATAGATGCATGATGAATTGTCAAACCAAATTAGCCTCAGAATCAACCAAGAACCGCCAAATCGGCTGTCACAGGAAATAGTATTGTCAATTTATAATTCTCCGTCTCTAAAAAGGATTATTTACAAAAATGATGCCAGTATCTAATGCCCTAATTTTCGATGTCAATTTCATTTAACTGTTTACCTGTTCAGCGACCAGATATTGATTTTGGGGCGCGAAATAATTCACTTCGTCAATGTCAGGGTTCGAATCTCGCTTTTATCGTTCATCTTTCAGAATTCACTTTCAAGTTCGGACCGCATTTCATCGCAGAACGAAGTGGCACAGACATAACTCATTTAAATAATTACAATCGATTTTCACCGGTTGATACGTATTTCACCAGCACGAATATGTGTAGCGTACGATAAAGCGCCACAAATGCGTCACTTAAAATGCATGTGTCGGAATTTATCGCATAATTCAATCGGCTTGTCATAGCGGTTGCCGATAAACGAAATTTCGATTTGACACTATTCCAAACAGTGCGGATTGTTTTTTGCGTTACCGATAATAATTAATGAGCGAAGGATAGTTGGAAAAAGTCCAACCGACCCCAAGGGCATTTCTGTTCGTCAATTATTCAAGTCGAGCCAATTTGGTTGGATTGGTACACAGGACGACATTCTCGAAAAGTAAAGGGTGTAGATGTCGGAACCTTGAATGAATTGAATCAAGGAAGGGATTAATAATACTGGAATATCCCGGCGCTACTCTCGAAATATTTGACATTATTGTCCCGTTTTGCGATTTACTAGAAAAGCTTAATTTCTCTTATGAAAATATTGTCATGTTTCGGCCGTTTCTATATGGTTACTATATATTCAAAAGGAATAAGGTATTCAAACTAGGTAAAAAGGTTTAAGAAATTTAATAAGAATTTAAATTTTTAAAGTGGATTATTTCTGTGAAACCTATACATAATATAACTTTTAAAAACTCAAATCGAACTACCTTTAGAACACTATTTCTATTTGAAAATTATATAAAATATTTACATAATTCATTAACATATATATTCTATTCAACTGTTTTATATGAAGAAAATGCTTAACATGAATTTAAAAATATAAAACATTCTCCAGACGAGCTTTTGAATCTCTCGTCCATTAAACTCAAAACATTTGTCAATTGTATGTCCAACCACAAGAACTTTTGCTACATTATGCATTATCATTCGTCATTATCATAGTCAAACTCGTGACTTGTGACATTTTCGGTCCAAGCTTTTGCGGTTATTGTTATTAATATAGTAATCTAGTCGATCGCCAAAGTATAGGCAAATTCATAGCATTTGTTTTCGGTCTAATAATCATACATACCTTTTGACTTGGTTTACATACAGTAAACCACGAATTATTGTTCGTTGTTATTATAGTGTATTTCGATTGTTTTACTTTAATTCCTTTTTCGTTGGTTATCTTATTAGATAAACAAAGCTAGTTCATCATCGAGATAACTATATACAAGTGCCCTTGAAATGAAACTAATCGCTACACTAAGTCAAAATACAGTCCAACTAAACCGATCGAAGTAAACCATTGAGATTAATTAATTTGCAATTATCAGATACTGAATTGTTTCAGCTATTTGGTAGTTGATCATAATTAAAACAAATTGTAGAAATTACTATGTTTTACTACCAATAAAAATATATTTTACACATTTTCTTGTGACTCGAGTTTCGGGAAATGAACTATTTCATCATCAGACAACTGAAGACCTAACAGTAGTACAGAGGTATTTAAACAAAAGTGATAAATATTTTGAATATTTCAATAAATTCTAACACCTTATAGTGGTACAGAGGTTTACAAGCGGAACGTGATAAAAACCCGGTTAAAAAAGAGGGGCCTTCTAACAGATATCGGAATGTCGGCAATCGACAAAGAAGGTTATTAAACAGATGGTACCCATTTAAATATCTCAAATAATTTTTGGGGTTACATAGCTAAATGGGTACCATCTGTTTAATAACCTTCTTTGTCGACAAAGAAGGTTATTAAACAGATGGTACCCATTTAGCTATGTAACCCCAAAAATTATTTGAGATATTTAAATGGGTACCATCTGTTTAATAACCTTCTTTGTCGATTGCCGACATTCCGATATCTGTTAGGAGGCCCCTCTTTTTTAACCGGGTTTTTATCACGTTCCGCTTGTAAACCTCTGTACCACTATTAGGTGTTTTAATCTATTGAAATATTCAACATATTTATCACTTTCGTTTAAATACCTTTGTACTACTGTTAGGTCTTCAGTTGTCTGATGATGGGATAGTTCATTTCCCGAAACTCGAGTCACAAGAAAATGTGTAAAATATATTTTTATTGGTAGTTAAACATAGTAATTTCTACAATTTGTTTTAATTTTAGTTTTAATTAATTTGCAATTGTCTGTTTTTTGAAAATACTGAAATAATAGGCAAAATACTGCGGTAAACTAACTGTAAACTAACGAAACAAGTTTATTACTTTGTAGAGAATAATAGTTTGAATGTTGAATATTAAAACAGAATAATTCTGTGAAACCTCTACATGATATAATTCGAAAAAATTGAAACAAAATGTCGTCCTAGAAAACATTGTTTTTATTTCAGTAGACAGGGAATTCTCAAATATCATAAAACATTAAAAAATATGAAGTAATCTATAAAAATTCAGACTATTGATAAAAATTCAATAACACGTATAGCCGATACAGCAATTAAAAAAATAAAAAATTTTGTACCTCAGAAATTGCTCTAACTGAAATGTAAGATATAGATCATTGTCCAAAAGAGCGTTTGAACCTTTCGTACCTAATCATCAGTCGATTTTTTCGAATGATAAAAAAAAACGAGCAATAAAAGTATATCATATACCTTATATCTATAAGATCTTGAAGCTAGAAGTAAAAATACAAAAAAATTTTCGAGACAAACTCGAAACATTTGTAAATTGCATATCCAACCAAAATAACAAAACCGAAGCACACGCGGTCCAAATTCAAAATATTGAAAAGGTGTTTGTACGTTTCAGGAAAAACCAATTATAAATTATTAATATATAGAATAAAATTTTTTAAAATGATATATTCATTTGTAGTTGATAATATTCTAAATGCTGAATATTATATGTAGAAATTGAACAAGACATATAGCTGATACAGCTGTTTCATATGAATCACAACTGTTCATTATGAATAACAGTTTCTATATCAAAACATGTTCTACATTAATTACAAAATATAGCATATTATCCAGGACAGTATTTTAAATACTCGACAATAAGCACAGTCGACTCTTTTCAATGTTAAATAAGAACAATAAATAAAATATAATAATAGGATTTTAAATAAATTTGTGCGGTTTTTGTCGAAAATTGAATCTTTGTTGTGGAAAATTATCATCACTAGTCACAATATGATGCAGAAACCCTCCTATTTTTTGCCGTTGGAACAATTGTTCACACGTGAAAAAAGCTAAAAACAATTTCCTAACTTTCAGATCATTCGCGTTGCTCTTAAACGATGGCAAATGACTGGTCCAGTGAATCCAAGTGATTTTGTAAGTTCCTCTTGCATTTGTCATGGATCTTGCCCCTAATTCTTCATCCTTTAACTTTGGTGGCGCTCCAGGTCATTCATTCTTCGTCTTCCAAATCAAAATTGCCACTTTAAAATCGGGCAAACCACTTTTGACAAAATCGTACATCTAGTGCATGGAATCCACTAAAATACGATGACTTTCGGCAGCTGTTTTTTTCATGCTGAAGAAAAACTCCCCACAAAAACACATCCTTGGATACAAAAGTTCACATTTTCAGAGCATACAGAAACTATGTCA
Organism: Megalocaria dilatata; assembly: GCA_034642435.1. NCBI lineage: Eukaryota > Metazoa > Arthropoda > Insecta > Coleoptera > Coccinellidae > Megalocaria > Megalocaria dilatata. Next base: position 35,563,945 of record CM067857.1, on the reverse strand, counting down.
TTTAAACTTTAGCGAAATGATACTGAGAGGAAGCCTTATAATGACGCTTAAAAATAAGGGTTTTGTCAGGTGGAATAATGAAATAATAAACTAGTAGTGACTTATGTTATCAAAACTGCACGAACTTATTATTACGCCTAATATCTCATACTTTACTTTTTTAAGATTTTGAAGCTGAAACTAAAAATATAAGAAAGAATTTTGGAGGTGATTAACATTTGTTGTATGTATGTCCAACCACAAGAACATAAAAAACCAAAGCACAGACTAAATGTGAATGAAACGTTTGATTGTATCGGTCTCTACTTGTCGGAAATACACCTTAATGATTAAAGTAAAACAACTTAATTTCCGCTAATTCATTTAATTTCACAACAATTGTTTCGTCATGACAACATGACTTCGTCAGGTGAGTAACCAACTAACTACATATTTGATATTGAGTTCTTTAAACATTCAAAATGTACAGAAAAGAAGGTAGTGGGAATTTTCAGTAATTTTTGTTTTGTTTTTATTATTTCACAAAGTTTCAGAAAAGGTTAAGTAAGGGGGATTTATTGAGGTCCATCTGGTCGTTTAGGAGAATCTGTTTTCTATTGTATCTGTTGATTTCGAGGGCTTCTATGTAGTTCAACCTGAGGTTCTTTTTTTATAGGTGTAAGATTTTGTAGTTATTGTCAAAATCATGTCCTGTGTCCAAAAGATGGTCAGAATATGTTGAATTTCCGGTTTTTCCAAGATATGCTTTCTCGTGTTCACGTATCCTAGTGCCAAAAGATCTACCTGTCTGACCCACATATACAGATGAGCAAGTACCGCAGTTTAACCTATAGACTCCAGACTTCTTGTTTTTATGGATCAAATCTTTATTATTTGTTATTAAATTTCCTAACGTGTCTCTTGTTTTGAACGAAATGTTGCAGCTACTCTTTTTCTTTAAATATCTTGCTATTTTTTCGGACTTTTTGTTTATGAACGTTAAAGAAATATATTTTGTACCAATAGCTATTGTTGGATATACAAGCGATATTGACTGTTTAAAATGAATTCGTTTCAATAATTTATTTATAATGAACGGATTGAAACCATTATTAAATGCAATCTGTTTTATTATATTCAGTTCTCTATCAAAATTCTTTTGTGTCATGGGTATGTTGATTAATCTAAATATCATACTATTTATTATAAGCTGCTGGTTTTTGAGAAAGTGGGTGATTAGAATTTCAGTGGATCGTATTCTCTGTATGAGTGGGTTTCCGGAAAATTGAAAAGCCATGTTAATTGTTAATTTTTGAAATTTTTAAATCAAGAAAATTGATGGTGTTGTTTTGTTCTATTTAAGTGGTGAATTTTATTGTGGGTGATAATGTATTTATGAATTCTAAAAACATCGCAAGCTGTCTACTGGTACCGGTGAATAAAGATAAAATATCATCCACGTAACGATACCAATAAATGAAATATTTAAAGAAGGGGCTCTCTTGGATTTTTGTTTCCAGAAAGTCCATAAATATTTTGGATAATATCGGACTAAGTAGGTTTCCCATAGTGAGACCATCATTAGCCTCGGAAAATATTCCTTCAAATAAAAAATAGTTTTGTGAATGTATCAAATAGGTATTGTGTGCATGTGAAAAACACAAAATATAAAATATTACATGGTTTGACATAGAATTAACGAATTTTATAACAGTTCCAACATTCTGTCTCACTTCCAGGTTCAAGATGCTATGAAAGTAAGGTAGGTATCTGATATACATTGTCAAGAAAGTACCGGGAATTATCGATTTAAATCTGGCGGGGCAATGAGGCAGGTAAAAGTTTTTTTTCCTAGGTTGGTACCACTGTCCTTAATTACTATGCCAAGCTTGAGCGGGATCTGTCAACTAGTGTGTTTGCAACAGCTGATTAAGTCAGTCGATGTCAGAGTGCGTGCCGATTTTTACTATGGGTGATTACGTTGAGCAAAGAATTTGTTTAAAGTTTTGTGTTGCAAATGAATTTTCGTGTGCCGATGCATTGAAAATGTTGCAAAAGGCCTTTGGTCATAATGCTCTATCGAAAACTCGTGCATATCAGTGGTACAGAGCCTTCAAGGATGGTCGTGAAGTGGTCGCCCATCGACGGCTTCGATCGAAGATAACGTCGATAAAATTAAGGAAAGGGTGCTGGAAAACCGTCGTACCAGCTTGAGAGAGATAGCACATGATCTTAATATATTAAGATCATGTGCTATCTCTCTCAAGCTGGTACGACGGTTTTCCAGCACCCTTTCCTTAATTTTATCGACGTTATCTTCGATCGAAGCCGTCGATGGGCGACCACTTCACGACCGTCCTTGAAGGCTCTGTACTGTGGGATATATCCCACGAGTCCGCGCGTACGATTTTGATTGATATTTTGGGCATGAGAAAGGTGGCCGCACGACTCGTACCGAAAGACCTGAATTTTCTTCAAAAACGTCATCGCGAACAGGTTGCTTCAGACATGCTGGATCGCTGTAATTCCGATTCTACATTCATGGAACGCATTATAACTGGTGATGAGACCTGAATCTACGAGTACGATATGCAAACAAGCCAGCAATCATCGGAATGGGTGGCAAAAAATGAGCCGAAACCGAAAAAACCACGCCAAAGCCGCTCGAAATGAAGGTGATGCTCATTGTTTTCTTCGATATCCGTGGCGTGGTGCACTACGAATTCATTCCAGAGGCTCAGACGGTAAACAAGGAGTATTACCTAGGCGTTATGAAACGTTTACGTGAGCGTATCCGTAAGAAGCGGCCAAATTTGTGGGCGAACAACTCATGGATTTTGCATGACGATAATGTGAGCATTAATTTTTGATATAAAGTGATTAGAATACATATTACACAGAGTAATAATATATAAGATAACCATCCATTCAACGATAATAGAAAACTGTGCGATTTTCTATCAGAAATAGGGAGACGCTTTTTGAATTAACTTAATTTTCAGTGCATTACCTCAGATGATGAATTTCTCTGTATTGAAATTTACATACAATAACACACACGCACTTAAGGTTGAATAAGGTGATTTACGTAAAATCCTGATTCAATTTGCCACGCACGATTCACCAGCTACCCCTTCAGCGTTCTTGACTCAGCAAAAAACCCTTCAATTTGAATGGCATATCTGGAACGAAATTTACTCTCGATACAATGCACCCCATTTGTACCACTCCATGTGGCTTGGAAAGCCATTAACTTTTTGAAGGCTAACTTCGGGACCCATTCGATTAGAGTTGGGCGACTGAGTCCACGGTTTTTCTTCTTTCCACTCGTAAACAACTATCAGTCGGGCATTCCATCACATCCAAATGTCTGGAGTGACCTTAAGAACGGCCATATTTCATATAGATAATGGCAACCTGGCGCATAAACTTTCTGAGACGAAGAAAGGTTAAACCCTAGAGTAGGGCTGAATGGCAATATCGATAACGGAGGGGCTAGACGCGAAAAAAACATAGTAAAGATAAAACCGGATGGTCACTTGCAGGCTGCAAAAAATGCATGTTTTTTATTTTATTGATTCATTTTTAGATTTTCAAAATTGAAGTAGATTATTGAACTTTTGATGGTGAGATCTGAGGAACGGTATTTACAGAATTGAAAATTTAATTCTAATTTTTGGCCTGAATTTTTGACCAATTTATTTGGAGTAAGAATAAGCACGGGCGCCACAAGAACATAAAGAAATATAAGCTTTATCTAGTGTCCAAGTTCTGTTCCATCGAGCTCGCAATGTGGATCATGACATCTCTGTATATTTTATGGACTATCAAATATGTTTCGATACAGTACGACATCAGAAATTATTGGAAATCTTGGACACCATCGGACTTAGAGAGGGGGAGATTTGATAATTATATATAAGCATCAGTCATCATTTAAACGTGGTGAGGAAAGTGATCTGATGAAGTTCTAAACAAGGAAAGGGTAAGACAAGGTGTAAGCTTCCTCCGCAATCGTTCAATATTTATTTATCCGGACTTCATATTCCTCGAAGCACTTGACGACACCAGTGACGACTTATAGTAAATGGAGAGTGTATAAATAATATGAAATAAGCAGATAACACAATTATCAGTTCCAACGATCTCAATGACTTCAGGAACTAATGAATTGAGTGGTAGAAGTTAGGCGTTAAACAGAACATTGGAAAGACTAAAATGATGACAGTATCTGAGAACAAACTTCATAACTGAGCACTTTTAGTTAACAATCGTAAAATATGAAGGACGAAAACATTTAATTATCTCGCCACTATAGTAACCGAATATTGGAACCACTCAGTGGAAATGAAATCTAGTATTGCGAAGGCACATTCTGCGTTTCTGCAGATGGCGATATTTTTTGAGTCTAGAGATCTGTGTACAATCAGATTGCTAAAATGTTACGTCTCCTCCATTTCAGTATATATTGTTGAGTGGTGGATCCTTTCGAAAGCTTTGTCGTGTCAGACATCCAGCTCTACAAGACTGATGCACGATAGCTAAAGAAGAATAAGACTCGACCATTGAGAGCGTCGTGGTATTGAATTAACTCTACCATTGAGGACTTTAATGGTTTGGGTGTTATTACTTACGATAACATATCACCACTCTTCTTTATTTGGGGCAGAATTTCAGCTGAGTATTGTATTGAAAATGTTTTTCAAACCGCTTTCATTTTTCACCGAACGTGGGTGAGATATAATGAGTAAAATACTGTTCACTTCCCTATACCAACTGTCTCACAGGTAGTCCAAGTTGCTGCAAACGAGATGCCACAAGCAAACATTCTGTCGATGTCTAAACGCGTACTGGGGTATGCAAATTATTTATTTCGTTATCATTCAGGTCTTGATGTGAGACTACCACATTGCCAAAAATCACTTGAAGAAGTCATTCCTTCTGGTGTAACACTTATAACGTCACTAAGTACATTAAAGAGTTCAAAAGTCTAAATATACACCATTCCTCGAAGTAGAAAACCCCGAATAACATTCCAAAACAAAAATAATGAGAACCCAAATGTATGCAGGAAGTTCCACAAAATCTCCGTTCTCCAGAACAAAAAGAATCAATTCCATCACAGCAAGCGGGAACGGCGGATGCTGACAAACTGGGATACGTAAATTTTTCATTCAACCCGCCTCCCCACCGACCGACCAGTATGCAACCTGCATATTTGTCAGTTTTGAGGCGGAATTTACATTCGCTTCTATACCTGGTACGGCTTGCAGGCAGACTAAATGGGAAGGCGCATCCCCATGAAATTTGCGACGAACTCCTGTAACGAATTTGTCTCCATGATGTATTAAATAATCCGAATTTCATTTACGGATGTTGAACGAGCGGAGTTGTTTCGTGCTGTGATGACAGTTCGGAATATTTCGAATTTATTTATGGGCGAATCTGGGGGAAGCTGCTTTCATTTTCTCGACGAAAGGCCCACTGAAATAATAATGAATTAGGTTAAGGTTTAATAATAAGTTTGTGCACTGTACTGATCCCACCCTTGACTGTCAGCAAATGAAAGCAGATCTACAACCAAGGTCTTATACTTACTTCCCAGTTGTGTTGTTTTGATTACAAAAATAACAATGAGTTTATCAGTGCTATTGTTACTTTGGAAGCATAACGAGTGTAATATCATGTATATAAATAAAAGTAGTAATTGCAAAATAAATGAAGAAAATACTTTCTATGTTAATTGCATTCTATGGTTTCAGTTAGGTACGCTTGGTAACCTAAAAACTCTTTCTCTTTCTCTGTTGTAACTCGAGTTGTGTACCTTGTTATTTTATTATTTAAGTCTGAGTTAAACATACTTATATTATTTTACCCACGATATTACAAGTGGCGACGAGGAAAATTGGTATTTGTGAAGTTATCTACAATATTACGAAATGGCACACAAATCAACTTCCCAGAAGAATCATGGCGATTCAGCGGCTGTTACCCAATATCTAAATATCATAAGAGGTACGATAGGCGTTTTAAATGAATATCAAATGGGAACAGACTGGTGTACATATCAGGAGTGGATGGAACAATATTTCGAGGCTAATTATATCGAGGACAACAAGAAAGTAGCAGTTCTTCTAACAATGGTGCGTGAACAGGCATATGAAATACTACGAGGATTGTGTGATCCAGAACTTCCAAAAGAAAAAAGTTATCATGAACTGTGCAGGATATTGAAGGAACAATTTTCACAGAAGATTTCTGTCTTCTAGGAAAGAATAGAATTCTACAACCTGAGACAATTAGACAATGAAGGTATTAAAGAATTCTTTGTTCGTTTACAAAACGAAGCGATCCAATGTAAATTTGGAAATAATCTGAACGAAATACTTAAGGATAGATTCGTGTCAGGTTTTAAGAGGAGTGCCATTCTAGACAGAGTTTGTGAAGAGGACCATACCATTTCTTTGGAAGAAATTGTGCAAGTAGCATTGAGGAAAGAAGCAGCAGTAACCAGTTCTTTCACCCAAACGATAAACAAGGTTAGTTTTACCCAAGAATCAAGGAAAAGAGCAGATGGAAGAAAACCATACCCAAGGGAAGAGAAGAGAGAAAACAAGCCGAAGATTCAGGAAGAAAAGAAAGCCAAATGCAGAAGTTGTGGTGGGGAAAGTTCAAAACTTATAAATGTAAAATTTGTAAAAAGGTTGGACATTTGGCAAAGATTTGTTATTCAAACCGCAATCACTTTGTAAAGGAGGAAATTATAGTAGAGGATCAGAGTAATCCAACAGATTTCATTGATATGTTTTTTGTGACTAAACGTAGAATCAGTTCTATTGAACCATTTAAAGTTCAAGTGCATATTAATAAAAAACCTTTGACAATGGAACTGGACTCAGGAGCGGGAATTTCTGTTATTCCTGGTAATGTTTTTGAACACATGTTTAAAAATTGTAAATTATTTCCAACGAAAATTAAGTTGAAAACATACGAGGGTAATGTAATTGTTCCAGATGGAGAGATTTATGTGGACATTGAATATCAAAATGTTCTTGAAAGGAATTGCAAACTCATTATATTCAAAAATGGAATGGTTCCATTATTAGGTAGAGATTTAATTAAATTATTCAATATTGCCTTGCAGGATGGTGTTTAATGTGAACAAACTCGATCATAACGACAATTTAGACAAAATTCTTAAACAATTTGAACAGTTATTCACAAATAAGTTAGGCTTGTATAAAATTAGAAAAAGTAAAATTCTCGGTAGATCCTGAAGTTAAACCGATTTTCTGTAAACCAAGACCGGTTCCATTCAAATTCAAAGAACTGATGGATAAAGAATTGGACGAGTTAGAAAAACAAGGTGTTATCACTCGTATTCAAAATTCCGAATGGGGTATTCCCTTAGTTTCGGTATTGAAGCCTAATGGCAAGATTAGAATTTGTGCCGATTATAAGACAATAAATAAATATCTTGAAGATTATAAGCATCCTCTGTCAAGGATTGAAGAATTGTTCGCAGCTCTTCAAGGAGGGGAGGAATTTACTAAATTGGATTTGCTATGCGCTTATAACCAATTAGAATTAGACAACGAAACAAAAATTCTTTTATCGTGGAGTACCCACAGAGGTATATATAAAGTAAATAGGTTGCCATATGGTACAAAACCAGCGGTTTAAATTTTTCAAAATTCCATGGAGAAAGTTCTCCAAGGGTTAAACGGTGTAAAATCATTTAAGAATTCCTTAAATAAATACCTCAAAGATATCAGGACAAAATCAGACAGTACGGAAATATATATTCTTTTTTTGAATATTAAAACAAATTGAAATATGTTTATCTTCTACAATTTAAATTTCAAAAAATTTTATTTTTATTTAATAGACGTATATAATCAAAACTCAATATATAATGTCAAATGGAATAAATAACCCAACAGATATACGAAAGTAATTAAAATTAATAAATAAATATTTAAAGGAGACAAAATTTTGTTTCTGGTCTTACCGTTAAGAACAGCAATTGCCTTTTAAAAACATGAAAAGGCAATTAAAAGGCAATTGGTGTTCTTAACGGTAAGACCAGAAACAAAATTTTATCTCCTTTAAATATTTATTTATTAATTTTAATTACTTTCGTATATCTATTGGGTTATTTATTCCATTTGACATTATATATTGAGTTTTGATTATATACGTCTATTAAATGTAAGCGGTGCTTGTTAGACATAAATTTATTTTTAAAAGTTTTTTGAATAAAAATTTTTTTGAAATTTAAATTGTAGAAGATAAACATATTTCAATTTGTTTTAATATTCAAATTTTGTTATATTTCTTCTATCAAGTAAAAGGCCTTTCTATTTTACGGAAATATTAATGAGTAAATATTTATTTTCATATCGTAATACACCACACTGTACCACTGGTGAAACACCATCGAAATTAATGTTTGGAAGACATGTAAAAACTCGATTAGACCTGTTAACAAAAAGTCGTCGTTCAAAAGCTTTGGAAAGACAGATTAAATACCATGGTAAAAGAATGGTAAAATTTGAAGAAGGTGAGGTTGTTTATATTAAAGACTATCGAACACCAAATAAAATCACTTGGAAAAAGGCTGTAATTGTACAGATTCTCGGTACTCAAAATTATAATTGTAAAACATTGAAGGAAAAATTAATTTGGAGGAGGCATATTGATCAAATGAGGAAAGTAGGGAGTTTTTATGATGACATTTGTGATATTAATGTGAAAGAATATGTTTCTATAAAAGACTCTAGAAGTAATAACATTGAACCAAAGGAAATTGTTCCTAGTCGGGAAGTTAAACCACCAGATTTTCAGGATCACAATAGGGTTCCGGAATCTGTTGAAAATGAATTACCGTCTAATAATGAAGAGTCAGTTTTAGTGGAGGGAGACAGTGCACAAACAAGTGAAAGTGCTTTGTTATCCCCTAATATAAAAAACCGTTTAAGAACAAATATAAGACCTCCTAAAAGATTTAGTGACGGAGGAGTGTAATATCCTGTATATAAATAAAAGTAGTAATTGTAAAATAAATGAAGAAAATACTTTCTCTGTTAATTGCATTCTGTGGTTTAAGTTAGGTACGCTTGGTAACCTAAAAACTCTTTCTCTTTCTCTGTTGTAACTCGAGTTGTGTACATTGTTATTTTATTATTAAAGTCTGAGTTAAACATACTTATATTATTTTACCCACGATATTACAACGAGGTTGGTAGCTTTAGAAAAGCAGCCGTGGACTGTATTTCTTTAAAGGAGCACGAACCAATAAAGTTCCGCAGTTGAGATTAAAGTGATCTTCCTGCCCTAGAGCCTATAATCACTGCCCTCATGGGCGCGGGATTGGAATATGCCCCGCAAAACGAAACTGTACTCCCCCTTTGTTTCCAATATGGACTGGTAGCTTCAAAGCACTCTCCAACCTCTACTGGCTATGCAGTGTAGTTGGCTATCGAGTTGTTTGGGATGCAACTCACACGCCACAAGGGCTTCTTTCCATCCACCATCCTCGATCGCTAGAGGCCCAGACTCGCCATGAACACCCCAGTCGATCAAGGTTCAACCCCAGCAAAAAGCATGGTCAAGACCCCTAAACCTCCGGACGAGTTTCGATTATCCAGAAGCAACAACTACGCCGAAAGGGGCTTCATGCATCCACAAGTCCATTCGACCGTTCGAACCACCCACCCGTGGTAGCCTTGTTTCCAAAAGGAGCCATCAAAGGCTAACGATCGCCAAGAAGAGTTCAACTCGATGCCGGAATCCACGAATTCGAGGAAATTAACACGTCCCCTTAAACTTAGCACATATCTAATTCTGACAACTTTCAGAGTCGTTTATTCAATGTAACATTCATTATCGTCTTAATATTTTATTTCATAAAATTTTAAAGAAAAAAGAAAAATATAACATCTCTTTTAAAACTATTAATTCTTTAGGCAGCTTAATAAAAAATAATGAAGACGTCATTCCTAAAAACAAAAAATCAGGAGTTTACAAGTTAACATGTAGTGATTGCCCATGTGTATATGTGGGACAGACAGGCCGTTCATTCCAAACAAGGATACGAGAACATGAAAAATGTTACATCAATAATAAACCGAATTCAACTTATGCCAACCATTTGTTAGAGGCCATGATTTTAATATGAACTATGAAATATTACATATTGAAAACAAAAGTCAGAAACTAAATCTGTTAGAAACTTTAGAAATCAATAGATATAATAAAAGACAAATTTTATTGAATGATCAAATAGATTTAAATAGATCCCCCCTACTTAATATTTTTCATTAATTGTATACTATCTCTTTCCACCCCTCTATTTTTTGTACCAGAGCTGTGTATTTAAGGTAATGTTTTGCATTGTATACCTCAGTTTAAATACTCACCTGATGAAGTCATGGTATGACGAAACAATTGTTGTGAAAATCAATAAAATAGCGGAAGTTAACATATGTTTTTCTTATATTTCATTAAAGGGTTTCAAACTTTCCATATAATTTTTCGGATTAAAATCAGGCATTTATGAAACTGAATGAAGATTCAGAGACACATTAGGAACAAAAATGGTGATAAATAAGTTGTCGCAAATCATGTGACATTCTTTCAAGCCTGTAAAACGCACCAGGAGCTTTTAGAATTGGACTCGAGTACTCTGAAGGAGCTAATCATCTTCCATTAAAGCCTTCGAAACTGCCTCGCAAAATGGGAATTAGCATGTTAGTAATGAAGCCGAGTGATTTGGAGAAAAGACGAATCAATAATTTGTAAAATAAGAAATAGTATTTTTTGAAGAAGTTCAGTATTTTACTGAACATGTCTCGAACTATTTTGAAAGTTCTTGGATGTCTTTTTTGGAGCTTAGGTTAGTGAACAAGATCATAAGTTGCGTTTATGTATCTATTGTTCCTATCTAAGAAATAACAATTGTTGAACCAGCAGAAGTCGATTAATTTTCTTGCATATAGTTTTTCTATTTCCTAATAGTGGATGGTCTAGGAATCTCCTAAAAGAACAACTAACTATCCTTTAAACTTTATACCTTAAAAATATTGACGAATGAGTGGGAACGAGACGAATTAAATTGGGAATTTCAAACATTATCACCTGCGCCATCAATGTTTCATATTTCACCTATCTACCTGATCGTATTTAAGGATAAGCTACGGAAACCGGCATTCCTAGAATTAATTGCGACTAATTACTTGTGACACGTTACTCCCATATTGAATTCATTTGATAAGGATTTCAGTTATAAATCAAACACAGATAATCCGTGATGAGCGATAAGCCGAGCTCAGTTCCTGTTTTGATGTGCATTCTCAATCGTGTTGCCCTTTCCGATGAAGCATCTGTGATTGTAGGGTTAGAGCGAGTTGGATTTTATATTAAATCCGACTAGAAAATGTGTGGAGCAGAATTTCGATTTTTAAGACGAAGTTAAGAGGAGTAACAACTTATTTGTGGGATCGAGGAAGGTAGACGTCTCGTCACGGCTCAATTTATAGGACTTTTCAACTTGGCTATTATGAATGAATCCTGTCAATTACGCCTGTTGAAAAGGATACCTTGTTTGCGAGAGGAACAAAAGTACTCGACCTAATACTGTTGCTCTATTGAAGACCATAGGGATCCTCTCATAAGAGAGACGACTGTATGCTGAATAGCATTAAAGTCATAGAAGAGCAGGGTAGAGGTTCTTCTGAACGTGTCGCGAGCCGTGTATTGGAGGAAAATGGTTTAGCTGCGGGTGAAGGTGTTGGGTAGAGATTGAGGCCTTCGTTGTGTTTGTTGCTGTCCGTCAATATTAGAGCGAGGGACATTCGGGACGTACACCACAGTCGGCATTTGTCTCGAAGGGTACTTGAGGTATCATATATACAGACGAAGGAAAACCCTTGCACTGATTAAATCGGGATTACCTGTGTCGTTCTTTTGTTGTGAAGTTATGAGAGAGCTACCTCTTGTTGTGAGATCGGATAAAGTAGCTGTTTCATCCCAGCTACTTCCATGGGACACTTCAAATTGGTTTTTATATATGAAACCTGCCAATGATGCATGTGTGGAAGAATACCTTGTTTCCGAGAGGAGAAAAGCTAGCACTGCTGCTCGACTTATGACTGGAGGGATGGTATCTAATGAGCGGCAAGAGAGCGGTTGTACCTTCTCTATGTGAAAACACGGAGAAGCCGGTTAGAGTTCAAAAAAGGTGTTTGAAACGCGCTCACTTGTCGCAGGATTAAAATTTTTAGAGTTGGGCAGTGCGTTGCCACACAAAAAACGAAGCAGAAATTAAATTCAACCACCTGTTCATCTATATGTAAATCTTTTTAAGTAACTCATAAAATATCTCACAACACGCCAGTAACACTACATGTGTAATGCGAAATTAAAGAAGAGAAGATGAACACTTTGACACTTATTTCCAATATCTCAATTCTTCTTCCTATTAAGGAAAGAAAGCCTCACCCCAACTTCTTAAGTTGTTTATTTGCTTTATTTTTTCATGAATCTGACTTCACATTTGTCAGTTTTTGGAACTTTTAAATTACGGATGGTTAAGCTACATGTCTTTTGATACTTCAAATCAAATTTTCATGTGTCTGTTTTCGATTTCTAAATCAGTTGTAAAGGACGAACTTCATCGTTGGTAAAATCTAATCGATGTTAAGTTCGTTATTGTACAAAATCGTTCCAACGGTTTCTCAGTTATACACTTGAACCTCAATGGTTTTTTGATTCGGCTGAACGATTGGATATATAAATGCTAGTTTCCTAACAGAAGGACCTAGAGACTTGAAGTTTTCACGTTAGCTTAAGAGTCTTAATATATCGATTACATCAACGAATGGATGAAATCAGTTCAATGGTTCCTGAGTTATTTGTATTCGAAATTTTATTCTTCAGATATTTTCGAAAATAAAAAGCCGATCAAGTTCAAATTTTGAATTTGGATGAAGTCTTACGCATAAGATTGCAATCGTAGATAAATTTACGAGAATTTCTCAAAATTCGTAGAAGGGTATCAAAAGTATAAGTTTTGTTTATTGTATACGTTTTTATTTCATTCTTATTGATATTCAACAATGCAGATCGAAGAGAGAAAGATGGAGCCTATTGACCAAGTATTTTTATTGTCATGAAATCTTCTATTTTTTCAGGAGAATAGTGATCAAATTGTGTTTCACACTTTCGGATGACAGAACACTGTGTTTCATTCATCATAAGTAGCTTCTTTGAGAATTAATATATAAATTCGAGATCATCAAAGAAAATGTACTTTTGAACAAGTTACTTCACATCAGTGCTTTCACCATTTTTTGTTCATTTTTGAATCAGCTAGAAAGCGTTTTGATAATGGCGCTCAATTAATTTTCTGTTTCATAGGCAGAAAAATAAATAAAAAAGACCTCTAGACTTACCGACTTGGTCAAACTTTCTGTAAGTTTTCACCAGACCCTAAAGCCTGGGTAGATGTATCGTACCACGGTTAGTTTAACGCCTTATTTTGCCTATTGTTCCAATATTTATAAACAACAAACAGTAATTTAATTAACAGTTTACTTTATGAAAATGATGATACAACGATCAATTCACTAACGTTAGCATCTTAAATTAAGATTGAAGCCAGTTTTTTTTATCTGAAAGATAATTTTATGACATTTATGTTTTAAGAATAATTTCCGGCATATATCCACCACGACTAGCTCTGAGGAACCGCATTCGACCAGACCAATTTTGGACCACTTTTTCGATAATTCAGGCCTTATTTCATTAATAACACGAGTTATATTGGCTTCCAAAGCGTCTTTTGTTTCTGATTTATCAGCATAAACCAATGACTTGACATAACCCCAAAGAAAATAATCCAGTGGAGTTATGTCGCATGATCTTGGAGGCCAATTGATTGGACCATTTCTCGAAATAATGTTATCGCCAAATCTTTCTTTCAACAAATCAATTATTACGGTAGCAGCATGAGGCGTAGCACCATCCTGGTGGAACCAAAGCACTTCTGGGTCGATACCATTCAAATTTTGAGACAAATAATCATTGATCATCGAGCACCATTCACTGTAACATTAGCTCCAAAATCGTTTTTAAAGAAATATGGACTAATGATGCCTCCAGATGCTGTTGTGTTGGCGAAACGATCATTGTGTTATAGTAACAATAAAAATTCGTGAAAAGAAAAACCTACTAGTAACGTTAGGCTTTTATTGCTTAAGTAATTATTTGATTTTAATGGGAAAGGCAACAGAAACGGTTTTAAAAACTATAGTCACAAAAATGCGAACCTCTGACTTATACGAAATGTAAATTTGTCAAATGTTGAAAGTGAGTCTAATTCCCAAAAAAATTATTTTGATGCAGTAAATTGTGTATAAAAAAGTATGAATAAAGAATATATTCACATAAATTTTTATCAACAAAGCGAAGCAATTACATTCTACAACATGGTGGAATTATTCAGGAATTTTTCAATAATTCATGACTTCTTTATCATCTCGTGAAATGAAACGTTCCAACAAAACGGACGAGTCGAAAAACAGCAGAATAACTACACTTCTGAATAAAAAAGTAGTGTCAATCACCTAAGTTTTATTCCGACGGAAATATTTGTCTAGATTACCGTCTGGCTAGAACGACAGAATGCATTCCTGGAGGATTTCGCATAACGGGACGTTCTACGAGTGGCTCTCGGGATACCTTTAAATTGTGGAAAAGTGGCGTTGGTCTTCAATTATTACTGAGAAGAGAGAATATGAAATTCAAATTTTTAGGATTTCGCCGTCGCGAAAAAGGATTCTACTTGTGGCTTCAAAGGGTTATATCCTGTTTTCTGAGGAGGGTCGGCAAATATTTTGTATGATATTTCGTCTCACACGAAATTATTCATAAATATTTGCAAGATGATATCGCACTTCCTGTTTTATTGTGAATCGATATCGATATCAACATTGTTATTTTTTATGCAACTCCGTACATATTACTACTGCTTTGTTTTCCAATAAGAACACTCGATTATTGAATGTAAATTTAACGGGTTATTTTGTAGATATGCACCAATTTTCTTATCAGTACAAATGGAACATAAACTGTTATTCTCTGAAATCATAATCTCTTTCGTTTACAAACATTAGAAATGATAGAAAAGCGTGCTTGTTCATATAACCTACGATCCTCAACAGGAACAATCGGATCGATTGAGTGAATCTTCAATGTTTCAACTTAATAAGGAAAGACGACATTCACTTCAGTTAATAAACAACATAAAAAAATTTATTGCCTGTAAAGTCGGTATACGGGCGAAAGTTTTACGTGACAACGACTTTGAGTGGTAAAATAATTTTAATGTGAATATTCATTCGTATAGTAGGAAGAAGGATGAAATAATAGTAACAATTTAAAACATTTATTTATACAAAGAATTATATTTAAAACATTAATTTATACAAAGAATCTCGCACTGAATTTCATATTAACAAAATTTTATTTATCAATCAGTTGTTATAAGTTATTAATAAATTTAACTTGTTTTACATTGTTATAAATATAAAAACTAAATTTAAAAGTTAGAACATTTATTTAAATCACATTAATTGTTAATATCAATCGATTTTAATTCAAAGTGTATTTTCTAAAAGGAGAAAACTAATTCACATTTGATCTTTGAATTTGTAAATCGCGCGCTTACGACCTTGCGCAGTGATTAGTCGTCTCGGTTTGAATGTTTGAAAGTTTCGATTTGACAGGTTGGAGGTTAAACATTGTTATTTCAATTTTTTACATAGCAAGTCGCGCTCATTTTTTCAAGTTAAACAAATTATTATTGGTTGAGAAACGATTTCTACTACTTTTTTGATTGAAAACTACCACAACATTGTGATTACTACAACATAACCTATTCACTTATGTCTTAGTCATTTATTTCATCATGTTATATTATCAGTCTGAAATTATTTACCTTTGCTGTTTGAATTGTTGCGATGGACGAAACTACCTTCACATTATCACTACACAATCGTTTTACAATTAACTGGCAACGTGTAAACTTGTATGCAGGCGCCTAAGCGAAATAGAAGCGCAAGACATGAACCGGTGTGTATGCCTATCTCTCTCACTCTCTCTCTCTCTCTCGCTCTGTCTCTCTTGCTCTTAGGCGGGCTAACTGTGCTCGAGTGGAAGGGACGCGTGCCTTTCACTTTTTATGTCTGTCTCTCTCGCTCTTAGGCGGGCTAACCATGCCCGAGTGGAAGGGACGCGTGCCTCTCACTCGCTCTCATTGTGAGCGCATAACGTGAGCGGAGCGTAACGCAGTTTCTTGAAGTGTCACCCGGCAAACCAATTTATAAGACGTTGTCACGTCAAAAATATTCACCTACCACATAATGCTAAATTAATTTTATTTGACGTTCGAAAAATTATTTTCGAGTACTCCACCTAATCAAATGAACCATTGAACAAGTAGAAAATGAATTGAACAAAATAGATGTATTACACTTATCGAGCAAGATATTTTAGAATGCCTTCAAATTTGCAGTGAACAAAATAACTTTCAATGTGAAAATGAAATATATAAATCTGAAAAAGATTTGAATATGGGAAATCCTTAAGTTTTCTTTTCTAGCCGAAATATTCATGAACAATATTGAATCTAAAACTCACACCAAAATATACTTATGAAATATTTTTTATATTGGTTTAGATAAGTTGCTTCATAAGTACAGGCAGGCTATTAAAAGAATTATCTTCGTATATCAACGAACTAATCAAATGTTATTCAAATAAATTAATTCAGCTGATCTGTGCCAAATATCATTAATAAGGAGTGTCAGCTATGGTAATAGAAAGTACTACAAATTGAGATAGTGTAACATACATCTGCATAACAATTCCATACTCAAACAAACTCGATAAGAATATGTCCATCACAGGGCCAAATTGCAGACATGTGCACGTTTCAAACTTGTTGGTTTTCATCAATAAAATAATATGTCAGTATTTGATAGATTCGGTCTTTACTTGTGGAAACTCATTTTAATTAAAAAAATGTATATGAGACAGTAATTTATTTCCACAAAAATGTTTGTACTACTACAAAAATTGTCTCACCACGATGTGGCTTCTTCAGGTATTATATTGTACTGTACAAACATTTTTGTGGAAATAAATTACTGTCTCATATACATTTTTTTAATTAATATGTCAGTGACTAAAAATCTGTCAAGCAGAGTATGCAAACATACATACAAAACATACCTTTGCGAGATAATTCAAATAAAGAAATGTATTCCCGGTATTTTAATGTTAGAAACGTAGAAAAAACTTTCCTCATACTCAAGTCAGACCATAATATGCCCTAATGCTCATAATTAGCATATTCATATTCAAATAAATTAATTCGATTGCTCTGTACCACAAATATGATTAATAAGGAGTGTGAGATATGGGTATAGAAAATCAACCAGTTTGAAACGTACGCATGTCTGCAATTTGCCCTTGTGATCAATATAACCTTATCGAGTTTGTTGAGTATGAAAATGTTACACAGATGTATGTTACACTGTCTCGATTTGTAGAACTTTCTATCGGGTGTTTTTTTGAGTGGAAGAGCTTTCGATTGGGATAATGTGATTTGACAGAAGGTAGAAGGCATGTTGTTTTGACATTCCTGTTCAGTAAGCAACAACGTTTACAAATTGTTAAAATTTATTTTCAAAATCAGTGTTCTATTCGCCAAACTTATAGAGCACTTCGTGAAATTTATGGTTTACATAATCGTCCATCAGAGCTTATTCGTCGAACTATCGATATATTTCGGACAACATTTTCTCTACTCGATGCAACAACAAGACAAAGAACTATACCTACAGAAGAAAATATCGCTGCTGTAAGTCAAAGTGTTAATGATGACCCTGATTTGTCTATTCGTCGTCGTTCACAAGTTGGACTCTGTGCATCCACCACAAGGAAAATTTTGCATAAAGATCTTGGTCTACACCCATAAAAGATCCAAATGGTTCAAGAACTAAAGCTACCATAATAAGCGTCGTTTGTTTGCTGATTGGGCCCTAGCTTGAAGTTGATCCACTTTTCACCGTAAGATTGTGTTTAGTGATGAAGCTCATTTCTAGTTGAACGGCTATATAAACAAACAAAATTGCTGTATATGGAGTGAAAACAATCCTCAAGAAGTTCTGCAGGTTCCATTGCATCCTGAAAAATGCACTGTGCTTTACACGCTGGAGGTATCATCGATCCATATTTCTTTAAAAACGATGCTGGAGCTAATGTTACAGCGAATGGTGCTCGTTACAAATCGATGATCAATGATTATTTGTTTCAAAATTTGAATGGTATCGACCCAGAAGTGTTTTGGTTCCAACAAGATGGTGATACACCTTATGCTGCTAACGAAACAATTATTTATTGAAAGAAAGATTTGGCGATAACATTATTTCGAGAAATGGTCCAATTAATAAGCCTCCAAGATCATGCGACATAACTCTACTGGATTATTTTCTTTGGAGCTATGTCAAGTCATTGTTTATTATTGGTCATAAAATTATCATTCAAATAAAAAAATTTTGGCTTCAATCTTAGTTTTAATGTGTTTTATTTAATTTCATTTCCAATTTAAAGTTCTATCACTCAAAAAAAATACCCGATATTACCATAGCTCACACTCCTTATTAACGAATATTATTCACTATGGAAACGGGGCATAATAACCCTATTAATTTTCTTGATTTGACAGTTTCCAGAATCAATAATTTACATGAATTCTCAATATTTCAAGAACCAACATATACATATGCTATTATATACAATAAATTAAATCATCCTATTAACCAAAAATTACACACAGATTAGTTAGCATTCCCATGCATCGAAAAAATTATATTTTAGAGCTCTACATCATCAAATAAATAGGTAATAATAATGACCACAATTCTATATTGATAGATGAAGTGTTGATGATTAAAAATGATGAAATAGCTTCAAATATGGTATATCCGAATACAAAAGAAAATTGTTAATATATTTCCTTAAAATGTACTGAAGGCTTTTCTGACAAAAGTTTACATATCTCAAAAATAAATATGATTTAAGAACTTCATTCAAAATTTATTCGAACTTCATTCGAAGTTTATTCAAACCTAAGTAAATTTATCAAAAATAATGAAGACATTAAACATGAAGATGATTAATCGATAGTTTAAAAGTTAACCTGCAGTGATTACCAAAAAGTTTACATAGGACAGACAGGAAGAACTTTTCGATAGAGAATTTGAGGACACCTGAAGTGTTTTTACTTAATTTCACATATTCAAACCATTTGTAAGAAACGGAACTTTCAACCATAATTTTGAAATTTTACATATAGAAAGTAATAGTTATGCCTTAAACCTATTGGAGTCAGTAGAGATAAATAAATACATTAACAACAAATTTAGTTGAAATAATAAAAAGAGGTTTTTTTTTGATAGAAAACATATTACAAAATTTTAAATATCATGCAGATTTAATCTGTTAATCTCCTCCAAATTTGTAGGATAAAATATGATCTGCAAGAGATTTAGAACTTTGTAATAATCTTTCTATCAAGAAAAAACCTCTTTTTATTATTTTATTTTATATATAATAATTATATATTTTGGTTTACACATATAAATATTATCATTTGGTTTTAAAGGAGTCTATAAAATTTCTTACAAACTTTGTGTAATTTCTGTGGCGAACATAGAATACGTAGGATTTTTAAAAGTTCACTTCATTCTAGTATTTTGTTCACATGAATACATTCAGCTTTTCGGGTAAGATATTTTTTGTCAATTATTTTTATTTTTTAAATATGAAGTAGTACCGATGAGTTTTCCATTGTGGGAATTGTTAATTGCTTTTTGAAGATGATTTTTTAAATATGAAGTAGGATTGATGAGTTTTCCGTTGTGGGAATTCTTAATTGCTTTTTGAAGATGTTCTGCAACTTTTAAGAATTTTTTTGAAGAATCTTATTTGAAGCAAGTTGTTTTTGAAGAAATTCTTGAAGTTATGTTTTGCATTTTTTGGGAATGGATTTAGTTCTCATAAAACAAGATACGAAACAATATTTGGTATCCTTCAAGTATTTATTCAGTAATTCCAACTAATAATTTATATTTCTTTGAATTCTGTCATTTAGTTCTGGTACTGTGTAATGAGTGTTAATTCTATAATAACTATCTACTAAATTGAAACAGTAATTCTAAGATATTTATTTAATTTGATTCTAAAAGTTTTTGAATATAAATTTTCTTGAAACTAAAATTTGTAGGAGGTTACCAGAATGAAACAAATTCAGTTATTCAAAAATGAAAGGTAAACCACCTTCTTGACGATGCTGTATTAACGGAACGGTCGTTGTATCGTAATAATAATAATAATAAAAATGTGAAAATCAGAATAACCGTATTTAATATTATTTGAAATCCCCCGATAAAATACGAGAATAAATATATTAGAGGAGAAACCATTATTTCCCCAATTTCGAGTTGAAAGCATCATCCTGAATGAGAGGAAAAGACCAATGACAGCGGAGATTAACTGTGGACATGCCAGAAAATTACATCAGCTCAAGTAAATCTCCCAGGAGATGAGATATAATGCTCTTATCTCAATGAGACTTGAGTTATTACTACAATTAGATAAAAATACCCGTGAGTTTTCACAAACGGCAATTACTGTATAATTCAACGCATTTTGTTCCATTACCCGATGGAACTTAGATCGTCCTCTAGGAGGTGGGAGACCGGGGAATTGTGATCCCAAGGCTACTCTCTGTTTGAGGAAGAACCTTTCAATTGAATTGGTTTCGAGTTAGCTGGATATTGAGGGTGTCATTAACTTTAAAGACCTCACTTGATTGCCGATGCTGGTCGGTGTAATTGTGGCAATTCAAGAATGGAAATTTCCAATTTTATTCGTAACGTCTGAAAATTTGTCGAGGAAACTTTTCCTTTTAGTCCATTAAATTCATTCTGCGAGTAGCTAGTTGAGGATTATATCGGATAGCATGGGTACAGCTCATTACTGTTGTTATCCAATTACAAGCGAATGTTATCAGATATCAAGTAGGCCGAGAATATTCCAAAACTTTTACGAATTTATTAATTAATTCAATAAGTCACCAGCAGAAACACTGTTCCTAAGACATATTAATAATTCAGTATATATACTTCATTACGTGTACTAAGTGAGATTAAGAATATTACACATAGAAGAAATAACTTCTTGGATTTGATTTTTTGGTGAAAGAATAATTTTATTCGAAGCATGCTTTGAAAAAATTGCTTGCTATGTAGATATACCTTTTTGAATTCTTCTGTAGTAATTTTATTTACAGCCTACCTATTCTACAGTACAGTGTACAATTTTGAGTTGTTTCACCCAAAATGAACGGAAATGGTGTGGTTTTCATATGCAGTAGTGGCGCGAACACTATTTTGTTCATAGGAGGGTATATAGCTGGGCTTTTTCTCCGTTATTTACTTTCACTTTGATTCACTTCACAAATTTACTAAACTTACAAAATTACAATGTATATATCGTAAGGTACATAACACATGCCTTTTAAGGTTTTTCATTGCAGTATTTCATTTTCACGAGAGGATGAACGAAAATTTTCCTTGAGATTGAAATTGTGAAGTTATAAATGAGTGCGAATAGAGTTATTTCTTTGAATACACGTGAACTCTTAAGTTTATTGAGAGAGATGAGAATTGAAGCATGGAAAGCGGGTTGTTACTTCATTGAGGTTTGAGTGAACGGAAGCGGATTAATTCGTTGACTGTGAATGTAAACTTGTTCTGTTCGAGAAACAGAGGTAAGGCGTGAGTTGTTATCGTTTCATCTTTATGTAAGAGTACCACATTAACAAAAAATCGAAATGAAAGAATCATTCCCTCTAGATTTTACAGTTCTACTGTCACTTAGTATGAATTATTAATTCTCTGTGCATTCTTGATTTTAAGAACCTTCATAGGTGTGGACTGTTGTAAATTTCTAACTTTTATTGATGTGAATAAGTTCTCACATTAAGTGTGATCATGTTATTTCAGAATTGATACAAATTCTAGAAGATTGTCTTTACCATTAAGGTAATGAAAAAGGTATTATTCATGTCCCTGGCCTCGTTCAATGTAACGTTTTGATAGTAGTTTTTGACATATGGACCACCCATAAAGCCCATCAAACGGTTACTTTTTCTGGATATAATTGTGTTTCGACAATGATATATGGATTATCATTGCTCCAAATGAGGTTATTGTCATAATTGTGTACTTCGTCACTGAATAAAAGAGTTAAAATAAAATTGTGAATCAATAACAATGTTTTCAATTCACACGAATTGAATTATTGGGCACAATAAGGTACTGTCATATTTAAATCATTATCAACACTGCACATAATCAATCTCTTATGGTCATTGCACAGTACGGCGTCTTACGGGATCCAAATTATCGTTTAAAGTGATCGTATTTCAAAAAAAACTTAGAGTTTTTCGTTACCTCTAATAGGAATGATTATCTGAACAATTTGCAAACGTTGCTTCAGTATAAGTTGATTGTCAAAACAAACTCACTTCAAAATAAACATTCAGAAAAGCACTGACATGAAATGAGAAGCTTTTGCGCGCTTCAATCTATTTCCCTTGGAAATTTTAAAGCCCTGCATAGGCCTCATATGGGAAATAAAAAGGAAAATATTGCAAATGGGAATTACTATAGGACTGATTTCGCTCAATAATGAACTCAATTGAGATATTTAGGCCCCAAACCTACCCCGAAAGTTTAAAGTCTCTATTTCCTTCGTTCGAAAGTTATAGTGTTTAAGATAAGGGCATGAACCTTTTTTTAAATTCTAGTCATACGATTACTTTTGACCTCGTATTTTTCATCAGTGAGTCAAACTTTTTCATAATTTTCATTTAGTGAGAAATTTAAATAATAATATATTATATTCCGTCAAAATACGTGTGTTTCCTTTGTCCTCTCCAGGTGAATTGCTGTAATATAAGAACGACATGAACTCCCAGTAACTCACTCGAAAACACCCATCTGAATAAGCGCATATGGCTCTCTTGAGAATCATCCGGTAAGAGCTTTACCCTCACATTTCCCAGAACTGTCATTGATTTTTCCACACATTTTCCACATATAGGTATAAAATGACAGATTGATCTTGCTGAGTGGATGGAAAGTTTATGGCACATCTGGTGTGAACATGGGGAAAATGGAATGAAAATGTTGCACGCTCGCTTTCGGCGTAAAAATGAATGTTATTTTGTCGAAGGAGGTTTTTAGCTTATTCAAAAATGCCTGTCCTAAAATATGAAAATAATGAATACAAAAGTTTAGTACTAACATGTATTATCATTGTATATTCTTAAGCGAAGCCTACAAAACAAATACTTTGCACGCTAATTAAATAATACACATACTACTCTGTCAAGAAAGTACCAGGAATTTTCAATTAAAACAACATTTTTACATTTAATCGTCAAAATTTATTGGGTCGCCTTCAAAATAGGCTCCATTTGCTCCAATACATCTATGCCAACGGCACTTCCAATTATCGAAACATTTTTTATAGGCGCTTTCCGGGATGGACTTTAGCTCTCGCGCCGAATTTTGTTTTATGGCTTCAATCGACTCAAAACTGGTGCCACGAAGGGGCAATTTTAGTTTTGGGAAGAGGAAAAAGTCGCAGGGAGCCAAATCCGGCGAATACGGTGGTTGCTGAAGCACGTTTGTTGAGTTTTTGGCGAGAAAGTCAGTCACAATCGTAGCTCGGTGAGAAGGCGCGTTATCGTCATGCAAAATCCATGAGTTGTTCGCCCACAAATTTGGCCGCTTCTTACGGATCCGCTCACGCAAACGTTTCATAACGCCTAGGTAATACTCCTTGTTTACCGTCTGACCCTCTGGAACGAATTCGTAGTGCACCACGCCACGGATATCGAAGAAAACAATGAGTATCACCTTTATTTTCGAGCGGCTTTGGCGCGGTTTTTTCGGTTTCGGCTAATTTTTTGCCACCCATTCCGATGATTGCTGGCTTGTTTGCATATCGTACTCGTAGACCCAGGTCTCATCACCAGTTATAATGCGTTCCATGAATGTAGAATCGGAATTACAGCGATCCAGCATGTCTGAAGCAACCTGTTCGCGATGACGTTTTTGAAGAAAATTCAGGTCTTTCGGTACGAGTCGTGCGGCCACCTTTCTCAGGCCCAAAATATCAATCAAAATCGTACGTGCGGACTCGTGGGATATCTTAAGATCATGTGCTATCTCTCTCAAGCTGGTACGACGGTTTTCCAGCACCCTTTCCTTAATTTTATCGACGATATCTTCGATCGAAACCGTCGATGGGCGACCGTCCTTGAAGGCTCTGTACCACTGATATGCACGAGTTTTCGATAGAGCATTATGACCAAAGGCCTTTTGCAACATTTTCAATGCATCGGCACACGAAAATTCATTTGCAACACAAAACTTTAAACAAATTCTTTGCTCAACGTAATCACCCATAGTAAAAATGGGCACGCACTCTGACATCGACTGACTTAATCAGCTGTTGCAAACACACTAGTTGACAGATCCCGCTCAAGCTTGGCATAGTAATTAAGGACACTGGTACCAACCTAGGAAAAAAAAATTTTACCTGCCTCATTGCCCCGCCAGATTTAAATCGATAATTCCCGGTACTTTGTTGACAGAATGTATATACGTTGATTTTAGTTATTACTGTGAGTTTCTCTTATAACGGGTTTCGTTTACATATTAACTTTTCGAATGCTTATAAACAACTTGGAGTTATTCATGAAGTTATTTATTACCTTGTGTTATAATTGAATCAACTTGTAATTGTCAATAAGCATGTAAACGAAACGCGTCATGGGAGTTACTCAAAAGAAAATAGACATCAACATACATAGTATAACGAGTTATCCATTTCGTGGTCCGGACTTCACAGCCCTGTTTCAATGACATATGTCGAACAGAACTGTGATCCGAAGCCTCATATGCTTAGCTGAAGATTAACCATTCACAACCAACAATATGGATCGTTTATCCACGTGTGAAAATTGTGAAAACTTAATACAAAACCAATGATTCTGAGGTAAGTACTTTTCGTGCATTACGGGCAGATTATGGTCGACAAAATCGTTCATCCGAGCGTACAATTGGTAACACAGTGAAAAAATTCGAAGAGGCTGAATCTGCTACAGATGTCATAAGGCCCATACACCATTGGATGCACGTTCGACCGAAAATATTTCTACTGTAGTGGAAGTGTTGTAGAAGAATGAAATTTAGCAATTCATCGGCGCGCACAACATTTGGGACTCTCTTACGGAACGTTATGACGTATTTCACATCTGGATTGGCATATCCATCTTTACAAGGTTCAGTTGACACAAGAACTAAAGCCAGCTGACTATAGAATGCGTAGAACATATGTTGAACAACAACGTTTGGATGACGATTATTCGCGTCGGATTTTCTTCAGCGACGAAGCACATTTGTCGACGAAGCAAAATTGTCGCATTTGGTGCAGTCAAAACCCTCATGTAATTGCCAAGGAACCATTACATCTACAAAGAGTCACTGTATGGTGTGCAATTTGGTCTGGTGAAGTAATTGGCCCGTACTTCTTTGAAAATGAAGATGTGACTCAAACCGTCAATTCAAATCGCTACAGCCAAATATTTACAGGTTTTTTTTGCCTAAAGTTAATGATATGGAGTTGGAGGTGGTTCCATCAAGATGATGCAAAAAACCACACAATACAAGCCGTTTTGGCTTTATTGCAAGAAAAATTCCCAGGACGCGTAATTTCTTGTTTCAGCGATTTGAATTGGCAACCAAGATCTTGTGATTTATCGCCTCCGGATTTTGGGGTTATGCGAAGGATCTTGTTTATGCCGATAATTCTTAGACTACTGACGATCTGAAAATCAATATCCGTCAAGTTATTGGTTAGATATTGCCCGAACTATAACGGCGAGTCATCGCAAATTACCTCAAAAGGATCGAGTCCTGTAAGAGATCATGCGGTTGTATTCCATACATAGTGGTAAGGTCCAAGCATTATATTGAAATAAAAGTTTGATCGATATTCTGAATGAAAGAGTGTTTTATTTACGTTTACTGTCGGAAGCACAAAAGGGATAATCCTGTATAAGTGTCTTATTCAATTTAAGTGTACAATGGATTTACATTCTGTCAAGAAAGTACCAGGAATTATCGATTTAAATCTGGCGGGGCAATGAGGCAGGTAAAATTTTTTTTTCCTAGGTTGGTACCACTGTCCTTAATTACTATGCCAAGCTTGAGCGGGATCTGTCAACTAGTGTGTTTGCAACAGCTGATTAAGTCAGTCGATGTCAGAGTGCGTGCCGATTTTTACTATGGGTGATTACGTTGAGCAAAGAATTTGTTTAAAGTTTTGTGTTGCAAATGAATTTTCGTGTGCCGATGCATTGAAAATGTTGCAAAAGGCCTTTGGTGGTAATGCTCTATCGAAAACTCGTGCATATCAGTGGTACAGAGCCTTCAAGGACGGTCGTGAAGTGGACGCCCATCGACGGCTTCGATCGAAGATAACGTCTATAAAATAAAGGAAAGGGTGCTGGAAAACCGTCGTACCAGCTTGAGAGAGATAGCACATGATCTTAAGATATCCCACGAGTCCGCACGTACGATTTTGATTGATATTTTGGGCATGAGAAAGGTGGCCGCACGACTCGTACCGAAAGACCTGAATTTTCTTCAAAAACGTCATCGCGAACAGGTTGCTTCAGACATGCTGGATCGCTGTAATTCCGATTCTACATTCATGGAACGCATTATAACTGGTGATGAGACCTGGGTCTACGAGTACGATATGCAAACAAGCCAGCAATCATCGGAATGGGTGGCAAAAAATGAGCCGAAACCGAAAAAACCACGCCAAAGCCGCTCGAAAATGAAGGTGATGCTCATTGTTTTCTTCGATATCCGTGGCGTGGTGCACTACGAATTCGTTCCAGAGGGTCAGACGGTAAACAAGGAGTATTACCTAGGCGTTATGAAAAGTTTGCGTGAGCGTATCCGTAAGAAGCGGCCAAATTTGTGGGCGAACAACTCATGGATTTTGCATGACGATAACGCGCCTTCTCACCGAGCTACGATTGTGACTGACTTTCTTGCCAAAAACTCAACAAACGTGCTTCAGCAACCACCGTATTCGCCGGATTTGGCTCCCTGCGACTTTTTCCTCTTCCCAAAACTAAAATTGCCCCTTCGTGGCACCCGTTTTGAGTCGATTGAAGCCATAAAACAAAATTCGATAATTGGAAGTGCCGTTGGCATAGATGTATTGGAGCCAATGGAGCCTATTTTGAAGGCGACCCAATAAATTTTGACGATTAAATGTAAAAATATTGTTTTAATTGAAAATTCCCGGTACTTTCTTGACAGAGTAGTATATCAAGTAAAGACCAGTACGATCCGAATTTTAAAACACAATGGTGTTGAGAAATTTTCTTTTTAAATATCACATAGATTTTCGCAGCGTAAAAATTTTGGAATTCTTATGAACATTGAGAAATCATGCAAACAATTATTTCTGGGTCAATCTCATTTTCTAGTGTCTAGGAATCAGTCAATTGTCAGAAAGATGGAAAAAAGTAGTGGGTAGCGACGGACAATGCTTTAAACTTCGAATATATACCCTAATTTTTCACAATAAAGCTTTAATTTTCGAAAAAAAATGCGCGATCTTATTCATACACCAATATTTCATGTTATGTAGCCCAAAAATTTTAGTACGTTGAGTTTTTTCAGTAACTCTTTTCTTGTTGTGTTTTCATTCAAACAACAATAATTGAAAATAATTTTCATTCCTCTTTTTTGCCAACTGTCTATGATTTGTCCAGTTGTGAGTTAGCGAAGATATATTAATCAAGAATTCGCTACAGAAATTTGGATATTTCCTTATTTCAGAGATTTTCACCTTCTATAAGTATAAGCTTGGCAGTAAGCCTGAATTCATTGTTAAAGAAAGTGTTTCTCCTTTGAAACTCCTAGAAAGTTGTATATTATATGGATACTCCCCTATTTGGACAATTTCGCTAAAATTATCAAATGATCATCTTAAGGAAGTTATACCTCCTCTGCAAAACATTGTTATATAAAACAAAGGATTTGAAAACACTGTAAAATTATCTCTAGAACGAATTATAGACCTACGTAATCGTATATATTAGAAGATTATATTCCAATAATTCCCATAAGTACTCCGTCTAGAAAGTATCCGGAAAAAATAAAGCTCAATTGTAATTATTTAGTGTGTATTTTAAATTCTTGACTTAGAAAATTATAACAATTACTTATACAACTCATACAACCTCCATTCAACTGTAAACACTTGACTAAACGTCGAGGTACATTCGAAACTAGATCACCTCCATAATTTTCGATGATGGTAGTCGAGGACTGTGAAACTGGTTGAATTAAATCATCTTTATCTCGTGTCGCTGCTCGTTCAACTTCAATCTTCATTAGTCCCCATATGTTTTCAATGGGAATAAAATCTGGTGAAGCTGCTGGCCATGAAATGGTTGTCACTTGGTGTTCTTGCATCCGAGCTTGAGTATAGACCGAAGTATGGCATCTTGTATTATCCTGCTGAAAACGTCACCCCTATGGATATAAAGCATGCTCCATTTAAAGGAGAAAATAGTTTATAATGCCCCAATACTTTTCACTAGAGACGTAGCACCACGCTGGTGGATATAATTTTATATTTCGTTGATTTCCAAATCTGTTAGCCAATTTGCGAAACCCCAAGCGCGGATTGTGTCGTCCTAAGGCCAATAAAGCGTTTAAGTTGTTTCCTTTAGTCTTAGGCCTTATTCATTTCATTTTTTATCCTCTTCATTGTCTTATATACAGCACTATTTCCCATTTCAGTCAAGTGTGCTAATTTTTTAACGTTTAGAAAACCTTTTCTATACAAATATTCTACCTGTTTTCTGCCTAGTTGCGACATTATTTCATAAATTGTATACCTGTTGGCAACCAAAAATATTTGAAAAATAGTGTTGTCATACAACTTTGGCCATAGCCGACTATCTACACAACCTATTTTATACATTACTTTTGACTTAGAATGTTACAAAAAAGAAGTATATTAAAATTATAAAAAATAATCAATTTCGGATACTTTCTATACGGACTTTAAATAGTCCGTTAAGAAGGATAACGAAAAACAGTCCGTTCTAAAATTTTCAAGATGAAGTTGCACAGTCCCCAACTTCTCGAAACGTCCCAAACAGAGCGGAACACCAATTTAGCTCATGAGCCGCACATAACTGAATGAATTTAAGTACGGTCGCTCAGCTAATGATTCAAAGCATTCCAGATATCATCAACGATATTTCAGAGCCATCCCCGGCGAGGGTAAAGTTTCCAAGTTGGCGAAGAAAATGATCCTACAGGGACCGAAGGGTAACATTCTGCGAGCCAGGCTAATCTTTAAGGTATTCTTCAAGCAATTCGCCCGAAAAGCTTTCACGAGGTGATGTATGAAGTGAATATAAATGCAGACAACATTTTCAATATGGACACAATAATGGGATGCGATGGCTCGGATTTCGAGCATATGAAACTGAGATTAATTTCAACTTGGGTGCGTTATGTACACAATCAGGATAAGGAAATTTCAGTTTATTTATCGAGTAATCCCAAAGAGTGAGCTAGTGGTTGGCTGAGTTTATGTGTGTTGTTCTTTTCAAGCTGAAAGACTGGAAATATGTGTGATATACAGGAGAGATCTGCTTATGATATTGAGGCTCTTAAGTGAATGGGGTGTTGCGAGAGAGCTTTAAACTCTTAATTTGGGAGGCGGCGTTTAGTTCTGAGCATGCGCACCTGAACTCTTCAGACAGGCGTGGTGCGCATGTCTGCTTGTGACGTCACTGACCTTGTGTTCTACGTCGAAACGGTCGTCGAACGCTGTGTGCCCTGCTCTACTTGAACTCGGTAGGGATGGTTAGTCAGGAATTGTAAGAGTAGTCGTGTCCTCTATATGATACACGGGCAAGTTGCAGCAGAGCAAAGCAGAATTCTGGACGAGGAGCGAAGAAGTTGGTCGATAAACACTGCCCCTCCAGTGAGCGTCAGTAAGGTCGCAAAGTAGGGTGCTGAAAATTGGCAGGAAGCGGTCCGCCGCTGGGTTGGTCGTGGTACCATCTTCAACGGGGTTACTATAGAACGAAACGAAGGCTACCACGGATATATTGGATGGGATAGTCAGGGCCACCACTGAATGGGTTGGTTATTCGATATCAATAATATACATAATTTTTTTTTAGATTATTTGAAATATATTCTCCTGATTAGAATGAGCATGGCAAGGAATTAAACATATCACTTATTTGACACAACGACATGAACAAAATACTTAGATTTTGACTTTTTGGGAAATTAAAATGTTTCATAGGCCACCAGCAAGAATAGAAGATGTACCCGAATTAGTTTTCAAGAGAAAATGAATGATCCATTGATTTAAAATGATTTTCATTCTTTAGAAGAGATTTTTGAGTTTCTATATTTCTTGAAATTATTTCATTGACAAACCATGTAAATGTTGATGACAATAAACAATTATTATTATGAACTCTGTATCTGAACAGACCTTCTCGGTTAATTTCAAAACTGCTTTCTTTCCCTGACAGAAAATAACGACATAAGACATTCTGTATGGTCGTTTTGTGATTTAGATGAAATTTTTTCAACCAGTATACTTCCAGAAGAATTGACTGAATCTCATATTTACAAAGTGGATATTTATATTCGATTTGAATTCCATTTGAATTATAAATCTCTGAGATATCTTGTTAACATACTATAAAGCTCTAAGTGCCACCCGAACTTCTTATGTCTAAATATAAAGAATGCATTAATGGAATTGTTTAATATCTGCAAAATATCTAATCTGAATGAATATATCATTCGAGAAACTTTTAGATACGAGCAAAACGCCAGGATAGTTTTAAACTGGACCAATTGCTAATGATAAATCATTCAAAATGCAGAGTTTTAAACGAACGCTATTCCGGAACTTCTTCATAGAAAAACAAACTTACTTTATATTTCTGCAAAAAGACTATAAGAGCTAGAGCAAACTGACAGGATGTTTTCAATGTTGAGCAGAAGGATATTCCGATGAATGCTTCACAAATTAACAGGAGCAAACAGATTCTTGTAGCTCAAGGCATTCATAATTATGGAATTTCTAAACATATCTGAAAGTCACGCTGAACCGACTCCCATAATATTCTGTTTCGTTAAACTCGTTTCGTCAGGTGAAATATACGCATACTCAGGAGAAGCTTTCACTTAGCAGTTTGATGTTGGATTCTTACAAGTCAGTTATTACCCCTATTGTTTTCAGCAGCTTAAGAATAGAAGTATCTTACACGCAAAATTTTCAAAAAAATTTGGATATAATGAAACTGATAGTTGAATCGAAATGAATGAAAAAAATTTAGAAAAACTTAAAATGAACAGTTTAGATTCTGAAAAGTATATATTGAATTAGCCGTTTATGATTATAACGTTACAATGATAATTAAAATGATAATAAGTTCATTTTGAGAGAAATATCTTTGAGTAGTAGAATAAGTTAATATTTTAAATGCAAACTCTCAATTAATTTTTCCATAGATGTTTCATGGTTTTACTGAATTTGATTGATCATTTGATTTCAACCATATATTATGAAACCCAGAATTGCACAACATAACCTCAAGAATTTCTTCGAAGTAACTCTCTTTAAAAAAGTTCCTTAAAAAAATTCCAAAAAACATGCAGCACATCTTCAGAATGGCCATTTGGAATTACCACGTCTATAACTCTTCAGTACAACTTCGTATCCAAAAAATAAAAGTAACATAAATATATGTCATCCGACTAAACCACATGTCCGTCGATAAACAAACTTAGAACTACAGAGAATTTTCATATATTATAGATTTTTTGAAAGAAATTTGCTTTCCATAATACATTTTTACGAAATAAAGTTTGTATTTGTTTGATTTTTTCATTGATATTTTATATTTTCCTTGTATTCTTTTATTCCTTTTGGTTAATTCTATATGTCTACTAAATAAAAACTATGTTTTCTAAGACATTTATTCAATTTAATTTCAAAAATTTTTTGAGATAATTTTTATTAAGTTAAAACTTGTAGCGAGGTTAGCAGCAAAAATCTGTATGATATTTAGGATATTGTAATAAGCCATCTATCAAGTAAAAACCCCATTTTTTATAAATATATATATATATGTAATAAATATTTGATAGATTCGGTCTTTACTTGGTGGAAACTCATTTTAATTAAAAAAATGTATATAGGGCAGTAATTTATTTCCACAAAAATGTTTGTACTACTACAACAATTGTTTCACCACGATGTGGCTTCTTCAGGTATTACATTGTACTTACAGTACAATGTAATATGTACATTGTACTTACAGTACAATGTAATAAGTACATTGTACTTACAGTATAATGTAATACCTGAAGAAGCCACATCGTGGTGAAACAATTGTTGTAGTAGTACAAACATTTTTGTGGAAATAAATTACTGTCCCATAAACATTTTTTTAATATATATATAATAATTATATTTTGGATTTTTACTTATACACATGGTATCATTTGGATATAACAGAGTCCTTAAAAATACTTCAAAGTTTTAATTTTATTGAACCCAGAAATGAAAAAACAACAATCAATTAGTATTTTTCGTTCAATCAATTCTGAATATTATAAGTGAGAGGAATGTATTTATTCGGTTCAGAAGAAGTTCACAATAAAAAAACATTATAACTGATGCGGAATTAGATCTGTTTACTATGACGATTCAGAATTTTATCCACAAACAGAATAAGTCAAATGTCACACAGCTCCTTCAGTCTTTGTGAATATTATTTGTATTGTTATTTTATGTATGAATTGAACGAAATAATTGCATTCAACAGAATTTCCTCATTTGGTTCCATTTTTACTAAGTCGTCTATTTTATGGTTTATGATATCCAAAATATTGAAGCAATCCATACAATAAATCAAAAATATTGTCACATACAGTTTCAGAGTTTTAGTATCACTTGCTAGCTAGTTGTAAATGGGCGCAACCTTCTTCGATATGCTGAACTCAGGGCGATGGAGATTTATGATTTAAAGAAGAAAATATAGTCAATAAATGATTTTTTAAATTGTTACAAACTGTATGTTAATTAAAATGATTGTGTGCCTCTAAGAATAGGTTCACTATCGCAGGCGAGGCTATAATATAAAATGATATTTTGTTACTTCAAATCAGATGATCTATCAAAAATGAACAGTAAGTAAATAATCAAAAGTAAAAGATTCCATATATCTGTTCACAAAAATTTGCACAATAATAAGGAACTGAATAAATTATCTATTAGGTGCTATACATTCAAACATGTATTGGTCTAAGGTCGAAAATACACTGACCTTCATATTAAACAGACAAACGATCAAACCTCGAATACAGCCTTGGACTATATGAATCTAATAAGCTAATGATATACTTATAATAAGGTTTTCGGATCATTGCTCTTTAGTGATGGGGGTCCAAAGCTGTATCTTTTGAAATATCTGGAAATAATATGAATTATGTTCTCTTTCAAGCTGGATCAGATGATGGTAGATTCGATGATAACTCTGATACCAAAAGGTGGCTTCAAATAAAAAAGTTACAGAAAATGGTCCTCTGGTTAAACAAAAAATATCAACTTCATTGACCTATATAACTCCAAAACTAAAATTTAAGACACCAATAATTTTCGCCAGGTATAAACAATCTTCCGAATAATCCAAAATTAATTGATACTATATTCTCCGAAAGAAAGTCCGGCAAACCAACTTTTAGCTCACTCAACTCCACTAATTCATCAATTGATCAATCAGATTCACCTAAAATGTTAAAAACGGAAAGAAAATATAATAACATCGTAATTTTACGAAAATTAGCTCTCCTAGCGCTGAAGTAAAGAAGTACCGCACCAGGGGCACTTGCAATCAATACTTGACAAACTGTACCGCAGATGAATCTGTAAGTCAATATTTCAAAATGCTCGGATTTCAACGATGAAATTAAAGTGTGTCAATATGAATTTAGTTTTAGTAGTTGAGTGTTCTTCATATAAGGTATTCTCGATAAATTTCCTGACTTTGTCTTCAATTTCAAACTTCTTTGATATTCCAATAGTGGACAAATTTGAAATGATTTGTAGTATTTACGTCTTTATATCAAATATTTCATTGAAGTTAAGATATATTAACCAAACCCTAATAAGTAAATTTCAAAATATTGATAAATATCCTTTTCTAGTTATGTAACATTGAAATCTCTTGTTCTGGGTCAGAGATTGATTTCGTAAAATACAAAACGATGTTCACTCATATCCAGTTGTCATTCTATGACAGATTCAATCCCAACCTTCATTAACTTAACCATTTCATTCATTTCAGTCATGTCAAATCGTGATGCCTACCAAAATAAATTCAAAGCAAAAATCACTCAAGGCTACATTTGAAAAAAATATTAATTCGAATCGAATTGAATTGAAACAGTGAAAACGACAAATAAAATACTTGTACAAAGGGTTCTGTTATAGTTTGAATTCAAAACAAGCTACGTAGTGCAGCGAAAATTCAAGTGACAAAAGCAGTTGTACAGAATATACTATTCAATATAAGTTAAATGAAAATACCAACAATTTAATGGAATTTAGTTTTTTTTGGCCGATTTACGGAAAAGTTATATATCATATATTAATTAGAAAAATTGGTTCTGAAAATTTGTATAAATGTCAATCTAAAAAATCTCTCAAAATCTTGTTTAAAATTAAATTTGAATTTAATGTCTTACAAATTGTTTTTTAGAGATATAAAATTAGCAACACGTATGTACATCAGTCAACCGATGCAGAATTTTTGAGACAGCTGTTTCGATTGGATATTCATGAATAACAAATTCCATCCAAAGAATGCTACATAGGTTTGAAACACTTTTTTTCGTTTCTTTTTAAAAAATATTTAACACTTTATCCAGAAAAATTCTCACCTATTTTCTTATCCGTGAATGTTAAATAAAAACAATGAATAAAAAATATATCTAGATACCTCCAATTCCCAAGATATAATTTGAATATATCTGAGATCTCTTCTTTTATTTTGAACATAGGTCTTGCTAAATGCGTGGTGATATAGTTATACTGACGAGTCCGGATAAGAAGAAACGTAATATTATATCTGATATTATATATATTTTTGTAATACCTTTTTGCTTAAAAGTTTTTCGGTTCAACAAAACCATTTACTAGCTGAAAACAAATTTTCTCTTTGTTAATAATACTTGTAGCTTCGTTGGAACCGAGGAATGTAAAATGCAGACTCTGTGACCAATTTCACGCCCATCATTGGAATTGGGACAATTTTTAGTCTCTGTATCTCTCTTATTTTGTAAACACTATATAGATTATTATAAACTATTTTTTGTGAATAGTTCATTATGATTAATTCTCAATTAAATAAAATAAATAAAAACAAATTGTCTTAAGTTTCACTGTTTACTTCATGTCTGTTGACATATATGTTTCGGGTTTTTAGCCCATTTTCAAAACAGGAGAGAACAGAACTTAAAATCTTATGTATAATTTTAGGGTAGATAACAGGTATAATTTTGAAAAGTGTAAAAATAAGGTGTTGGTTCGATCTTAATCTTTTACAGATAACAATGGTGATAAATTAAATTCAAGTTGTTCATTTGTGATTGGTAGCTTCTTTCAATGTGCTAAACAAATTTTCAAACTTTCTAAAATTTCCATTCTTTTGCTTTTATTACTCACTTATAAGATCTCAGTTCTACTGAAATCTATAAAATGGTTGTTATTTATACAATGTTCCGAAAAAACAGATGTTATTTTATTGTGCAATATACTTTTTTTGCGTTCTTCTACCCTTATGTTTATATCGGGTGTTTTTTTTTAGAGTGATAGAACTTTCGATAGGGATAATTGTGATTTGACAGAAGGTAGAGGCCATGTTGTTTTGACATTTCTGTTCAATAGGTATTGACAAATTATCATGGAAAGACTCACGCCGCAACAGCGTTTACAAGATGTTGGAATTTATTTTCAAAATCAGTGTTCTTTTCGCAAAATTTGTAGAGCACTTCCTGAAATTTATGGTTTACATAATCGTCCATCAGAGCAACTTATTCATTGAACTATCGATAGATTTCGGACAACAATTTCTCTACTCGATGCAACAACAAAAACAAGACAAAGAACTGTGCTTACAGAAGAAAATATCGCTGCTATAAGTCACACTGTTAATGATGATTCAGATTTGTCTATTCGTCGACGTTCACAATAAGTTGGACTCTGTGAATCCACCACATAGAAAATTTTGCATGAAGATCTTGGTCTACAACCATACAAGATCTAACTGGTTCAAGAACTAAAGCCACCTGAACATAATGAGCGTCGTTTGTTTACCGATTGGGTCCTAGAACAGCTTGAAGTTGATCCACTTTTATATCGTAAAATTGTGTTTAGTGATGAAGCTCATTTCTGGTTGAACAGCTATGTAAACAAGCAAAATTGCCGTACATGGAGTGAAAACAATACTCAAGAAATTCTGCAGGTTCTCTTGCATCCTGAAAAATGCACTGTATGGTGTACTTCACACGCTGGAGGCATCATCGGTTCATATTTCTTCAAAAACGATGCTGGAGCTAATGTTACAGTGAATGGTGCTGGTTACAGATTGATGATCAATGATTATTTGTTTCAAAATTTGAATTGTATCGATCCAGAAGTGTTTTGGTTTCAACAAGATGGTGAAACACCTCATGATGCTACAGTAACAATTGATTTATTCAAAGAAAGATTTGGCTAACATTATTGATAACATTATTTCTAGAAATGGTCCAATTAATTGGCTTTGAAGATCATGCGACATGACTCCACTGGATTATTTTCTTTGGGGTTATGTCAAGTCATTAGTTTATGCAGATAAACTAGAAAAAATAGACGCTTTGGAAGCCAACAGAACTTGTGTTATTGATGAAATAAGGCCTGAATTACTCTGAAAAGTGGTCCAAAATTGGTCTAGTAAATGCGGTTCCTCAGAGCTAGTCGTGGTCCACATATGCCGGAAATTATTTTTAAAACATAAATGACATAAAATTATTTTTGAAATAAAGAAAAATTTTGGCTTCAATCTTAATTTAAATGTGTTTTATTTAATTTGAAGTTTTATCACTCTAAAAAAAACACGTCCTGATAGACCTATGTAAAATGCAGAGCATTCATTATAATAGAATTTGTAACTTTTTTCACACGTTTCACGACAGTCTTTGCTAAGAGTGAATCTAAGTTTTTCTTATTTGTACAAATAGTATTAATATTATTTTATCCCAACTTCCTCTATGAATGCAAACAATACAAAATTTTTCAACTGAAGATTTTATCAAAAAGAAACCGTCAAGTTGCCTGAAAATCATAAAGATTGTTTTATGCTCCATATACGATCAAACTATTTCATCAGATAGAAAGCTTTTCACTCTTAGTCAATAGCAAAGACTATCGTAACTATCGTCAGACACGACGAACATCTGGTTTTTCGGAACTTTGTATAAATAACATTCTGTTAGTCTTCTACAATTTTAATTTCAAATAATTCAGTTAAGAAACTTTAAGAATTAAATCAAAATCTTTATAAGCACTGCTCATATTTAATAGACGAATAAAATCCAAATTCATCATGCAATATAAAATGGATTTAAGAAAAATCAACGAATATAAATTGTCAATTAGAATTAATAAATAAATAAACAAACATTTTTTGTTTCGTTCCAGGCATGCGTACTGATCTCTTCAGACAAATGTACGAAGCCGTGTTGTTACAAAATGTATTGTTTTTTGCACCTCTATGTATGAAAAATAACTCTTTCTCAAAAATATAAAACATAATTTTAAGAACTTCTCGAAAACTAATTTATCTGAAATATTTAATATATTTAAATAAATTACTTCAAAAAATCTCAAAACATGTAGCACATCCTCAAAAACTAATTCAAATTCAGATAAGACCAGTTCAACTTTACATATAAAAAATAATAAAATCAATCAAAAATAAATAGACTGACCGAATGCAATCTTCAGAAATATGTGATTTGCAGGATATTGTATGATGAATTTCGATTTCATACGTTTATTAAATATGAGCAGTGCTTATAAAGACATTAATTTATTTCTTAAAGTTTCTTAACTAAATTTTTTGATATCAAAATTGTAGAAGACTAACAGATTAAATCTGTTTTGATATTCAAATTTTGTAATAATCCTTCTATCAGGTAAAAAACCATTTCTTATTATTTTAAATGACATTCATTTTCTAGATTTCAGTAGAACTGAGATCTGAGAAAGT
Organism: Megalocaria dilatata; assembly: GCA_034642435.1. Lineage (NCBI taxonomy): Eukaryota > Metazoa > Arthropoda > Insecta > Coleoptera > Coccinellidae > Megalocaria > Megalocaria dilatata. The sequence goes on along the minus strand of CM067857.1, from coordinate 35,525,364 downwards.
TTGGAAATTTGTTTAGCACATGGAAAGAAGTTACCAATCACAAATGGTCAACTTGAATTTAATTTATCACCATTGCTCTTATCTCTAAAATATTAAGACCGAATAATACCTTATTTTTACACTCTTCAAAATTATACCTGTGTTCTACCCTATTATTATAAATAGGATTCTAACTTCTGTTATCTTCAGTATTAAAAATGGGCTAAAAACCCGAAATGTATATGTCAACAGAAATAAACAGTGAAACTTAAGCCAAATTGTTTTTATTTATTTCATTAATTTAAAAATGTTTCATCAAGTGATTCGCGAGAAATCAATATCTTGATTAATTCTGTTTCCTGTTCAACTTTGTGTCTTTAAATAGTCCAGTCCTCGTCATACCTTACGAGTGAGCGTGGTTTTCACGCTCAGTCAACTGGAATTCTTCAGATCACTAACAACTTTGTATGTTTTTGTATTTGAAAAATATACAATCGGAAATAATCTTCCAAAGGTAGGCAGTCAAATATGCTATTCTGCATATTTCCGCATAAACATTCCACTTGCAGCTCCAGAATATGCGGAAACCCATCTGATGTATAATTTGTAGCTACGAAAGAGTACTGGGGATGGAGTATACTGAGATTTGAGGTCGATAACGACTGCTGCAGGAAGTTCAGAATTGGAGAATTTCCCATTAAGAATTCATGTCTCTGAGTTTACGATAACTTTTAGCCCTTGCTTTCTATCTGGTGAAATAGTTTTATCGTATATGGAGCATAAACCAATCTTTCTGATTTTCAGCCAACTTGACGGTTTCTTTTTGGTAAAATCTTCGATTGAAAAATTTTGTATTGTTTGAATTGATAGAGAAAGTAGGGGTAAATTTGAAGAGATTTCTCCTGTCAGTTGACGATGGACTGGGTAATTTCTACTTCCATTTTATGTGAGAAAATTTAAAGTAGGAGTTTTTTTGTGAGGAAACTCGTTATGAGAACTAATTAGTACAGATATTTCATGTCATTTAGCCTCCGTTTTGAAGTAAGAAACCTAAGTAAATGCCTTACGTTAGACGAAGTTAAAATTTTCAACATGTAAGCGATTTGACAGCTGCAAAATTATAACTTTTCGAGATGCTAAACCTATCGCGAAATTAGCTGCCATTTTTATTGGACTACAATGTGTGGTAAGGCATGGATCTTGTGTGTGGACCGGGCAAGGTAATGGAGTACGAAGAAAACCAACTGGTTGACCGAGGCCCACTATGTCAAGATAGGCGCTTCAGACAACTAGCTAAACGAGATCGTTTTGCTATTACGTGTTAAACTGATACCTTCGGGAAAAGCCATTGGATAGAAACAAAAAAAATTCCCACCAATAAAAGCTCTCAAATGATATTCAATAAGAGCCACCTCTCATTTGAAATAATTATAAAATAAATATTCCATGTTGCGTCTCAAACATCAAACAGCATCCCTTAATGAGTTTACCCAAGAGTACTAAAAAACAGAGTTTTCCCAATATTCGTTTAACTCAAGATCAGCACAACACATTTCAATCAAGAAGAACAACAGAAGCAGGAAAAATCAGAAGGCTCGAAGCAAATACTAGAAAATGGTTCAGATTCTGAAACAACTTGTCCATACATAGAGTGGATTCTGAACTATCTTATGAAGTCCACCCGCTTGAATTTCTATTAGGTGATGAAATGAACGGCCAAACAACATCAAGCATCATTTAAGCATCGGAAATAACTCTAATTTTGTGAGACATTCGTTTTCTCAATATGAGACAATCTTCAGACTTCATCTAAGAACCGAAAGACAAGAAACTATACATCCTAGAATTGATAGAGGTATATAAAAAAGATCATAATCTAGCAGTAAAATAATTAAACGAGCAGATGGATTTGTGGTATTCTCCACTTTTTGAAGTTCTTCACAAACCGAAGCTTTCCTTAAAAATATAATTATCTCTGAAATACAGCTTGTTGTACATTATTTTAAAAATGTAGTGGGACTATGAAACTTGCGTCACTACATCGTCTATAATAAATGAGTGATAGAAGTAATTTCTTATTTTCAGTCAAAATATTGGCAACCCTTGTGGGAAAGGCTTGTCAGACGTTGAAATGTTGAAAATGTGTAAATTTTAAAAGTAACATTTCTGTTGAAATACATTGCTTTTATGGTAACTGGTATTCCTTGATATTTGTGCCCCACTTATATTCTTCTTTTCATGGTAAATTTTCATCGATTTAAAGATCGTATTATGCCGTAGATAATTTTTCCAATTGTAGTTCGAAATTATAATCTATAAAATAACCTTCACCTTTTTGAAGGAGCATCGTTATAATTCACCGCTTTTCGATTCAATCCAGAATTCTAAATAGTCACATAATTTATAATAGATAAAAATTTCACCATAATAGGAAGCAATTACGATGGGATTATCGGATACGGGTCTATTACACTAATCCACAACAAAGCGTTCATCTAATTAAAGTTCAAAAATTGATGAAGTTTCCTTCAACTGCATTATCCCCCTTTGTTGAAATAACAATCGATGGGTAATGAAATATAAAAGCTGAAATTCAGAATTTCATTATGACGAACTCTTCTATTAACTTCCTCCACCTAGAATTATATATACTCAGTGATGTTAGAAGTGTTACATAGAGAAGGAAAGATTTCTTCAATTTGATTTCATGCCAACAGAATGCTTATGTTGAAGCATGCTATGGCGAGAATCTTATCGTTTAGATACTGAATTGTTTCAGCCGTTACTATTTGGTACTTGATCATAATTAAAACAAATTGTAAAAATTACTATGTTTTACTACGAAACAATATATTATACACATTTTCTTGTGACTCGAGGTTCGGGAAATGAACTATCCTATCACCAGACAACAGTGGTACAGTGGTATTTAAACAAAAGTGATAAATATTTTGAATATTTCAACAGATTCTCGGTAATACCTAATAGTCGTACAGAGGTTTACAATCGGAACGTGATAAAAAACCGGGTTAAAAAAGAGGGGCCTTCTAACAGATATCGGAATGTCGGCAATCGACAAAGAAGGTTGTTAAACAGATGGTACCCATTTAAATATCTCAAATCATTTTTAGGGTTACATAGCTCCGTAGTCATTCATTATTTTCACATTATGTTGTTGTATATCTCAAATATTTGGATTAGAAAGCTCCATACAGTCAGTCATTATTTTTTATATTATTTTTATTGTGAACGAATTTGAAAATTTCAATAATCAAGTTTCTCTTCTTTTGAATCTACATGTAAAATTTTTTTTCTTAAGATTTTCTTTTGTCGAAAGGAATTACTTTTTTCTAAAGAATGAGTGGCAAAAGTTGAATTTTTGTTTACTTTTCATTAAATTCATTTTATGTTCGTTGAAAAAGGTTTTAAACAGATGTTACTTTTCAAATATCTGAAATATTTTCGATTTACATAGCTCCTTACAGTCATTCATTATTTTTACATTATTGTTATTGTGAACTAATTTGAAAATTTCAACAGATTCTAGATAATCGAGTTTCTTCCCTTTTGATTCTACATGTAAAATTTTAAGATTATCTATTTCGGGAAAGGAATGACCGTTTTCTAGACAATGAGTGGCAAAAGTAGAATTTTGTTTATTTTTCCTGAAACTCATTTTATGTTCGTTGAACCTCGTCTTGAAGGAACGTCCTGTTTGTCCTATATATTCATTACTGCACGTAAAACAAGATAACTCATAAACTCCTGATTTGTGTATGTCTTGTTCTACGTGCAGTAATAAATATATAGGATGGTAGACGGTCGGTAAACACATACACAAGACAAAGTGAAACAAAAATATGGAGACTGGCACAATAGTCATACCTATATTCAAAAAGGTCGACAAAATTTAGGCTAAGACCCATCTACGTTGTCGTTAAGGCACCTATCTAAACAGGCGCTCCAGTTTACATTCCAACGATCCATTTATTTCAAGAAGATCAATTATTTCCAATCTTATGACTTATCTAGATGACTGGATTGAATCTTTAAATGATGGTTTCCTTTAGCTGTGTTGTGTTTGGATTTCGCTCGAACATTTGACTGAGTACTAAAGAAAATGCTATTTCACAAGCTAGAATATTTTGGAATTCGCGGATCACTTCTGAGATTTATTGATTCGTTATCATCAGACAGACCACTTTCTATTAGAGTTCGCGATAAGTTCCCCCCTTCGAAATATATGCTGAGTCGTGTACCACAGAGATCTGTTCTTGGTCCTACATTCTTTATTCATTTTGTATCTAATCTGTCTTCTGTGCTAATGTCTACTTTTGGCGATGATACACTACAAGGAGTCGTAAGAATTTTCTGAGTAATTGCGTTTTTAACTATTGGAATCGACTCACATCTGATGTTGTTGGAGCTCCGTCTGTTAAGGCTTTTATAAACAATATGATGAGCGCGTTCCCGTGTTGTGTATCTTTTGGGAATCTTCATTTGCTTAATCAAAATGGCTGTTTCTTATATTATTCTTCTTGTTTTTTAATTTTTTCCCATTGAGGTATTTTTTCTTATAATTTTCTTGAGAGTCTCATAGGTTTTCCACAAACCTCTGTAATATTAATAATGATAAACCCAAAACATACTCTGAGACCAATTAAACTCCGAAAAATCGAAAAGCAAGAAAGTTAGTAAGTTAGAATATGATCATTCGTTATTAACATTACCGCTTTGTTATTGTATTTTAACTCCAATAGAACTTATTTTGGAAACGGATAAGAGTCGTTTGTCAGTATTTGTATTATTACATTGTATTTTTTCAAACGACTCTTATTATAAAATAATAAATAAGGGTCGTTTGAGAAAATACAATATAATAATTCAAATACTGACAAATGATGCTAAAATAATCGTGAAAATAAAAGAGGTTTTAATGATTTGGTTAGTAACGTTTTGCAAATTTCTATGTCTCGTTATAAATAAATTTCTTTCAATAAAATCTGTCTTCCATTAGCACTCCAAATCAGTGAATGGCACCTCAAATTTGTAAGATGATTTCGAATCTTGAGTACTAAGTAACCAAAAACATTTTAGAATATATCGAAAACACTTTCATGAACGCATAATTATATATTCTACAACGACCATTAATGAGAGCGTTTAATTTTTCATTCAAGTAAAGGATCTTCAATTAAAAATGTAATTTGTATATGTATATGTATATGATTTCAATTTAAAAGATACAACGAAAATTAATTCTTCCTTTAGTAGGCTTGAATAATGCAGTTTTTTTCGGAATAAGTTATCGTTGAAATGTCCACCAAATGTCTATGACTTCGTTGACACTTACGCTACCGATCGCTCTAGTTTTGGATCATTCTGTGCAATAATAACGACGCTATTTCAACAATAATTCGAAAAAAAATCGTTTTCAAGTGATTTAAGTTTTGTTGCTTCTTAGTATAGACTTGTCTTTCCATACAATCCCCCCAAAGAAAATAATCTAGACGTGTCAAATCGAATGACCTTGACGGCAAATTCACAAATCCTGGTCGTGAGATGATACAAACCTTTTCCTTAGCAAAGCGAGCGAAGATATAGCATCAACTGTATAGTATATAGTGCCATCTTGTTGGAGCCATATATCTTCAATATTGGTGTTCTCAAGGTGTGGCCATAGAATTTCGAATAACATGGTCCTTTAGCGGTTACAATTCACGGTTTTTACTGTTCCATCCTCATTTAAGAAGAAATAATATCCGACGATGTTGCGATGCCATAAACAGTGAGTTTTTCGGAATGCCACAACATTTCATGTAATACTTTCAGATTGTACAATTTGTTCTAGTATCTGAATGAATATATATGCCCATGGAAGTGGCAAATATCAAGAAGAGCTGCAGGGTGGTTTCATGAGTTGGTCAAGTGAGATCGTATGGACTTAATAAGAGGTATGGGGTCACTTTTTGAATTTTTTCACAAAATTTTTTGCAAATATTATCGTTCAATTCTTGAGGACTACTACGTTACTAAAAAATTGAGCTGATGAAATTCTTACTTCTAGTTGTAACAATTTCAAAGTCATTAGGTATATATTAAAGTGAAGTGCGGTGTCATCGCATACCATCAGTAACGCTGGCCAACCGTTTATTTTTCAATAATAATCACAGAAGTGCACTTTCCATTGTTCATGACTGGTGGTAATGGCTAATCGATAATGTGAATGACGAGACTGGCTTTCATGAAATTCATGATATTATTAGATTCCAGTCAGTTTTATTACGATTTATCATTCAAGGTTGATTGTTCTGTTCATTTGTTATGAATGAGTTTAAAACACAAAAAATTTAATTTCAAAGACACTGTTTTGCTACCACGAGAAAAAATATTCGAATTCTTGTTGCGATGATATCGATTAATAACATGTTATAAGGGATTAAATGATCATTAATGCATTGATTGACAGGTGTTTTATAACTATTTGAATGTGGATATAATAACTATTTGTTTAATGCATATGATAATTTTGGTGCCACCATTGTATAATCATAATGCAGCATACTTTTTGAAGCACTCTCGTACATCATACCCACCGGATTCAACGTCGACGTTCTAGAAAATGGTCGGAGCTTGTGTGAAGTTGACACGAGAGATTTTTAATATCGGTCAAATTGTGAATGTCACATTTTCTTTCGCTGAACCGGAAATCTTTCAGAAATAAAAATATTTTTGTTTGAAACTCACCTTAACATAAGAAAAATTATTGTTTTCACACATCAATACTTGAACGAAGTTTACGTATACAAGATGGTTCATTTCTGGAACACACTTTTCATTTAGAGGGGGATATCATTTGATTGCAAATTCGTGGCTGTACGATCATCCTCCTAAACAAGCAACATCCTCAAGAATCTTAAACAGAAACACAACATTTTGATAATTTTGCAATTCCATTTATGAATATGCTAAAATATTCCTGTAAGGCTTCCGTTTGTATGTTGAAAACTAGTTGGAAGGATAGGCGAGTTCCTTAACGAACAAGTGTTCAGATGTTAAAATTGCTCATCATTAAGAGTAATTGAACTAATATTAACGGAGTTTTTTACATGATAGAAGGCTTATTATATTTTTTTAAATATCGTGCAGATTCATTCTTCTTACCACACTAAAAATTTTAATTTTATGGATATTTTCTTTCAAAAACTATTTAAAATTGAATGAAATAAATATTTTAGAAAACACAGTATCACTTAAATACACAAATGAAATTAACACTCATTACATAGCACCAACAATAATAAAAAAATACAAAGAAAATATAAAATATTAAATGAAATTATTCAACAAACACTTGAAGGATACAAACTTTGTTTCGTGACGATGTGTTATAAAAAGCAAATTCCTTCCCAAAAATACAAAACATAGGCTCAAGAATTTCTTCGACAATAACTCTCTTTAAAAACGTTTCTTCAAAACACTGCAAAAACATGCAGTACATCTCCAAAAAGGCCATTTGGAATTACCACGTCGATAATTCTTCGGTCTTTATAAAATTAAGGTTAGCAGAATAAATCTGTATGATATTTAAAGAAATTTGAATATTAAAACAAATTGAAATATGTTTATCTTCTACAATTTTAATTTCAAAAAATTTTTATTCAAAAAACTTTTAGAAATAAATTTATGTCTACACAAGCACCGCTTACATTTAATAGACGTATATAATCAAAACTCAATATATAATGTCAAATAGAATAAATAACCCAACAGATATACGAAAGTAATTAAAATTAATGAATAAATATTTAAAGGAGACAAAATTTTGTTTCTGGTCTTACCTTTAAGAACACCAATTGTCTTTTAAAAACAAGAACACACTTAAAGGACTTCTCAAAGAATATAATTTATTTGAAATATTTAATATATTCAAATATTCGAATAAATTATTTCAAAAATCTCTAAGAATGTGCACTATATCTTCAAAAAACAAATATAATTCTAGACAATCCCGTCTTCAGTCCTCATTTAATATTCCAAATAACAAAATCAAAAACCTAACCTATATCTCTCACGTGTTAAAAGACTTAAGCTTCGAAATACAGATCAACTATATAATTCAAGATTGATCTATGTTCTAACAAAATCAAAGAACAGTGTGAGTTATTTTAAGGTTTATTTAAATTCATTGACATTCTATAATGAGATTTATTGAAGCCAAAATATAATTATATATTATATATAAAATAAAATAGAAAGGCCTTTTACTTGATAGAAGAAATATAACAAAATTTGAATATTAAAACAAATTGAAATATGTTTATCTTCTACAATTTTAATTTCAAAAAATTTTTATTCAAAAAACTTTTAGAAATAAATTTATGTCTACACAAGCACCGCTTACATTTAATAGACGTATATAATCAAAACTCAATATATAAAGTCAAATGGAATAAATAACCCAACAGATATACGAAAGTAATTAAAATTAATAAATAAATATTTAAAGGAGACATAATTTTGTTTCTGGTCTTACCTTTAAGAACACCAATTGCCTTTTAAAAACATGAACACACTTAAAGGACTTCTCAAAGAATATAATTTATTTGAAATATATAATATATTCAAATATTCGAATAAATTATTTCAAAAATCTCTAAAAATGTGCACTATATCTTCAAAAAACAAATATAATTCTAGACAATCCCGTCTTCAGTCCTCATTTAATATTCCAAATAACAAAATCAAAAACCTAACCTATATCTCTCACGTGTTAAAAGACTTAAGCTTCGAAATACAGATCAACTATATAATTCAAGATTGATCTATGTTCTAACAAAATCAAAGAACAGTGTGAGTTATTTTAAGGTTTATTTAAATTCATTGACATTCTATAATGAGATTTATTGAAGACAAAATATAATTATATATTATATATAATATTATATTTGTTTTTTGAAGATATAGTGCACATTTTTAGAGATTTTTGAAATAATTTATTCGAATATTTGAATATATTATATATTTCAAATAAATTATATTCTTTGAGAAGTCCTTTAAGTGTGTTCATGTTTTTAAAAGGCAATTGGTGTTCTTAAAGGTAAGACCAGAAACAAAATTTTGTCTCCTTTAAATATTTATTCATTAATTTTAATTACTTTCGTATATCTGTTGGGTTATTTATTCCATTTGACATTATATATTGAGTTTTGATTATATACGTCTATTAAATGTAAGCGGTGTTTGTGTAGACATAAATTTATTTCTAAAAGTTTTTTGAATAAAAATTTTTTGAAATTAAAATTGTAGAAGATAAACATATTTCAATTTGTTTCAATATTCAAATTTTGTTATATTTCTTCTATCAAGAAAAAGGCCTTTCTATTTTATTTTATGATATTTAAGATATAGTAATTGAATTTTTTTCAATGTTTTCATCATCATTCTGTAATAATTTTTCAAGATCCAATTTTATTAAGCATGGTTCACAAACACATGGCAAGAATATCAGTCATTTAGTTGTGATTGCTTTGATTTCCAAATCCTTGGACAATGGTTCGATGCTAACAAAAAACGTGAAAATGTATAAATAACAAAGCAGCAGAATTTGCAACTCTTGGACATATCGGATTGGACCCTTTGTTAAGTACAGGAAAATTAGCAGAAACTTCAGTAACTACGCGAACGAATATTCAGAACATTTGAATAAACATCATTTCCGTCACCATAAGATTCACCTTATATAAATATTTTGTATAGTCCTAATTTGTTATACTCAGTATACTGCTCTGATGGACGTTCATTTTTCTGAGTGGTAATGTTAATAGACATCCTTGTAGATATTGGAATAATTCAAATACTAAAATTCGCAGAGAACACCAGATACAGTATCCAGAATCCATTTAAGACTCTTATATAATTTTACATTAAGGAATTGAAAAATATTTCTTACATTTATTGTTGAAAAAAATCTCACTGGTAGACTAAAAATTGGTCCGTCTTTTTTCTCTTTAATTGTAAATGGTCTCATTTTTGAAATTTTCTTTAATTGTGTATAAGACAATAATTCAACGCTCCAATTCTTTGACAGCTCAGTTGGTAGAGCGACGATCTATAGAGAATGGAAAATTAATTACGTTTTTTGAAAAACTCACTTGAAGAGGACCAAAAATATTATCCTTGATTCGATTCGGTCCGCTTCTTTGAAAGTGCCCATGTAGGTTTTACGTGAAACTTTTACGGCTCTACATTAATAATATCCCTTGAATAAAGAGAAAACCTTGCGTGGGGAAAAGGTCTTTAGTTTCGCCTTTCACAATAATGGTTACCATTAAGTTCTGAAATAAAACAACCATTAAGATGTCCAGTGTTTGGACTTAAATCGATCAATCCTTTGTGTCGTTCAAATTTGCTTTATTGCCGCCTCAACTACAAATTACTTTTTCAAGATATGACGAAAATAAAATCGCAAATCCGTATGACTGTTTACCAGCGGCGTTACATAAGGAAATATGATGAAACTGTTGCGCTCGTATGATGGTACCTCCAAAGGTCTGTGTATTTTGAGAATATTGGCCGACCATATCCTACAGAAATACAATGAAAACAATAACAATATGACTTTTACAAATAGAATCGAATAGTTATTTATGTATACAATACATTTTCCTGATTCGATGCTTCTGGCGATTAAATAACTCTGATTAAATTCTACTTTTCTCTGTGACTTAACATTCAAAAGTATCAAATAGAGTATTTGACGCTGATTTGTAAGGAAGGATACCATTAGACGGAACTGGAGTTGCTAGGTTGGTCACTTCAGTGGATTCTGATTGCAGCCAACATTAGATCAGCCACTTGGTGTGGCTCTAATCAGTGTTCTAGACGCCATTAAACGTTACAGAGTGACTGGTTCTCATACCAGAAGGACAGGTCAAGGTAGACATCGAAACGTCTACCGTTTCATAAATTTGACTGAACAAATGTTATAAAACCTTTCAAGAGTTGTTCTATTCCGTTTAACAGTTTTCACTTAGGATGTACCATGTTTTCATTTCATCATCACTGAAACAATATCTACGAAAAGATCTGTTTGACGGTTAATTGCGTCGATGAGTGTATTAGCAGGCGTTTTTTTTTTATATTGATTAGGTTTTCTGAAAAGTTTTTTAATGATAAGATACCCTTTGACAGGAAAATATACACCTTCAAAAGCGCTCTGTATAAAAAACCAACACGGCGCAGTATCCAAATTCTAACTTCATTTCGTTGCTTCGCTATCAAAAATGTAATCTTCGCCGAATTCCTCAAAGGTCCTTTGGTGTATGTTTCTAGACCTGAAAAAGGCGTTTGATACGGTGAGTCATTCGCTCTTGTTGAATTCTTTGAAAGACATAGGGGTGAGAAATACATCACTCTATTCATTAGTTATTTGACAGATAGGGTTCAGAATGTGAATTAACCGTGTAACAAGCGGATCTGAGATAGTGGAATACGGCGTTCCCCAAGATACGTTATTAGAACCTGTAATCTTCAGTATATATGTTGATACGCTGTTCAACTAGGATATTGTAGGAGATATTGTTGGATTCGCTGACGATACCGTGATATTTTGTTAGTCGACAGATTGGTATGAATTAAAAGCAATAGCGGAAAATGATTTTAAGGTCATAAAAACTTGGACTGATTACAAGCTTTCAACTATAAATTTGAACAAAACAAAGTATTTGCCAATAAGCTTCAAATCCAAGAAATGCTCATATTTTGACTTCGAAATTTTGAGTATGGGGGAATATTATACAATTGAAGGTGTAACTAAGGTTAAGTATCTAGGTGTCATGATGGACTCAAATCTGAAATGGTCGGAACATATGAAGAACTTGACCAATAAATTACACTTTTTGTCATAGAAGTTTGGGTTTCTTACCAGGGTTCTACCTACGCCACAGTTGAAAACGCTGTACTTCGCTCTCCGATATGCTATCACTTGTTGGGGAGTTGCTGTAAATACGCACCCAGCCACTGAAAATTCTGCAGAAGAGAATCTTAAAGTTGATATTCAAGAGACCTAAGTGTTATGGAAGCGACGGTTTATTCCAGGAAGCGAGACTGTTGGATTTAAGAAAACTTTACTACTTACAAGCTGCTTTGAGATACCACCGGAGTTCCTGGTATCGTAGGAAAATATGTGACTCGTGCACGAAACCTTTGATGCTGACGAGCCTTACACAAAGGAGTTACCCTCTTTCCCTACGCCAACAATTCCAAAATCAATAAAAATGCTCAAAATTATATGTGGTTATAAAAGAAACCAAAAAGATTCATATTGTCAGTACCCATTGAGAGATTTCACGATCTGATAGAAACTAGACGTTTTACATTGTAAAATGTGTGGTTGCACCTGTTCTCATATCTGTTATGCGTGTTTCAGTTCCTTTGTTATTTTCAATGTAATTTGAAGGATTTCCTCTAAATTTTAGTAATGTTTAACTAGGTATCTTTAAATTCACTGTCAAACAAGAAAAATAGTTTATTTTGTTTGTGTTAAATTATAAAATTGTATAGCAAATAGCTCAAAACAAGGGTGTATTCACTTCCAGAGTTTTTACTGCTTCATTCCTAGCCCTATTAGAAACTTTATATCTACATAAAAAAGTCATATGTTGCAGAAATTAAGTTATTATTATTATAATTATTATAAATGATTATTCAGGATCAAAAACATCATACGTTCATAATTAATCCGTGCAAAACTATATGCAATAAAAAGGATGACTTAGAAGTGAAAGGGAGAATTATCAAGAAGGATCTCTTGGCAAATGCTCGAGTTCTAATCTAATTGGGGACTACAGAAGTGCGATCAGCGGACGTATATCTGACTATTCAGAAGACGAGACAATAAAATCAGTATCTTATGTGAAAGGCTTGATAGAGAAATTTCCAGAAAAGTATTTTTTCACAAAAATTAAATCGGAAGGTTAACAACAAAAACTGTATCTACTTGGTACCTTGTCGATGTGGAGTAACCTATATAGGGGAAATGAATCGGCACCTTGAAGTTAGAGTTAAGGAATATAAAAATCACGCATCAAAGAAGAAATGAACAAATCCGGAATAGCAGAACGTATCCATTATCCACCTAGAACAACACTGGAAAAGCGCAAGTTCAAAGAAGCATTCTTCATACAACATAATACACACGTCTACAGCCGCTAAGCCAAAGTCCCACAAATATAGTGCCCTGAATTCCGAAATAATTGTCACAGTGCACAGTGTGAAATATTCGACAAAATTGTAGTCAGTAGCAATAGTAGATATGATTTTATCTTGCTCTTTTTTTGTTTTTGTCAGAACTCTAAATTAAAATAAAACACATTTACTTTAAGACTGAAGTCAAATTTAGTTTTTATTTGAAAGATAATTTCATGACATTTATGTTTTGAAAATAATTTCCGGCTATGTCCACCACCACTAGCTCTGAGGAACCGCATTCGACCTGACCAATATTGGACCACTTTTTTGAGTAATTCAGGCCTCATTTGATCAATCACACGAGTTATGTTGGCTTCCAAAGCGTCTATTGTTTCTGGTTTATCAGCATAAACCGATGACTTGACATAACCCCAATGAAAATAATCCAGTGGAGTTATGTCCCATGATCTTGGAGGCCAATTTATTGGACCCTTTTTTGAAATAATATTATCGGCAAAAAGGTGTAGCACTTTTTTCTTGAAACCAAAACACTTCTGGGTCGATACTATTCAAATTTTGAAACAAATAATTATTGATCATCGATCTGTAACGAGCACCATTCACTGTAACATTAGCTTCAGCATCGTTTTTGAAGAAATATGGGCCGATGATGCCTCCAGCGTGTAAGGCACACCCAGTGCATTGCAATGGAACCTGCAGAACTTCTTGAGGTTTGTTTTCACTCCATATATGGCAATTTTGCTTGTTTACATAGCCATTCAACCAGAAATGAGCTTCATCACTAAACACAATTGAATTTCTCTATAAGTTTGGCGAATAGAACACTGATTTTGAAAATAAGTTTCAACAATTTGTAAACGCTGTTGCGGCGTGAGTCTTTCCATGACAATTTGTTAATGATAACTGAACAGATATTGTCATATTGTCAAAACAACATGGCTTCTACCTTCTGTCAAATCGCAGTTATCCCTATCGAAAGTTCTATCACTCTAAAAAAAACACCCGATACTTGGAACCTTGTCAATGTGGAGTAACATATTTAGGAGAAATGAATCGGCAACTTGAAGTTAGAGTTAAGGAATATCAAAATCACATCTCAAAGAAGAAATGAACAAATCCGGAATAGCAGGACATACCCACTGTCCTCCGAGACCAACACTGGAAAAGCGCAAGTTCAAAGAAGCATTCTTCATACAACAAAATACACACGTCTACAGCCACTAAAGAAGTCCCACGGTGTCCTGAGTTCCAAAATAGTAGTCAGTAGCAACATTCGACAAACGAAGGCTTGTTGTAACGAAACAATTGTTGTGAAATAAAATAAATAGGGGAAGTTGCAAACAATTTTTATATTATCGAATTCAACATGAATTTTCCTCAACGAAAGATTGAGAGAGTCAGATATGATTTTATCCTACTCTTCATCAGAGTTATATACGTGTAGTCATCAGTCAATACATCAAACTAACAAATCTCCCTATTAATAATTTTCGGCAACTCCCTTCAAGCAGACGCCACTGCAAAATACCGCGAAGTCGGAAGGAGGGTTCGTTACATTATTAATCGCGTGACAAGGTTTCGTTACAAAATTATTGCGAAGCGGAAAATCCCGTGTTTCGTTGCATATTTCGTAATTATTTCACATGAGATCGATGCACGCTGCAGGCACGACGTAAGCCAATATCCCGAAATTCCCTCCTGCCGCACGATTGAAAATTTCGATTCGACTTTCCAGTTTACAGCAGGATATTGCAGACATCGCATGCGATGCGGGACTATCCTAGGCACTGCCGTTTCTGGTAAATGAGTACGGACTGTTGCTTACGTTGATTACCGTCAGCCCTGGAGCGATAATCAACAAACATTGCTTGGAAAGGGTTCCGCTTCCGTTCTGTATCAAATTTTGACTCGTAAATTCCTAATAACCCCCAGTTATGAGGCATAAAGTACAAGTTGAGCGAGACCTGGGTAACGAGTGGTCGTAAATAGGCGTTTTTTGGGAGTTTCATATGAGGAAATGCGACCCAGTTAATGACTGAAGGATTTTGGGGGAATATTATGAGGGGTTTGTATTCATGTGGACGGAAAAGGTTACCTTGTGTCGTAACTTTTCGTTCGTTTTACCTGAAGCTGTCCATTTCAACCTAGAATGTTCCAGATTTTAAAAGGTTCCATTACTGGTAATGAAAAAGACGGACCTAAATTCTGGATACTCTTGACGTGTGCTTATCAGAGTGGTGAAGGATTGTAAACGCTTGATTCTTACGGAATTCCTTCACTCGAAGTTAATTTCACGCATAAATTCAAGAATATCATCCACATTAGAATCCGAAGGTAACTTCTCTATTTCGAATGAACCTTATGCGGAAACCTCATCAACACAAGTTGAACATTTCCATTTTACATTATTAGACTTCAACAAGAAATTCAGCTGACTCGCCGTAAGATCAACACATTTAGCATGATAATTGCCAGTATAAAAACCAGTGCATTTCATTCCGGGTGATCCACGGTTCAATTGTAATGAACCTACTTTACAATTATCTGCCATTCTGGTCGGTTCAATTTCGTAGACTTGTGAACTGAAACTACGGAGGTCCGAAACTTGTATTCACTGTTGAAAAAACAATAAGGGAAGATATAGATCGACTTGAAAATTACTAATTAAGCGGAAACGTCCAGAACGATGTCGATCCACCAGATGCACACATGCGAATGAATACTAACGTTAAATGAATACATTTGATTTGATTCTGCTAGTGGTAAGTGGCTGACTACCATAAAATAATCTATACCTCGTGAAAGAATTGCTTGGTAACTTTTTGAATTCATCATAGTAATTGATTGAAGTCATTCAATCAGTATGCAAATTCTGGGATAAGCATACTTCAAAGGGGATTAAAAGAGATGTATGTTAGACTTCAATTGGTTTAATATAAGAAAAACAAATGTTAACTTCCGCAGAAGTTAACATTTGTTTTTCTTATATTGAAGATGAATTTCCGTCAAGTAAAGACCGAGACAATCAAAAATTCAATTGGTTTATTTGGGGCCTAAATACATATAATTCAAATGTACATGTCTGAGTTGTTTTACCCACAAGTTGAGGGAATTATTTCGGTAAAGTGTTGAACTTTAATTGCGGTGAAAACACTATCTTGTAGATAATATCGGGTATTTTTTTAGAGTGATAGAACTGTCGATAGAGATAAATGTGATTTGACAGAAGATAGAAGCCATGTTATTTTGACATTTCTGTTCAGTAAGCATTGACAAATTATCATGGAAAGACTCACGCCGCAACAACGTTTACAAATTGTTGAAATTTATTTTCAAAATCAGTGTTCTATTCGCCAAACTTATAGAGCACTTCGTGAAATTTATGGTTCACATAATCGTCCATCAGAGCATCTTATTCGTCGAACAGATTTCGGACAAAATTTTCTCCACTCGAAGCAACAACAACAAGACAAAAAACTGTACGCACAGAAGAAAATATCGCTGCTGTAAGTCATAGTGTTAATGATGATCCAGATTTGTCTATTCGTCGGCGTTCAAAACAAGTTGGACTCTGTGCATCCACCACATGGAAAATTTTGCGTGAAGATCTTTGTCTACATCCAACAATACAACTGATACAACTGGTTCAAGAACTGAAGCCACTTGACCATAATAAGCGTCGTTTGTTTGCTGATTGGACCCTAGAACAGCTTGAAGTTGATCCAATTTTTCATCGTAAAATTGTGTTTAGAGATGAAGCTCATTTCTGGTTAAACGGCTATGTAAACAAGCAAAATTGCCGTATATGGAGTGTAAACAATCCTCAAGGAGTTTTGCAGGTTCCATTGCATCCTGAAAAATGCACTGTATGGTGTGCTTTACATGCTGGAGGCATCATCGGTCCATATTTCTTTGAAAACGATTCTAGAGTTAATGTTTCAGTGAATGGTGCTCGTTACAGATCGATGATCAATGATTATTTGTTTCAAAATTTGAATGGTATCGACCCAGAAGTTGGTTGCAACAAGATGGTGCTACACCTCATGCTGCTACCGTAACAATTGATTTATTGAAAGAAAGATTTGGCGATAACAATGTTTCGAGAAATGGTCCAATTAATTGACTTCCAAGATCATGCGACATAACTCCACTGGATTATTTTCTTTGGGGATATGTCAAGTCATTGGTTTATCCTGATAAACCAGAAACAATAGACTCTTTGGAAGCCAACATATCTCGTGTTATTGATGAAATAAGACCTGAATTAACCGAAAAAGTGGTCCAAAATTGGTCTGATCCAATGCGGTTCCTCAGAGCTAGTCGTGGTGAACATATTTCGGAAATTATTTTCAAAACATAAATGTCATAAAATTATCTTAAAAAAAAATTTGGCTTCAATCTTAATTTAAATGTGTTTTATTTTAATTTAAAGTTTTATCACTTAAAAAAAACACCCGATACATTCACTTCCAGGCCATTTAAGGCGTTGTGGTGTTATCACTAGAGGGTGTTCTTGGTAAGTTGAAAGTAACTGCGAAGTGAAAGTTGGGAGAGGGAAATTTTTATTATAACTTGAGAGTTGAGACAGAGAGAAAGTGTGGCTAGAACTCACTTATGTGTGGGATCAGAACTCTATTGTTCGTAGTGAATGTTGAGTGACCGTTTGGTAGAAAAACAAGGGGAGAGTGTTTGTTGATGTTTTTAGGCCGATTGCCTACGAATACTTGTCGATTTTGCTTCACCGAGTACTTAAGGGTTACTTTTATTAGATGTTTAGTGCGGACCCAAAAAAAGAGACCGAACTCCAGGGCAGGTAGCTATTTTTGTTTCTGGTACTACCGTCCCATTTATATTTCTAGGAAAAAATGAGAGATTTTTGAGAGGCTTATATTGTTGGACCTTAAGACCGTAGTTGTAATGTATCTGTCTAGTAAAGATCAAAAATTCATTCTTCGATTTCGTATAAATCGAACACATGGGTAATGTTATTAACCATTTGCAATTTTGTATCCTGATCAGTTTAAGATTCGTTCTGGATAACCATCAACTTCATGTAACCTTTGCTGCATAGGACATAAAACATACCTCGAAAATGATAAACCGGCATCAAGCCTAAGTTTTTCACCGATTCTTTCCATTTCAAGGATACACCATCTAGACTTATACTATTGTTTTTTAAATATTGGATGGAGTAGTCCGTTACTTTGTGATAGTTCATTTTAATGGAATGAAATAAGGAATTACTTTGTTTTCTATCACTTTTTATTATAACTGATATACAGTGACTCGAGATTCGTAGTGTTTACTACATTTTCAAACTGAACGAACAAATTAGATCTCAACTATTATATATGGGGATTGTAGGCTTCGGCAGAGCTTCGAAGAGAGGGGTTTTCCAAAGTTCCGTCTGTTCGTTAAGTAGTTTTATTATTGGTACGTGCTTTTTATATTTTTCAATTTCTATGGATTCCAGGATGTCAAGTTTTTTCCCTTTCGCTTCCACGTGCAAGATAACAAGGTTGTTCAATTCTGGGAAGGTGTGATCTGTAGTGAAGAAATGGTTCGCAAAATTGGAATTATTCTTCCGGTTCCTAAAATCAGATTGATGCTCTTTGTACCTTTTATGGAAAGGTCGGCCCGTTTGTCCTATATACACACTATTACACTCTTGACAACTTAATTTATAGACTACAGAATTATTCAGTCGGTTCTCTTTGTCTTTCGGATTAAAAAAGAGATTAGAAATTTTATGGGAGGGTGTGAAAGCTGTTACTATGTTAATTCTTGATAAAATTCGAGCTATTTTTTGTGTGCTGACTGAATAATTCTGGAGTCTATAAATTAAGTTGTCAAGAGTGTAATAGTGTGTATATAGGACAAACGGGCCGACCTTTCCATAAAAGGTACAAAGAGCATCAATCTGCTTTTAGGAACCGGAAGAATAATTTCAATTTTGCGAACCATTTCTTCACTACAGATCACACCTTCCCAGAATTGAACAACCTTGTTATCTTGCACGTGGAAGCGAAAGGGAAAAAACTTGACATCCTGGAATCCATAGAAATTGAAAAATATAAAAAGCATGTACCAATAATAAAACTACTTAACGAACAGACGGAACTTTGGAAAACCCCTCTCTTCGAAGCTCTGCCGAAGCCTACAATCCCCATATATAATAGTTGAGATCTAATTTGTTCGTTCAGTTTGAAAATGTAGTAAACACTACGAAACTCGAGTCACTGTATATCAGTTATAATAAAAAGTGATAGAAAACAAAGTGATTCCTTATTTCATTCCAATTGTTTTTTAGGTTCGCAGATCTCTTAATTATCGGGTGCTTTTTTAAAGTGAT
The DNA here is from genome assembly GCA_034642435.1 of Megalocaria dilatata. Lineage (NCBI taxonomy): Eukaryota > Metazoa > Arthropoda > Insecta > Coleoptera > Coccinellidae > Megalocaria > Megalocaria dilatata. Next base: position 35,505,821 of record CM067857.1, on the reverse strand, counting down.
AGAACTTTCAATAGGGATAACTGTGATTTGACAGAAGTAGAAGCCATGTTGTTTTGACATTTCTGTTCAGTAAGCATTGACAAATTATTATGGAAAGACTCACGCCGCAACAACGTTTACAAATTGTTGGAATTTAATCTGTGTTCTATTCGCCGAACTTGCAGAGTACTTCGTGAAATTTATGGTTTACATAATCGTCCATCAGAGCAGCTTATTCGTCGAACTGTCGATAGATTTCGGATAACATTTTCTTTACTCGATGCAACAACGACAACAAGTTAAAGAACTGTACGTACAGAAGAAAATATCGCTGCTGTAGGTCATAGTATTAATGATGATCACGATTTGTCTATTCGTCAACGTTCACAATAAGTTGGACACTGTGCATCCACCACATGGAAAATTTTGCCTAAAAATCTTTGTCTACACCCATACATGATATAACTGGTTCAAGAACTAAAGCCACGTGACCAATATTGAAACCATTTCAATAGAGTATAATATTTGAATAAGGTTATTCTGATTTTCACAAATTTTTATTGTTATGTTCAAAACAATCGTTTCGCTATCACAGTAGCATCATCAGGCAGATTTACATTTTGAATTACTAAGCTTGTTTCCGAAATCCGTTGCTCTTTATATTACAGTAAGTACAATAAATTTTTATTGAGCACTAAAACCCAGAAAATTTATTGTACTTACTGTAATATTTATATTACAGCTAGTTATAGCAACGGATTTCGGAAACAAGCTTAGTTATTCAAAATGTAAACCTGCCTGATGATGCTACTGTGATAGCGAAACGATTGTTGTAAACATAACAATAAAAATTTGTGAAAATCAGAATAACCTTATTTAATACAGATTTTCATCAAGTAAGTACTGATTAAATCCCATATTCAATAAAGTGTGCTATGAAATTTTAGACCAGTTGTTTATGAGGATTTGAAGAAGTTAGTATGCAAACGAAACGCGTCATGTGAGCAACTCACAATAATGAGTAGGGTGTTATTTAATTAAATTTTAGAAATTTATCCAAATATGCCAGAGCCTACGGAATTGTTCTGAAAATTTTGATCCTTTTTCACATTTTTTATACTACCAGTGGCTCACCATAAAAAAATTCTGAGGCAAATGACATGTCATATAAAGTAAATATCAAACTGTAGTATTCTGGGCGAATTCAACTGTATATTTTGAAAAATGCGGATGCGATGAGGAAAAAACTTCAATGTATCTCGAAAACGAAGTGTTTGCGGAACTATGTGTGTGAGATTCATATCTTGATACCATTCAAGGTAACACCCTTCTGCGTTTGTTTCTGGAATTTAGGAACATGCAGTTATCAATCATACATCGATGGCAATAATTTTTACTGCTCTAATAAATAATCACAGATAGTTGAAAATAGATATTATTAAATGGATTATCTTTCGAGAACAGTCAATTTGATGCATTTGCTTCTTTATCAAATCATATTCTATGAATATTTCTCCTCAATTCCCAATTGATTCAATTCAATTAGAACTTTTCATTATTATTTCATTAAAATTTACAATATGAAAACAGTGTCAATTCGTACAATTTTCTAGAGAATTTAACCAAGACTTTGAATTAAATAATACGATATATGCGTTTAATTACAATATAAAGAATCTGCTCTCAATATTTTAAATTATAAAATATTGCATTATGCATACTGTTCGAAGCTTCAAACGGCCCATAGATAACTGATGCATTAAAGTAACACTTATATATCAAAATCTTATTCTATGCCGTAATTTCTTGTGCCATTTTATTACCCAGAATTTCTTCCCTTGAAATAAGGAACAATTTGCTGTTCCCCCTTAAGTTAAGGACGAAAGTCGAGTGCAAAGATAAATTACATGTTTCTTTGATGTTTCAAGAAAGCAACCTGAAGAGCTCCTGAACAGATAGAGGCATAGGAAGCATAATGACGTCGATGCAAGCCGCTGTTGTCATGGTTGCAGCCTTTCAGGCAAACGAACAAAGAAAGAATGTAGCTAAATTGTTATTTAGTAGATAGTATGGCCACAAAAAGATGTCGAAGGAAACAGATGACTTGAAGAAATACACACAGCGAAGGGAAGTTGTCTTGTAACATCTAAATTGCAACTTGATGAAATAAAATATCGTTTGAAACACTCAGTATACATCAAGTCAAAAAAGTAACGAGAATTAATAAATGCTTAAAGGGTTTGTCGAAATTCATTTAATTCATTCGGAGTGCTCCATTTTGTCACTTCATAACAAGTATGTTTGGCGATTTTCAAAATAGAAGAAATCGTCTAAAATTTTGCAGTGTAAATAGAATTTCGTACATGTTAGAAGTGCGAAAGGAGCACGTCAATATCGAATTAAAACGAAGATAATGTTGCTCGTTGACTTTTCCTTTATTATATATTTGAAATTTTCATAAAAAGGTGAGAAGGTAAATGAACATCAATATTGTTTGGGCGTTATGCAGCTTTTTAGGCAGTTAATTCGTCGAAAATTACCAGATTTGTGGAAACAAAACTCGATACCTTTGCACTTCGATATCCCATCATTTCTAGGAAAACTGCTAGAACTCCCCAAAAAAGATGTATGTCCATTCGAAATCCTTTATCGGAAGCGACAAAAAACTTTGCACGTTTAACATGAAATTTACACAATCTCACTTTTTTAGAAACACTAGAAATGAATATACATAATAAAATTGGACTGCATTTGAATACTTTTTGTGACTCCAATTCCTACTAAACCCTTATTTTAAAAATACCATAGATTTTTACTTTCATATTAAAATGAACCTATAAAACGTTAATTGTTGTCGATCAATCAATTAGCAACACACCCACAAATTATACAGATGTATCAGAAGTAGAACACAGCATCAATGTTGTAATTTTTCATAAGTTCAAGATAAATTTACTGAAATTCTCTAACTCCAACATATTGAGATATAATAATAATAATTAAATAAAATTTTGAATAACTAGTTAGTTACTCAAAATGTAATCTTGCCTGATGATGCTACTGTGATAGCGAAACGATTGTTGTAAACATAACAATAAAAATTTGTGGAGATCAGAATAACCTTATTCGATTATTATTTAATATGGATTTTCACCAAGTAAGGACTGATTCAATTCAATATATTGAGATATCACGTAAGTTAGTTATTAAGTTACGCTTTTTTTATCCAGACTAAATTTCGTGCCACAACATCCTGTGAACATTTTTCATTTATCAGCTACAGAAAAATGAAGTACTTCAGATTCATAATTCTTCTTTGTGGTACAACACTGCTTATTATTATTCAGGCTATATATCTTCAGAAGCTTTCGGTTTTATTGCCCAATAAACCGTTGAAAGAAATTCCCGAATACAAAACGAAGCTCCTTTAAATAATTTAGCTTGGGTTCGCGTGCCTTGAAAGTGAATATCATACTATCCTTCCTATGTTTGGGTTTGGTGCGTAAACCCTTTATACTTCATTAAATTATTAATTTTTCTTGAGGAATTGAAACAAGATATTTTCCCTGAACCATTAGAAATTTTCTATTCGAAAGCTTATGGACCAGATAAATGAAACGGAACGAAATATATATCGGATGTTTTTTTAGAGTGATAGAACTTTCGATAGGGATAACTGTGATTTCACAGAAGGTAGAAACCATGTTGTTTCGACATTTCTGTTCAGTAAGTATTGAATCGTGGAAAGACTCATGCCACAACAACGTTTACAAATAGTTGAAATTTATTTTCAAAATCAGTGTTCTATTCGCTAAACTTATAGCACTTCGTGAAATTTACGGTTTACATAATCGTCCATCAGAGCAGCTCGAACTATCGATAGATTTCGGACAACGTTTTCTCTACCCGATGCAATAACAACAACAAGACAAAGAACTGTAAGTGCAGAAGAAAATATCGCTGCTGTAAGTCATAGTATTATTGATGATCCAGATTAGTTTATTCGTCGACGTTCACAACAAATCGGACTCCACCACATGGAAAATTTTGCATAAATATCTTGGTCTACACCTATACAAGATCCAACTGGTTCAAGAACTAAAGCCACTTGACCATAATAAGCGTAGTTTGTTTGCTGATTGGGCCCTAAAACAGCTTGAAGTTGATCCACTTTTTTATCGTAAAATTATGGTTAGTGATGAAGCTCAATTCTGGTTGAACAGCTTTGCAAACAAGCAAAATTGCTTGATTGTATCGGTCTCTACTTGTCGGAAATACTTCTCGATGATTAAAGTAAAAAAAATAGCGGAAATTAAGTTGTTTAACTTTAATCATCAAGCAAAATTGCCATATATGGAGTGAAAACAATCCTCAAGTAGTTTTGCAGGTTCCATTGCATCCTGAAACTGCACTGTATGGTGTGCTTTACACGCTGGAGGCATCATGGGTCCATATTTCTTTAAAAACGATGCTGGAGCTAGTGTTACAGTGAATGGTGCTCGTTACAGATCGATGATCAATGATTATTTGTTTCAAAATTTGAATGGTATCGACCCAGAAGTGTTTTGGTTCCAACAGAATGGTGCTAAACCTCATGCTACTACCGTAATAATTCATTTATTGAAAGAAAGATTTGGTGATAACATATTTAGAGAAATAGTCCAACTAATTGGCCTCCAAGATCATGCGACGTAACTCCACTGGAATGTTTTCTTTGGGGTTATGTCAAGTCATCGGTTTATGCTGATAAACCAGAAACAATAGACGCTTTGGAAGCCAACATAACTCGTGTGAATTACTCGAAAAAGTGGTCCAAAATTGGTCTGGTTGAATGCGGTTCCTCAGATCTAGTCGTGGTGGACATATGCTGGAAATTATTTTTAAAACATAAATGTCATAAAATTATCTTTCAAATAAAAAAAAATTGGCTTCAATCTTAATTTAAATGTGTTTTATTTCAATTTAAAGTTCTATTACTCTAAGAAAACACCCGATATTACAAAAGTTTTTAGGATTTTGAATGAATGTGTTGTAGATATGCAAGAATAGTTATAAGTTATACTTGAGAGCATTAAACAATTCTCAGGTTTCAAGAATATTATGCAAACACGAATCGGAATGTAATTTAATATACAGGGACTGTTCGCAATAATAACGAACTTTTTGAATTACACATCAATGAATGACAACACTATCTTGATGATGATCTCATATTTCACTACATATTCTTGGATTGTTGATGTATCGTTCAGTTCTCTTGCTGTTTGAATGTGAATGCAAAGTGATTAAAAGTTGATGCCGATTAATGAAATTCTTAATATTT